>CM077005.1:113683568-114283568 GCA_039090855.1 Macrothele yani | reverse complement strand
TTTGCTTCCTATACTTCTTTTTTTTTTTTTTTTTTTTTTTTTTATTGGAGGTTTAACGACCACCGTGAGCAACTCAATGGGCTATAAGCAGTCGCCCGTCCCTAATTTAGGGTCACTGGTTCCAGGGAAGGGAGAGAGCCAGTGCCGTAAGACAAACACAACATCCATGCCTCACCGGGATTCGAACCCGGACCCCGTTCGGACGAATGATCAGAGGCCATCGCTTAGACCACTGCGCCACCGGGGCGGCTCCTATACTTCCAATGGAAAAACTTTTGTACACATTTTCTTCACAATTAATGCGTTCCCAAGGATGAAAATTTTAACATCGATTAAAATATCTTCATTTTATAACGTGCAATACTTAATATTTTCTAAAACATAACAATAATTATGCAATTCAACATTTGTTTGTCTACTGACATCATCAAAATACAGGTCGCGCCATCTTTTTTCTGGACAATTAATGCGTTCACAAGGATGAAAATTTTAACATTAATTAAAATAGCTTCATTTCATAACTTGGAATACTTAATATTTTCTAAACCATAACCGTAATTATGCAATCCAACATTTTTTTGTCCACTGACGTCATCAAAGTACAGGTCGCGCCATCTTTTCTCTGGTTTCAACATCACCAAAGGAAAAGTTATTGATTTTTTTATAATTACGGTTATGTTTTAGAAAATATTAAGTTTTCCAAGTTATAATATGAAGTTATTTTAATCGGTGTTCAAATTTTCATCCTTGGGAACACATTAATTGTGAAGGAAATGTGTACAAAAGTTTTTCCATCAGAAGTATAGGAAGCAAAATTACTTGACGTCCACCTTAATAACATGGGATAAGGACAATGGAATGGATCGCAATCCTATGTCCTGACCTTTGACCACATTTCGTCCATTTTCAATACGGTTCGTCCCCAATGGTCCCCTACTACACACTGAAATTTCATCGAAATCGAACCATTTTTACGCACGTTATGACGCATAAGGGCAATGGAATGCATCCCGATCTTATGTCCTGACCTTTGACCCCACTTCACCCCTTTTGAATAATTCGTCCCCAGGTGGTCTCCTACCACATAGTAAACTTTCATTGAAATCGAACCATATTTACGCAAGTTATGACGCATAAGGATAATGGAATGATCCAGCTCCTACGTAGTGACCTTTGACCCCATTTGTCCCATTTTCAATAGGGTTCGTCCCTAGGTGGTCTCCTACTACATAGTAAACTTTCATTGAAATCGAACCGTATTTACGCAAGTTATGACGCATAAGGGTAATGGAATGATCCCGCTCCTACGTCGTGACCTTTGATCCCGTTTGTCCCATTTTCAATAGGGTTCGTCCCCGGGTGGTCCCCTACCACATACTAAAATTTCATCGAAATCGACCTATTTTTACGCCAGTTATCGTGCGGACAGACGGACGGGCAAAGCTGGAGCTTATACCCTTCTTCAACCTACGGTTGGAAAGCGTAAAGAAGGGATACTTACTTAATCGACTCAATTTTCGAAACACACAACTGTCACTGGCAAAGCTTGATACCAGGCCTATTGAGGTATCTCGCGGATGACTTGTAGTCTGGCAACCAGTCAGATGGCAAACGGTTCTTTTTGGAGTATGCTTCCTTTTGTTCCGGAATAAATCTCCACATATCTATTTGTTCGCATTTAATCGTGCTTAAATTGACTTTTTTTTTCCAACTGTGTCGAGGGCTGCCAAACAAAGATCAGTTAGAAAATTATTAACTCATGAAAAAGGCGCCTCACAAATAAGTTCCCGCTACATTAGTGGCAGTTCATGGTTCTGTATCTTTAGATATAAGCAATGTTTGTCGTTGGGCAAGAAAATCAAAAGACAGTAGAGGAATGTCACTATCAGCGTATCACTCGCAACTTTTGAGGCCCGTAATCGTAACTTGCGATTTCAACTGGCAAAATGTCGATGAGCTCATCATGCAAAATCGAAGAATTTCTCAGGGAACTATAGCAGGGAATATCAAAATTAGTTTAAGGAACGATCTGGATACAGCAACGTGTGTGCTGGTTAAGTAAGGAGTCACCTAATGACTGAAATTAAGAAATCAAGACTAGAAACTTGCCAAAAATTGCTTGCACCCTATGGAAAATATGGAAGCGATTTTCTCCAAACCATTGTGACTGATGATGGCCGTTTGGTTCACCATTATGATACAGAAATGAAAAATCACTCGGAAAAATACCCCATCTTTTCCTCGAGCGAAAAAAAATTCAAAACTCAAATTTCGGCCGAGAAGTGCATGCTCATTGCATTGTGCGATTACATAGGCATTATTTTTCTGCAGTACGTCGACCAAGGTATTACGATCAAATCTGAGAGCTACTTGCATATCTTAGAAAAGTTAAAGCAAAGAATAAACAGGCTGCGTGAGGGGAAAAGTCAATGATTCTGCAACACGACAAAGCAAATACCACGGCAGTGTTTTCACTTCAAAAGTCATGCAGCAAGTCTGGTTTGCAGTTCCTTCTCACCCTACCTGTTGCCCAGATTTGGAGTCATCCGACCTGTGGTCCTTTTCTGCTCTGAAATGGCATCTGAAAGGAATTGAGTTCACCTGTGACGAAGATGTTCAAGACATTACGAGGAAATGGGTCGGAGAACAACCTGAAGATTTGCATAGAGACCTGTTTAAAAAACATCTTGAACGTTGGCGTATCTCTCTCGAACGCGTGGGGGACTACGAACTAAAATATGTGAATTAAAATAGAAATTCTGAGCTTTGTCCTTGTTCAGCTTCAATTTGACAACTTCTCATTGGGCTTTATACAAACATCGAGGCATCACTTCCTGAACAACAACTGTAAAATAACTACTGTGAACATAAATATAATTTCAAAATTCCTACAGACCTCATGAGAGCTACCCCAAAACAACAATTCCTAATTTAAAAACGGAACTATACAAAAAAAGAGTTTCCTTTCAATGATACGTGTATATGTAAATAACTTGCGTGACGCAACTATATATGCAAATACCTTCTTAACGCAACAAACGTGCCCTGGTAGTACATTTGTTCAAATACTTGTATCTGACTACTCCCCCGAGATGAGCCCGAGTTCAAATCCCGCTAAGGCATGGATGTTATGTTTGAATTCCGGTACTAGGCCTCTCCGCTCCCTGGAAACGGTGGCTCGAAACTAGGTGTAGTTGGCCACTTATAGCTCATCGAGTTGCTCACGGTGGCCGTTAAACCCCCAAACATTAAAAAAAAAAGCAATTATAGATGCAAATAACTTCTGTACGACAATTATACGTAATGCTATCAAAGACTAGGTACGTAGCTCGCCAAAAGATGGCAGTACGCGGATGCGCGAGCAGCAGTCGAGGGCAGTGACATTCATGAGTCATTGTGCCCAGCGGCGTCGTTCTGTGAACATCGGAGGCTGCGTTACACGATATTTGGTGACAACGTGAAGAACACAGCTGCGATTTGATTTCGGTATGGACTGCAAAGTAGAGTAGCGAGCGAACATCGAATTCTGCGTGAAAATTGGGAACGTAAACGCATGAAAGGCTGCGGCAGGCTTATGGCAATGAGGCAATGAGTCATGCGAGGTGTTTTTCATGGTTCTACTTCAAGTAGTATAACGAAGTAAATTTCTCCGTCATTTTTGTCCACGCCGGGGCTCGAACCCGAGTCCACTTATTCCGGAATAAGTCACTAGGCCAATTGAGCTACGCGGACGTTCGTTCTGACTGCTGTTTGCCTTTATGTCGGGTGCGTTCTGCTGGGCAGGCACGTCACATCCCCCCTCACGAAAGAGGGCCGGTGGCATGGCCCACGGGTCAGCAGTGACCATGAATCGTCTTAGGCAGCCATCCGCTGTAGAACGTGCACCGGGGAACTCCCAGTGAATCTGGTGGGTGGAATGAAACGTCACACACATTTATTTTTTAAAGCTCTGGAGAAGGGATTCTCTTATTTTTCCTCTCTCGCGGTGCGGAAAGAACATCACACCATTGCGCGAGATTTTGAACGCCCGGGTCATACGGAAAGTTCGGGCACCATTATAACGAAGTAAATTTCTCCGTCATTTTTGTCCACGCCGGGGCTCGAACCTGGGTCCCCTCATTCCGGAATAAGTCGCTCTACCAATTGAGCTACGCGGACGTTCGTTCTGACTGCTATCTGCCTTTATGTCGTGTGCGTCCTGCTGGGCAGGCACGTCACAGTAGTCACGTCTTACTCGCGCTGACTGAAACAAACAAAACCAGGCCCGTTACACACTGGTGTGGCTTCTTATTTACTCTGACTCGCTCTCAGCCATTGACGTAAGGGATAAAAATTGGAGATATTGATGTGCCTTTCAAAAAAATAATAGGAACAAGAAGCAACGTAATTTGCATCAGAACAGACTCTCAAAAAGAGAGGGAAATTTACATTTATTTGTCACGGCAACTATGGGAAACATATGTGGTACAAAACAGAAACGCCTAATGAATTCCTCTACATACCTAATATATACAAATTATCGATAATCTTAAATTTTAGAAAACTTATCGACACCTGTGGGTGAAGGTCCGATAAAAAGCTTTTATAGGACTCCTTCACTCACAGGTGTCGATATGATAGATATCGATTAAGCGACCGGAAGTAGTGGGCAAGTGAACATTACTCCATGATAACGCCCGCCCACACGTGACTGCCTGTTTTTAACAGTTTCTTACGAAATGCATTATTGAAACCATGCCACAGCTTGCCTACAGTCCTGACATCGACTCGTGCGATTTCTGTTTGTTTCCAACAATGAAGGAGAAGTTCCTCGGCGCAATATTCAACACAGATGCTGACGTTATACAAACTGTACAGGGATCGCTAAAGCAGCTTCCGCAAAATGACTTCGCCACATATTTTGAAAAGTGGACTGAAAGATAGGACCATTGCATATCATCCGACGGAAGATACTTCGAGAACGAATAACATCCCAGCAAAACCAGTTTTGCTGGGCCAGGACTCATACCAGCACTGACAGCCAGCAGTGGTCCAGCATTGTGTTTACAGCTGCCGAACCGTCAATAAAATGTCCAAGCGGCCACCACATGCGCCAGTAGTTTAGGCCAGCAGCTGGCCAACAGTTGGCACCATAAATAACAGTGGCTGCCACAAGAGTCCTTAAGCGGTCCTGAAATCACGTGCCATAAATGATGGCTCGCCAAATGTGGTCTGCTAGTTTTTCGGCAGTGGCAGCCAGCAATGTAACTGATGGCTTACCGAATCTTGTCCGCCAATTTCACAGCAGTAGCCATAAAAAAAACTTTAAACGCGGTTTCTCAAAAGCAAAACTACTTTCCTTTTCCTAACGAAACTTCTGAATGACGGTACGTCCAAATGAAATTTTATCACCAAATCCTGAAAAACGTCCGTTTAGGACTGCCTGGAATCGAACCGACAACCCTTCGTGTGTGAAACGGAGTACTTAGCCACTACACTAGTTTGCCACGCGCAAGCCTTTCCTTGAAAGTGCATCTATTTTTTGTGCGATGTGAGACTAAGGGTTCTGTTTTTAATTTTCCAGTATTGCGAGGTATTTTTCATAAATGTCCGTTTCATATAATTCATAAACTAATTTTTTCAACGTAACGATTGTTTTTATTTATTTTAAGGGAACTTCACTAATTTTCAACGAGTGAAAGACGTTTTCCAAAGTTATGTGCTGTTCATGTGGTCTTGAAACGCGATTGTTTAATTAATATATTTGCCCGTTCATGTCACATTCTGTTACATTTTTAACGTTGTATCTTTTCTTTCCACGGTTCACAGCTACATTTGTCCTAAAGAGAAAAGATATTTTATTTTACCTGTCGTTATTTTTAGCAGCGAATTCCTCCAATCTTGTGTATTCAACCCATGGATCTGAGTACATTATATCCTTCTTTTTTGTTAATAATTGATAAATTTTGTGCGCGTATAATTCTTATTTTTTTTTCAACATAACAATTTTTTAATGTCTCTCCGGGACTTTTGTTTGATACGAAAGATTATGTTAAAACGAAAGATTACACAGAAATTATTTCTTGTCATTCATGGGAGTGGAGTGAGTGTGTTTCATGGTTGTCTGTATTCTCGATTCTTTGTGTGTTAGTGAAGGAATTTTGCTACGAAATTAGTTTCTACAAATACAAAGAGTGATTGACAATTTCTTACATTTTATTAATAATTATTTATATAATTTTCTTCCGACGGTAATCTTCGTCGACGTGGCATTTCATTAGGAAATTGATTCACCTTTCTGCATATGACTTTTTTTTTAAGATCCACTAAAGAAACACGATGGCGATAACGTCGTCTTCAACTAACTAGTACCACGAGAGACACAGCACGCGTTGCTTCTGATCATGCGCAGTCCCGTTGCTTCCACCTCGTGTTGGGGTTGCGTCGGTTGCCAGCTACGGGCCACTAGTGGCACTTGCTTGGAGGCCCGTGATTCCCGGCGATGCTGCAGGGACAACAATAGATACTAAGTGATGGCGCTGCGAAGAAAGGGATAGTTATCGTGCCGTGACTGGTGTATTTCAGCCAGCAGTGACCCATCACTGCCAGCTGATTGCCAGCAGCTTCCCAACACTTGTGTTTTTGCTGGGATGCGTTTTGCTGTACCTACATTTCTTCATTTTGTGTGATTTTACTCTCAATTTTTATGGAACGGGCTTTGTACAAGGCCATCGTTCCAAACCTGGCCCACCATGCACGATATTAATGATTACAGATTGGCTGATACATGGCAATAGTGTCTGTTTCGATTTTCTGGCTGCGGGACAGAACAAAACAGACAACGAGATGAAAGAAAATCCTATTTGCCGACCCGTTAAGTGTTCTTAAATATCGTCCTCAACATAGATGACAAAAACACATCACATGAATAAGTCATAAACGTAAGACACACTGATTTAATGAAGAAAAGCCAGATGGAAAAGAGGTGAATTGTTTTTGCGACCTACCGCTGCCGATACGTAGCAAAAGTATTTGCTTTCGCTCTTCCGACATATTTTTTACAGAATCGTGTTTTTTGTTTGTGAGTGAGTGTGTGTGTGTGTGTGTGTGTGTGAGAGAGAGAGAGAGAGAGAGAGAGAGAGTTTGTTTGTGTGTGTGCGTGAGAGAGAGAGAGAGAGAGTTTGTTTGTGTGTGTGTGTGCGTTTGTGCGTGTGTGCTCATTTGTGTGTGCGTGTGTGCTCATTTGTGTGTGCGTGTGTGCTCATTTGTGTGTGCGTGTGTATGTGTGCGTGTGTGCTCATTTGTGTGTGCGTGTGTATGTGTGCGTGCGTGCGTGTGTGTGCGGTTTCATCTATTTGTTTCGTGTTCCATTGATTCCTGTAACGTTTTCATTCTTCCATGTTGTAATTCATTTTATTGGGTGTTATTAGTACATGTACTCTTTTTAGATTTACGCAATAAGTGATAATGGCATTAATAAACGTTTCGCAGTTGTCGTTATGATTTATATAACGGCAATAGGACACGTGAAATATAAACACCATATATTTCGGAACATAAGACGCATTTTTTTTAAAACTTTGGTGCCGAAATGCCCCCCGTGTCTGATATAAAGAGCATCCATATTATCACCATGAGTGTACTACATCTATGTATGCTCCTATAAAACTGCCAAATGAGTTTAAAATGTTATGGCTTTATATTAGGTAGACTAACTGATATTCTTTCGCACTCTTTCCTGTGTTTCTATTGTTGATTACGTGCGTGTTTCTTTTTTATAGAATGGATCTGCTATTCATGAAAGGCTTGTATTGTGACCGAGTGCATACTTCTGCACTCGTGAGTTATCTTTTACATATCTTCTATCTAAAAGACAGTTTAAGCGTATGCCTCATATGTTGTTCAAAGAGAATCTGAAACGGACATAAAAGGAATATCATAATCCTTTAAAAAGGACAGCCAGCAGCAGCAAGCTGTGGGTACAATATTTCTGCTGCAAATTCTTCGGTTTAAGGCAAACTTTCATAGACAAAAGCAAAAATCTTATGCATTCACAGTAAAATAAATACTGTGAATTCGTAATTTTGGAGTAATTTGCGGAAAAAAACCCGTGCGTCAAACGCGCGAATTTTGCTTCAACTTTAACTGGGGAAATCTGCTTTTACTTGCAGTTTATGACGGTAGATGCCGCCACATCTCTCAGTCTCGCTTCCTTGCCAGCAATGTGCAAGGGAAAAACATGTTTGATGTTTTTCTTCTTTGACGATATTTTTTTCAATTTCAAACTATTCTTGGGAAAATTTAGGTAAATAAAGAGCATTCCCGCTTCCAAGAATTTGTTAGTGTGCCACAAAATTCCGATAGTCTTGGGCCGAGGCGTTCTTTCTTTTGCGTATCAGTCATACTCAGAGGATGTCCGTCTGATCCAATAACGAAAACCATTGGTAGGACATCATATACGAATCAGGCATCGCATGTACGCCGTTGGTTTTTTTTTTTTTTTTGGTTGGAGGTTTAACGACCACCGTGAGCAACTCAATGGGCTATAAGCAGTCGCCCGTCCCTATTTTAGGGTCACTGTTTCCAGGGAAAGGAGAGAGCCAGTGCCGTAAGACAAACACAACATGCATGCCTCACCGGGATTCGAACCCGGACCCTTGTCAGACGAATGATCAGAGGCCATCGCTTAAATCACTGCGCCACCGGGGCGGCTCCGTTGGTTATGGACTCAGTATGGTTCCTCTACGGTTTTTTATAAAGTGCATCACACACTGCAAATTTCGCAAATCACAAGGATTAAATATTTCGTAAGTTGCTGTTTTCACGCATACTTTTTAACTTTAAAATCACATTTCATTTTTTCCTTACATTTATCTCAAAAAATAAGAGTCCGTCTTATATTCCGAAATATACGGAATTGATTCGAAATATGCCTGTCCTATTGCCATAAAAATAATTTGGTCTACTTAAGATTTCTAAACGTTTTACGTAAATTTTACACTCCTAGTAATTATGAAGTTGCAAAAGCAATAAGCCTTCCTTGGTTTGTGCAGTTATCTATGCACTGAGCTTCTGATCATTCTTCCTAAAGGGTCCGGGTTGGAAACCTGGTGAGGTATGGATGCCCTATTTGTCCTACGGCAGTGGGCCTCTCCCTTCCATGGAACAAGTGGCCCTAAATTAGGGAAAGGCGACTGCTTATAGGCCATTGAGTTGCTCACGGTGGTCGTTAAATCTCCAATAAAAAACAACTACATAAGTACCAGAATGTCTCCAGGCAACCTCTGGATAAAGCAAGGAACGAAACGTGTTGCATCTGAGTCCATATCACGTGAAATTGGATGTAGCGTCCTCTATCATTTTAAGAAGTTACTATAAACTTAAGCACCATTTCTGAAGGCCGCCCCGGGGGCACAGTGGTCTAAGCGATGGTTTATGATCATTTGTCCAAAAGGAGTCCGCGTTCGGATCCCAGTGAGGGATGGATGTTGTGTTTGTTTTACGGCACTGGCTCTCTCCCTTCCCTGGAACCAGTTAACCTAAATTAAGGGCGGTGGGCGATTGCTTATAGCCCATTAAGTTGCTTACGGTGGTCGTTAAACCTCAATACAAAAAAATTCTGAAGCCCTTCCCGGGGGAAAAAAGGGTAAGCGATAGTCATTAGCAAAATTAAAAGTGCAACAACTCTTGCACTTATGTGTGTGAAATGCAGCGGTGAGGAGTGGCGTCTAGCGGATACGAAGCTCAGGAATTAAATATTAGATGAAGTGTAAACACACGCGTAGTATACGGGGAAGTTTACACTTCATCATAGTATACGACGTACAATGTGTTTCGTGTTGCTGGTCCAATTTTAAAATTTTTTAAATTTTGGAATTGGACTGGTACCAGTTCATGGGATTATAAAGATATTTCTTTTTCCTCCTTGCTATTATATCTTTGTATACACAAGAAAAAAATGCACAAATGTGAAAAATTCATTTAATTTTTGATGAAATACATGCGCATACTTGCATTATCATATAATTCTGTGTCTGCTGAATTAGGTTGAGGAACAAAATTCGGTAATACTTTTATATTTTTATAATTCTTTTTCAAATTTCTGATTAATGATGCAAAAACAGATTACTGTGAAACCAGTTATCCTGAACACATTACAAACTGAAAACTTATAGAAAAGGCGGATTTCTCAGTCCACTTTTTTGCACGTTAAACCGATTCCTATTTTCTTTTATCAAAAATAATTTCTGTCGAGTTCGTGGATGCAGATGAAAAAAAAATCCCTTGACGGTCAACACAGTTGATCATGTCATTTTCGATTTGAATATTTACGTGCCATTCGTCCTCAAGAACTCAGCCGGAACCACAAGGGAATTTTGCTTGAAAAGAATTGTACATAAACGTATTTTCTTCTTACAATCATCACAATGGACGAAGTCTACTACTTGTGAAATATTATAAATGTGGATATTGTAGGAAAAGGTAACTGTACACAATATCGGACCATTTGTCCGAGATGGGTCAGGATTGGAGTCCCCGTGACGCAGGTATGTTGTGTCCTTCTTGCGACCTTGGTTCTCTCCCTTCCCTGGAACTTGTGGCTGTAAATTAGAGACAGGCGGCTGCAGTCACATCGAATTGCTCGTGGAGTTCGTTAAACCCGTAATCGAAAAAAAGAATGGATGCAGTCTTACAAGTACCGAAATATTATAAATGTATTTAACTCTCAAAAAACGTAACTTTATTCAACATCGTGTGCGAATAATGCCCTCAACAGAATATTTTCTGTTGGAACTTATCACATGTTTACATATACTTATCAATCCGGAAAGGAAACAGTTATAAAATTTGATCAACCATAATAAACATCACAGTGATTTGTCGAAAATAAGTAGCAAAATATTTGTGACAAATAAACTAGCAAAGAAAAGAGGCGAATAACACGTTTGGGTACTTGAAACAGGCACCCAATAAAAGCAGCTGATGCAAAAACACTTAAGCCTTCGGATTAAGATCGGGCTATACTTCCAACACTGACCAGTCAAAACCCCCTAAAGATTAAGAAAGCTCTGGTCTGTGAAGTCAGAGCTAGTCGGCCGACCGACTTGAGCCTCGAGCTCTCCGCTCCTGAAAACGCCCACAAAGTACCGTGGTGTTTACGCAGAGAAATAGTTTCTCGAGTGCGATACTAGATAAATCGGGCACACAGCAATAAACTGACCGTTTTTTTCTGTATTTTTTATCCTCAGATATCAAAAGATTAGATCCTTAGCTTTCATTTATTTTCTCAGTTTCCTGCAATGATATCTGTGAATCGGGGGAATTCCAAATTTTTGCTCTTGTGCTAGGAAACAATTTTATGTACGGGCTTTAAAAATAAATATTTCAGGAAAATTTTTCTTTAGTCTTCAATTTGGCTAAAGGAACACAAACATAATAGTTTTTTCACGCATAACATGAAAAGCCCAACATTTCATGTTAAGCATTTTTGCAACTATGATTTTTTTTAAGTGCGTGAATGGCAAATTTGTAGGACTTTATGAACATAATCATTTCACTTAAAACTTTTAGAAATTCCCTTTGCGTTCGATTTATTAAAAAAAAAGAAAAGAAGACCGTTCTCTAATTACGTAACGAACGCGAAAGCAAAATTTCCGATTTAGTGAGTATATTTCCTGAAAATACGGAAAGATGTGTGCTCAGATCTTGCAACTACTTCTAGAAAGTAAAAAAAAAAAAAAGAAAAAAACATTATAAATTAAAATCTCTCAGGAAAAAGGTCTTTGTCAGATGAATATGGAAGGCATTAATTTGGGTATCTTCGAATTTATGCACAAAACATTGCAAATTTTTTGCTGGGAAATCAGAATGTTTTTTCCCCCAACTTTGTAAAAACATATTTTACACAAAATTACACAAAAGGTATTAATTTTTTCCAGCAGTATATTCATTGTAAGGCAAACTTTTTCTTTTTCATTTTTCAACTGAAACAGATATTGAAAATATCGATTAACACATAGACTCCCCCAAAAAACGGAAAACACAAGCATCAACAAATGTGTTCCTTCATTATGCATAAGTACTTTCTTGTTTGCACGATGTGCTTCTTGCAGAGAGAAACGTTTCACTGCCAATATTCCTGAAGCTATCCTTATACATGTGAATGTTGTGACTATGAATTCAACTAGGAATTAAAGTGCTACTTTGTAGAAGAGTTCAATGTAGACAATTCAAGTTCATAGTTCTCTAATCGGAACCTCAAGTTACGCAGAACATTCTATCGTGAGAACAATTAGGCTTAACTAACCTTTGAATTCACGGTGGGTTCAAAATCCATTATTTTTATGGAAGAAATCAATTTTTTTGAAGGCTTTCATCTTTAGGAAAGCTGAAAACAGTGGCTTTTGGATTCCACGCATGTTGTGTAAAAACGCTAATTCACGTGCACGACAACCGAAAGCTCAACGCTGACCAATGCCGCATGAACGAGAAGCTAATATCGGCACTCCCCTTACGTTTGCCCTTTGACCCCTCTGGCGAGAGGGATTGCGATGGCCCTCTGACGGTGACGTCACACCCCTTCGCATTTCGCTGGCAGGGGCTTTCTCTCCAGGGGGTTTTGGACCAGCTCAACTCCAGTTTTGAAATCCAATGTAATTACAAAATAGCCGATAGATGGCAGCACGTCAGCGCTTTCGTCGGCGCATGTGTTATTTCTCACTTAGTAGTTGTTACTTCCAGTCTGTTTTTTAACGTGTGTTTTGTAGCGCAGATTTGTAAGATAATTTTTGTTGTTTTCGACGTCTTATTTTACTGCCCTGTTAGAGCTGGAATTGATAGAGATATTTTGATGAAATTGTGATTATGGCTATATGTATTTGTGGGTATGAACTCAAAGCATTCCTTCCAACTTACTTTGTCCCCGTATACTTGGGATGAGGTTCCATAACGCACATATTCGCCTTGATTTCCCTCTTGTTTTTGTGATGATTCTGCCGTATTATTTCGCCAAAGGTTTGTCCTACGATGCGGCAACAGAAGAATCGTTAATGGGTAACCTTACCAAGTCAAGGACGACGTCTAGCGCCTCATATTAGTATTGAAAAGAAGTATCCTCATAATTCATGGCACCCCCTCCACCGTCCATCCCTACCCTCAGTGTGACGAAAGAATGCCACTGGTGAAGGAGTCATCAAGCAGTGTTTCCCAGTCACGAACTCAATTGGTTTTGAATTCACGTAACCAATTACGTTATTCTACCAGATAAGCATGTCCCCATTTGAAAGGAAACAAAACCTTCCCGCCATAACAAATGCTTTGTAGTCTAGATTCAAAGGGTGTCTTTTAAGGACCAGCCAAAATATTCACGAAACGGAATAATTACATAATTCCCGCCATCATCTTTCACAGCGGCCAATAGATGGCAGCATGTCAGCGGTGACTATCAATCGCCTAGGCAGAGCCAGGTTTGGAAGAATAACTTAAAATTATAGGACATAATAACCTAAATATAACCTCAAGATTAAGATAGATAGGAGCAGACCGGTATGGCTTTGAGTGAGCGATTAAAAAAGCACAAGACGGAACTAAAGAAATCATCGATGGCTAAACTTTGTTTTGAAAATGAGGGCAGATATCTCTTTAAAGTAGAAAAGCTTACTAATATACCGGATTCAACCATGATGTTTTGGAAGCTTACCATATGTATGAAAATTCCTCACAGCTTGTCAACAACATGAAATCCACGCCATTCCTGTCGAGCGCGAGAAAGAAACTCACAAGAACCCAGAACTTTCAGCAGCGTTGATTACTTGCGATTTGAATATTTACGTGTCATTCCTCTTGAAAATGCCAAAAAAGAAAGAAATCCAGTGAAATTTTAGTCATAAGAAAAATAAGATGACTGTATACATATACGACGTTTCTCTTAATCTCACATTTATAATACTGAAATTTACCGCTTTAATATTGCAAATAAAATTAATATAGTATAATGTTCATGTTACATATCTCTAAGATCACAGTACGTCTTCTGCCAAGGTACTTTGAAAACCCGTTCAGCCGTTCTCGCGGCTGTTCCGGATGATGATTCGAAAAAGAGATCAGATAAAGTCCGAATGTCTTCCGACAAGTAAATATCCTAATACAAGCATCTTTGAAATCCTCCGAAACATGCACCGAAGTTTCCCGGCGTAGGTTACGAGCTTAGCCGAAAGCTTTCATCGCTGACAACCGTTGATGTTTGGACTACTAAGGGGTCATGTCTGCAAATTTCGTTTGTAACCGTAATGTAAGAAACGCAGCCAGAATTGTAAAAGGGCATCATACAAACTCAATTCTGACATATACTACATTTACAGAAAAGCATCTACACTCTGTTGTAGGGCAGGGACGCGATTCCTCCATATCTGTGTACATGTATTTTCCTTCTCTTTTCAAGACATGGTGTTTTTACTTAGAATCCGGTGAGTCAATTTTACAGACTTCCTTTCCTGCTTTCTTTCTCTCGTACTGTTCTCGACTGGTGTCCTGTAACTGTGCCCAATACTACATACAAGAGGTAATGTCTTACATACACAAATATTTATTTATCACCCCTTCCACTGGAGTCCTAATTGACATGATCCCATAAATCTATCCTAAGTTTTCCGATCCATTTATTTATGCAAATCAGAAAAATACATCTTATGTAAACTACTAAAGCGGTCATTGGTGTTTACAACTAGTGTTGCCTGTGTTTTACGTATTCTGATCTTCCTCCCAAGTACTGTTATTACATTGTGAAATTTAATTTCAGGAGTAGCTTCGTTTTCACTAGAAGCTTCGCTGTTTGGTGTCCTGTTTCTGTGCCCTGCTATCTGGCTAATTACACTTAATAACTTTTTTTATTTCCCCAGGACCCAGTCCGATAATGCACTACAAATAGTGCTGTAAGCTTCAATACGAGTGATAGTAGATTTCCTTAATTCCCTTAGTTCCGGAGGTAGCCTTTAGTTTCAGCTCATTTGCATGCTCTCACCCGTTGTTTTTCTCATTTTCGATCTCACTAGTTTTTGCTGCTGCCCAATTGGTTAAGAAATTGCTTCAGTCCTTAGGTATCATCGTAGGCGGAGAGGTTGGTTCACGATAAAATGTAAAACTACGTTAATGGGTATCAGAATTACGTATTAAGCTAAAATTCAGAAATGGCAAGGTGTGGTCTTCTTCACATTCTACTGTAAAGGATATAGTAGGATATTGTAGTGACATATGATCCCGAAATTCAATTACCTTATCGTAAGAGTGAGGCCAGATGACTAAAATGTCATCAATGGACCGAATGTGTAAAAGTGGCATCTCGTTATGTCTCCAAAGCAGTATTTTCTAAATGTTGGAGGAAAATTTCATCTATACATGCTCACAGGGCGGAACCCATGGTGGCCCCCTCTGTCTATCTATATATTACGTCCTGATAACGAAAGTAAGTACGTTTATGAACAAGTTTTAATGGGGAAATGACTGAGTGATTGAGTCGAACGCCAAGCCAGAGTTTATATGTTTTTGACTAATAAGCATAAGAGTCTCAGTAATAGCGACATTATGATACATACATTTACATAGGTAAAAACCCGTCAATGATTTTTAACACATATTTTCATGAATTTCCTAAATTTGATCCACTCTGCTGGAGTTGGTTTTGATCCTGTTCAACTTAAATTAAGCTCCGTCCACATATGAGATTTTAGTTTTCTAAGTGTGCCTTGTTTCAGTACTCACCTCGGAAAATGGATGAAGGATAAATCATAAAAATAAAAATAAGACCAACAAGGCAGCGTACAGTAATTACAGTTATAGAAATTAGACATAAATTTCAGCAATGAGCCATTACATTGTGGCCACCTACCTCTGGTAATAAGCTGCTGCCCCCCTCCTTTAGCCCACAAAGCAGCAGTCAATCGGCGATGCAGCGATTCGATGAGTTGGCAAAAGTTCTTTGAACACTCAAACGAGTGTTCAAAGAACACTGCTGCATATGGGGCTCTGATACAGACGAACAGTCACTGCACCTATGCTAATGAAGGTGCATCGGCAGAAAAGGCTTGCATTTGCACGGCAGTATCGGAATTGGACCTCCGCTGATTGACAATGGTGCCTTCCCCGATGAGTAACGTTTTCTGCTTCATCGAACGGATGAACGTTGGCGTATAAAGCGAGAAACATCGGAGAACAAACACTCTTCAGCCATTGCTGGGAAAACACAAGCTGGCGGGGGCAGTGCTATGGTCCAGGAAATGTTCTCGTGGCTCCTGGGTCCACGCATACCTGTGGAAGGCATTATGGACCGAATTCGTTATGAATACATCCTTGTAGACCACGGACACATATACGTGCGGATTGTCTTCCCTGGGGCAGATGGGATCTTCAAGCATGACAGTGCAACGTTTCACACAACTAGAAATGTCCCAGAGTGGTTGGAAGAGCACGATGAAGACTTCAAAGTACTTCCCTGGCTCCCAAATTCCGCAGATTTAAACCCAATTGAGCATTTGTGTGGCTACCTGGATCGTGTTGTTCACTCTATGGATCCTCCAGCAGCTGTTAGATGCACTGCAGTCAGCATGGTTCCACATTCCTGTGAACACATACCAGCACCTTAATGAATCACTTCCAGCTGGTCTAGCTGCTGACGGCGCTGCACACGGCGGTTACTCAGAATATTAGCTGGTGGTCATAATTATATGATTCGACCGTGTATGATACAATCCAAAAATATATATTTACTATCTGTTTGTGGGCAACACATAAATAAATGATATTTTTAACTCTTTCACAGTGCGGCAGAACTTCCATAAAATACCCTTTACGTTAGATTAATTATTTGATTAAAATTATAGGAATTGTAATCTGAAGTAATCATCGATGGCAAAATATTGTCATGAAAATGATCTTAGATTGTCAATAATCTTTGTTTTGAAAAAGAAAAGAACATAATCTTTATAATCTTATTGAATCCGGTTTGTCAATAATTATTGACAAACCGGATTAAATCCATAATTTAATATTTTGGAAGCTTTCTATGTACACTTGAATTAGAGACAGATGGCGTTATGAAAATGTGGTGCTGTGGGCTGCCCAGTAAACGGAAACGACATGACGTATGCAGCGATCCGACAATATAAGGAGTGATACGACGGGAATCAGTAAAAGTCGGACGCAGTATGGGTAAGACGAAGGTTCTAAGCGCATTTAAACGTGGGCAAATTGTCGGGGCACGACGAATGGGTCACTCCATCTCGGAAGTCGTGCAGGCACTGGGATTTTCACGAGCCACTGTGTCACGGGTGCACCGTGAGTACATCGAATCCGGAAAAACCATCCCTGCAAGGGCCAACTGCCGTGGACAACAGCGTGTGGATGAGCGGGTCATCGTCGGCTAGCTCGCATTGTAACAGCGTATAGACGGGCCACAGTGCAAGAAATCACTCTGCAATATAACGCTGGTGCACAAAAACGTGTGAGCAGCCACATCATCCAGAACCATCTCCTCGCTATGGGGTACAGAAGCCATCGTCCCACGAGGGTACCGCTGCTGACCGCACATCACAGGGTGCAAAGATTAGCATGGGCTCGGGAAAATCGCCACTGGACCCTAGACATGTGGAAAAATGTTGCCTGGCCTGATGAGTTGAAATTCACGTTGGTACATGCGGATGGCAGGTACGAGTACAACGCAAACCACATGAAGCGATGGATCCTTCCTGCCAGCAGGGTACTCTTCAAGCTGTTGGGGGTGGCATTCTCGTCCGGGGACTGTTTACGTGGACTTAAATGGGGCCACTGGTACGTGTGACATCGTCCCTCACAGGTCAACGTTACCGGGATATCCTGGACGACCATTTGCTCCCGTTTCTGCGTCTTCAACATCCCACCGGGGACCTCATCCTGCAACAAGACAATGCACAGTGCCATCGCTCCCGAATTGAATCCGAATGGATAGATGAATACTCCACCGACGTGACCTCGCTTCCTTGGTCAGCTAGGTCACCTGACCTCAATCCCATCGAGCACATCTGGGATGCCATCGAGAGAGGTGTTCGAGGCTGTGATCCTTCCACCATCAAACCTTCGTGAACTGTGGGAGCTTGTTCAGGGGTCGTGGATCCGTATGGCTTCCCAACGCTTCCGGTGTCTTCTCGAGTCCATGCCGAGACGCATCGCCACCGTCATCAGGGCGAAAGGTGGTGCTACACGTTACTAGACAGGTATCTCTAATTCAATTGCTCTTCAGTGTATATACATATGTTAAAATCCCTCGCAATTTGTCAACGGTATTGCATATACACCATTTGTGTGGAGTGCGCGGAAGCAACAAGCAAAATTGCTGACCAATAACACAGTTAATGATGTCATGAGAGATTTGAATATTTACATGTCAATCGTCCTGAAGAAGCTGGGTCAAAAGCACTAGGAAATCCTGGTCGATAAGAAGAATTAAAAAATTACATTGCTGGCTACCCAAAATGCAACACCAAGAAGGAAGCATCCGATTGGCCTGAAATTCGCAGCATGCGTCGCCCGCGAGAGGACATGCAAACGATTAGCATTGCAGGGCATATGGAAAGCATGTGCGCCCGGCACGCCACTGAGAACCACTATAAGAAAAGTGCACAGAAGGCGGAGTGTAAGTAGTGGAAGTGTGTGGTGCTGTAGGATCTGTGCGTGAGCGAAGCTTCCAGATGCCTCGTCGTAGAATACGGTAGTCATTCCAGCACGTTTCGGAGTTCGACAGAGGACGAATAGTGGCTTATCGCGACAGCGGTTTATCGCACCGAGACACCGGTGCCGGTGTGGGACAACATCCATCCACAGGGAGGCGAGTATGGATACGGTGGGTGCAGGAGGGACGGACGGGCCGACGTGAGCGATTGTCGCAGCCGCGACACACCACCAAAAGAGAGGATCGGCATGTTGTGCGGCGGGCATTGACTGCTCGCACCGCCACATCACGAACGTTAGCGCAGGAATTAGGGTGTGTTGCGCAACAACCGTGTCAGCACGTACCTTTCGACGTCGTCCACAGGAGCGGGGACTTATCGCACCGCGCCCATTGCTCCGATTACCATTGACGTTACGCTACCGGCGAGTGCCGCACCTGGACTACGGAATGGCACGACATTTTCTTCTCCGAGAAATCCCGCTTCTGCGAGCAACACCACGATGGTCGAATACGCGTGTGGCGGCACCGCGGCGAGAGACTATATAACGCCTGCATTATGTGTCGCCATAGCGGTCCGTCGCCTGGAGTTATGGTTTGGGGCACAATTGGGTATGACACCCGCACCCCTCTGGTATGCATCGCTGGTACACTCAACACCCACTGCCACTTCTCCGACGTTGTGGAGCCTGTAGTCCTCCCTTACCTGCAGGACCTGCCAGCGGCCGCGTTTCTATAGGACAATGTCCGCCCGCACGTGGCACGCATCGTACAAAAATTCTTCACGACCCACCAGGTGTCTCTGCTGCCGTGGCCCGCCTGTTCTCCCGATCTGTCGCCCATCGGACACGTCTCGTCGCTGATAGGCAACCGAGTGGTCCGGTAAGCACCACCCACCCGCGACTACGCCTCATAAACTGTGGCAACGTGTGGAAGCGGCCTGGACCGACATGCCCCAAGCCCACATCCAAAGCCTCTTTCGTTCGATGCCGCGGCGTGTAGCGGCCATTATTGCCAGCCATGGGGGGGGGCATACGAGCTATTGATGTTTGCGTGTTCCGCAAATTGCACGGTCCTGTAAGCTCAATCGTTTCATCTTTGTATCTGTTGTTATGTGTCCAGTTAATCTGACTTTGCTATCTCGTGTCCTAGTTGTTGTTGCGTTTTGGGTGGCCAGCAATATATATACATTGGCGTGCAAAAATTAAGGACGAGACGGTTTTTCGAATGTAACGTCGTGCAGAAATTCTCCACATCGACTCAAATCATACCATAAGATCCCCAAGATGTAAGAATATGGGACAAGTGAGCAAAACCGTCCAAACAAGGAATCCAAAGGATACACAGGCACTTTATTGAAAAGGTAGCTTCGAGCACAACTGGACAGAAGACAGAAACGTCCATGTGACAGGCGCCTGCCAAGAAAAATCCAGTCTTTAGTAAAGGATATGATCACCCCTGACTGCGTTGCAGGATTTACAACGTCTGTCCATGCTGAGGACAAGGTTGTCAAGGAGCTGTTGAGGCATCGCGGCCCATTCCCCTTGTAGCGTCAATCGCAGCTGCGAAATCATTGCTGGCGGCTGGTGACGTGCTGCCAAGTGTCTCCCGAGAAAGCCCCACACGTGTGCGATTGGACTTAGGTCCGGGGACTTAACGGACCAATTCATGCGTTGAATATCTTCACTCACCAACAGCTCTGCGACAGCCATTGTACGACGAGGTGTAACGTTGTCGTCCATGAAGAGAAACTCATGACCCACAGCACCTCTAAACAGACGTACGTGATTCAAAGAACCTCGGCACAATAGCGGACACCAGTGACTAAACCTCCTTGGAAGATATGCAGGTCAGTACGGCTACCAAGCATGATACCGCCCCAAACGAGAACTCCGCTACCTCCAAACCGGGCCCTTTCGATGATGTTGGAGGTGTGGTTGCGTGTTCCCTGCTCTCTCCAGATGTGTATAGGTCCAGAATCGCTCGTTAGACTAAATCGGCTCTCATCGAGAACTTGAACCCATTGCTGTTGTGTCCAGTTCTTTTGTTCCAGTCACCACAGAAACCGCCGTCTCCGATGAGCAGGCGTTAATGGCAGACATCGTACTGGTCGTTGTGCAAATAGACCACCTTTGTGCAGCCTCTTCGGCCACACTAGTCACACTTCGACCTTCTTCCAACTTCCCAATGACGCGACTTCGTTTAAAGTCATCCAGAAGTCGTCTACTGGATTGCCTTTTGGCCAAATCACACGGTGGCAGCAACTCGACGTCGCTGAAACCGATGTACACCGTGCAATAGCTTTCACCAAATATATGAGCGTACACAGCCCGTGGGCTTTATACCCTTCCGACACCCCCCCCCCTACGTCATGCTGTGTATATGCTCATGCCCTTCCGTACCGGAGCCTAGTCTATCTCCTGAGTGGTCTTTTGGTCCGTTCTGCCTGCTCGTTCCGCTGTTATGCTAATTTCTCCTCTGCGACCTTAATTTTTGCACACCAGTATATGAACATATTTCTTCTCAACCTTATAGTCATTTAAATTGAGGCGCAGTGGTCTAAACGCTGGCACCTAACTTTTCGTCCGAGGTCGGACCGTGTTCGAATACCGGTGAGGCATGGATGCTGTGTTGGACTTACGGCTTTGGCTCTCCCCTTTCCTTGGAACCATAAGCACTAAATAAGGGACTGTCGACTGCTTATAGGCCATCTATTTGCTCATGGTGGTCGTTAAACCCCCAATTAAAAAACAACAAAATAAAAAGAATGGACATGGTCTACAATTAGTGAAATATTATATTGGTTTGATGCAAAAAATGCATGTCGGTTTATTTCACATAGTGTTTCCCAGGTCAGTAGTGACGGTGCAGATGGCCAGTTGTGTATCAAAATGTAGCCAGTACTATCGTGTATCTAAATCATATTGCGTTTTGTGATTGTGGCTAATAGTTTTTTTGGTTTTCAGGTCCGGAAGTATGGAGTGTCAAGTAGAGAGACATGAACATTTCCGACATCTGCTCCTCTACGAGTTTAACAAGAGATCCACAGCCGCCGAGGCTACTCGAGAAATTTGTGCTGTGTATGGGGAGGATGCTAATGCTATATTACACCAAGGACAGCCCGCAAAGGGTCTGAGCGGTTCTGAGGTGGAAATTTTAACTTCAACGACTCTCCACGTTAAGGTCGTCCATCTCGCTTTGATGAAGATCGTTTGAACCATCTCGTCCACTCTCATCCGCGTCAAACCACGCGCTAATTGGTCACTGAGATGGACTCTGATCAGTCCACAGAAGTGAGACACCTGAAGCCTATGGGAAAGATCCAGAAATTGGGGTCTTGGGTGACTCACACTCTCACCGAGGGCAAACAATCAGCATGTTGCCACATGTGGTTCCTTGCTCGCCCGTTATCGCGAATGTTCTCGGCAACACAAACCCTTTCTGTCCCGTATTGTTACTGGAGATGAAAAATGGTGCCTGTACGTACATTTCAGGAATCGGAGGGAATGGTTAATCCCAAAGGAGGCGCCCAGACCACGTCCAAAACATGACCTACATCCTGCGAAGATTGTGTTGTGTGTTTGGTGGGACATGGAAGGCATTATTCACTGGGAAATGCTGCCGAGGAATCGGACCACCAACGCTGCACTCTATTGTGAGCAACTCCGTCGTGTTGAGGGAAGAAATTAAGCAGAAACGGTCACATTGGCGGCGTGGTGTCCTCCTCCATTATGATAACCACGCCCTCATAGTGTAAACATGACCAAAATGGCCATTCAGGACATGAAATGGGAGACATTTCCACATCCGGCCTATTCCCCAGATGTCGCTACTTCAGACTATCACCTGTTCCGATCTCCGTCGAGTGTACTCAGTGGCAGAACATTCAACAATGATGCTGATCTCCAGAATTTCCTTGATGATTTCTTCGCAGTAAAACCTGCACGTTTTTTCAAGAATGGCATTGCAGACCTATCCATACGTTGGGACACCGTCGTCAATGGTGAGGAGGGGGAGATACATAGTTGATTGCTTCCGTTTTCCCTTCTGATGTAATAAAATCCTATAGTGCAGGGAAAAAACAGCACGAACCGAAAAAAAAGACAGCATCAACCCAATAAATGCGTTTATTCTCAGAAAAAGGTAACTGCACACAACCTCCTGTGCGTATAATGCCCTCAACAGGACAATTTCTGTTGGAGCTTATCCCATATTTATGTATGCTTAGCAATCCAAAATAGAAGCAAATTATAAATTTGGCCAGGCAATAATAAGCATCATAATGTTTTGTCGAAAATAAAAAGCAAAATATTCGTGAGGAATAAACTAGCACGGAAAATAGGCAAATAACATGTTTGCGTTCTTGAAACAGGAGGCCATTGAAAGCAGCTAATATAAAAGCGCTGAAGTCTTTAAATCAAGATTAGGCTGTACGACCAACTCTGGCAATCTCTCCAGGAATTAGTACGATTTATTGTGTTTACAAATGTGCCGATAGATGGCACCACGTCAGCGCTTTCGTCAGCATGTGCTTTCTTTCTCGCTTAGTAGCAGTTAGTTCAAGTGTGTATCTTGAGAATGTGTTTTCTAGCGAGAGCCTATAAATCCTTTTTTTTTGTTTGTTTCGGAGGCCTTTTTTTACTGTGCTGTCAGATGTGGTATTGGAAGAGATTTTTCATTGAAATTGGTAAGGACGAGGCTACACATATTTATCGATATGAACGCCAAGGATTCCGGTAAATTAACGGGTAAATGTGGGTTAACGTAAAGATTATGATGCAAAATTCAGGGACAAAAATTTTCAAAAAACTGTGATGTACATCCTTTTTGAAATCAAATATGATGTGAAATGAAAGAAAAAATTCAGTGATAGAATCATTTTTGAAAATGTTTTACGTAAAATTTAACTGTGTAGGCGGTACGCGGTAATACACTCAGCGGCGACGATGACGCTGTGACTACCGCTAGAGCATCTGCCACGTCTGCCCGTGGGCTCACCGGAAGCATCCCCGCAAAACAGGTTAGGCCTAGTCGTGCAGTTCGACCGCCAGCTTACCTAACTGTGGTGTGCGCGGAAGGATACTTAGCCGTGACACACATAGAGCAGTGCGGCAAGGCTCCGCTTTCACAAGCAATGGAAGGGCCTCCTTTCTTTACTTTATAATAATTGCTATTCTCCAGTGGTTTATTTTAGGAATTTGTAAAACGGTGAGAAACATCGATGTTTCCATAATTATAGTCTTCGGCAGTGGCGTCTGTACGAGTGGACCACCAGGCCTCCGACCCAAACAGGGGCCCTAAAATGGTGGCAAAGTTTGTTTATTTATATCAGCTTTTTTTTTTTTTTTCAAAGTTTGGAGGCTAAAAATAAAGCAGTACATAACCAGAACAGTCAGGACGAGAAATTCCAGTTCTTCCGATAAAAATCTGTAAATTAAGAACACAATAATATGTTCGTAATATGAACATATCAAGGGCGTATTTAGAGAGGGGGCCAATATGAAACGATTTCAGGGATTCCTGGAAGTGTTTAATTTTTTTAACTCTTAGTTGAAAATGCGACTTTGTGAAAAACGCTTTAATTTAATAAAAATGCTTCAACTTTCATTAGAAAAAAATACTTTAAAGTCTGGGAAGGTACTGACCCCTCCGACCCCGGCAGTGGTTACGCCTATGAGAGAGTCGGAAGTTCTTCTGCCTTTTCTTTTTTATCTTTTTTTTTCGAACCGGCCTCGTAGCAATGGCGTCTGATTGAGGCGAGGCCGTGGCTTCACCAAAAATCATTAATTTGGACGTTATGAAAACTTGTTTTGCATAGCAATTTTGTCGAAAAAACTGCTGAGCAAAGAAAAATGGATTCCGAACAGTCCTTGTGTTGCCTTTTTCTCTTAACACTAAGGGCTATTATTCGTAGCGGAAGCAGATGTTTCCGCCAACGACAACAGCGAGAAGCAGTGCGGTCTGACCCGGGCGAGGCAGTGCCTTACCAAAACACTAATCTCTCGCGGCGACGCCCACATCGATCATCGGTATTCCTGCACGTCCCGAAAACGTCAGGTCTCATCCCGGACAATCAACCGTCATCGTTGCCGCTGTCTACATTTCTGCGTAACGCATAGACAGGTAAATTTTACGTAAAACTTTTTCAAAAATGACTCTATCCCTGAATTTTTTTATTTTTTTTTATTTTGCATCCTTTTTTATTTCAAAACGGATGTACGTCACATTTTTTGAAATTGTGTACTATAGCGTCCTAAATTATTTCGTCGGAAAAATTTATCTGCGTGGGAAAAGTGCGACGTAGAATTTTTTAAGTATGCAAAATAATTGGGAAAGGTGTGAAATTATAGTATTTTTAGGTAAAAGGAAAGAAGTTTTCCGAAGTTTTAACCTGCGAGTACGATTATTTGCAGCAGTTGGTGCGGGAGGCTGAAACGATGCTAACGGCCACCATGTGAAGGTTCCATGCGTCGTAACGGTCTACGAGTTGGTAGTGAATGCGCGGAAGAATACAACAAGAGTGGGGTGCACCTTTCGGAAGAGTGTGATGCGTGTAATCGTGCGCAAGTAGAAGTAGTTCAAAACTGTTTTATTAATTTTTGAGAAATTAATGTGCGAAATGTCGTTATTATTAGTTTCACAATGTGTCCGAATGGAAATAAATGAAGGAATGTAAATGAATTTCTGTGGGACAGATGTGTTGAGTAAGGAGTTTTGGTAATGGTCTGGAAGATGTTCAGGGGTAGGTGATTTCTTCAAGCACTTCATTTGTAGCTCTGCTGTTATTCCGTACATCGTAGCTCATATTTTTTCCTCGTGAAACTGATGGTTTTTAAAATAAAAGATTTTCTTCAATTCAGAAAGCGTACTATGGCAGCGAGGCTAAGAGCTTTTTGTCGTATTGTGGCGGATAATGGAATTTTAATCCCTGACGAAATCCGAAATGAAGTGTGGAGACTAACGAATTTATTCTTAGCTTTCTCAAAATTACCTTTTAAAAAACACAACTTACATGCCACGTAAAACCGACCTTTTTCCATCAGCGTATTCTTACAAGACGCTTCTGTGACTACGTACTGCTGCACAACTTCCTCTTGTATTCTTGCCCCCGTTACTTGCCCTTCTCAACGAAGCTTCCATTTACCGGACAACACCTTCATGCCATCGCCGCTCCGTCGTCCTAGGCATACCGCACGTACTCTTCCAAACCATCGTACTCCCAGGTAAATACTTCGGAACAATTCTTTCCTTTTATATAAAAATACTATATTTTTGCACCTTTCGCCATTATTTGCCATTTTGAAAAATTGTACGTCGTATTTTCTCACACTGTTAACTTTTTCCGACGAAATAGTTTAGGACCCTAAAATGCACATTTACCGATTAGCGTCCTAAATTATTTCGTCGGAAAAATGTTAGAACCTGGAAAACGTGCGACGTACAGATTTTAGAGTACGTAAATTAATGGCAAATGGTGCAAAAAATCCATATTTTAAATGTCTTTTAAAGATTTTTATCTTAACATTTGTGCGATGCTGTAAAGAAACGCTGTGGTAGGCCTAACGTATCGCTACTGCGACGATTTCAAGCTTCGCTGCGTTAAAAGGAAGGTTCGTTGCTGTACCGAAATGACGGGCGGAAGAGTACAAGAGAAAGCGGTTGCGTTGTTGGTAGGAGAACGATAAATGTTGTAGTGACACGCTACAGAAAATAGGTCCAGATTATCCACCTTTTATGTTGTATTCTATGCGTTGTTGGCAGGAAAAACCGGAAAAAAACCTCTTTGATTTACAAAATAAACGTATCAGTGAGATAGAATCTGGCAGAAAACCGCTATAAAGGAAAATGGAGTTCTAAAGATGATTACTGTTGGACTCTGAAAAGAGATGTAGTACAACCAAAGTACAAAAGAAAATCTAAAAATCTACCTTTTTAAGGAAAGTGTAATTAATTGTTTGTAGCGAAATATACATGCCAATATGAAGGCTTATTGTACACTGAAGCAACAGGTTGCTCGAGAACTACACTATCTACCAACAAGTAATTGGACACCTGTGATAGCAAAGGAAAACGAAGTTTATTCACCATCAATAGTTGGTGGAGCCTATACGAGTGGCGATTACAGCTGCGACCCTCCGGAGCGTACTCTCAACCAGGCGTTGTACGACAGCTAGCGGTATTTTCTTCCACTCAGGTTGGAGAAGACAGGTCAGTTCCTTCACGGATTTCGGACGGTGGGGGCACCCCTTAAGTCGACGCTCCAACTCGTCCCAGAGTTGCTCGATAGGGTTAAGGTCCGAGCTCTACGCAAGCCAGTCCATTCAATTAACCCCATTGTCACCATACCAAGCCATGTTGGACCTCGCAACATGACAGGTGGCATTGTCATCCTGAAAGTAACATGGATCAACCCCCTGAAACTGCCACAACGTAGTAAGCGGATGGTCATCCAAAATGGTGCAGTAGGTCTCGGCGTTGAGTCTACCAAGAGTTGCGACCAAGGGTCCGGTGCCATACCAGGAGAAACACCCCCATAGCATGATTCCACCGCCGCCAAGCTTCACAGTTGGCACAATTCATTCCGACAGGAGGCGTTCTCCAGGCAGACGCCAAACCCAGACACTTCCATCCGATTAGAGGGTGAACTTTGATCCTTCGCTCCTGAGAACCTGTTTCAACGGTTCACTGTCGAAGTTCTTTGCACCACGTTAGACGAGCAGCGCTATTGGTCTTGGTGCTCAAAGGCTTGTGGGCGGTAGCACGTCCATGACAACCGAGCAGATGGGCTTCCTTATGGATGGTATTCATCGAAAGAACACTCCCGGATGCCTGTTGAAACTCCTCGCGGATGTGGCCCATCGATTTGGTACGGTTCTTCCGAATTTCTCTTGCCAGCACCCCTCGGTCTCTAACTCCCAGTTTTGTGGGTCTGCCGGGTCGGGGCACATTCCGACAGTCACCTCTCATCTTCCTCTTGCGAATCACGTAGACTCCTGTCGATTTTGGGCACTTCAACTCGCTGGATATGTCACGTATCGATCGGCCATTTCTGTGATACCCGACGATTACACCTTTCTCGAAATCAGAGAGCTCCGACCTGCGTGGCATCTTGCATGCGACTGGTTGCGTTGTTGTTTCCCACACGATATTTAACGGCGTCTGCCGTGACGTGTATCAGGATGGCAGATATCGTCGATTGCAGCGGTGTCCAATTACTTGTTGGTAAATAGTGTATAACTGATAGCACAATTTAGCAAGCAGATTTTTAATCAGCATTACAAATACTGTATGATTCGGCATATGCAGTGTTTGTACCAAATGAAAAGTTTATTTTTGTTGTTCAGTCATTTCATTGGAAAATTTGTGGTGACTTGAAAGTCATTTCTCTTTATTAGGCATGAAACTGGGATGTACCAAATATTTATATTTATTTTGCGAATGGGACAGTGGCGCTGAAGAAAAACACTACCATGTGGAAAAGTGGCCTTTTCGACAATCTCTGAAGCCCGGTGTTAAGAATGTAGTGAAAGAACCTCTTGTACCAACAGCAGATATACTTCTCCCACCATTGCACACGTTATATACGATTTCACTATTTACGTGCCATTCATCTTGAAAAAAACTGGTCCAAGAAATCACAGCGACACCTTGGTCGATAAGAAAACAGAAATAATTGCACGTAAACGTATTTTCTCCTATATCTCACATTTACAATACTGAAAAATATTTGCAAGCGCTTTAATATCGAAAATAAAAAATGTATAGTGTTATACTCGTAATGTTTCTCTCAGAGCAGAGCTGAGTTGTAAACTGATGTAGAATGTATTAAAAACATGCCTGGCCGCTACGGCGACTGAGCCGGGTGGTAATTCGAAAAAGAGATCAGGGCTTCGATAATTCGGAAGCGAATTGCCAGGGTTTCCGGGATTCTAGTGGGTGAAGAACAAACGTGTGGTATTAAGGGAAGAAATATCTATCAGAATTTGTACATTGTCAGGGACGTTATAAAGTACGTGGGGAAAAAGGAGTTCAAAATGAGTCTGGTTTCTTTGGATCAGAATAAAGCTTTCGACCGGGTCTCCCATGATGTTATTGTCAAAATTATGGAGGCGCACGGGTTTGGGGATTTCATGTGTCAAGCTGTGAAAGTTCTTTATAAAGACATGAGAGGGGTTATCAATATTACTGGGGCTAATTCTAGAAGCTTCCAGATTACGAAAGGTGTTAGGCAGGGATGCCCTTTCTCTCCTTTGTTGTTCGTTATCATCTTAGAAACAATTCTGCGGAAAATTCGCAATGATAATCAGATTGAGGGGTTTAAAATGCCGGGGATGGGAAAGAATATTGTTAAGTTTCAAGCCTACGCCGACGATGTTATCTTGTTTTTAAAAAATGAAAATGACGTCATCAGGATGAGTAAGATTTTGGAAGGGTATTGCAGGAGTACTGGAACGGTAGTTAACAATGTTAAGTCCCAGGTTCTGCTATGGGGTCGGTGGGACAGGACGGTGTTTGGAAATTTGGCCATTACGAATGGCCCAATTAAAATACTTGGTCTGTACTTTGATGGAAAAGGGGTGCACGAAAAAACTTGGTCTGAAATACAAACGAAGATTGAAGCTGAGAGAGATTTTTGGAAGACAATTCCTCTCTCTCGGGTAAACAGAGGGAAACTTGTTAACGCACTTTTCACCAGTAAAATTACGTTTGCGGGGCTGGTTATGACGCCGGGGAAAGCATGGATAAGGATCTATACGAGAGTTATGTTTAATTTTGTATGGAGCGGGCACAATGGGGAGGAAGTGAGTAGAATCAAACTTTATAGGCCCCTTGAGGAAGGGGGTTTCGGGGTAAAAGACCTTGGGAAATGGTTAAGTACGGGGCAGTTCTTTAAAGTTAAGGAACTCTTAACTGGAAATTTCATGGGTTGCAATTTAATTGCCTATTTTGCCGGGATCGAACTACGTAATTATGGGGTGGAATTTGATTATGTGGGCCCTAAAAGTGAGTTGGGGGACAAAATGTACAAAATTGACGGAAAATTAAAACACATTATACAGAACAATAGCGGGGGTAACAAACACTCTTGGCAAAGTGTGTATGACTCTTTGTTGGAGAAACCTCAGGGAAAAGTTATAGAATTTCGCACAAGTCCTGAATTTGATTCAAAAAAGGGGTGGAATAATATTTTCCGTACTCAATGTCGGATGAATGAAAGAGACTTTTTGTGGAGGTTGGCTCACGATGTATTACCTCTTAGGAAGAAGATGGCTAGATGGGGGTCACGAAAACTGATAGGTGCCCCTTTTGTAACCAGTGTGAGGATAGGGAGCATCTTTTTTTCTCGTGTAGAATTGCAAAAAAAGTTTGGGAAGGAATTTGTAAATGGATTGGGAAGCCCTTGTTTACTAGGGATATGGTCATTTTTCATTCCCCTATTGAGGGAAGAGGGAAAGTGGTTCACAATCTACTTGTTGCGGTCACCAAATTTAAAATTTGGAAAGAAAGGAATAGACTAATTTACAGAGATGTCAATGGGGGTCCCCGGCTAACATTAACACGATGATCTGGAAGACTAAATGCGAAATAAGGGATAGGGTGTGGGTTGATTCCCGTCGTCTCACGTGTTCCCAGTTTAGAAGCAAATGGTTGGGGTGGCCCAGAATTGTTACAGGGACTAGGAAGAATTTTCTCTTTCATTGGTAATTCATCTCTGGCTGGCTATGGGACAAACTTGTTCTTTGTGGGTTTTTCTTGGTTTTGTTTTTGTTTTGTGGTTTTTGCGTTTTCTTGCTTGGATGATGGAGAACTCTCTCTCCAAATTTCCCCCTTTTTTGTTCATCCACTTGGTGGGTTAGGGATCTTGTGTATTCTTTCTACAAATTTACCTGCCCTGCCTATGAGTTAACCGTCCTTTTTTTCCCTTTTTGAGGTTGTCTCTGGGTTTTTTGGGGTTGTCTCTGGGTTTTTTGGGGTTGTCCCTGTTTTTTTCCCGGCTTCTGGTTTTTCTTCCCCTTGGGGGTCCCGCCTGTTTTCCGTTTTATCTTTTATTGTCTTCTTTCGGGTATGGGGTTTAACAGGTCGTTGCGGATTAGGCTGCGGGGCCTTGTTTTCTGTCCTCCTGGCTGCTGTCCTGGATTGGTGGGTGTGGTGGTATTAAGGAGTCCAAGGCTTAAGGGATTAAGATAAGCTGCTAATTTCCGGCGTGGTTTTATGACCGCTCTCTGATGCTATCTGCTTATTTCCGGCTCCAATGTGTTGATTTTTAATCCGTCTATCTTCCTTCAAGGTATAAGGGTTTCATTTTTTGTTTTAGTTATTGCCTTGGTGTTCTCATGATTCTGCGTGCTGTTGGATAGTATCTTTCGTTTGTCCCTGTCCGCTTCCTTCTTGGTCGGCCGTGTGCCTTGCCTGTTTCACGAACATCCGGTTGGTTTGTTCTTTGTTTTTTTTTTTTCGCTTAAAGCTTTCTTGTGCAGTTTTTTTTCCTGGTCTCTCACTGTTTCTTTCTCCTCTGCCCAGAACTGGGAAACCACCCATGATCCATGGACGTATTCCATGGGTGTGGGAACCCAATGGGCGGTGCCTTTGTGCTACTTTGTGTTGTATTTTCTTGTGTGTAAATTTTTTCTCTCGAACCTACCTTTGCCTTCGGGTGGTAGGGTTGAGATCCTTTCCGTTCTTTGGTTTCCTTTCTTCGTTTCTGTTGAAATCAACTCGCGGCGTCTCTCTTCCGGGAGGGACAAGGCGAGCGGCATCGCCTCCCTTGATGCAGTGTTAAATGGTCCACTGGGTCTCTGGAGGATAAAGGGTGTGGGTTGTTGGTAGATAAGAGTCCCACACCCTGATAGATCTTATCACATCTTGATGTCGACAAAGAGATCAGAGAAACGTCCAAATGCCTCCAGACAAGTTAATGCTCAAATACAAGCAACTTCGAGACCCACCGGTACATGAAGAGAAGTCTTCATGTGTTTACCAGAAGCGGAACCTACAGCTTTCTTCCCTAATGACCTTCCATGCTAGGATCCCTAAGGGAGCCGTTTGCAAAAGTAACCTTGGGAAACACCTGCTAGGATTTTCAAGGGACGGCATACAAATCGAAATCTCACTTACTGCACAGAAAAGCATCTGCACTACGTTGTAGGGCAATGCGCTGATTCTTCCATACCCTTCTTCATGTACTTTTATTCTCTTTTCAAGATACGATGTTTTATTTACAATTCGGAGAAACACTTTGAATCCTTTCCCTACTTTTGAGCACGTCTTTTGTAAAAGAAGATCGTACTTATGTTATCGGTATGTCCGTTCGCCTGTAGACACGATATCTCTGCAACTAATTGTCCGATTTGAAAAATTATTTTTCCATTAGGAAGCTTGAAATGTGCAAATGATGACCCTTTATTTTGATTTTTTTTACGATGTACAATTTCGGCGCTAGAGGGCGTAAACGCAGATGATATCGAATTCTAAATACAGTTTATTGCATATATTTGCTTCTAAGCATCCAATTCGAAAAATTCTTTTGCCTCTCGATTTTACTCATGGCTAAGTATATTTTAGGTATAGTCACTTTTCAAGTTACGCATAGATTCTCCGCTAGGTAGCGTAATATTAAATTGCGTTTCCCTCGATATCTTTGCTTCTGAAACTCCGATTTAAAAACTTATTTCTGCAGAGGATACAGCTCCTGGTGGGAAATACTCTCCAATCTCCATATAATTTCTGATTTTTGGTATAAAATGGTCTGGCCACCAAGGGGCGTCAGCGTAAATTTCTGGTTCTGATATATTTGCAACAAAATGTGAGCTTCTAAAATCTCGATTGAAATAATTCTTTCCTGGACCAATACTACTCACGTCGTCAAACCTTTTCAGAATATTTTCTTCTTAAAACAATGCGTGGTTTCTTCGCCAGGGGGAGTAAGCGTATATCTAATTTTTGACAATATCTCTGCTTCTGAGTGTCGGATTTGAAAATTTTCTTCTTTGTTCGATAAAGTTTCCGGTGCGACATGTTTTTCATACAATTTCGAAATTTTCAAGTAATTCATTAACCATCCGCTAGGGGGAATAAAGGATAATCGCGCTTTCCCCGATATCTCGGCGTCTAAAACTCCGATTGGAAAAATTCTTCCTGCACATGATACAGCTTCCGGTGGGAAGTGTTTTGATTGTAATTTCTAATTTTTTATGAAATATGGTTTGGCCACCAGGGGGCGTAAGCCTTAATTTCTGCTTTGTAGGTATTTCCAGCAAACTCTAAACTTCTAAACGCTCGACTAAAAAAAAATTTCCTGAACCGATACCGCTCATGTCGATGCACTTTTGAGAATATTTTCTTTCTTAAAATATTGCATGGTTTCTCCGCAAGGGGGCGTAGACATATATCCTTTTTCTGTCAATATATCTGCTCCTAAGAGTCGGATTAGAAAATTTTCTTCTTTGTTAGATAGCGTTTACGGTGTACAATGCTCTCATATAATTTCAAAATTTTCAAGTAACACATAGGATTTCCGCTAGAGTACATTAAGGAAAATTGCGTTTTCCCCGATGTATCTGCTTCTAAAATTCCGATTACAAAAATTCTTTCTGCACCGGATGCAGCTGCTGATAGGAAGAATTTCTAATATTTGATAAAGAATGGTTTCACCACCAGGGCGCGTAAGAATTAATTTCTGCCTCTCATGTAATTGTAGCAAAATCTGAGCTCCACAAAACTCGATTGAAAAAATTCTTTTGTTGATCGATACCGCTCACATCGAAAAACGTTTTGAAAATATTTTCTTCTTAAAATAATGCATAGTTTTTACGCCAGAGGGCATGAACGCATAACTTATTTTTGACGATATCTCTGCTTCTAAGGGTCCGACTTAAAAATTGTTTCTTTGTTGGAGAGCGTTTCCGTGTGGAAATGTTTCTCATATAATTTCCAATTTTTCTCGGCGTAGATGTCTGCCACCAGAGGGCGTAAGTTCACGTTTAAAAACCCGATTGAAAAACTTTTTCTTTGGTCAAATACTATTAACTGTGCAGAGTGTGTGTGTATTTTCTTTCCAAATTAGTGCACAATTTCGCCTCTATATGTTTATTCTGTTTTTCTCAATAACATTGTTTTCACATGTGCGATTTAAAAAATTCTTTTGACACCGGATGTCATTTACCTTGTAGAACACTTAAGGCTAATATATGAAGAATTTCGTAGTTCACAGTTCTGTCGGTAGGTGGTGTTTGTGTACTTCAGTTTGCAGCTGTATCGCCGCTTCGAAAAACGCTATTGAGGAATTTCTTCTTCACTTTATGCCATTCGCACCAACAGAGATGTGGAGCAGTATCCTCTTTAAAGAACGCAAAGATTTCCCACTAGCAGCCTAAAGGTCGAACGCTTTTCCCATGAAGAATAATTTTCACCTATTTTCAACTTTTCCTTCATGCAATTTTTTTCCGCTAGCAGATGTAGACTTATATCATGTTTCCTTCTATATTTCTCCTTTTAGCTGTTTGATTTGAAAATGTCTTTTTCTCTGGTAGCTTCGTTGTAGTATGAGAAACTTTTTGTTCTCCATTTGTTAATTTTCCTAACATGCTTTTAGCCGCTGGTGGAACTAAGTAGATGTGTCTATTTATGGATGTTTTATCGATTGCTGGAACAATTTGATTGTTTTCCGATCAGGATCCATTGACTTTGAATAGCTTTGATAAATTTAATTCGCGTCAGAACGGATTCAAAGGACGTGCTCATTACACCCGAAAATTCGGTGTCGTCTTTCTTGTTCTCTCTGGTACTGTTTTGGGTTGGTGTCTCGATACTTTGCCTTACCCTATACACAACAGCTAATGCCTTACATACACTTATACTTATTTTCATTAAGTGACGCTCCCATAATTCTTAGCCTAAGTGTTCCGATCCATTTATTCATACAAATCAGAAACATAGATCTTATGCAAAATACTAAAATGGGTATTGGTGCTATTAACCAATCCTGCGTGTGTACCACCACTTCTGAGCGACCTCCTAAGTGCTGTCATTAAATCGTGGAAACTTAAGTTCAGAAGTAGCTTTTGTTTTCGCTCCTCTCTGTTTTGCCATCAGGCTAATAACAATTTTCACGTTTTTATGTTAGCCCCATTTCGACAATGCATTACAGACAGCACTTATTATTAGCTTTAATATGAGTGGTAGATTAACTGTACCTCCCTAAGTTCCGCAGATACCCTTCGGCATCACCTCATTTGTATACACTAACAAGTTGCTTCTCACTGGCTTTTCTTCTGCACAACTCCTCGGAACATGGTGCTTCAGTCTGCAGTATGTATTTCGCTGTTACTTGCTGCCTTTAGTAATAGTTACTTACGTTTGTGTTCTGTATTAAAATGATAAATTCAGTACAGGGCACAATAGCAGGGCACCAGCACAAAACAATAGAATACCAGGGTGTAAAAGTAGCAAAAGGAGTAAAGGTGACCCACACATTTCTAAATGGAAATACCTCATCTTCTTAAGGGGTCAAAATGTTAATATGAGAAAAGAAGGGGGAAGTACCTGTGCAAGGGTATGGACGAATCACGTCATCGAACTGCAACAGAGTGCAAATACTTTTTTGGCAATGTAGGAAGACAGATTTCAGTTTGTATGCTGCCACTTAACAATCTTAGCTGTGATTCATAGGTTAGTGTTAGAAACACAATTTGCTGACGAGGGGTACCAGTATCAACAACAGCCAGCAAAGAAAGCTTTCGGCTCAGACCGTGATCTAACCAAGAGACTTTGTTACATCTACTGGTGAATTTAAAAGTTGCTTGTATTGGGACATTACCGAGGAATATTGATTTACACTATAGTATTATTATAAATTTTCGTTTTTGACACGGATTTCTTTCTTTAGAGCTGCAGGGAAACTTAATTTGTAAAGTAAATTTTTGGCACATCAATCATTCTGAAGAACATAAACTTCATCTTATTAAATAAGGTACTTTTCTAAAGTAACTTCTTAATTATGGTACATGGCTTTCTAGACAAGGGATTGGCAGTGATATCTTGTGGTAGTTATTTTTCAAGCACAAGCACCGAAAGCATATTTCTTTACATCCTATTTCATCTGGTAACATCATGATAAATGTTTTCAAAAAGGGATATTAATACTGTAAAATATATTTTACATGCCATTTACCCCTTTTTTGATCATATAAATATTATATTTAAAAAATAATTGAAGTATATACACAGTGCGTCGAAGAATTTTTAAGACTGGCGCTAGATTTCAGCCTACGGTGGCACCACCAGTGTAATCGCGAATGCGTTATAAACCGTGACCATCTGCTTGCTTTCTGCCAAAAGTACTGCGCAGTTGTTAAAGTAACTCAAACGAAACGGCCCTTCATTTGAGAAGTAAAATTTTTTTTCATGTCGAATTATTAAGATGGAACAAAGGGCTGTTATTTAATTTAACGCAAAACTTGGTAAAAGTGCCTCGGAAACGTAACAAATGATGAAACAAGTTTACGGTGAGTTTTGTTTAAGTAGATCAAATGTTTTTCTGTGGCACAAACGTTTTTTGGACGGAAGAGATACGCTAGAAGATGATAAGCATACCGGAAGACCAAGTTCGTCTAGGACACCTGAGATTGTTGAAAAAGTGAGGGATTTCTTGGCAAACAATCGATGTGCGTCACTAAGAATGATGGAAGAGTCTTTAAACATCAACAAAGAAACGATTCGAACCATCCTGCATGAAGATTTGGGCAAAACAAAAGTCTGTGCTAAATCTGTTCCACACACATTAACCAATGAACAAAAATCAAGGAGAAGTGCACATTGCAGAGACATCATTTCAGCCGCTGAAAATGATCCAAACTTCTTAAAATCGATTGTTACAGGTGATGAAACATGGTGTTTTCAATATGATCCTGAAACAAAGCGACAAAGTGCGGAATGGAAGTCAAAAAACTCACCACAAGCCAACAAAACAAGAAAAGTTCCATCGAAAATCAAAACAATGCTCATTACATTCTTCGATAGTTAGGGTATTGTCCACAAAGAATTTGTCTTAAGTGGACAGACAATTACTGGTGAGTTTTATTAAAATGTTTTGAGGCGTTTGATGGGCAGAATTCGTCGCATTCGTCCAGAATATCGAGATGAAAATAGTTGGTATTTGTTGCACGATAATGCACCCAGTCATGCCTCACTTCTTGTTCGTAGACTTTTGGCAAAAAATAACGTCTGTGTGTTGAATCATCCACCATATTCGTCTGATTTAGCACCCTGCGACTTTTCTTTATTCCCAAAACTTAAAATGACGTAAAAAGGGTGTTATTTTGATGATATTTCGACCATAGAAACAGCTACGACCCGTGCTTTGGAGACAATTCCGCAAAGTGAACTGGAACAAGCATTCGAATCATTATTAAATCGCTGCAACAAGTGTATTGAAGCCGGAGGGACTTATGTTGAATAACAAACCAAAACAAATTATAATTTCTTGTTTCTATTTCATTTTACAGACCCAGTCTTAAAAACTCTTTGCCACACTGTGTAAAACGATCTTCATGTGACGGAAGCTAACTTTGTAACTAAAAAAATGAAGAACAGTGCTTGCAGTTTCTTAAACTGTCTCCATTCAGAATTAGTTTTACTTTACTACAAATATTTTTTTCAAGGATTTTGGCTTCATAATGGATAGGTCGATCTACTTCAGGTGATCAAATCAGATCAAATCACATGTAGAGGATTTTAGGAAGGGAGTGTCTGACCCCAGGTCTTAAACAACCCTTAGAAATAGGAAGCTAGGAGAGTTGGGCTAGAGTACCCGACGGGACAGTGGCACGAAAGTGAGGGAGGAAGGCACCCTTATTTATTACCGAGGGGCCAGTACCTGGGGCTTCAAGTGATGAATTTGATGCTAAATCTCTTTTTATTTATTCGAAAGAAATATTGAAGAGAAAAGGATTTCTTCCATTCAGTATCTAAGATACAATGTATTATGGGATTTTTTTTACAACCCAAGGTCACCCCTACCGCGCAGTGTTCTAAACGCTGGTTTCCGACCTTCCATCTGAGATGGGTCCGGGTTCGAATCCCAGTGAGGCATGGACGCCGTTTTTGTCTTTTGGCATTGGCTCTCTCTCTCTTCCCTTGAATCAGTGGCCCTAAATTAGGAACGGGCGACTTCTTAGAGCCCATTTAATTGCTCACAGTATTCGAACAAACAAACAAACAAACGATCCCAGCTATTGTCTGTTCTTTTGCTTTGTTTGCTTTAGATAAGTGCTTCAAAGCTTTCGTTACCAGACGTTCTACAATTTCAGCCCTCATGTGAGGATAAATCCTTGAATGGAAGAAAATTTGGTTTACAAGACTTCGACAAAACGGTGCTACTCTCCTTTTAAAAGATTCTAAAAAAATCAGGGTAAATGTTTAAGTTAAAAGATTTTTTAAAGCTTTAAATAAATATTAATATATAGGGGATGCTGCCCGTCCTATGACGGAGTGAATTTTTTACTTGAAGCAGGTTGAAAACAAATCAAATAGACGCCGGATTTTTGTAAGAAAATATAGTATAAACTTCTACAGTAAGAACTCGTTCATGTTAGAACTAAAAATTATATGCTATTTATTACCGTTTTCCAAAGACCTCGCGATAAATACCAGTGTAAAATATTTGTTGTTTAACAACTGTTGGTTGGAGCGTTTAGATAGATCTATATTTTACAAAATGTAAAATATCTAATCAGCTCTAAACTCGGAAAGTTGTTTTCGTGTAAAGTTACCTTAATAAATTTTACTTTGATTGTTCGCGTTAAATTACTTTTTCTCGGACACACTTGTTATTCCCTTCACAACTTGGTTTAGACCGTCCTATTCGATGGTTAGTTTGAAACTTCATACGAAACCTTTTTCTACAAAATAATGCGGCATCTGGTGTTACAAATCGGAACTATCTAAATTCTCGACAACGTGCAACTGGGGCGACATCTGCTTTTAGATGCCATCTTGCTCACTTTAACGTCTCAAGATTTCAGTTTTTATTGTAGGTTAGAGCGTTTAGATAGATCGATATTTTGCAAAATATTTAATGTAATCAGCGCAAAACTCTGAAAGTTAGTTAAATTAAAAAAGGAAAGAAATAAAAGCGTACAAATTAACATTCGAATTGTGCAAAATTAAATTAATATGCAAATACAACTTCCCGCGATATTAAGATTTTAATTCGAATTTTGTAGATGGGATAAAGAGAACTCGAGTTATTGATAATCCAGTGTTTTTAAATTAGCACGCTATCATCTTGCCATGTCAATGTGATCGCGTGCAGACTCAACTTGCTATGATATTAAGAATTCAATTCGAATTTTGTAGATCGGAAAACAGGACTCGAGTCATTAGTAATCCAGTGTTTTTAAATTAGCACGCGATCACCTTGACATCTAAAAGTGATCGCGTGCTATTATATAGCAGGCAAACATTTTGAAATCGCGAGAGCACACAATAATTTATCAATAAGTGATGGCGTAAAAACGTAGACGTTACTGTGACGTTAAGCGTTTTAGAGAGACAGACGGAACTTCAGGTTTATATTATTAATATTTTTTCGTTAACAAGAAAGCGTAACTTTACACTGTGAAAACGGAATCGTAAATGACTGCACACACAGGGCGATACATCTGTCCATTTCGGATAAAGCAGTTTTATAGTCTATACGCAAATTCTTCCGTATTTTTAATTTAAAAACAGAACTTAACAAAAAAAATATAGAATATTCATACATCAGTATGAATTTTCCTCATGTTTTTCAGTAGTCAATATTTAAATACTTAAAAGTTTGTGCGGTCTTTCTCTCTCTCTCTCTCTTTCTGTTCTAATTGGTCTTGACGAATACACCACAAAAGGAAAGCAGCCAAAGCCTTAGAATTCTGACTTTCACCCGTTCCTGGAACCAACGTCCCCAAATGACGAGAAAAATAGTATTTATCACCAGAATTTATACTTACGCTTTCTCAAAATTACCCTTTAAAAAACACAACTTACAATGCCACGTAAAACACGTAAGTCCAACCTTTTTCCTTTCATCATTCTCCTTTTTAACTTTTACCAAGCCTGTCTGCTTTTAATCATTTCACCTTGCTTTTAAAAATCTTTAGCTGATAGTTCTGTGTCTGGCGCTCTTTGGCCAAGCCTGGCCCTTGCGCCACTAAAATCAATTAAATAACTAACTAACTAACTAACTAACGACCTTTTTCCTTTAGCGTATTCTTACAAGACGCTTCTGTGACTACGTACTGCTGCGCAGCTTCCTCTTGTATTCTTCCCCCTCGTTACTTGCCCTTCTCAACGAATCTTCCATTTACCGGACAACACCTTCATGCCATCGCCGCTCCGTCGTCCTAGCCATACCGCACGTACTCTTCCAAACCATCGTACTCCCAGGTAAATACTTCGGAATAATTCTTTCCTTTTATCTAAAAATACTATATTTTTGCACCTTTCACCATTATTTGTCATGCTTAAAAAATTGCACGTCGCACTTTTCTCACACAGTTAACTTTTTCCGACGAAATAATTTAGGACGCTAAAGTGCACATTTACTGATTAGCGTCCTAAATTATTTCGTCGGAAAAATGTTAGAACCTGGAAAACGCGCGACGTACAGATTTTAGAGTATGGAAATTAACGGCAAATGGTACAAAAAATTCATATTTTAAATGTCTTTTCAAGATTTTTATCTTAACATTTGTGCGATGCTGTAAAGAAACGCTGCGGTAGGTCTAACGTATAGCTACAGCGACGATGTCAAGCTTCGCTGCGTTAAAAGGAAGGTTCGTTGCTGTACCAAAATGACGGGCGGAAGATTACAAGAGCAAGCGGTTGCGTTGTTGGCAGGAGAGCGATAAATGTTGTAGTGATACGCTACAGAAAATAGGTCCAGATTATCCACCCTTTATGTTGTATTCTGTACATTGTTGGCAGGAAAAACCGGAAAAAAAACCTCTTTGATTTACAAAATAGACGTATCAGTGAGATAGAATCTGATAGAAAACCGCTATAAAGGAAGATGGAGCTCTAAAGATGATTACTGTTGGACTCTGAAAAGAGATGTAGTACAACCAAAGTACAAAAGAAAATCTAAAAATCTACCTTTTTAAGGAAAGTGTAATTAATTGCTTGTAGCGAAATATAATGCCAATATGAAGGCTTTTTGTACACTGAAACAACAGGTTGCTCGAGCACTACACTATCTACCAACAAGTAATTGGACACCTGTGATAGCAAAGGAAAACGAAGTTTATTCACCTTCAATAGTTGGTGGAGCCTCCACGAGCGGCGATTACAGATACGACCCTCCGGGGCATACTCTCAACCAGGCGTTGTACGACAGCTAGCGGTATTTTCTTCCACTGAGCTTGGAGAAGACAGGTCAGTTCCTTGACCGATTTTGGACGGTGGGGAACTGACCTGTCCAACTCGTCCCAGAGATGCTCGATAGGATTAAGGTCCAGGCGCTGCGCAGACCAGTCCATTCGATTAACCCCATTGCCACCATACCAAGCGATGTTGGACCTCGCAACATGACAGGTGACATTGTCATCCTGAAAGTAACATGGATCCACCCCGTGAAACTGCCATAACGTAGGAAGCGCATGGTCATCAAAAATGGTGCAGTAGGTCTCGGCGTTGAGTCTACCAGGAGTTGCGACCAAAGGTCGCGTGCCATAATAGGAGAAACACTCCCATAGCATAATTCTACCGCCGCTAAACTTCACATTTGGCACAATTCATTCCGGCAGGAGGCGTTCTCCAGGCAGACGCCAAACTTCACAGTTGGCACAATACATTCCGGCAGGAGGCGTTTTCCAGGCAGACGCTAAAACCAGACCCTTCCATCCGAAAGGTAGAGGGTAAACTTTGATTCTTCGCTCCAGAGAACCTGTTTCCACTGTTCAACGGTCCACTGTCGACGTTCTTTGCACCACGTTAGACGAACAGCGCTATTGGACTTGGTGCTCAAAGGCTTGTGGGCGGCAGCACGTCCATGATAACTGAGCAGATGGGCTTCCTTACGGATGGTATTCATCGAAAGAACACTCCCGGATGCCTGTTGAAACTCCTCGCGGATGTAACCAATCGATTTGGTGCGGTTCTTCCGAATTTCTCTTGCCAGCACCCCTCGGTCTCTAACTCCCAGTTTTGTGGGTCTGCCGGGTCGGGGCACATTCCGACAGTCACCTCTCATCTTCCTCTTGCGAATCACGTAGACCCCTGTCGATTTTGGGCACTTCAACTCGCTGGATATGTCACGTATCGATCGGCCATTTCTGTGATACCCGACGATTACACCTTTCTCGAAATCAGAGAGCTCCGACCTGCGTGGCGTCTTGCATGCGACTGGTTGCGTTGTTGTTTCTCACACGATATTTAACGGCGTCGGCCGTGACGTGTATCAGGATGGCAGATATCGTCGATTGCAGTGGTGTCCAATTACTTGTTGGTAGATAGTGTATAACTGATAGCACAATGCAGCAAGAAGATTTGTAATCAGCATTACAAATACTGTATGATTCGGCATATGCTGTGTTTGTACCAAACAAAAAGTTTATTTTTGTTGTTCAGTCATTTCATTGGAAAATTTGTGGTGACTTGAAAGTAATTTCTCTTTATTAGGAACGCAACTGGGATGTACTAAATATTCATATTTATTTTGCGAATGGGAGAGTCGCGCTGAAGGAAAACATTACCATGTATGAAAGTGGCCTTTACGACAATCTCTGAAGCACGGTGTTAAGAATGTAGTGGAAGAACCTCTTGTACCAACAGCAGATATACTTCTCCCACCATTGCGCATGTTATATACGATTTCACTATTTACGTACCATTCATCTTGAAAAAACTGGTTCAGGAAATCACAGCGACACCTTGGTCGATAAGAAAACTGAAATACTTGTACATAAACGTATTTTCTACTATATCTCACATTTACAATACTGAAAAATATTTGCAAGCGCTTTAATATTGAAAATAAAAAATGTATAGTTTTATACTTGTGATGTTTCTCTTAGAGCAGAGCTGAGTAGTAAGCTGTAGCAGAATGTATTAAAAACATGCCTGGCCGCTATTGCGACTGAGCCGGGTGGTAATCCGAAAAAGAGATCAGGGAAACGTCCAAATGCCTCCAGACAAGTTAATGCTCAAATACAAGCAACTTCGAGACCCACCGGTACATGAAGAGAAGTCTTCATGTGTATACCAGAAGCGGAAACTACAGCTTTCTTCCCTAATGGCCTTTCATGCTAGGATCCCTAAGGGAGCCGTTTGCAAAAGTAACCTTGGGAAACACCTGCTAGGATTTTCAAGGGACGGCATACAAATTGAAATCTCACTTACTGCACAGAAAAGCATCTGCACTACGTTGTAGGGCAATGCGCTGATTCTTCCATACCCTTCTTCATGTACTTTTATTCTCTTTTCGAGATACGATGTTTTATTTACAATTCGGAGAATCACTTTGAATCCTTTCCCTACTTTTTAGCACGTCTTTTGTAAAAGAAGATCGTACTTATGTTATCGGTATGTCCGTTCGCCTGTAGACACGATATCTCTGCAACTAATTGTCCGATTTAAAACATTCTTTTTCCATTAGGGAGCTTGAAATGTGCAAATGATGACCCTTTATTTTGATTTTTTTTTGCGATGTACAATTTCGGCGCTAGAGGGCGTAAACGCAGATGATATCGAATTCTAAATACATTTTATTGCATATATTTGCTTCTAAGCATCCAATTCGAAAAATTCTTTTGCCTCTCGATTTTACTCATGGCTAAGATTATTTTAGGTATAGTCACTTTTCAAGTTACGCATAGATTCTCCGCTAGGTAGCGTAAAATTAAATTGCGTTTCCCCCAATATCTTTGCTTTTAAACATCCGATTTAAAAACCTATTTCTGCAGCGGATACAGCTCCTGGTGGGAAATACTTACTATATAATTTCTGATTTTTGGTATAAAATGGTCTGGCCACCAGGGGGCGTCAGCGTCAATTTCTGCTTCTGATGTATTTGCAACAAAATGTGAACTTCTAAAATCTCGATTGAAAGAATTCTTTCCTGAACCGATACTACTCGCGTCGACAAACCTTTTCGAAATATTTTCTTCTAAAATTAATGCGTGGTTTCTCCGCCAAGGGGAGTAAGCGTATATGTAATTTTTGACAATATCTCTGCTTCTGAGTGTCGGATTTGAAAATTTTCTTCTTTGTTTGATAGAGTTTCCGGTGCGCATGTTTTTCATTCAATTTCGAAATTTTCAAGTAATTCATTCACCATCCGCTAGGGGGAATAAAGGTTTATCGCGCTTTCCCCGATATCTCGGCGTCTAAAACTCCGATTTGAAAAATTCTTCCTGCACAGGATACAGCTTCCGGTGGGAAGTGTTTTATTGTAATTACCATTTTTTTTTAAATATGGTTTGGCCACCAGGGGCTTAAGCCTTAATTTCTGCTTTGTAGGTATTTCCAGCAAACTCTGAGCTTCTAAACTCTCGATTGAAAAAAATATTTCCTGAACCGATACCGCTCATGTCGATGCACATTTGAGAATATTTTCTTTCATAAAATAATGCATGGTTTCTCCGCAAGGGGGTGTAGACACATATCCTTTTACTGTCAATATCTCTGCTCCTAAGAGTCGTATTAGAAAAAAAATTCCTTTGTTAGATAGCGTTTCCGGTGTACAATGCTCTCATATAATTTCAAAATTTTCAAGTAACACATAAACTTTCCGCTAGGGTACATTAAGGTAAATTGAATTTTCCCCGATATATCTGCTTCTAAAATTCCGATTAGAAAAAATCTTTCTGCACCGGATGCAGCTGGTGATAGGAAGAATTTCTAATATTTGATAAAGAATGGTTTCACCACCAGGGGCGTAAGAATTAATTTCTGCCTCTCATGTAATTGTAGCAAAATCTGAGCTCCACAAAACTCGATTGAAAAAATTATTTTGTTGACCGATACCGCTCACATCAAAAAACCTTTTGAAAATATTTTTTCTAAAAATAATGCATGGTTTTTACGCCAGAGGGCATGAACGCATATCTTATTTTTGACGATATCTCTGCTTCTAAGGGTCCGATTTAAAAATTGTTTCTTTGTTGGACAGCGTTTCCGTGGGGAAACGTTTCTCATACAATTTCAAATTTTTCTTAGCGCAGATGTCTGCCACCAGAGGGCGTAAGTTCACGTTTAAAAACCCGATTGAAAAACTTTTTTCTTTGGTCAGATACTATTAACTGTGCAGAGTGTGTGTGTATTTCCTTTCCAAAGTAGTGCACAATTTCGCCTCTATATGTTTATTCTGTTTTTCCCAATATCATTGTTTTTACATGTGCGATTTAAAAAATTCTTTTAACACCGGATGTCATTTACCTTTTAGAACACTTAAGAATATTGTAGTTCACAGTTCTGTCGGTAGGTTGTGTTTGTGTACTTCAGTTTGCAGCTGTATCGCTGCTTCGAAAAACGCTATTAAGGAATTTCTTCTTCACTTTATGCCATTCGCTACAACAGAGATGTGGCGCAGTATCCTCTTTAAAGAACGCAAAAGATTTCCCACTAGCTGCCTAAAGGTCGAACGCTTTTTCCATGAAGAATAATTTTCACCTATGTTCAACTTTTCCGTTATGCAATTTTTTTCAGCTAGCAGATGTAGACTTGTATCATGTTTCCTTCTATATTTCTCCTTTTAGCTATTTGATTTGAAAATGTCTTTTTCTCTGGTAGCTTCCTTGTAGTATGAGAAACTTTTTGTTCTCCATTTGTTACTTTTCCTAACATGCTTTTAGCCGCTGGTGGAACTAAGTAGATGTTTCTATTTCTGGATGTTTTATCGATTGCTGGAACCAGTTGATTGTTTTCCGAACAGGATCCATTGACTTTGAATAGCTTTGATAAATTTAATTCGCGTCAGAACGGATTCAAAAGACGTGCTCATTACACCCAAAAATTCGGTGTCGTCTTTCTTGTTCTCTCTGGTACTGTTTTGGGTTGGTGTCTCGATACTTTGCCCTACACTATACACAACAGCTAATGCCTTACATACACTTATACTTATTTTCATTAAGTGACGCTCCCATAATTCTTAGCCTAAGTGTTCCGATCCATTTATTCATACAAATCAGAAACATAGATCTTATGCAAAATACTAAAATGGGTATTGGTGCCATCAACCAGTCCTGCGTGCGTACCACCACTTCTGACCGACCTTCTAAGTGCTGTCATTAAATCGTGGAAACTTAAGTTCAGAAGTAGCTTTTGTTTTCGCTCCTCTCTGTTTTGCCATCAGGCTAATAACAATTTTCACGTTTTTATGTTAGCCCCATTTCGACAATGCATTACAGACATCACTTATTATTAGCTTTAATATGAGTGGTAGCTTAACTGTACCTCCCTAAGTTCCACAGATACCCTTCGGCATCACCTCATTTGTATACACTAACAAATTGCTTCTCACTGGCTTTTCTTCTGCACAACTCCTCGGAACATGGTGCTTCAGTCTGCAGTATGTATTTCGCTGTTACTTGCTGCCTTTAGTAATAGTTACTTACGTTTGTGTTCTGTATTAAAATGATAAATTCAGTACAGCCCACAATAGCAGGGCACCAGCACAAAACAATAGAATACCAGGGTGTAAAAGTAGCAAAAGGAGTAAAGGTGACCCACACATTTCTAAATAGAAATACCTCATCTTCTTAAGGGGTCAAAATGTTAATATAAGAAAAGAAGGGGGAAGTACCTGTGCAAGAGTATGGACGAATCACGTCATCGAACTGCAACAGAGTGCAAATACTTTTTTGGCAATGTAGGAAGACAGATTTCAGTTTGTATGCTGCCACTTAACAATCTTAGCTGTGATTCATAGGTTAGTGTTAGAAACACAATTTGCTGACGAGGGGTACCAGTATCGACAACAGCCAGCAAAGAAAGATTTCGGCTCAGACCGTGATCTAACCAAGAGACTTTGTTACATCTACTGGTGAATTTAAAAGTTGCTTGTATATTTAAACTATAGTATTATTATAAATTTTCGTTTTTGACACGGATTTCTTTTTTTAGAGCTGCAGGGAAACTTTATTTGTAAAGTAAATTTTTGGGACATCAATCACTCTGAAAAACATATACTTCATCTCATTAAATAAGGTACTTTTCTAAAGTAACTTCTTAATTATGGTACATGGCTTTCTAGAGAAGGGATTGGGAGTGATATCTTGTGATAGTTATTTTTCAAGCACAAGCACCGAAAGGATATTTCTTTACATCCTATTTCATCTGGTAACATCATGATAAATGTTTTCAAAAAGTGATATTAATACTGTAAAACATATTTTACGTATCATTTACCCTTTTTTTATCATATAAATAATATATTTAAAAAATAATTCAAGTATATAAAACGATCTTCGTGTGACGGAAGCTACTTTTGTAACTAAAAAAATGAAGAACAGTGTTTGCAGTTTCTTAAACTGTCTCCATTCAGAAATAGTTTTACTTTTCTATAAATATGTTTTTCAAGGATTTTGGCGTCATAATGGATAGGTCGATCTACTTCAGGTGATCAAATCAGATCAAATCACATGTAGAGGATTTTAGGAAGGGAGTGTCTGACCCCAGGTCTTAAACAACCCTTAGAAATAGGAAGCTAGGAGATTTGGGCTAGAGTACCCGACGGGACAGTGCTCACTCGCTATCGCCCATCCATGCACTTTGTTATAGGTTACAGAATTATCAACCTACCTACATCATGTCAAGTTGTGGAACTATAAAGATTGGTATAATGGCAAGGAGGATGGGTATATAGTAATCTATCAATGCTAATCGAATTTTATTGTGCGCTACAAACGCTTTTCAATTTTGCATATTTCGTGTACCCTTCGTTAAACGTTTGTAGTAAATTATCAGGTTTAGCACGAAGTATCGTTTTTAAGGCTCATTTCGTTCCGTTTGTATCTTCAAAAATATTCACTTGATCACATGAAATAAATGAGCGTGTTTTATTTTTAGGAGAGATAACTGTTTCATGCATTACTTTAAATAGTATGTACCTTTCGTGTGACAAGTCGGATTTTTGTCGTGCGAAGCGGTAAGAGGTGACCTCGCATTGCTTTGAAAGAAAAGGAAATAGTGGTGATATTATATCCATAAAAGTAAATTACTTTTTTTTTATCGCAAGATGGCTTTAAAAGTGCTAACCTGCCAGACAATGTTAGTATGCAATTCGATGGGAACGCTGTCACAGACGGGTAATGTAAGATGGCTGCCGCTCAGGAGCGTCGGCTTCAGAGCGTTACGTAGAGATTGCTCGTTATGCTCCCTCTCCCTTATTTGTATCCTCCTTGGGTGACATCTGCTTTTAGATGCCATCTTGCTCACATCTCAAGATTTCAGTTTTTATTGTAGGTTAGATCGTTTTGATAGATCGATATTTTGCGAAATGTTTAATGTAATCAGCACTAAACTCTGAAAGTTAGTTAAATTCAAAAAGTAAAGAAATAATTAAAGCGTACAAATTAGCATTCGAATTGTGCTAAATTAAATTAATATACAAACGCAACTTCCCGCGATATTAAGATTTTAATTCGAATTTTGTAGATCGGAAAAACAGAACTCGAGTCATTAGTAATCCAGTGTTTTCAAATTAGCACGCGATCACCTTGACATCTAAAGGTGATCGCGTGCTATTATATAGCAGGCAAACATTTTGAAATCGCGGGAACACACACGAATTTATCAATAAGTGATGGCGTAAAAATGCAGACTTTACTGTGACCTCAAGCATTCCAGAGAGACAGACGGAACTGGAGGTTTATATTATTAATATTTATTCGTTAACAAGAAAGCTTCAATTTACACTGTGAAAACGGAATCGTAACTGACAGCACACACATGGCGACACATCTGTCCAATTCGGATGTAGCAGTTTTATAGCATTTACGCAAATTCTTCCATATTTTTTAATTTAAAAACAGGACTTAACTAAAAAATATAGAATATCATACATCAGTATAAATTTTCCTCATGCTTTTCAGTAGTCAATATTTAAATAATTAAAAGTTTGTGCGATCTTTCTCCCTCTCTCTCTCTCTCTCTCTCTTTCTGTTCTAATTGGTTTTGACGAATACACCACGGAAGAAAAGCAGCCAAGGCCTTAGAATTCTGACTTTCACCCATTCCTGAAATCAACGTCCCAAAATTACAAACAAAATAGTATTTATCACCAGAATATTTCCTAAGGGTGTGAGTTCAGCATTCAGCATCGGAAAAAAAAATCCCAATTATTAAAATTGTGTTTTACCATATGATAAACACCACAGTGCACGTGACTTCTTTTATACACTGGTGTGCTAAAATTAAGGACGAAGAGGAGAAATTAGCATAACAGCGGAACGAGCAGGCAGAACAGATCGAAAAACCACTCAGGAGACAGACTAGGGTCCGGTACGTTAGGGCATGCGCATATATGCAGCATGACGTAGGGGGCGGTGTACGCTCAGCAATTCGGTGAAAGTTATTGCACGGTGTACATTGGTTTCAACAACGTCGAGTTGCTGCCACCGTGTGATATGGCCAACAGGCAATCCAGTAAATGACATCTGGATGACTTTATCCTAGATCGCGTCATTGGGAAGTTGGAAGAAGGTCGAAGTGTGAGTAGTGTGGCCGAGGAGTTCGATATCGCTCACAGCATCGTTTCACGAGCTTGGAGAGCATTTCAAACGACAGGACAGCTGTCCGAGAGTTTAGCAGTGGTCGTCCACGAGCAACCACGGCGGCGGACCACCGGTATATTGTCCTACAGGCGAGAAGTAACAGACGGCAGACAGCGGGAGAAATCGCAAGGCACATGCAACAGACAACTGGACGTCCGTTATCGCGTTTCACCGTGGCCAGGAGGCTGCACAAAGGGGGTCTATTTGCTCGAAGACCAGTACGGTGTGTGCCATTAACGTGCTCATCGCAGACGGCGGTTTCTGTGGTGCCAGGAACACAAGAACTATACACATCAGCAATGGGATCGAGTTCTCTTTACGGATGAGAGCTGATTTAGTCTGACGAGCGATTCTGGACGTATACACATCTGGAGAGAGCAGGGAACACGCAATCACACATCCAACATCATCGAAATGGACCGGTTTGGAGGTGGCGGAGTTCTCGTTTGGGGCGGTATCATGCTTGGTAGTCGTACTGACCTCCACATCTTCCAAGGAGGTTCAGTCACTGGTGTCCGCTATTGTACCGAGGTTCTCCTGCCTCACGTGCGTCTGTTTAAAGGTTCTGTGTGTCCTGAGTTACTCTTCATGGACGACAGCGCTACACATCATCGTACAGTGGCTGTCGAAGAGCTGTTGGAGAGTGAAGATATTCAAAGCATGGATTAGCCCGCAAGGTCCCCGGACCTAATTCCAATCGAACACGTGTGGGACCTTCGCGGGAGACGCTTGGTAGCACGTCACCAGCCGGCAGCAACGATTTCGCAGCTGCGATTGGCGCTACAAGAGGAATAGGCCGCGATGCCTCAACAGCTTCTTGACAACCTCGTCCTCAGCATGGACAGACGTTGCAAATCCTGCAACGCAGTCAGGGGTGATCATATCCCCTACTAAAGACTGGCTTTTTTCTTGGCAGCCGCCTGTCACATGGACGTTTCTGTCTTCTGTCCAGTTGTGCTCGAAGCTACCTTTGCCATTGTATCCTTTGGATTCCTTGTTTGGACGGTTTTGCTCATTTGTCCCATATTCTTACATCTTGGGGATCTTATGGTATGATTTGAGTCGATGTGGAGCACCTCTGCACGACGTTACATTCGAAAAACCGTCTCGTACGTAATTTTTGCACGCCAGTGTAGTATAGTGTACTATTTTTCAATTAGAATACCACATGCTGCTCTCAAATCTCCATCCCTTCAATACTCTAAGTGAGTAACAAGTTACGAGTTACGTAGATCGCAAGGCACGATGAAGGACACACATTTCGTTTAACAGAGAAATCCTACAACACATCTATCGCTCAAGTCGCTAGACAAAGTCATTGTTATCAGCACCACATCGTTACACTTTGCAACTTGCTAAACTGCTGTATATACAGGGTGTGCCATATAAAAGAGGCCCGAGTATAATGAACGACAACAGTCAGGCAATGTTACTATACATGGTAAAGAATAGTTAAAATGACAGAAAACAGGAGTTATTTACCTGCGTTTACAACAAATGCTGAAAGTGCTGTCCTCCGACATCAAGACACGACACGACGGAACATGTTGTTCGTAACGCACCCCAACTCATCGGCAGTAATCTGGGCTATGGCATCCGTAATGTTCACTTTTAATTCATCAAGGGTGTACGGATTAGTTCCGTACGCTTTCCCTTTCAATGCTCCCCGCAGATAAAAGCCGTAGGTGGAGAGCTCAGGTGATCTGGGTGGCCATAGTCCCTTCGATACAGATCTGTCCTCCTCAAACACTTCATGCACAGCACGTAGACTGTTCCGCTCAGTATGAGCCGTTGCATCATCCTGCTGAAAGAAAGCATATGTTCGCTCTTCTTCTGTAAGTGCGGCAACAAATGGGTTGAACAGTTGCTGAAAATAACGCTCCGAGTTGATGGTTTCAGTGAAAAAGAATGGGCCGACTGTCCTCTTCGCATACACAGCACACCAAACGCCTATCTTTTGGTCTTACAGAGGAGTCTCCATTGTCCGTCTGGGATTCGTGTCGGTCCAAATTCTACTGTTGTGCGCATTGACATACCCGGACAGATGAAACCATGCTTCATCTGTCATGAAATAAAGTGTTGGGTCCATTTCACCGCTGCCAATAGTCTCCTGAAACCACTTACAATATTGCATCCGTTTTGCACAATCAGAAGTTTTAAGTTCATGGAGCGCCATAACTTTGTACGGCCGAAAATGCAAATCCACCTTAAGTATGCGTCTGCAAGACGTGGCAGATATTCCCTTTGCAGACGGTAATCGGCGAATCGACTTCCGAGAGTTTTGTAACATCATTGTGCAGACATCCTTGTTATTGTCTTCAGTACGATGTTTTGGGTTTGTTTCTTTTCCTGTTGCACACCGTTCCGGTTTCACGAAATTTCTGCACTAACTCCTGTACCAGTGATTTTGCCCGTACTGCACAATGTGGAAATTTTTCTGTAAAGAACTCATTTAAAACCTTGTATGAGTTATTTCTGAAATCATCATCATCATCATCATTGTCAACCATTATCAATCCACTGCTGGACGAAGGTCTCCCCAAGTTTCCTCCACAACGGTCTGTCTTGTGCCAGTCTCCTCCATGTCACTCCCGCATATTTACGAATTTCATCCACCCATCTCCCATGTGGTCTTTTTCTGGGTCTTTTCCTGTCCATTGGAATCCAATCTAAAATTTCGGCTGTCCATCTATGGTCTGTCCTTCTGGCAGTATGTCCAGCCCATTGCCATTTCAGGGATTTAACTCTGATCATGATGTCTTCCACTCTCGTCATTTTTCGGATCCACGAGTTCCTCTTCTTATCTCTCCTGGTTATACCAAGCATGCACCTCTCCATGCTACTTTGAGTTGTCTGCAGCTTTTGTATGTCTCTTTTAGTTAAGGTCCACGTCTCTGCACCATACGTAAGCACTGGAAGGATGCATTGATCAAACACTTTTCTTTTAAGACATAATGGCATATTGCTCTTGAAAATTATGCTGTTTCTTCCAAAAGCTCTCCAGGCAAGTTTTGTACGCCGATTAATTTCTTCATCAATGTGACCCTCACTTGATATCTGCTGTCCAAGATAATTCCTTTGTCTTTGTTCTCTCTTCACTTACACTTATGACCGCGTGACTAACCACTCCGGAGAATTCCTTTGCAGCTGTACACGCAGAAATCGGTTAGAAGTGGAACAAAGCAGTTTTAACTGGAAACCCGCCTAACAACGTCAGGCCACGGGGCCTCTTTTATATGGCGCACCCTGTAATACAACTAGCTCTACCGCGGCTATGTTAAAGAGTCTATGAGATACATTGGAGAAATTCCGTTACCACAACCAATGTTCCGTCTAAGCTACGCGCGCGCGACCGCACAGCGACTTAACTTCCTCTGCGCAGTTAGCATTTGAGATTAAAATCCCCAAATCCCTAAGCAGTTTTCATAAATAAAAAATCAATTACCTGCAAAAATAATAATAAAAAAATAAAATTCGGGCTCTCAAAAATCAAAAGAACACTTTTCTTAAATGCCGTCTCACTGTCCTCTTCATTATCAAAGGCTTCTTTCAAAGTAGCCTCGGGCGAGCAGATAGTGAACGCGAGAAGGCGGATTAGTGGTTTTCCCACGCCGAGAAGGAGGCAGATAGTGAGTCTTTTCTCAAAACAACACATCAGCGTCAGCCCATCACAACAAATCGTAATCAAGTTCTTTGTACTAACTAATGCACATATGCTAGTTGGAGGGGAAAGGCATTCCGGTCAGTTAAATTGCAAGACGCTGGTAAAAGGGACGATTTATTCCTTGAAAGGTCTGTCAGATCAGAGCGATTTTGTACTTATTCTATTTGAATTAATTATTTTGCATTTAGTTGTTATTCTGTTTCTTATTTTCCTTGGTGTTTTGATATGCAAAGAAACTGCGTATTATGTGTAAACATGCTTTTCTTAATTTCCAGTATTTTCAATCCAGAAGTAAGTTTGAGCTTCTCACTCTTTATAAAATAAAAATTTTAATTAATGAAACTTTTTAATATTTTTTTTACTTAAATTCGATTACGGAAAGGACGGTGATACAAATGGGGGGAGGGATCAGAAAAAACAATGGTTCCAATCCAAGTTCCAATTTCTACTGCATTAATAAGAGAACCTGAGAAAATGAAACTTTTCGCCCATGTGGTTTAGATGAATGGGCAGCTTACTGGGCTAGGTGTGCATTGCCCATGGCCACTTAGACGGAATATCGATCCATTACCACTGATTGCTTCCGTGTTAATGTAATCTGCCATTTGCGCTATATGGCGCTGGTAAGTTACTACTAATCTGGTTATTTCCCCCGCACTTCGTCTCCAAACGTGAACCTGGAGATTACGGAAGTCAAAAACAAGTTAGTAAAATCATGCAATGTATTGATTATGATACGCTTTCCAACATACCAAAAATCATTACTCAAGTTATGAGGATGATGGCTGTGGAATAATTCTCGCTCCTGTGTTCTGACCTTTAACCCCATTTCGATGATATTCAACAGAATTGGTTCAGTATACCTACGGAACAACATTCTAAATTTTTGTCACAATAGAAACATTTTAATCAAGTTATGAGGATAATGGCTGTGGAATAAATCTCGATCCCGTGCCCTGACCTTTGACCTCATTTCGATTATATTCAACAGAACTGGTTCAGTATACCTCCGGAAAACATGATAAAGTTTTGTCGCGATCGAAGCATCATTTTACGGAAGTTATGACGCATAAGGGTAATGTAATGGATCCCGTTCCTATGTCCTGACCTATGACCCTACGTTGCCTATTTTGAATAGGGTTGGTCTCCAGGTGGTCCGCTACCACGAACTAAAATTTCAGACGAAAGCATATCAAGTGCTGGTAGAGTGGATGGATAATGATTAGGAAAAAGAACATCATAGTTTGTAGGATATATTTTTGTCCAATGTTCCTTAGAGTAAATGTAATGAAATAAGACACGATTATATTTAGTGAAACGAGTAACCAACTGAAAGGAGACATTTCCAAATCAAAATGAGCAGAGGTCTCCAACAACAGAATGGAAAAATTGTGACATACGAAAGTGAAACGTCAGGGAAAATCACGTAACTTCAGGAATGAAGTCAACTAATAAACTGTGACGAATATATAATTTAAGAAATCAAGAATTAAATCAATGGTACTGTTTTAACTAAATTACAGAATATACACGACGCGCCATGAGACGAAGTGAAAGAAAAGATTCATAAACTCAAGTTCAAATGTGATAAGTAATAGTAAGTTATCGACAGGAGAAACTTATGATAATAAAACGGCAAATTACACACACACTGCGACTGACTAACATTAAAATCTAATGAACAAATATTAGAAATTATGCCCAGTGAAAATCCAAAAAGGTCACTTCCAAAACCTAAAGCAAAAGCAAATGAATAAATACATCGCTCTTTCCACGTTCCAGAAACACACAGCAACCGAAAAATTGTTTGTTAGCCACCGCTGTGGAATTGAATCACAGAACTCTCGATATTTAGCCAAGTGCGTTACATTCATACCACGGTGGCCAATAATCCACGGTACTATGTGTATTTTTAAGTCAGCTTCGGACATCATAAATCCGCAAGATGGGCCCAGCTACTGAGACGTCTCCATCTGGTGGGCATTAACGGCACTGGCTATATATACACCGACGGAAAAAATCCCAACACCAAGCAGGGATTGTGTTAGATAAACGACAGTCGGTAGGCTGTGAGAGTACATCTGTAAGATGACGTCTATGCAAATTTCGCGCTCGGCGCATACGTGTGGCGCTAGTAGCGCGCCCTCGGAACATGCAAAGCCGGTTTGCTGTAAATACGCGCTGTAACGTTCGTGAGCGTTAGTTATCGTTGAGATTCGACGTAGTGTGTTGATGTTCGTCAAGAATGCCTTTACGAAGACGAAGAAGCCATTATCAACAGCTCACGGAGTTTGAACGAGGTCGTGTAATAGGGCTACGAGAAGGTGGATTTTCTTTCCACAATATTGCAGAACGACTTGGCAGGAATGTAGCCACTGTGCATGATTGTTGGCAGCGGTGGTCAAGGGAAGGTACTACCTCAAGAAGACCGGGTTCCGGCCGACCACGTGGCACTACTGAGATGGAAGACTGCCGTGTACGGCGTATGGCCGTGGCGCATCGTACTGCGTCTGCGGCAGCAATTCGAGCTGCAGTTGCCACTACAGTGACACAACGAACTGTTACAAATCGGTTACTTGAAGGACAGCTCCGAGCCAGACGCCCTGTAGCGTGCATTCCACTTACTCCAAACCACTGCCGTTTGCGACGTCAGTGGTGTCAAGCTAGAGCTCATTGGATGACGGAGTGGAGATCTGTTGTGTTTTCTGATGAAAGCCGGTTCTGCCTGGGTGCCAGTGATGGCCGTGTGTTGGTTAGAAGGAGGCCAGGTGAGCGCCTGCAATCAACCTGTCTGCGGCCGGGACACACTGGACCTATACCTGGAGTTATGGTCTGGGGAGCAATTTCCTATGACAGCAGGAGGACTCTCGTGGTTATCCCACGCACCCTGACGGCACAGTTGTACGTTGGTCTGGTGATTTAACCTGTTGTGCTGCCATTCATGAACAGCATTCCAGGGGTGTTTTCCAACAGGATAACGCTCGCCCGCATACCGCTGTTGTTACCCAACATGCTCTACAGAGTGTCGACATGTTGCCGTGGCCTGCTAGATCACCAGATCTTTCACCAATCGAGCACGTATGGGACATCGTTGGACGACAACCCCAGCTTCACCCCCAACCAGCACTAACCGTCCCTGTATTGACCGACCAAGTGCAACAGGCATGGAACTCCATCCCACAAACTGACATCCAGCACCTGTACGACACAATGCATGAACGTTTGCATGCTTGCATTCAACATTCTGGCGGTTACACCGGTTATTAATGTACCAGCATTTCACATTTAAAATGGCTCTTGTCGCGCTTACAATAAGCTGTGATCTTGAAACCTTAATCGATTAAATATGTTACCTATACAAATGTATTGCCGCCATTTCATTCCTCTACAACTATTTTTTCGTGGTGTTGGGATTTTTTTTCCGTCAGTGTATATTATAGCAGTTAAATCTAAAGGGCGAGATCCAAGGTGAAAATCCTCCAAATACGTGGCGACAGTAAATAAATAAATAAATACATCGCTCTTCCCACGTTCCAGAAACACACAGCAACCGAAAAATTGTTTTTCAGTCGCCGCTGTGGAATTAAGCAGTTTTTCAGCCGCCGCTGTGGAATTAAGTAGTTTTTTCAGCCGCCGCTGTGGAATTAAGTTGTTTTTCAGCCGTCGCTATGGAATTAAGTTGTTTTTCAGCTGCCGCTGTGGAATTAAGTTGTTTTTCAGCCGCCGCTGGGGAATTAAGTTGTTTTTCAGCCGCCGCTGTGGAGTTAGAATAAATGAAATTAAGTATAACTTCAAGAAAGAAAGGAAATAAGAAATGAATTACCAGCACGATTAAAGGACCGCAAGTCTCCCATACTGATGGAAAACCTAACATCAAAATGATTTCGTAGCCAATTTAATGGAAGAAGTCTTTGAGCATTCGTACGAGGAACTTCAATAGTTCCCCTGAAATACCGCAAGAGGGACTAGCATTGTTTTGTAACACCAGGGGACAACAAAAAGAATCCGAAATTGGCAGGCTGTGTTATATGACAAGTTTTTTTCGGTTTTTTTTTTTTCAGATCGTTTGCTCTTCTGGAGGTGCAGGCATTCCTGCTGGATAAATCAAAACCATTAAAGGAGCAATCCATTGTTTTCGAACCGTGTTGGAAATAATTGACGGGACAAAAATGCCTCACCTTAAACATTTCAATGACATGCAATATTAAATTTAGGCCACTGGCCGCAGTCCTTTACTTCGAGTAATTTCGAAAATATGGAGCACAATTTTCAATAGCAACGGTAAGACATAAGAGTCGGCAACAGCAAGCATGCATATGGAGCAATTTGTGAAATATAGAAAAAGAAAAATAGTAATAATGAATAAAAACTACCCCCTGCATCCTGTTTCAGGATGGAATCTGGGAGAAGTCGTAAAGATAGCGGACAAACTCTAGTCACCTAGGCTTGCATTTGAGGAATAATTGAAATACATGAAATAATATCAGCATTACTAAACGTACCGTTACAACCAATAATAATAATAATAATAATAATAATAATAATAATAATAAATACACTGACGGAAAAAAATCCCAACACCACGAAAAAAATAGTTGTAGAGGAATGAAATGGCGGCAATACATTTGTAAAAGTAACATATTTAATTGATTAAGGTTTCAAGATCACAGCTTATTGTAAGCGCAAGAAGAGCCATTTTAAATGTGAAATGCTGGTACATTAATAACCGGTGTAACCGCCAGAATGTTGAATGCAAGCACGCAAACGTTCATGCATTGTGTCGTACAGGTGCTGAATGTCAGTTTGTGGGATGGAGTTCCATGCCTGTTGCACTTGGTCGGTCAATACAGGGACGGTTAATCCTGGTTGGGGGTGACGCTGGAGTTGTCGTCCAATGATGTCCCATACGTGCTCGATTGGTGAAAGATCTGGTGATCTAGCAGGCCACTGCAACATGTCGACACTCTGTAGAGCATGTTGGGTTACAACGGCGGTAAGCGGGCGAGCGTTATCCTGTTGGAAAACACCCCTGGAATGCTGTTCATGAATGGCAGCACAACAGGTTGAATCACCAGACCGACGTACAACTGTGCCGTCAGGGTGCGTGGGATAACAACGAGAATGCTCCTGCTGTCATAGGAAATTGCTCCCCATACCATAACTCCAGGTGTAGGTCCAGTATGTCTCGGCCGCAGACAGGTTGGTTGCAGGCGCTCACCTGGCCTCCTTTTAACCAACACACGGCCATCACTGGCACCCAGGCAGAACCGGCTTTCATCAGAAAACACAACAGATCTCCACTCCGTCCTCCAATGAGCTCTAGCTTGACACCACTGACGTCGCAAACGGCAGTGGTTTGGAGTGAGTGGAATGCACGCTACAGGGCGTCTGGCTTGAAGCTGTCCTTCAAGTAACCGATTTGTAACAGTTTGTTGTGTCACTGTGGTGGCAACTGCAGCTCGAATAGCTGCCGCAGATGCGGTACGATGCGCCACGGCCATACGCCGTACACGGCGTTCTTCCCTCTCAGTAGTGCCATGTGGCCGGCCGGAACCCAGTCTTCTTGAAGCAGTACCTTCCCTTGACCACCGCTGCCAACAATTATGCACAGTGGCTACATTCCTGCCAAGTCGTTCTGCAATATTGCGGAAAGAAAATCCACCTTCTCGTAGCCCTATTATACGACCTCGTTGAAACTCCGTCAGCTATTGATAATGGCTTCTTCGTCTTCATAAAGGCATTCTTGACTAACATCAACACACTACGTCGAATCTCAACGATAACTAACGCTCACGAACGTTACAGCGCGTATTTACAGCAAACCTGCTTTGCATGTTCCGAGGGGCGCTACTAGCGCCACACGTATGCGCCGAGCGCGAAATTGCGTAGACGTCATCTTACAGATGTACCCTAACCGCCTATCAACTGTCGTTTATCTAACACAACCCCTTCTTGTTGTTGGGATTTTTTTCCGTCAGTGTATGTGGAATAAAACGTATTTTTGAATTCGATATCATCTGCATTTACGCCCTCTAGCGGCGAAATTGTACATCGTAAAAAACGAAATGAAGGATCATCATTCACATATTTTAAGCTTCCGAATGCAAATTGAATTTTTCAAATCGGACTAATAGTTGCAGAGATATCGTGGGTACAGACGAACGGACGGACAAACCAGTAACGTAAACACAATCTTTTTTTACAAAATACACGCTAAAAAGAAAATATCAACATTGGCATCAGACAAAGCTCTTCAATTGCACATCAGCGAAGAATCAACAAGGAAAATGTAGAGTTTATTTTGTACTACTTTTTCGACAGACGGTTGCACAAAAAAAAAGAAAGGTCAGAGGTATTACCAAAAGAGCTTCTCAACTAGCCTGAGAGAGTAAAACGCAATGTTAAATTTCCACAAAAAGCTACAGATCTGGTAGAAACAGTTATTGATGATGGGTTTACACCTGCTTGGAATAAAGCAAAAGTGATTTCTAATTACACATAATGGAAACAATATCTCGTTCGTGAATCCATTGAAACTTCAACTAATTATCAAGCTTCCAACAAGAAGGATTCTTCTTTCAAAATTAACATCTGGGAATTCTCCCTCACAAAGCTTAACGATATTGAACACAGCTAATCAATATTATATTACAAAATTTCAGGAGAATTGAGCCGAAAGATGTCATCACTAGATAGCTACTCCGTTGGGGAATTCAAAGACGACTTAAGAACAGTTTAACAAACGCGATATAATAGCTGACAAAGCCCAATTTGCTGAAAAGGTGGTACCAGTTCGTACCTTTATTGACGTTTGAAAGTGTAATTATGCCGATGGTGCTTGGCATGCGTTATTAAAGGATGGAAACACATCGCACATCCCAGCACACAGTATAATTCCGTGATAAAAATACACGTAATATCGTGATGTCGTCTGCGTTGTTTTTTAAAAATCATCTATTTTTCTTATGTGCTCTAATTCCCTGCATTTTTTGCCTATGTATTATCTTGAAAAAGCGTCCCAGTGGAGAGAAGAAGCTTGCTGAATCTATATATACACTGAAGAGCAATTGAATTAGAAACAGCTGGTGTTATGCAAATGTGGTGCTGTGGGCGGCCCAGTAAACGGAAACGACATGACGTATGCAGCGATCCGACAATATAAGGAGTGATGCGACGGGAATCAGTAAGAGTCGGACGCAGTATGGGGATAACAAAGGATCTAAGCGCATTTGATCGTGGGCAAATTGTCGGGGCACGACGAATGGATCACTCCATCTCGGAAGTCGTGCAGGCATCAGGATTTTCACGAACCACTGTGCCACGGGTGCACCGTGAGTACATTGAATCTGGTCAAACCATCCCCGCAAGGGCCAACTGCCGTGGACACCAGCGTATAGATGAGCGGTGTCATCGTCGGCTTGCTCACATTGCAACAGCGCATAGACCAGCGTTAATTGCCGAGTGCAAGAAATCACTCGGCAATTTAACGCCGGTGCAGAAAAACGTATAAGCAGCCACAATATCCAGAATCATCTCCTCGCTATGGGGTACAGAAGTCATCGTCCCACGAGGGTACCGCTGCTGACCGCACATCACAGGGTGCAAAGATTAGCAAGGGCGCGGGAACATCGCCACTGGACCCTAGACATGTGCGAAAATGTTGCCTCGATTGATGAGTCGAGATTCACGTTGGTACATGCGGATGGCAGGATACGAGTACGGCGCAAACCACATGAAGCGATGGATCCTTCTTACCATCAGGGTACTCTTCAAGCTGGTGGTGGTGGCATTCTCTTCTGGGGACTGTTTACGTGGACTGAAATGGGACCCCTGGTACGTGTTACATCGTCCCTCACAGGTCAACGTTACTGGGATATCCTGGATGACCATTTGCTCCCGTTTGTACGTCTTCAACATTCCACTGGGGACCTCATCCTGCAACAAGACAATGCACCGTGCCATCGCTCCCGAATTGTATCCGAATGGTTGGATGAACACTCCACCGATGTGACCTCGCTTCCTTGGTCAGCTAGGTCACGTGACCTCAATCCCATTGAGCACATCTGGGAAGCCATAGAGAAAGATGTCCGAGGCTCCGACCCCCTCCATCAAATCTTCGTGAACTGTGGGAGCTTGTTCAGGGGTCGTGGATCCGTATGGCTTCCCAACGCTTCCGGTGTCTTCTCGAGTCCATGCCGAGACGAATCGCCGCCGTCATCAGGACGAAAGGCGGTGCTACACGTTACTAGACAGGTATCTCTAATTCAATTGCTCTTTAGTGTATATTTTACGTCAGTAGATAAACGGATTTTACTTGGGATACAAATGTTTTTGATTGTAGTTATTTTAATTTATAGACGACCTAAGAATGTCTCTATTTTCGTCAGCATTGATAAGATTACATGAAAAGTATTTGTTTCGAATTGTTTTTCTTACTCTATATCTGTGACAACATTTTGCATTTTCCGATAATATGAGCAATTTTTACTGGACTTTTTGTCTCCAAGATTGCATTTTTCCATTTCTGTGAAATTTGAAGTTGTGTATAGGTATATATTTCCCCCCTGAATCGTTTGGGACGGAACCTTGGAATCAGAGTTTTTGTATTTGTTTTATAAGAAGGTTTTTCTCTTCTTCTGATATGAATATATACATTACATAAAATACTTCTTCTAATGCAGACCAAATGGCATCTTGTGTAGAATGCAGACCAAATGGCATCTAGGTAGAGGTCTCTCTACCTTAATAAAAATTGTGTTATTTCACGTAAAGGAAGAAAATGCAGTGTCATCCAGCAAGCACGTGACCAATGCCTCATCCTTCGCGCGTTTCGAGCGAATGGTTAGAAGCCCATGCCTCAGTCTACTCGGCCACCATGTCAAAGCTTAACTGTTCGTCGACTTTTATTATGAGTTTTGACGCATCTGAAGAGCTTATTTTCCTTTGCATAAGAACGTTGCGGCTGTCTCCAGAAATCATTAATTTAACGATATTATGACCATAAAACGAAACGCTGGAACATGAATTCACATTTCAAAGGATAGAAACATTGTCTTTATTCACCGTTTGAACACCACAAAATTTTTATCCCTCAGAGAAAGGATTTCCAGTAATACGGGAAATAATCCAAATTGCATTCTGTGACACACTGAAACTCCTTTTCACTGCAAAATCCAAAAGACACCCTTAAGTTTTCGAATTTCAAATCATGCCACGCGAAACCTTAGCTGCAGGTAAATGCAGATGTTTAAGGTAGTTTTACCATCCCTTATTCTAGGTGCCTCATTTAAACTACACACGCTCGTTCGTCAGTTGACGTGCTAGTGATCCCCAGGTTATACACTGAGCAGGCAAAACGTCAGAGATACGGGTGGTGAGCAGTTAACATGGGCATACCGAATGCCGAGTGGAACAGGCCCAAACCGAAAGCAGGCGATAAATAGACGGGCAACAGGGTTTCCCGACAGTGTATCGCAATAGATAAACATGGGTAAGCGTGGTGATCTGAGGGACTTTGATCGTGGACGCATTGTCGGGGCAAGGCAGATGGGTCATTCAATTTCCCAGGGGATAAAAACCCTAGGTTTCCCGAGGGCAACACTATGAACGATGTACCGAGAGTGTACCATCAAAGGACGTACCGGCACCCAGAGAGGAAACGGTGGCCTACCACACGTCATTGATGATCGACGTCGACGTAGATCCTCCAGGTTCAGCTGCAGGAAGCCAGTGGTACGGACAACTTCGCATACCCTGGGCTACGGGAGCCGACGCCCTACTCGTCTGCCGCTGTAAACTGCCCGGCATTATGATATTACGCTTCAGGAGACAAGTTGATACAGAGAAAGAGACAATTCCGAAATTTATAGTAACAAACGCTCTTCGGTTTTCAAAAAAAAGGGGTGGGGGATTAAAAACCGGTATAAAAAACCTCAAGTGCTCTTTGTCCAGCTGCGCCGTCATTGATTAAAATTTTTAAAGACAAAGAAAATCAGGTATTTAATAGGAATGAAATAAAGGCAGGCACTTGAGGGCATATTAAATTTCACTTTATGGTAAAACGCATACGGACACTCCTTCGGATTAGTGAATTCGTCCATATGCTTCACAGCATTGACCCATACAGGTACAGAAAGACGGACGCGGCTCATAGCCAAGCAAGGAGAATAGAATGGGCCGTACGTCAGAGCTTAGTGACTTTCAACGGGGTAGACTCTTAGAATACCATCTTAGGAACAAGTCTGGAAAATTCAGTCCTGTTGCATGTGCCCCGATCAACTGTAAGTGATGTTATTGTGATGAGGAATCGCCTAAGAACCATGACGGTGCAATCGCGACCTTGTAGAAAACAGATGACAGTTTGGGACGAAGTGGGTGGTTCCACAAAATATCCTATTTTGTGTGGCAATCCCTACGCAATTCCAAAATGTCTCTGGAAGCAACGCGCCAATACCGTAAAGGTTCGTCGAGAGCTGAAGGCGAGGGATTTCCATGGCTGAGCAGCTGCACAAAGCTTAAAATCAACATGATCAACAGCAGGTGTCGTTGGAAGTGGTGTACTGCTCGGGTTCAGTGGAATCTGGAGCAGTGGTAACGCCTTCTCTGAAGTGATGAAACAAGCTTCACCATCCGGCAGTCAGACGGACGATTCTGGATGTGGAGAATTCCAGGTGAACGCTACCTACCTGACTGTCTTGTGACAAACGTGAAGTTTGGTGGACGTGACGCCATTCTCTGGGACACTTTTTCATAGACAGGGCTGCCCTCTAGAGCCAGTGGTATTTAACGATGGGGCTTATTAAATATTTTCCACAATTTGGTATTCCTATATTTATGGCAACATTTTTTGAGGTCCTTTTCCAACAGTACAAAATCCCCCTTCCACAAAGTGAGTCTGTGTGGGAATGGTTTAATGAGATGGGTGTGGAAGAACGTGACTGACCTGCACACAGCTCCGATTTCAACCCCATTGAGCACATTTAGGATGAAAAGGAAAGCCGACTCCAAAACGGAGAGAACTACCTCACATCGGTGAGCGAAGTGACTAATATGTAGCATAATGGAAGGCAATTCCTGCAGGAAAGAACCAAAATGCTGTCGAGAGCCTTTCCCTCAGCGAGGAGACTGCGATAGCAGCAAAGCGGAAACTAACTCTATATAAACTTCTTTGATATTACAGGGAGCTTGTGTATAGGCAAGTACCCAGATCATTTGGATCAGATAGTGTACATTTAGGTAGCCGGAAGCACTGTAAACGTTGTTCTGAATCTGATATCTCTGGCAGGTGATTTTAGAGCGGTATTTCTGGCTGCTGAAGCAAACAGTCACCGAAATGATAATATTCAAAGTGGGAGAAAATGACTGGTGTGTTATTAATCACTTGATCCATTGTAGTTCGTGAAAGAAGTAGGCTGATTCTGTTAACGGGTATAGGAAATTCTTTACGGTCCATATACAAGTGAGGTGGGACGTTCTCCCTTTGGGTGATTCCTGCGTGTCTTGTTGGAATCTTGACTAACACACGATCTTCTTGCTTTGGCTTTTTGACTGATGTCATTATTCCCCATGTTTTTAATGGATGATGTCATTCCTTCCCATGTGCATTTGTCAGCGCCATTTTAGAATCCCTCACCCCCGATCTTCGTAGAAATTTTAATGATCGACTTCATAGTGGCGGAAAATTTTTCCTATACACACCAAAATGCTCTGATGGTCTCAGCGAGATTTGATCTCCAGGTGGAAGTCGATCCCTTTACTGACTAGACCATCAAAACATCTTTTATGCTTCGAATGTATGTATGGAGTTACATGTAAGACTATCTCTCTGAAAGAAGTGAATTTACGAAACGTGAAATTCTTTTAGTTTTTCTGAAACTGCTCTGCATAAGCTATTACGGAGAACGAGACCTACATTCTTAAATAATATTATTGGTTGATGCCTACTTATTATTTTTAGTTGTGACATACGTATTTGCTTCTAAACATCAGATTGAAAAATTTCTTTTACCTTTCGATTCCATTTATGTCGAAAAGTATTTTAGATATAGTTACTTTTTCAAATTACGCATATATTTTCCGCTAGGGGGCGTAAAAGTAAATTATGTTTTCCCGGATATCTGTACTTCTAAAACTCAGGTTTGAAAAATGTTTTCTTTTGCGCATACACCTCCTGATGGAAAATCTTTTGCATATAATTTCTCATTTTTGGTAAAGAATTCCTTAGCCACCAGAGGGCGTAAGTGTTAATTTTTGCTTCTGATGTATTTGCCATAAAATATGAGCTTCTAAAATATCGATTGAAAAAATTATTTCGTGTACTGATGCCACTCACATCAATAAACCTTTTCGGAATATTTTCTTCTTAAAATATTCCAGTTTCTTCGCCAGGTGGCATAGATGTATATCTTATTTTTGTCAATATCTGTACTTCTAGGAGTCCGTTTTGAAAAATTCCTTCTTTGTTGGATAATGTTTTCAGTGTGACACGTTTTTCATATAATTTGAAAAATTTCACGTAATTCATAGACGTTCCGCTAGGGGGCGTAGATGTAAATTGCATTTCCCCCTATATCTCTGCTTCTAAAACTACGATTTAAAAAATTGTTTCTGAAACGGATGCAGCTCCTAATGGGAAATCATTTGCACATAATTTCTAATTTTTGTATAAAATGGTTGGCCACCAGTTGGCGTAAGTCTTAATTTCCGCTTCTGATGTATTTGCAGCAAAATATGAGCTTCTAAAATCATGGTTGAAAAAAGTCGTTTGTTGACCGATACTACTCATGTCGACAAACCTTTTAGGAACATTTTGTTCTTTAAATAATGCATGGTTTCTACGCCAGGGGGCGTAGATGTATATATTATGTTTGTCAATATATACATCTACGCCCCCTGGCGTAGATGTATATATTGACAAACATAATATATAGGGTTTCCGATGCGAAATGTTTTTCCTATAATTCAAAATTTTCAAGTAAGTCATAGACTTTCCACTAGGGGGCACAAAAGTAAATTGCGTTTTCTGCGCTATTTCTGCTTCTAAAACTCCGATTTTAATTTTTTTTTCCTGTATCGCATACAAGACCTGTTGGAAAATATTTTTCACATAATTTCTAATGCTTGGTAAAGAATTGTTTGGCCACCAGGGGGCATAAGTGCTAATTTCTGCTTCTAATGTATTTGTAGCGAAATCTGGGCTCCAGAAACCTCGAATAATTTTTTTTTTTTTTTTTTGTACCGATACCGCTCATATGAAAAAACCTTTGAAGAATACTTTCTTCCTAAAATAATGCATGATTTTCCCACCAGGGGACGTAAAGTCACATCTTATTTTTGTCGATATCTCTGTTTCTAAGATTCCGATTTGAAAATTATTTCTGTATTGGAGAGCTTTTCCGGTGCGAAATGTTTCTCATTTAACTTAATGTTTTTCTAAACGCACAAGTTTGCAAAAATAGGGCGTAAGCTCACGATTCCGTTTACAGATATATCTGGGGGATGAAAAACCCGATTGAAAAACTTCTTTCTTCTGTCATATAGTATTGTTTTCCATACCGGTTCCATTGACTTTTAAAAGCTGTGATAAATTTAATTTGCGTCGGAACGGATTCAAAAGACTTGCTTATTACACCCGAAAATTCGGTGTCATCTTTCTTGTTTTAGGTTTCTTTTGAATCTAGTTGGAGATACCCGGTATATATCGAACAGAATTAGTATATTTACATTTATTTTCCGCATAGGAAGAAAAGAATCCAGAGCAGTGGGTGAGTTTGATAATAAGATTGGCGTAAAGCAATTTCTTTTAATTTCAGAAGTTAATTATGTTTGAGTTACTGATAATACTATTGGCACAGTTTGCGCATTATCAGAAAACTGCTTCTTCTGAACAAGTGTGCATGAAGACTTTGCAAGTTATAGCATCGTCAACAAAATTAATACAACGTTAGCTCACAGAACAAAGAATTTATGTCATGATCAATGGAAACTTTGTTTTCCTAAATATTTATTATCAGGGGAAATTTCCTTTTATTCGAGAAATTTCGTTTTCACCGAAAATAGTTTCATTGGTGCACCAAACACGAAAACTATTCATTCCCTCCGCCAGCAAAAGAGTATTTATGATTGGTATGAAATTCGTGGCAGGGTCATATAGCCACAAATGCCTTCCGGAGAAATTTGGATTGTTCCAGTTTTACGACTGGATCAATCCCAATTTCTTTTACGAATATTATGCGTAACTTGGAGGCTCTGCAAGTCGCCCATACCTAATTTTAGGACACTGGCTGCGGACAGGAGTGAGGTACAGCAAAACAGGACAAAACCACCATTCACGCCTCTCCCGGTACCACCACTGTCTCGGACAAATGATTCGAAACCAGATCCCAAGCCCGCTGGGAAACCGGTGGGAAGAGACACTGGCATATTGTTTTCAAAAGGTCAGTGCACTGGTAATGCGCTACATTCTACAACGCACCTGATGAGGCGAAGTGAGAAGCCCCAAAATACTTTTCAGCTCTACCACATAGTAGAATCAAATTTAAAATACAAATAATTGTGAATTTTTCTTTTAAAAAGCAAGAATCCAAAAACTCCTGCTTTCCAGAATAGTTACAAAAATCAGCCAAGTCCTGAAATTTTGCGCAAGGAAAACAAAGAATGAATTTCTTTTTTCAGAAAAAACAGTGAAAGCTTTTGCCGAAGGCAATTGAAAAAAAAAGGTTGCACGTGCGTAAGTGCATTATTCCCTTAAAATTTATTGATTTTAAGTTTTTGTGTAGAACTTTTATCGCATAGCGTACAATAATTCACATATTCCTCTGAATGTCAAATTGTGTAATGAATTAAAATAAAGTGGTACTTTTTAATTTCAGTGCATAAATGTTCTACAGTGAGATCATTCTTGCTGCTTGAACTAAGGCGGCGATCGTTGACCCCCTTTGACAGAGAGAGTAAGTATGTGAACACTGGTTGGTGTTAGACAGACCACCAACCCCTTCTTTTTCAGATTGGCATCGAGATGGTCAAAATGGATTCTGCTCGGACATTTGAATTTGGTATCGTTGAGTTTCAGTCACTCCCTGGTGCGTCGGCGGCTGGTTGATGTTGTGGTTCTCTGTGATGTTGTGTGGTGCTTCGTTCCCTTTGCCCCCCTTCCACACGGACTGGTGTCACGGATCACCCTCTCCTTTCACTGAATTTTTCTGTTTGTCTTTCCTTTTGAGATGCAACGAAACGGTGAAATCTAACAAAAAATGCATGTAGACTTTGAAGTTGAAAGCTGTACGATAATCTGAATTAAATGTGCACCTCCACTGATTCGAAGTTGAATCAGATTTCCAAGGCTTAAACTGCTTTCACTGTACCAAGAACAAAGCAAATTCCATGATTTTAGATTCTAAGAAAGAGTTCTCGGACGGCCTTTTCAGTTTCTTGCGGTTTAGAATCTCATTTTCCACTGTGTCACAAGAAGTGCCCCACAAGTGGTGCAATCTATAGTTAATAACTGGCACCTAAGGTGAGTAATGTGATCATTTGTCTTTCGGGTAAATTGTTCTGAGATTTACAAAATTAGTACTGTTCAGATGCTTTCTTAATGTATCGGTGTTGTTTTTGCAAGATATCATAGGAGAAGTGCATTCCTTTCCATCAGCCAATGGCTTACGTGTAATGGAGGAGGAGACGGTGACCTCACACCTTCGTGCAACCAATAGCCTTAGTCGCTGGCTGTCTCGGACTGCCATCCTCGCCGCATGGAGGATGTGTCACCATCTGTCGGCGTGCTATAGCCTACAAACATTTCTAGGAACCGGTGTGTAATCTAAAGCTCTAACTTTTGATGTGTGAATAATTTCTCATTAACAAATTTCTAACTCAGTCGTGATGTGACCTTCCTGGACACTGGGAAAATTCCCAGTGGTACGCCATATTTCGGGCAGGAAGGCATTATGCTAACTCAAAAAAAAGTATACAAAAGTATTCTGTTAAGCCAAACACTGTTTTTCATTGAATTCCCTCCTCTAACTTTTAGGCTTAAGCTTTATCCTTCTTTGATACTATCAATTTAACAGCATGATATCAACAAAAGCTCTAAATTTTCCTTTCGTAATCGCATTTACGCATTATTTCAAACCCTTTTTAATCAGGTTTTCTTGTAGTTCAATGACCATTGTATCAAATATCAAATCAACTTATTTCGTTTTTATTATTATTATTTTTTTGTAATTCATGAATGTGTTACTTAAATTTGTGCTGTGGCGTCGGGTCATTATGCGCTTCCGGGGCTAAGCCCCGCATAAAAATGAGAAGGAAATAGTTTCTTCTTTTAACTGTAAAAATTCCGAACGAAAGTCGGCATCAGTAGCCCGTCACCAGATTTTTTGAATGCAAATTTGAGCCATTACAGTAGTTGAATAACTGGGTAACGCCTTCCGTATCCTTTTACTAGAACGCACGAAATTGTGGCCACGGTTGAATACCGCGTGCTTCGGAAAGGCGATTCCAGTCATAGTCGAAGCTTCAGAAAACAGTAGCGAATGAGCAGATGGCACAGTCGAAGCTTCAGAAAACAGTAGCGAATGAGCAGATGGCATAGTCGAAGCTTCAGAAAGCAGTAGCGAATGAGCAGATGGCACAGTCGAAGCTTCAGAAAACAGTAGCGAATGAGCAGATGGCATAGTCGAAGCTTCAGAAAACAGTAGCGAATAAGCAGATGGCATAGTCGAAGCTTCAGAAAGCAGTAGCGAATAAGCAGATGGCATAGTCGAAGCTTCAGAAAGCAGTAGCGAATGAGCAGATGGCACAGTCGAAGCTTCAGAAAACAGTAGCGAATGAGCAGATGGCACAGTCGAAGCTTCAGAAAACAGTAGCGAATGAGCAGATGGCATAGTCGAAGCTTCAGAAAGCAGTAGCGAATGAGCAGATGGCACAGTCGAAGCTTCAGAAAACAGTAGCGAATGAGCAGATGGCACAGTCGAAGCTTCAGAAAACAGTAGCGAATGAGCAGATGGCATAGTCGAAGCTTCAGAAAGCAGTAGCGAATGAGCAGATGGCACAGTCGAAGCTTCAGAAAACAGTAGCGAATGAGCAGATGGCATAGTCGAAACTTCAGAAAACAGTAGCGAATAAGCAGATGGCATAGTCGAAGCTTCAGAAAGCAGTAGCGAATAAGCAGATGGCATAGTCGAAGCTTCAGAAAGCAGTAGCGAATGAGCAGATGGCACAGTCGAAGCTTCAGAAAACAGTAGCGAATGAGCAGATGGCATAGTCGAAGCTTCAGAAAACAGTAGCGAATAAGCAGATGGCATAGTCGAAGCTTCAGAAAGCAGTAGCGAATAAGCAGATGGCATAGTCGAAGCTTCAGAAAGCAGTAGCGAATGAGCAGATGGCACAGTCGAAGCTTCAGAAAACAGTAGCGAATGAGCAGATGGCATAGTCGAAGCTTCAGAAAACAGTAGCGAATAAGCAGATGGCATAGTCGAAGCTTCAGAAAGCAGTAGCGAATAAGCAGATGGCATAGTCGAAGCTTCAGAAAGCAGTAGCGAATAAGCAGATGGCATAGTCGAAGCTTCAGAAAGCAGTAGCGAATGAGCAGATGGCACAGTCGAAGCTTCAGAAAACAGTAGCGAATGAGCAGATGGCATAGTCGAAGCTTCAGAAAACAGTAGCGAATAAGCAGATGGCATAGTCGAAGCTTCAGAAAGCAGTAGCGAATAAGCAGATGGCATAGTCGAAGCTTCAGAAAGCAGTAGCGAATGAGCAGATGGCACAGTCGAAGCTTCAGAAAACAGTAGCGAATGAGCAGATGGCATAGTCGAAGCTTCAGAAAACAGTAGCGAATAAGCAGATGGCATAGTCGAAGCTTCAGAAAGCAGTAGCGAATAAGCAGATGGCATAGTCGAAGCTTCAGAAAGCAGTAGCGAATGAGCAGATGGCACAGTCGAAGCTTCAGAAAGCAGTAGCGAATGAGCAGATGGCACAGTCGAAGCTTCAGAAAACAGTAGCGAATGAGCAGATGGCATAGTCGAAGCTTCAGAAAACAGTAGCGAATAAGCAGATGGCATAGTCGAAGCTTCAGAAAGCAGTAGCGAATAAGAAGATGGCATAGTCGAAGCTTCAGAAAGCAGTAGCGAATGAGCAGATGGCACAGTCGAAGCTTCAGAAAACAGTAGCGAATGAGCAGATGGCATAGTCGAAGCTTCAGAAAGCAGTAGCGAATGAGCAGATAGCATAGTTGAAGCTTCAGAAAACAGTAGCGAATGAGCAGATGCACACTGAACTGCGCATGCGTAAAACTGTCTTTCTTGGCTAGTCGCCTTTCTGTTCAACAGCAGAAATTTTGTTTTGTCGTCGTCCCGCAGTGAGTTGCTGATTTTTGTTTGTGGAGTTAAGCTGTTAGGTTCGCTCGTGTAAGTAAAATGAACAAAGTGGACAATCTATCGGAACGCTCTTTTATTAAGAGATGAAGAAAAAACGTTAAAGAGTTTGGCCCACATCGATCAAATATTTGCTTGGTGCGAAAGCATAGGAACAGGTCTAGAACTCAACTTCTAAGCGTGTAAAAACGTGCTTAAGAAATACAATGCTGCAAGAACGGTAAAACGCTCTAACTGTTTTATCTGTTGAGGAAAAGTTCATTTCAGAAATTGACAACTTTAAAACGAAAGTTATCCAGAAGTTCGCCGAGGAAGAAACAGAGCTCAGTTCCTTTCTTCGTAAGTGAAGAAACATAGCTCAGATCCTTTCTTCGTAAGTGAAGAAACAGAGCTCAGTTCCTTTCTTTGTAAGCAAAGAAAGGTGATGCCAATCAGTTCCTTTCTTTGTAAGTGAAGAAAGGTGGTGCTATTCAGTTCCTTTCTTTGTAAATGAAAAAACAGAGCACAGTTCCTTTCTTTGTAAGTGAAGAAAGGCAAACACCTTACCTTTTATTTTGTGTTATGCAGTACTGCAAATATATAAATAAAATTCCTACCTCATTTTATGTGGTTAAGTATGATTTCATCAGGTAGCGTTTGAAAAACTCACACAATCCATTAAAATAATATTTCACAGTACGGAGGAAGGTTGAGAACAATTTTTAAATTTTAAATTTTTTATCCCCGGACAAATTTTAGGTCACCTTACGCAACTGAATTTGGGATAAAAATTCGGAATATAATGTGCGTGACAAAATTCTGAAGCTAAAACCTTTACAAACAAAAAAGCTTTGTGCAGTTAATAACGTCCTTGTTTTTTCGGACTCACCGGTTAAAGATTTACCTCATTTTAAGGAATCTGTGTGAGATGCATTCAAAGCTAACAGAAGAACTTGTGTAAAATGAAATCTATGATACCTATGTATCATATTAAAAAGAGAAAATTTATACTATACCTCCTGCTGTACATACGAAGACCGACTTACAGTCAATTTTTGATTCAAAAAACCTAATATCGTTCATGGAATATGAAATTCGCACCCTCTCTGCATGGACAAAGATAGAATTTCCTACATCTCTGATCCTAACACTGAAGAAATTGAATTGAATATGGAGAAAAATCGTTCGGGGAAATTTTTATTTCACAGGAAATGTTCTCAACCATATAACGAAGAGAATTAGACATTCTCTTAACGGGAATACAGCAGAATCATCTCCAAAATTTTGCATAATGTACTTCCTATAATTAACAAATCAATTCAAAGAAACTGTACGAAAAAGAAAACCCAAACTTTGACTCGAATACTAAATGTATGAAAAACATTATTTTGTTACTTGTGGATACTACAGAGAAACTAGGTATGTACTCGTTCCCTATTTCGAACTGCAGAAACCAATATGTTTGAAGCACTTAAACATATTCCAATGTGAAATAAACCCAAGAAAGTGGATTAAAAAAGAAAAAAACGGCGTTTACGAATTTGTTCCAGAAAAATAAACGAAAACCCATAATTCTAACAAGCAAAAACTATCATCCAACAAAAATGTGGGAAATGAAATTCATCTTATGGAGAAATTCTGATCGAGAAGAATACGAATCTCAACTGAAGTATAAATAAATGGTTCACAATCGCTTCCTCATTTACCGAGAGTGCCTCGTTGTTAAAAAGTCCGACAGATGGCAGCCTAAGCAGAACGAAGTTAGTTCCGTCATCCAAATAATGCTCGATGGTGGGGGCTTTTGAGTGTCAGACACGTTAGTATTGAAAAGAACTCAGCAAATGAAAGAAAAATAAATTAACAACAACAAAAAGAAACATCCGAAAAATGTAGAAAAAAACCCCACGTAGGAGTGGAGAAAAGAGCCAGATCGATCTCCTCAAAAGCATTTCTCGATTGTTACGGCTTTGAAATAGCGCAGTTAACTCATACTGGGCCTTTACTTGTAATGATGTAATCAAATCCCTGCTTTAAAGAACAGCCTTTAAAAATCCCGGAAAAAAATAAAAAAAATTCTTTGAGTAAATGATTTATGCTATGCATCTTTTGCATGCCCACATCTTTGTGGGTGTGAAATAAGAGGGATACGAGAGTATACATTTATTTACGTATAACACATTGCATTTATTGGCGTCACTCACTACTACACCGATCCACTATCCGGTACATACTAAGTGGAATTAAATCATAAAAAACAATGAGGTTTACTGATTCCTAACATTGAGCGATACTTGGGAAGGTATTAATGAATGTTATTGTCGTAAAACCAATGAAAGAAGATATATGAGTCATAAAGGTAAATATGAACTGAACTGAACCAGCGACAACAGTAAGTATTTCAACAATTTAGTTTTTCAAAATCAATATTTACTTTCATTATTATTATTCTATATTATTACCGATTGAATGTGATATAGCTACGAAAATCCATCTGCGCATGCGCAAGCTAAAACATGACCTCAAGATAGAAAGAAAAACGCGGCTTTCCCATCATACCGACCAACTGAATATCTATTCGACCATCGTTTTTTTACGTATTGCAGTGACGTGTTACCAAGTACATTGTTACGTCACTTATCGACATGTCGTCATGGAATACGTCACCTACCGACTGAACCTATTTCCAAGGTTTTGTTAACAACTTTCGAACACAGATGGTTTTCAAAATGGCGATTCCCATTATTCCGACCTATTATACCCATAGCATTCAAATCAACGAATTATTATATAAACTAAAGTAGAACAGTAAATACAAGGATTAAATATACACTGCTGGCCACCCAAAATGCAACACCAAGAAGGACACGAGATAGCAAAGCCAGATTTACTGGACACATAACAACAGATACAAAGATGAAACGATTGAGCTTACAGACCCGTGCGACTTGCGGAACACGCAGACATCAATAGTTCGTGTGGCCCCCATGGCTGGTAATAACGGCCGCTACACGCCGCGGCATCGACCGAAAGAGGCTTTGGATGTGGTCTTGGGGTATTTCGGTCCAGGCTGCTTCACCACGTTGCCACAGTTCATCAGGCGCAGCCGCAGGTGGGTGGTGCTTGTCGGGCCACTCGGTTGCCGATCAGCGACCAGACGTGTTCGATGGGCGACATATCGGGAGAACAAGCGGACCACGGCAGCAGTGACACCTGGTGGGCCATGAAGAATTTTTGCACGATACGTGCCACGTGCGGTCGCGCATTGTCCTTTTGAAACGTGGCTGTTTAGTGTACCGGCGATGCGTACCAGAGGGGTGCGGGTGTCATATCCAATTGCGCCCCAAACCATAACGTCAGGCGACGGACCGGTATGGCGATGCATAATGCAGGCGTCATACTGGCTCTCGCCACGGTGCCGTCACACACGGATCCGACAACTGTGGTGTTTCAGGGAGAAGCGGTATTCGTCGGAGAAGACAATGTCGTGCCATTCCGCAGTCCATGTGCGGCGTTCAACGGCCCACTGCCGCCGCAATCGCCGGTGGTGTAACGTCAATGGTAATCGGAGCAATGGGCGCCGTGCGACACGTCCCCACGCCTACAGACGACATCAAACGGTACGTGCTGACACAGGTTGTTGCGCAACACACCCTAATTCCTGCGTTAACGTTCGTTTTGTGGCGGTACGAGCCATCAATGCCCGCCGCACAACATGCCGGCCCTCTTGTTCGGTGGTGTGCCGCAGCTGGGGCAATCGCTCACGTCGGTCAGGTCGTCCCTCCTGCACTCTCGAAATCCATACTTGCCTCACTGTGGCTGGATGTCGTCTCTCACGGGCGCCGATGTCTTGGTACGATAAACCGCTGTCGCGATAAGCCACTCTTTGTCCTCTGTCAAACTCCGAAACGTGCTAAAATTACTGCCGTATTCTGCGACGAGGCGTCAGTAAGCTTCCCACGCACAGGTCCGGCAGCACAACACACTTCCACTACTTACACCCCGCCTTCTGTGCACCCTTCTTACAGTGCTTCTCCGTGGTGTGCCGGACCCACATGATTTGCATATGCCCTGCAATGCTAATCGTTCGCATGTCCTCTCGCGGGCGACGCATGCTGCGCATTTCAGGCCAATCGGATGCTTCCTTCTTGGTGTTGCATTTTGGGTGGCCAGCAGTGTATACATATATATCAACGAAATGTAATTTATGATTAACGGTTAGATTAATATGACCAGCATCATACAGATTCTGTGTTTTATATCCTTTCCAGCAGTCGGTATATATATAATTATATACATCGGTATATATATTATTGAAGATGCATACATTAGCATTATTAATAACATCTATGAAAATGCAAGTGCAAAGGTTCGGATATGTGAGCATACACCACAAATAAGAATTGGAAAGGGAGTGAGACAAGATGACACCATGTCTCCCAAGCTCTTTAACGTCACATTGCAAAATGTCTTTCAATCATTGAACTGGGAAAACAAAGGGATAAATATTAATGGAGAGTACTTAACACACCTTCGTTTTGCAGATGACGTAGTCATCTTTGCAACTACCCCTTCAAAGCTGCAGAGTATGATCCAAGAACTTGCTGACAAGAGTAAAGAAGTGGGATTAAAAATGAACTTTCAGAAGACAAAAGTGATGCACGATGCTTTTACAAGAAACGAAGATTTATCGATTGATGGAGGAAAGCTTGAGACAGCCAATTCCTACATTTATCTTGGGCAGCAGGTATCAAGTGCGGGCCACATTGATGAAGAAATTAATCGGCTTATAAAACTTGGATGGAGAGCTTTTGGAAGAAACAGTTCAATTTTTAAGAGCAGTATGCCAGTATGTCTCAAAAGAAAAGTGTTTAATCAATGCGTCCTACCAGTGCTTACCTATGGAGTACAGACATGGTCCTTAACTAACAAGTTAGTAAAATCATGCAATGCATTGATTATGATACGCTTTCCAACATACCAGAAATCATTACTCAAGTTATCACTCAAGATATGAGGATAATGGCTGTGGAATAAATCTCGGTCTTGTGCCCTGAACTTTGATCCCATTTTAATGATATTCTACAGATCCGGTTCAGTATACCTCCGAAATAACATGATAAAGTTTTGTCGGAATGGAAGAATGCTTACGTAAGTTATGACGCATAATGGCGATAGAAGTGATTCCGCTCCTATGTCCTGACCTTTGACTCCATTCCGCCCATTTTCAATAGGGTTTGTCCCCAGGTGGTTCCCTACCATATACTAAAATTTAATCGAAATTGAACCTATTTTACGTTAGTTATGACGCATAAGAACAGTGGAATGGATTCCGCTAATATGTGCTAGCCTTTGACCCCATGTCGTTCACGTTCAATAGGGCTCCTTCCCAGGTGATCCCCTTTCACATACTAAAAGTTCATCGAAATGGAAAGATTTTTACATGAGTTATCGTGCGGACGAACATATGCACACAAAGCGTGACGTAATGAGGCAGATGGGAATCGCGACCGTCTGCTCGCAAAAGTGTGACGTCATAAAACTTTGATAGGATCCACACACAACGCGTAACGTAATTAGACAGATGGCGTGACCGCGCGCCAACATATCAAGCGCGAGATTGTGACGTCATAAGATCGTCCCCAGATGGTCCTATACCACACAATAAAATTTCATCGAAACCGAACCATTTTTACGCACGTTATGACGCGTAAGGGCAATGGAATGCATCCCGCTCCTATGTCTTGACCTTTGACCCCACTTCATCCATTTTCAATAGGTTTCATTCCCAGGTAGTCCCCTACAATATACTAAATTTTCATCAACATGGAACCATATTTACGCAAGTTATGCCGCATAAGAGCAATGGAATGGATCACGCTCCTATGCCGTGACCTTTGACCTCACTTCACCCATTTTCAGTAGGGGTTGTCCCCAAGTAATCCCCTACCACATACTAAAATTTCATCGGAATCAAACCATTTTTACGTGAGTTGTTTTGCCTACAGACAGACGGACGAACAAAGCTGGAGCATATACGTTTCTGCAATCTACGGTAAAGCGTAAAAAAAGACATACAAAGACTGCTACAACTCAAAGAAGCCTGGAGAGATGCATGCTTGGTGTAACCAGGAAACATAAGAAGAGGAACTTGTGGATAAGGAAAATGACAGGAGTGGACGACATTATAACCAGAGTGAAATCACTGAAATGGCAATGGGCTGGACATGTTGCCAGAAGAACGGACCACCGATGGACAACCGAAATTTTAGACTGGATTCCGAAGGACAAGAAAAGACGCAGAAGAAGGCCCCATGCGATATGAATGGATAAAATTCGAAAGTATGCTGGAGTGACATGGAAGAGACAGGCCCAAGACAGACAATTGTGGAAGAAATTTGGGGAGAACTTCATCCAGCAGTGGATCGATAATAGTTGATGATGATGATATATCCTTTCGCAACATCCAATCAACGAATTACTATATAAACGAATCAGTAAGTGACGTGACAATGTACTTTGTAACACGTCGCTACAATACGTAAAAAAATAATGGTCGGTTGGTCGGTATAATTAGAAAGTACCAGAAAAACTAGATTGCAAGTGTGTTAGTGAGAGCGATTGGTAACTTTGGTCTAGGATTTCTACAAGTCACACCTCATCGTGTTATACATCATTTTGAAGCTGTCGTCAATAGCAGCTAATCCTCTCTACCTTGGAGGGGAGGGCGGGTTCGAGACGAAGCCAAATTTCGTGACAATGCATACGTTAAATAATCACGCAAGGAACTGTCCACCAACTATATATGAGATAGTACAACTATACTAGTTATCCGAATTTATTGGCGTAGATAAAATCAAGGTTTCCAAGCTTTCGCACATCAACCATATGGCTTTCTCAAGAAAGGTAGACAGCAAACTGCAAACTAGATAATAGAACGTTTCAACAATTTGAACGCGGTAGGTTGACTTGACAATAAACGAAGAGATGTGAACATAATTATTCAATGAAAACACGAGACATCATGTTCGTTTTGCACGCGGAATTCTTGTAGGAAAACAAAAGGCATTCATTATTTAAAGAATTGGTTCCAAATTCGTGGTAGTTCTAGCGAGACGCTATCATTGCAGGCCTCATCGTTGGTAATGATCTCCAGTGTTTCCCGAATGGCAGTGGATTTAGGAGTAGAGTAGGCAGCTAATTTCTTTATGTCATCCCACATAGGATCGGCGGACTTGAACTGGACTTCTTTGGATAGGGCCGTGGTTAATTTAACGTTCTTTATGTCCCTCTTATGCTCGTTGACTCTAATTCTAAATGAACGTTTAGTCATCCTAATGTAGTATCGCTTGGAGCCATCCGGATATTGTAGAGAGATGGCATACACGCTTGCTTCGTTGGAAAGTGGGAGCTCGTCAGTATTTCGCTTAAGCATGGCATATAAAGGTGTCGGAGATCTTTAGCCGACACCGAGGTTCATCTTTCTGAGCGCGTTCTTGAGTTTATAGCAAACATTTGGTACGTAAGGAATAGAACCCAGATAGCGCAGTCGCAGCATAGAAAGATCGGCATGCCTCGTTTTGTTTCTTTCGATATATTTATGTACCATGTTTGGATCGTATCCTGCCTCGGTCGCCAAATCGATAACGCTTTTTAATTCGTTTAGTCTAAAAGGAACATCGGAGGAGAAGTCGAATGCTCTTCTGATTCGAGAACGGAAGAAAGCTGTCTTGTAATCAGCCAGGCAGAATGAGCAACGAAGCATCAGGTTGGGAACAGAAGTGGGATTCCGTTCCCAACCTGATGCTCCGTAGCCTTGTGTACGGAAGCGATTTTCGGGAGATTTACTCAGTAAAACTACCAGATAAGGCAATGCATTATTGTGTTCTAACTCTATAGTGAAATTGATCGTAAAGTGCATATTATTGATTTTATCCAGGAAAAGCGGGATAGTCTCCTTTCCATGAGGTAGGGTAACACTTTCTCATAATTTACGTAGACTGCAATAAGACATTGTTGCGTCTATGTAAATCGTCGTGAAATAATGCTCGCTAAAAGTTTAGCAAAATATATTGTTGGATAACGATGAAATTAACTGTTGTTGCGTCACTTCATGGAACGGTATTCCAAAATCAGGTTTCAACAATGGTTTTGACTACTACCTTACAAGGTTAGTAGATGACAATGTTATGCTCATCCTGCACTTCCGGTGATTGCTTTGTGACGTCACTGTCCAAATCGCCATCGCATTCAGTAATTATTTTGTCTCCCCTTGCATTTCACCTGAAATGGCTCCTTACGGCAGGTATCGATGGTCCGGCAAGGTGAAGAAAGTTCCCAGGCAAATCTGTTGCTGGTTAGACCTCAGCTTATGTTTTTAGCTGGCTTCACTTCTTATGCTCAGAATTTCAAGAGCACAGCAGACGTCAAGCAATTGTTCTAGCGCGAGGAAAAATCCTTTCTCATTCTCTCGGCTATCAAATGGATTCTGCCACTCAACAACAATCTCCGGTCTCCCAGAAAGTTGGTAAGCGGTGAATTCTACCACGTGAAACCGCGACATATTTATTATATCTCGCTGTTCAAATCCAAGAGCTTTCCCATTGTTTCGCGCGCGGCACAGACAAAAGCTTCAAAAGCTTTTACCGTCTAAACATTTGAGTCATGGGAAATAGCTTTTAAACTCCGACACGTCCCATTTCCGTTTATAGGCTTTTTGTTCTCGTGGCAAACACCTGCAACTCGCCACTTGAATTCCAAGTGCCAGCAGACCTTTTCTTAATATACCGCCCCTCGCAAGGGTTTAAATTATAACTTTCTGTTAATTAAAACCCCCAATCAAGTTTCAATTACCGTTAATTAGCCACGCCTCTCGCCAATTAATTATGCGAGGGGGTGTGGTCGTCACACTATTCAGTCAATGTAACCGGTATGGAATACAATAGTATCTGACGGAAGAAAGAAGTGTTTTCAATCGGATTTTTAATCCCTCAGATATTGCTGTAAACGGAATCGTGAGCTTACGCCCTCTGGTTGAAGACTAGTGTGTTAAGAAAAAGATGAATTTATATGAAAACAATTTGCACCGGAAACGCTCTCCAACACAGAAAGAATTTTTTTAAATCGGACCCTTAGAACAGAGATATCGACAAAACTAAGATGTGACTTTACGTACCCTGGTGGGAAAACTATGCATTATTTTAGGAACAAAGTATTTTCAAAAGGTTTATCCATATGAGCGGTATCGGTTCAAGAAAAAAATTTAGTCGAGTTTTCAGGATCCCAGATTTTGCTACAAATACATCAGAAGCAGATATTAACACTTATGCCCCTGGTGGCTAAACCATTCTTTACCAAACATTAGAAATTATGTGAAAAATATTTTCCATCAGGTCTTGCATGCAATACAGGAAGAATTTTTCAAATAGGAGTTTTAGGAGCAGAAATAACGCAGAAAACGCAATTTATCTTTGTGCCCCTCTTGCGGAAAGTCTATGATTTACTAGAAATTTTTGAATTTATAAGAAAAACATTTCGCATCGAAAACACTATCCAACAAAGAAGGAATTTTTCAAATCCGACTCTTAGAAGTAGAGATTTTAACAAAAATAAAATTTACATCTACGACCCTTGGCGTAGAAACCATGCATTATTTCAAGAAGAAAATGTTCCTAAAAGGTTTGTCGACATGAGTAGTATCAGTCAACAAACGACGTTTTTTTCAATCGAGATTTTAGAAGCTCATATTTTGCTGCAAATACATCAGAAGCGGAAATTGATGCTTACGCCACCTGATGGCCAAACTATTTCTTACAAAAATTAGAAATTATATGCAAGGTATTTTCCCATCAGAAGCTGTATCCGGCGCAGAAAGAATTTTTCAAATCGGAGATATAGAAATAGACATATCGGGGGAAAGCAATTTACCTCTACGCCCCATAGCGGAAAGTCTATGAATTACTTGAAATTTTTGAAATTATATGAAAAACATGTCATATTGGAAACATTATTCAACAAAGAAGGAATTTTTCAAATCGGACTCCTACAAGTACAGATATTGACAAAAATAAGATATATGTCTACGCCCCCTGGCGTATAAACCATGCATTATTTTAAGAATAAAATGTTTCTAAATGGTTTGAAGACATGAGTAGCATCGGTCTAGAAACGACGTTTTTTTCAATCGAGAATTTAGAACCTCATATTTTGCTGCAAATACATCAGAAGCGGAAATTAAGATTTTCGCCACCTTGTGGCCAAAGCATTTTTTTTTTTTTTATTTTTTACAAAAAATTTGAAATTAAGTGCAAACGATTTCCCATCAGAAGCTGTATCCTGTGCAGAAAGAATTTTTCAAATCGGAGATTTACAAGCAGAGATATAGGGGAAACGCAATTTGCCTCTACGCCCCCTAGCGGAAAGTCTATGAATTACTTGAAAATTTTGAAATTTTATGAAAAACATGTCACACTGAAAACACTATCCAACAAAGAAGTAATTTTTCAAATCGGACTCCTAGAAGTAGAGATATTGACAAAAATAACATATATACCTACGCCCCTTGGCGGAGAAACTGGAATATTTTAAGAAAATATTGCGAAAAGGTTTATCTGTGTGAGTGGCATCAGTACACGAAATAATTTTTTCAATCGACATTTTAGAAGCTCAGATTTTATAACAAATACATCAGAAGCAAAAATTAACGCTTACGTCCCCTGGTGACCAAAGTATTTATTATCAAAAATTTTAAATTATATGCAAAAGATTTTCCGTCAGGAGGTGTATCCGCTGAAGAATTTTTTTTTCAAATCCGAGCTTTAAAAGAAGAGTTATCGGGAAAAAGTAATTTACTTTTACGCTCCGTAGCGGAAAATCTATGCGTAATTTGAAAAAGTAACTATATCTAAAATACTCTTCGACAAAAATGGAATCGAAAGATAAACGAACTTTTTCAATCGGATGTTTAGAAGAAAATATGTGGAATAAAACGTATTTTTGAATTCGACATCATCTGCATTTATGCAGTCTAGCGGCGAATTGTGCATCGTAAAAATAATAATAATAATAATAATAAAGGACCATTATTCTCATATTTCAAGGTTCCCAATGCAAAAAGAATTTTTCAAATCGGATTGATAGTTCCAGAGATATCGTGGGTACAGACGGATGGACGGACGGACAAACCGGTAACATAAGCACGATCTTTTTTTACAAAAGACGTGCTAAAAAGGACGAGCGTATAGTGCTTATCAATGTCCACAGTTCACGTAACTAGCGATGGCAGTCGCCGATTGTTCATAAATACGACATGAATAAACTAAACTGAGATCTTATTTAATTTAATTCTCCTTTGCTATATATCTATTTTATTCTCGTCTGCTGTGCCAGTTCTTTAATAAAATGCTGAGAAAACTCGTTGCATATAATTCGTTTTAAATCGAAAGCTTCGTTTTCCTAAGCGAACTTTCAATGGAAAGAAAGTTTGAATTTACAAAATGTCACCAAGATAAATAAGAAAATAACGCTTCCGTGCGCAAGTGTTTTCATTTCGAAACAATAATAATTTGATACGCAAACAAGCTTATAATTATTTTTTGCACATCAGAACGGAGTCAACGTATCTAGCGCCGCTCGTGGCTAACGGCTGAACGATCGTCATCACGCCTTAGCACTGAAACGAGATCGACTGGGCAGGCAGTGTATGTATTGAAGACGGTGGTTGTACTCATACGCTACAAAATATAGTTCGTTCATGTTTTGGCATTGTTTTTAAAGCACATGCTGAGAAATTGTTCGTTCTTTCGCATATGATTCCCTGATTCTGAATAGAAAGCAAGACTATGCCTTTCGATGTTGTACAGAAAAATGGGGAAGTATAACTTTCGGTTATACTTTCAACGGCTTCCATTCGTAGCTGGTTTGCTGTGCCACTGTAGTTTTGGTTCTCCTCGCAATACCTTCTTCGCAGGTCACTTTCTATCTCACTGATACGTATCTTTTGCAAAAAAAGAGGTTTTATCCGGTTTTTCCAGCCAACAACGTACAGGATACAACAAAAAAAGGGGGTATATGCAGTGGACCTATTTTCGGTAGCGTATCACTACAACTTTTATCGTTCTTCTGCCAACAACCGAACCGCTTTCTGTTGTACTCTTCTGCCCGTAATTTGGGTACAGCAACGAACGAACCTTAACCTTTTATCGGAGCACAGCTTCGCATCGTCGCGGGAGCGATGCATTAGGCCTACCGCGGTGTCTCTTCCCAGCATCGGACTTACACGTAAATAGTACGATAAAAATATTTAAAAGGTATTTAAAATATGAAATTGCTGCACCATTTTCCATTAATTTCCATTCTCTAAAATCTGTACGTCGTACTTTTCCAGGTACGAACATTTTTCTGACGAAATAATTTAGGATGCTAATCTACACATTTACCAAAAAAACAAATCGTTTCCAAACGAAACAGAAGAATAATTTGTGAAGAAACCACAGGAAAATGAGTTTCCAACCTTTCAATGGATTTTGTGGAGAGCAAAAAACGTAGTTAATATAAATTAAATTATCTGAACAGTTAAAATAAATTACAGAAGTTAAACTACGCAGGTAAACAAATACGAAAGTGGTCAACTATCGTAACGCCACCTTGCGGACATTTAAATCATAACAGGAAAACAACGTTTGAGCACGTTGTTTTCCTGATTGGGCAGGCAGTGTATACATAGCAGGCGGTGTTTCAATTGGATGTATGACCCGGGTACTGGCCCCTCGGTAATAAATAAGGGTGTCTTCCTCCCTCTTTCTACTTCGCTTCCATGTCACTTTCCTATCGGGTACTCTAGCCCAAAACTCCTAGCTTCCTATTTCTAAAGGTTGTTTAAGACCTGGGGTCAGACACTCCCTTCCTAAAATCCTTTACATATGATTATGATCAAATTGGATGTGTGACACAGAATCCCGATAAATGGCGACACATCAGCTTTGCTGCGAGGATGATCATCTGAACCAAAACAATTGTCATTGGCTGTACGATGGCGTGACCTACTGGGCTCCTCCATGGCTTATATGCTATTGGCTGATGCAATAGGTGACGTTTTTTTGAGACGCTAACAACAGTTGTAACGCCGACATGCTTCTACGAAGTATCTGAGCGTGTTAATTTTGTAAATGGATTTCCTATGATCGTTTTCTTACGGGAAAATACCACACTGGTATTTTCCCGTAAGAAAACGACTATGTTACTAACCTCAGGGGCCTGTCATTATCCATAACTACGCCTCTCCCATACAAGTGATGAACCGAAAGAAAGAGATAATGCCGTCCTAGAGCTCTTTTCTAGAATCTTAAATAGAATTTAAATTGCTTCGTTCTTGACAGAGAGAGAGCCGTTTAAGCCTTGAGAATCTGGCTCAACTTCGAATCAACGGAGGTACATATTAAATTCAGATTCTCGTACTGCTCTCAACTTTCAAAATTTATATGCTTTCTTTGTTAGATTTCAGCATCTAATTGTAGCACTTCTTTTCCTTTTAATTTAAGAGAATAATGCGCATTCGGCGGCTGACTTTCGGTAAGAAAAGTTCAGAAAAAGAAAAAAATTGAAACAGACCCAGGGCAAATTCACATTCTGTTTCAATAAAAGGAAAGTTTCTTTCTTCGCACTCGTTGCTTTCCCTTCTTGCTGTAGATATGTTGATACCGGAACATTATTATAAACATCCATTTTTGAAGCTTCTGTGTATTTGCTATCTGTTTCTTCTTTAAGCTGCAGGAATTAACTGACTGTCGAACTTTTATACGCTGGAATCAAAAAGTATCACTTAATTCGCTACACAGTTTGACATTCAGCGAAATATGTGAAATATTGTACGATGCCATAAAAGTTTTATTCAAAAACTTAAAATCAATAACTTTAAGGGAATAATACAATTACGTACGTGCAATACTGTCTCATTGCTTTTTTCAATTGCTTTCAGCAGAAGCTTTCACTATTTTTTCTGAAAAAAAAGTTTATATTTTATTTTTCTTGCACATAACTTCAGGAATTTTGTTCTCATTCTCATAGTTCTGGATCGCAGGAGTTTTCGGATTCTTGCTTTTTAAAAGAAAAATTCACAATTATTCGTATTTTAAATTTGATTCTACTATGTGGGAGAGCTGGAGTCTGTTTTGGGGCTTCTCGCTTCGCCTTATCAGCTACGTTGTAAAATGTAACTTATTACCAGCGCATTAAATTTTTGAAAACCGTACGCCAATTGCTCTTCACATCCGTTTTCCAGTGGTCAGGGGTCTGGTTTCGAATCATTTGTTAGAGACAGTCGTGGTCCCGGGAGAGGCGTGAATTGTGCTTTTGTCCTGTTCTGCTGGCCCTCACTCTTCTCCGCAGCTAGGAACCGAAACATTAGGTATTGGCGACTTGTACAGCCTCCAAGTTGCGCATAATATTCGTAAAAGAAATGTTTCAGTCGCAAAAGTTAAACAATCCCAATTTCTCCAGAGAGTAATCTTCTGTCTCTATGATCCTGCCACGAATTTCTACCATTCAGAAATGCTCTTTTGCTGCTGTAGAAAATAAATGATTTTCGTGTTTGGTGCACCAATAAAATTATTTTAGGTGAAACAGAAATTTCTTGAATTAAAAGAAATTTTCCATGAAATTAAAAATTTAGGAAAACAAAATTTCCACTGATCGTGACATAAAATCTTTGGTCTGTGATCCAACGTTGCGTCAAACTTTTTTATGCCGCTTTATACCTTATGACGTCTTCATGCACGCGTGGTCATTGCTTGTGATTATCCAAATATAATTATTTCTTACTTTCAAAAATAGAATTGTTTTCTGCTGCGTGATGGGTAAACCACTTCATATCCAGTATATTTTAAAAGTCGATATCGTGGTTTCTGAAATACCACTATGCATCGCCATATATGCGCTTACTTAAAATAAAGAAAGAAAGAAAAGAAAATATGCTCCACCAGGAAATAGTGTCGCAATGCTGCCATACTTATTGGATGCAGAAGATGGTAGGTAAGTAGAAAATAATAACATTTTCAGATAAAAAGAAATAAAAGCAATGCTGGAAAAGTTGGCTTTAGGACCATGTTAATATAAAGCAGATCTTCCCTGTTGAGCAAAGCAGTCGGCCACTCTCCTCAGATCAGGGTTGTACACTGTACAGACCTTCCAGGCAGCACAGCCTTGTGCTTTAGCGTAGGCCCAATACTATGCCGCTGTCTTCTATTCCTAAAAGACGATGGCTCAGTGTTGGCCCTACATTCAGTTGCAAAGCTGTGCTACCGGTAATATTATGTCTTACTGAGTTAGTTTGTTTCAAAGTTTAACAACCACAACAAGCAACTCGAAACGGGTATAAGCAGTGTCACTTCCTAATTTAAGACAGGACTTGAATGCCGGCTCATCTTATGAAAACAGTTAGATGCCAGCCACCAGCCAAATGGAAGGCATCTTTTGGAATCCTGAGGTACTGACCACTATGCTTCGTCGACTTGGTGTAGAAGGTATCTATTGTCGAAAAAGGTTGGCGTAGAGTCTGTGGGTGTCATCTAACCATGTCTCAGACGTGGTCTATCGGCCACAGATCTAAGAATTGGGATGTGAAAGTTACCACATTGACACCTTGTAGACATTACCTGGATATTTTTGCAGTACGAAGGCGAACACAGCCTTTCTGAAACAAAGCGGTATTAAATCTTTGCCACTACCGTTTCACAACAGGTTCTAGGATATTTTGACATACCCCGAGCAATTTGAGTTCCTGTAATAAACTCGAAACTGGAAAGAGGATCATAGAATATGGTTCCCAATACTGGTATGTCGTGTCGTTTTATAACATTCCTTAGATTTTTGTATTGACTGCATCCGCTCCACACGTGTATCAGACGATTATTTGGTTATAGGCAGAAATGAGATTCATCACTGTACACTGCGCAATGCCTAGAAAAACCGTGAAATAGTTCATCTCGGCAAACTCATGGCCGAATGTTATGCTGTTTTTGGTTCTGTGTCTGTCGCCCGATTAAACTATCTTTTCGTTCTGTAGTCGCACCGAACCGATGGCTGTACATGTCTTCTGCCATCCACCATCTACAGGGGAGTTTCAGTTTCAAATAATTGAAACTAGAAACAGCGTGTCAGATGAACACGGAAGAAACATCTGCTACAACTATATATCATCTGCTCACAGCACGTAAACAAGCTGTTACTAGAAGGTTATGTGTTTGCTCTTTAGGAAGAGAAATACTCGTATTCTGTAATTAAAAAACGCTGCGAAAATCATGGAATTAGCATATCTAAACGTAAAATAAGCAATATTATAGATAACAAAGGGTAAAAGGCTTCAGCATTGCTTTTAACAGGAAAAAGAACACCTAACGAATATCCAAATAAGGTACGTACTTTTACGACTATTTCAAACGGAAGGTCTCTGTTCTTAAAAGAAAATCCACCGACCCAAAGAGCAATCACTAAGTCGTTAAAAAAATCTGTATGAACCGTTAATAAGATAAAGAACAAAGATTTGAACCTGAAGAAAGCGTAATATTCACTCCTTTTTGCCTAGGCACGTGGTTGAGTGAAGAACATGCTGTAGATTTCTTTAGGAAAATCAGTTAACAGGAGACAGATGGAATTTTTTTGTAACTGTTGATGAAGCATGAATCTGCCTAAACGACTGTAACAAAGAAAATGTTGATTTACTATCGCAAAAGAGCAGATAAAGACTTACAAACTTGGTTCTAAGAATCCGAAGAAAGTTTCAGTCTAAAGGATTCATTATTGTTGCTGGTTTATCGTACAATTTGAAATTAAAATTAAGAAAAGTTCAAAAGAATGTTAAAATCAATTCAACATAGTACCAAAATAATATTCTAACCCCTATATTTAAAAAGGAAATCCAATTCTTTTATCCACGGAGCCTTCAAAGAGTAGAATTCCATCAGGATAAGACCGCCGGTCATACATCTAAGTCTGTTCCTTGAAAAAATATATAAAAGAGACGGGTATAAAGTCTATACTTTTTGCTCATATTCTTTCAGAGTTCCCATATGTGTCACCAATGGATTATTGTGCCTTCGAACTGCTAAAAAGAGCGGTTTCTAAACGCAGACCTAAAACAATGATTGAACTATTGAAAGCAGTGGAAGAATAGTGGAATAAAGTACCACCGCCAATTTTAAGAAATACCCTATTATCTTGAAAATCTGGACGTCGGTTCATACTCCAGAGAAAAAGATAGAACATTCAAGAAATAAATAAATTATTTTAAGTGTTAATTATATTGCTGGAAAATCTTTCTGAAAATGTGTGGACATCCTCTGTATAGAAAGGATAATCTGACATAACCAGCCAGCTTCATACAGGTGGATAATGCGTTCGCTCTCAAAGTCCGTTAGCTAATGATAACGGCGGCACTGACTGGTCCCCAAATTTCTTCCTGGGATAAATTTCCTTCTGTGGTAACATTTCAAAAGTGGTTGTCCCCCTCAGAAAGTAACGTCGATCTCTTAGTCAAAGATCACCTCATTCACGCTTTAATAGGTTCTGCACAAGCTCTCAGTATACAGGTGAGTAAAAATGCTGGAACCTCGGTATGTACACGTACTATTCACAGAGCACTTCATACCATGGGTTGCCGTGGTCGTGCGGCTGCTCATAAGCCTTTGATCTCCACTCGAAATGCTACTCGTCGCTAAGCATGGTGTAAAGAACATTTATCGTTGACCGTAGATCAATGGAAACGGGTTCTATGGACTGATGAATCCAAATACACGATCCATCAGTTGGATGGCATTATGTGGGTATGGCGGCAGCCGGGCAAACGCTATTTACCACAGTGTACTGTTCCTACGGTCAAGTTTGGAGCTGGAAGTGTACTCGTGTGGGGATGATTTTCATGGTATGGTCCCGGCCCATTGGTTATCGTGAACAAACCTGTTAATCAGCACGTCTACCTCGATATTCTGGACAATTATGCCCTATCAACCCTGTGGCAATACTACGGAACCGAGCCTTGTTGGTACCAATAGGATATTGCATCGAGCCATAAAGCAAGGACTATTACGGCGTAGTTTGACGATAATTCTGTATCGTGTAGACTGGCCAGAACGGAGCCCTGATTTTAATCCCATAGAGCACCTATGGGATAAATTAGAGCGTCGCATAAGAAGTTTGAAATCAAGGGCTACTACTAAGCAACAGTTAGCGGCAGCATTATGTACTGAATGGAAGCGCATGCCTATCGCTGTGTTCCAAAATCTTGTCGAAAGCATGTCTCGAAGGCTAAGTGCATGCATTAAGGCAAAAGGTGGGCCGTCACAGTACTAATGTATGTCCGTAAATGCTACGTGGTGTTTCTCTTCTAAGTGTCCGGTAACTTTTGTCAATATAGTGTTATACATAACAGTCTTTTCCACCAATTTTTATTCAATTCGAATTACTTGTTGTTGAAATTATTTTGATTGAGAATAGTTTTCTTAATTTTGCATTGAAATGTTTCTGCTCTTAAAATTGCAGAAGACCTCAATGTAATTTTATTCCTTTTCGTGCAGTTTATCACTTGGTAACAAGCACGTATACCTGCTTTGTTGCGCATATCATTCGTCTTCGCCTACTAATGTTTTAAGAAAGATAAGCAGCAGCCGCTTTGCCTTGCTTGGCGTATGCGCACCAGGCACGTAATAAAATTCGCTTTCCGTTCTCACCCTGCATCGCCTGTTTCAAATCTTACTTCTTCAGTAGAGTGCACTGCAATATTTTCTCCTGTTCAGGCGTCATACCCTTCTGCACAGAAAAACCCCACACGCATTGAGTTTAAGAGAAAAGGGAAAGGAAAGCTGCTTTAATTGACTTCTTCAAAGAAATTTTTCAGTTGCCAAACTTCTAAGGGGAAATAAAAAATAATTTTAACTAACAATAAAAGGAGTAACAAGTCTGCCAGTGAGAAATTATTCAGACAAAAAAAATACTTGACATTTATTTTACACAATATTTTTATTTTTTATTGAAGGTTTAACGACCACTGTGAGCAACTCAATGAGCTATAAGCATCGCCCGTCCCTAATTTAGGGCCAATAGTGGCTCTCTCTTCTTTCCCTTCACTGGTTCCAGGGAATGGAGAGGCAGCCAGTCCCGTAAGACAGACACAACATCCATGACTCACTGGAATTTCAACCCGGATCCATCTCGGAGCAATGCTCATAAGCCAGTGCTTAGACCACTGCGCCACTGGAGCGGCCATATTATCATATCACGATTACTTCCATCTGTTTTGCGTGTTCTGGTAGAAGAAGAAATTTCAAATAGACGAAAATTTAAACCCTCATCCAGACTACTAAACATCAGCACACGAGTCGCACGGTCAGCATTGAAGGATGAAATTTCCGTTACAATAATTAGCCCTTGATGGCCTCACGTGGATTCTCTAATTTCCGATGATGACATTTTTAGTGCAAATTTAGTGTTTGTGGCTCAGTTATTCGATTTTTTTTTAATTTCGACATGATATGCTTAAAATTCCTATTTATCCATTCGTTTTCATTCGACAAACAGAACATCTCTGTAGCAAATGAGTAAAGCAAAGTTTTTAAAAGCATTTTAACATTCCACAGCCCTTGTGCATTATAGCTTACGTAACATTGTATCGATTGCGACAAAACGTTATCATGTTATTTCGGAGGTATATTGAACCAGTTCTGTTGAATATTATCGAAATGGGATCAAAGGTCCGGGCACAGGAGTGAGATTTATTCCACAGCCATTTTCCTCATAACTTGAGTAATGATTTCTAGTATGTTGGAAAGCGTATAATGCATTGCATGATTTTACTAACTTGTTTGTTCTTCTCAGAATAAACTTAGCGCGCCTGAGTTACATCAAATGATAAATTACTCTAAGGTCTTAAATTCGCTATAGAAAACGAAGATATCCAAAGCCTGGAATACTTGGATGTACAAAACACTAGAAATAATCAAATCATCAGCACCGTAGTTATAATGCTTAATATAATTCCAGCAAAATATTACCTTGGTTTTATAAAGAAGTAGCTTTCCGATCATATGTAACCGTGCCAATATTATCATCAGCAACTCAATCATAAATTTCTAAAATTAAAGGAAATTGCTTTATGCACTGGATATAACTCTAGTCTTATTATCAAACTCACCCACAGCTCCCGATTGTTTTCGTCCAATGTGAAAAAAAAATATATGTAAGTTTTATTCAATATATTCCAGGCATTTCCAGCTGGATTCCAAAGGTACTTAAAAAACGAAAATATAAACATTAGCATCAGACAAAGCCCTTGAATTGCACACACAGCAGAAAAGAATCAATAAGGAACCATCGAAACCTTCGAACAAATATGGAGTTCATTTTTTACGGTTTCATTCACCATGTGGTTGCACTAAAAAAACGTACATACGAATGACAAAAAGATCTTTATGAACCCGCCTGAAAGAGCATAAACGAAATGTCAAATTTTCACAAAAAGCTGCACATCTGGTAAAAAAACAGTCATTGATGATGGATTTCCATCTGTTTGGAATAAAGCAAAAGTCATTTCTGATTATACAAGATGGAAACGATATCTCTTTCGGGAATCTATTGATGCTTCAAACAATTTTCAAGCTCCATCTTTCAGAATTAATAATATCCGGGAATCCTTCCTTACAAAGCGTTACCATGCTAAACACGAAAAATCAAAATATCACGAGATTCCAATACAATTGAGCCGAAAGATGGCAGCACAAGATAGCAACTCCGTTGGGGAGTTGAAAGATGACTTAAAAACGAACGCGATATAATGGCTCACGAGAGAGCAAGTGGTTGAAACTGTGGTACCAGTTTATACCTTCATTGGCTTTTGGAAGTGTATTTATACCAATGGTGTTTGGCATGCCGTACTAAAGGATAGAAACACATCATGCATCGCAGCACACCGTATAATTGCGTGATAAAAGTACACGTAATACCGCATGTGATGTCTGTCATTTGCGTTATTTTTCAAAACAAAAATCATCTTGCAAATTTTGAAGATAACAATCCGATTTTCGGTGCAAATGTGACAAGAATGGTAAGTCAGATAATATCCGAAAACTTGAAAATTTCATCGTCCTGGAGTATGACTCAAACCCGCATCTTCCAGATGGCGCCCGGGTATCCTATCCACTGCACCACCCAGAACGACCAAGTCTCAAGTTTCCGATTAATTTGGATATAACCATCACAGGATTCGCTTGTCGAAGCAACCGAAATTCGTGTTTAGCGAATCTGGAGGATAAGAATCCTATCCCGTGATTGCCCAGAGGAGCAGATAAATCACGAAAGAAATACGGGATTGCACCATATAATACAAATTGTGAAGATGACAATCCGATTTTTGGTGCAAATGCGACAAGGATGGTAAGTCAGATAAAATCCGAAAACTTGAAAATGTCATCGTCCTGGAGCGGGACTCCCTGATAGCGCCCGGGTATTTTTAAGTTTTCGGATATCACCTGACTTACCATCCTTGTCACATTTGCACCAAAAATCGATTTGTCATCTTCAAAATTTGTATTATATGGTGTAAATCCGTATTTCTTTCATAAAAATCATCTTTTTTCTTACGTGTTCTAATTCGCTGCAATTTATTTTTACCTATTGCCTTGAAAAAGCTTCCCAGTGAAGAGCGAAAGCTTGCGGAATCTATATATATTTTACGTCATCAAAAGTAAAATAAAAAAAATTCTCTAGGCTACAAGCGTATTTTGATTTATGAACGACCTAAGAATATCTCTATTTTCGTCAGCAATGATAAGATTACATAAACATTAGGGAGAGGTATTTGTTTACGAAGTATTTTTCTTTTCCTATTGTATATCTGTAACAGCATTTTGCATTTTCCGATAATATGAACAATTTCTTACGCGACATTTCTGTCCAAGACTGCATTTTCGATTTATGTGAAATTTGAAGTTGTGCATGTGTATATATTTTCCCCTGAGTCGTTTGTAACGGAGCTTTGGAAAAAGAGTTTTTGCATTTGTTTTATAAGAAGTTGCGTTTTCCTTCTGATATGAATACGTAGATTACATAAAATATTTCTCATAATGCAGACCAAATGGCATCTTGTGTAGACCTCCACTTTCCTTAAAAATTGTTTAACATAAAGTTGTTCTTTGAAATTAGCTCTGTGCTGTACAAAGAAAGAATCTGAATTCGAAATAAAAACATGCCGTTCAGAAAATCTCTTTTAACGATATCGAATTTCATTTCTGACAGAGGAATGACAGCATCTCATTGAAAGCGCCTCGACTCACCTAATGTCATTACATAGTTTTAAGTTAACCTAAACTTCAAACAGCACGTAAAGCTTCCATTTAAGAGATCAATTGCTCTTTCTTCGTTTCTTTTATTTTCTAAATTCCATTATATGTTACATCACCGTAGTTTTTAAACGTGGGGCTCCATTTTGTTTCCTTTTACAATTCCAAAAGGTATTTGCGCCTTTAATAAACAGATACGTTTTCTTTTAGTTGTCACAATACGTTTTTCATGTTTCGTGAAAGTGAATATTACATCGAAAGTTCATTTCACTTTGATGATGTACCGAAAATGTAAGACGATGGAGTTGAAGATTTATTGTCACGTGTATAAAATATAAGCGTGGCGTATATGCCTAGTTTTGCTTCATTCTCAGTTTCTGTTCTTACAAAACTTATGTTATTTCTCTGTTGGATTTTTCTACTGAAAGGCACGTAACTTTCCAAATTTTTTTATAGGTTTTGTCAACAACTGACAGTTTGACGAAAATAAGTAAAAAGCCACGTCGAGAGTGTAGTGTGTGATGTGGTAGTACGACTAATGATGCTTTACTGACTGTATTTTGGCGCACACTATTTCACTTCGGTTTTCCCATGTATGAGATTTGTAACGTATACTCTAAATTAACTTTCATTTTATTTGCTTTCCCTATGTAAATTTCAGTTCATTCTCTTTTCGTTTTCAACCTTAACGTTATATCTTCTCTCTCGCGGAATTAGTCTGACAACAATTCTGAGGTCAGACAGCGTGTCGTATGCGTGTGGACAGATAAGAACTAGAGATATGTCATGTTGAAGTAGCAGCCAAGAGTGTGGTGTGTGGTGGTGTGATGTTATAATCGTAGAAGCTGCGTTGCCTGAAACTGTGTCTATTTGAAGGTTATGTGTTAGAGTTCTGTTGTTATATAATTAGCGTTTGAAGTTGATGTAGTTTTCTGCTTACTAATTTTAGTTAATTAGTTTTGAAGTATTACTACTATCGTGATTAGTTCTTCAAGTAGTTCGGAATATGGAAATATAGAGCCCATATACGATACCAAGGGAACAAAAGAGTTAACAGTAAGTAAGACTTTCTGAAACGTTATTTCAGTGACATTTGTTTCACTTCGAGAGAGAAAGTAAATATCAAGAAGAAATCTTAAGTAGTGCTCTCGAGATTACATACGTTTCAGATAGTTAAGAACGCTACATATTAATATTGTGAACCAGTCAACGAAGCCGTATGAGTTGTTCAAAGAGTAATTTTTTGAATAGATGTTATTTTACTAGCGCGAAGGAAATTATGCAAGTTGGTGTAAGTTCTATTTTCTTCTGTATCGATCATTGAGACCGTAAGTGGTCGCATAAATGGTGCATTTAAGCACGTAGTATTATTTTAACGCACAAGTCTAAAACATTGTAAAAGGATCAAAGCATTATAGATAGGAGAAAGAATCAGAATTATAGATAGGAATATTATTTTCTAAAAACTACATTAAAAATTATTTTAGGTACCACCAAGTTTCATTCACTTCTAAACAGTAGTTTAGCATTTCTGGAATGAATCTTTGGGTTCATTCTCTTTTAAACAGGAAACATGCAAGCAACAACGAGTGTCATGAAACCTAACTTACTTTCGGTCGGGTAAGGAGTTGAAGTTAGTCTCTACCTCACGCTGCTCTAGTGGATATATGGAGTCACCTACCTTTATTTTGGGCAACTGATTTCAGGGAGAAAATGCAGTGCAATCCAGCAAGCACGTGACCAGTGCCTCATTCTTCGCTCGTCTCCAGCTAATGGTTAGAAGCCAATGTCTCAAACTTCTCGGCAAACATGTCAACGCATAACTGTTCGTCGACTTTTATCACGAGTTTTGACGCATTTGAAGAGCTTATATTCTTTTGCATCAGAACCTTTTATGGAGTGATGAAGCAGGCTTCACCATCCGGCAGTTTGACGGACGACTCTGGGTGTGTATAATGTCAGGTGAACGCTACCTGCCTGATTGTGTTGTGATAAAGATGAAGTTTAGTGGAGGTTACATCATGTTCTGGGACAGTTTTACATAGTTTATGCTGAACCCTGTTTCTAGTGCCCCTTTACGCTGGAGTTTACAAAAATATTCTCCACAATTCGGTGCTCCCAGAATTATGGCAACATTTGGTGAGGTTTTTACCAACAGTACAAATCCCCTGTTATTCGGAGTGTGTAAGTTCCGAACTAAAATCGGACCGCTCTCAACCCCGATATGTAAGTTGCGAACCAAAGCCAAGACCCCTATGTATAAATTGCAAAACAACTTTTCTGCGCCCATTCTGACGATATCAAAAAATAAACCAGTCTGAAAAAATAATGATTAAAACAATGTAAAACAATTTAAAGCAATGTGTTCACGAAAACAGCAAAACTAGTTTGTAATCCTTGAGCAGGAGCCATGTTAATTTTTTTTTCTGTGATGTTCCGTATTTAGTATATGTACATTTGTACTTAATTCATTGTATTCACGAAAATACCTTTATTGTGCAGTAAGTGTAGGGGTCTACGATTAACAAATCTTTTCCTTTTTCAGAGTTCGAGACAGTCACTTCCATCGTAAAACTTGTCGAACAACAAAAGATATATCTAAAGCCAAGCAATCACAGACGAGCTATAGCTTAGGTATGAACCTAAGGCTTAGTAGTAGCGTTAACAGTAGTATTCATGAACCTAAGGCTTAGTAGTAGCGTGTGTGTGTGTGCGTGTGAATGATACAGAGTAATACATAACGATATTCCCCTTGATTGCGTAATGACGGCCGCAGTACTCTTATTCCTATTATTCTCCTATTGCAGCTGCATGTTTAAAACAATCTGAATTCTTCTTTTTAACTATTCCTTCAGTAGAAGTAAATAAATAGCTAGTAACATTATTAAATCTAGAGATATATCTCAATTGTGCATTGAACGTTGATCTTTAATTAATAAAAGCTTTCAGTATTTTATTGGTAAAACTCCCTTAATAAAGAATTCGCCAAAGCCCATCTCAACTTCTTGTCCTTTTGTGGACTCAAGTGCGAATCTACGGATTCTAACGTTTTAGCAAGGTTGAGACTCATTAAGCGAACCATTCACGTAATATGACACTAGAATGACTGTTATTACCATTCATTTTTTTATTTGTAAAATTTGGGGCAATTTTTTTTCCTAATGGTGTTACTGCATGTGATATTAAAGACTAGGATCCGTCTGATAATTTTCTGTTTTACCCTAGCAAAATTAGGCAGTATTACAGGAAACGTCTTTCACTAAAAACAGAATACGAAGATCTCTGTTTTGCGATAATGCAAAGAAACATGGGAATACAGAAATAAGTGATTTTTAAAACCATGATTTCCGTGTTGGACAGCGTTACGCATGCAAGGAAATGAAGTGAACAAGAAATATGAAACCTTTTCTTCAGCCTGCTAAGTGCTTCTTTTAAATGCACGTGTTTACTGTACAGTTGAACTGTTTCTGTCGACCGAAATATTTTCCATAATATTTCCCTGTTTCTAATACTAATAGTGCTTACTTGGCAATGTGCAAGTAAATATCCTAGCAATTCTTACATGGCAGTGCGCAAGAGTAGTAAATGTATCAAAATTCTTGTTAATACTAAGTTATGAACTTTTGAGTTAATTGTCGAAAACTATGCATTACATAAATGTCTTTCATATTTGAACCACTTCCTTATCCCTAGTTCTAAAGTAGATTTTAATTTTTTAAACACATAGAATTGGGCGCGCTATGGATGCGTTTGCTATTTCTCTGTTCCTCAGGGCAGGAAAAAAAGGAATAAGTGTATGCATTTTATTCTTTAAGAAACAATGTCAGATAGACATTTCATTTCAGACGGAAATTGCTTTGTTTCACATATAGAGAAACCCGAAGTTTCCCATTAGATTTGTTTCCTTTGGTTTTATAATAAGCTGCACTGAAAAGATTCATATGATACCTTTACAAAAGAAGTAGACATCAGTGACAATGTTGTTGTTGAACTTCCTGCTTAAAATAATCAGTCCAAGTTTTCAGAATTAAAATAATCCTCAAAGTTGTTCCACTGCATGCACAAGAATATTTTATTCAGTTTTGGCTAAAAGAGCATGATACAGTATGGGTTAACACTGAAGGAAAAGGAAAAACATATGTGTTTGCTTCTCTTATTATTTCATGAAGACATGGTCAGAGAGTCTCTATACCGTTTCCTGATTTCAGGACGTCAGGGGCTTTAAATTTTATGCACTCCTTCACTCCATTGAAATGAGACGCAGAATGAAAATATTGAAACCAGACCCAGTTTCGTTTATATAAAATCTGTCACTGAGGACTACAGTGTCCATCAGTAGAGCTCAGCAGGGATGCTTTTTAAAACACAGAAATCTTCCCACTAATAAATCTAGAATGGTGCAATGAATCAACTTCAAACATTGTATGTGGTCTCCCGACCTTAGAAATTATGCAAAAATACTCGTATTTTCGCATCGCTCTAGCGCGTTTAAAGATAGAGATTCCCTGTTATGTGACTTTTTTGTGGGAAAACCCAAAATGGCCGACTCGGTGTCGCAGTTGCCTAAATGCTGGCTTATGACCGTTCGTCCAACTGGATGCAGGTTCGAATCCGGGGTGAAACACGGATGATGTGTCTGTATTACCGCACTGGTTCTTTCCCTTCCACGGAACCATTGTCCCTAAATTAGGAACCGGGTACTGCTTATTGCCTGTTGAGTTGCTCACGGCGGTCGTTAAACTCCCAAACAAACAAACAAAAAGTCCAGAAAGGGAAGGAAAAGGACTGAAGGCAATTGCAGAGTGGAAACCACAGGAAATACCGAAGTCGTTGGTTGACCCTTGTAAAGGTCATGACCGAATGTTTGGAATGCCGAGAGATAAAATATTTAAAAATTGAGCATACTGTAAGATCCAATTCTAGACTTTTTCCAGCTTTTTTTAGCAGAGAATCTACCGATTATAGTAAGATTTAGCCTGGACGACACTGTTGCTAATATGTGTTCTGACCATTGGCTAAAAGCTCGGAAATTCACTGGGTTATGACAACGTTAAACACATCAATTTCGTCTCTCAAAAGTCTGCAGTAGTTCGAATTTTCTTTGGAAGCAACTTCGAATTTTCTTTCTTCGGAGTCTCACTTGAAACCATTTAATAGGTTTTCAATTACAGAGATGATCAGTGGTAAACCTTATTAAATCGAACTTGCAGAAATCTTTTATCTCAACCGTGCATGTTTTTGAGAGAATCAGATATAGCACCGTACTTGACTGAATTGTTTTTGATTGTTGGCTTCCTTTACACCTTAAGAAACAGAGATTCGAAGGTGAAGAAATCTACTTCTGTGTCCTTTCAGGGATTTATTTATTCCACTACTTCTATAACAAATCAGAATATATAGCTAATTAAGTTGATAAATTGCCTTTGTGTTTGCTGTAGAAACGTGATAATATGCTTCAGCTATCTAGTTGTTTAAGCATGTTATAGAGAACTCTTTGTAATTGTAAGAAGAAAATTAAGGAATAATCCTCTAAAGGCAAAAGGGAAAACAAGCATTGAAGAAGGAATGTTAACGTGCTCCTGTTGAGCCTAACAAATTGATCTGGGAAAGTTGAACTGATTATAACGGATTGTTAAACACGAAATGTCAAGTTATTTCAATCTTGATCCTAACACGACAAACAGAGAAAGAAATTAATCGATAAGAAATTGTACGAAGAGAAAGACAAAGAACGAACTGAAATTAATATACAATACAACGATTTGTGCCTCTCCTCTTACTAATTATGTTAAAATATTTTGAAACTAAAGAACAATCTTTTTTCGTAGCTAAGAGAGGACACCACAATGATTAATCAGTGGGACGGGAAAAAACTATTGTCATTTACATTCTAAACATTGATTTTAATAGGATGTGTTCCCAAAATACGATTTGGCAGTTTTTTGGGAAGATAGTGTTTATGGTTCACCTATTTGTTCAGCGAAGACCAGTTGCAGATCCCCCGCTGAAGATCTTGAAAATATATCGCCCCGAAATATTTTTTTTGTAGATCCGCTTTTTCTCATGTCCTGGAAATTACTTCTAAACTCATTTTCGCTAAGAAATTCTATTCACCAGTTTGTGTTTCTTCGATTAACGTAATGACTTTCCCTATTTCGGTTGCCGATGCTGCTATTTTTCAGGCACCCAGAAGTATTATTTATCATTGTTTTCCATTCTGTGTCATTATAAATTAAATTGTATGTTATGGCAATCTCAAAGAATTTTTTTGTTTTTTACTCCTTTCATTTCACTAATAATGTTTAGTTTCTTTCCGAAAACATCGAAATTACAAATATCCGGTCTTTTGGCATTGAATCATTTATGATGTTTCTTTTCTAGTTTTCGATTCTGTTGCTCTTTTTTAGTTTATCGACTTCCCAGAAGTTATCTTCATTTGTAACAAATATAGGGCAGCACAAGTAGCAATCAGCGCGGTGTGAAAAAATGATTTGGCGTTCCTTGTGAGAGAAGCACATATAGCGCCACACGTGACTTAATTGTATATCTTTATTTATCAATTCGCTACTTAGAGATTGTAAACCTTGCATTGCAGACTAAATGGCATCAGATGAAGTTATTCTTCAAAATTCAGTCTTGCCATGTTATGTGGCAGAAGTATGAGAACAGGAAACTGAACATTACCATAAAAGAATATAATTTCGTGAAGTAATTGATATGACAAACGATAAAGCACGTATTTATTTTTCTTCGGAGGGACAGAAGGCAACACTTCTTTAAAAACATTTCGATCCCCATGATGCTATGACCCAGTTCAGTTACATAGGAATTAAATTCACTATTTTGTGAAGATCTATATCTTTAGGGCTATTTCGCCTTTTTCCGCAGCGCTTATTACAATCATTTTAGATTGCACGCATTATTTACTGTCCAGTAGAGGAGCAGGTGAATATTTTTTTAATAATCGCTGAATCTAAATGGGATATACTTCCAATCCTAGCCCGCTGTCTGCGAAGTACTGTGATTTATCACTAACATACATAGACCGATAGATTAAGTTCTTTAGTCGGCGCGTTTATTTGCTGTAACGTTGCTGTGTTTCTTGAGTGTGTTTTTAGTGCCGGGAACATGTAAGTTATTTTTTTGTTTCTTTGTTCGTTTCTTTTGCACGCCTTTTTCTTACCGTACTGCAGGACATGGAATTGAAAGAGATTTTACGATGCAACTGGTAGGTGTAACATATCTGGCAACAGATGAGGACATTCTTACAACTGGTGAACTGGCAATAGTTAGTTGAGAGCGAGATGTAAACCATGATGGATGTGTTGGGAGATGGTTTTAAGGTGGTTCCACCTAAACTTTCCGCCCTGTATTTGCAATGGTAAAATTTCTTGACATATTTTCTTCGCAATTAATGTATTCCCAATGTTGAAAATTTGCACATCGATAAAACTAACTTTAAGTTATAGCATGGAATACTTAATACTTGCTAAAACACAACCATAATTATATAAAACATCAATTAGCTTTTTCAGTAATGTTCAAACCCTTTAACAGATGGCACAATCTGTACATTGATGACGTAAGTAAACAAACAAATGTTCGATTGCTTAATTATGGTTATATTTTAGCAAGCGTTAAGTGTTCCATGCTATATTCCAAACTTTGTTTTATCGATGTGCAAATTTTCATCTTTGGGAATACATTAATTGCGAAGAAAATATGTAAAGAAGTTTTACCATAGAAAACATAAGGTAGAGATTTTAGGTGGAACCACCTTAATAAAGGGTTAATTGTGTAGTGCTTATTTGGAAGATAAATAAATTCTAACCTGGATTAGGTTTGTATGATGTGTGACGTGCCTGCCTCGCAGGACGCACACGACATAAGAGCAGATAGCAGCGAGAACGAACGTCTGCGTAGCTCAGTTGATAGAGCGACTTGTTCCGGAATAAGTGGAGTCGGGTTCGATCCCGGCGTGGACAAAAATGACGGAGAAATTTACTTCCTTATAATGGCGCCCGAACTTCCCGGATGACCCGGCCGTTAAAGATCTCGCAATGGTGTGATGTTCTTTGCACACCGCGAGCCGCGAAAAATAAGACAATCCCTTCTTCAGCGCTTCGAAAAATAAATGTGTGTGACGTTGCATTCCACACACCAGATTGACTGGGAGTTCTCAAGTGCACGTTCTTCAGCGGATGACCGCCTATGGCAATTCATTGTCACGGCTGACCCGTGGGCCATGCCCTCTGCCCTCTTTCGGGAGGAGGAGATGTGACGTGCCTGCCCCGCAGGACGCACACGACATGAAAGCAGATAGCAGCAAGCACAAACGTCTGCGTAGCTCAGTTGGTAGAGAGACCTGTTTCAGAATAAGTGGACTCGGGTTAGAACCCCGGCGTGGACAAAAATGACGGAGAAATTTACATCGTTATAGATGGTAATTATAAATAAAACGATCAAGTGATTATTATAAATAGAAGCAGGTTGTATTTCGCGGTGTAAGCGCCAAGGACTGCTTCCACTTCAAGATGTTCACAGGGTCCTCTAATGACTCTCAGAGTGTATATGTCTCATCGTTTTGGACAATTCAGGTGTCGGATGTCGGAAGCAGCACATTTCAGGGAAGGATGTGCCGTGTTCCCGTACGGTTGGGACGCGTTTTCATAATGCTCATATTTCTCTTGATAGCGTGATGATTCTGGTGCATTGTTTCGCCTAACGATGGTCCGACGATAAGGCAATCGTCACAGGAGGATTTTATTACACCCACTGAGACAGCGAGTGGTATCAGTATTACAGAGAACTAGTCTCAGAGTTTATGGTAGCCTAGAAAGAAGAAAACACATTTGGCAGACCCAATGAGGCTAAGCAGACCATATTCTGGAATATTTATTCCGAGAGGATTATCGTCTTTCCGTAGAACACTGCTTTGACATTTACGATTCGCATAATCAGACGGTTGTTCCCTGTCATGTAATCAATTGATTTTAAATTCACGTAATCTACAGATTTATTTTGCCAAATGTAGATACGTTCTTTCCTGTTTATAAAGACACAAAACTTTTCACTCATAATGAATGTTTCGGAGTACGGACACAATTAGCATTCATAAAATTCATTTTAACGCCCAGATGAATAGTCACCAAACGTGATTAATTTTTACTTGTAGTTCCTTTGCATTTATTCTGCTAGATAAATAGCTTCATGTTCATAAGAAAACACAACTGTTCCGTCAAAATAAATATTTTCCAGGTATGGCTTAGTTACCATTCGAAAAGGTCCTTCTAAGGGCCAACAAATATCAATATTATTCACTTCCTTTGGCACTTTCACAACGTAACGAAATCCCAAACGATGTAGCAATAACATGTCGCCATCTATTGTCGCTTTGCAAAACTAGCTGCAGGCCGAATGCAGAAAGTTTGCCAAAATATCTGTGAATGTATGAGTTCCAAATCTGCCGAATTATAGGCGATTAACTCTCGTTTGACAAAGAACAATTTCCTGATATTACGGAACCAGGACATCAAGGTTGTCGTGATCGCATCAATGGAGTAATTCTACTTTATTCGTCTAAGTTGTAGTTCTACGTAGCCCAAGTAACGATAGATGGCGCAACATTTGATCTTCTAAAGAAGCCGGAGCATGATTCTTGCAGCCAATGTCGTTTATCGCTTCTAAATTGATTGGAGCTGAACCCTTCTGTACTAACAACCTGTGTAAAAAATGGATTCCCGAGCGGATAGCATTTCATTTCATTTTTTCTAAAATTGCTTCATATAACGGCATAGCGAAGAAAACGGACAGATATCCTTAAGTGTTAATATCAAGGTAGCTACGCCGATGCTTTTTCCCTATATTTGCCTAATTGTTCTATGTAAATGCATGACCGAGGTAGCCTTCATTCCCTGGAATTACTATTTCTAGATTACCAGAAATTGCTGCGTATAAATGTTTTCCGGGAGTAACCTTGCCTACTCTTTATATTGTACCTAGCTTTTGTGCAGCCATTATTGGTATTGGATGTGTTGCAAGAGATCTCGTGACTGCTATTATGATATACGGGAATCACGATGGTGCGTTGATCATCTTTCAGCTATGCCCTCCCCTGTGCCATCTCCTCCTTATGGAGTTGAAACAGCTATGGATAACTGGCATCTGATGTTTGTAATGCGATCTCTTTTCTTACGGGGAAGTTGTTCTACGCTTTGTGATATTTGCAATGTGTGATAGCGCACAGGAGAACCCACTCCTGTGATACCGCACAGGAGTGTCCCTGACATCGTAGGGAAGCGCCACTCATTGCGTCAGCCAATTGCAATCACGCTATAGAGGAGTAGCCCCGGACGTCACACCGCCGCGAAGCTAATGGCCTTCGACTTTGTTTCTGACGGTCATCCTCACCACATAACTGAAGAATTACCCGGTTTGTCATGTCTGACCACTTGCAATTCACATTACATATTCCTTCTGCATGGCAGAAAGAATAATTAAAAGTTAGGTTTCAGTTTGTTCGTTAAACATTTTTAGAACTATGAATCCCTTCAGGAGAAATATCTTTAGTTTTATTACATTCATTGGTTCGATGTTAAATTTTCATCAGTCAGTCTCAGTTCAAAACAAACACGTCTCTGCACCATACGTAAGCACTGGAAGGATGCATTGATCAAACACTTTTCTTTTAAGACATATTGCTCTTGAAAATTCTGCTGTTTCTTCCAATAGCTCTCCAGGCAAGTTTTATCCATTTCATATCAAATTACATACTTTAAAATATGAATATAACCTTTTTCGAAATTATCAGCCAAATAATTTCGGACGCTGAACTACCGGATAAAACGCCTGAAATACTGATCACTTTGACTTCTTTTATCCCATAAAATATTTGGACCAGTGAAACAAAGCATAGTCTTTCAATCAATACGTTGCCGGGTGGCGCAGTGGTCTAAGCAATGGCCTCTGATCATTCGTCCGAAAGGGGCCCGAGTTCGAATCCCGGTGAGGCATGGATGTTCTGTTTGCCTTACGGCACTGGCTCTCTTCCTTCCCTCGAACCAGTGACCCTAAATCAGGGACAGGCTACTGCTTATAGCCTATTGAGTTCCTCACGGTGGTCGTTAAACCTCCAATAAAAAAAAATCAATATGTCAAATTTGTCAGTAACCTTTTTTACACTTTCCAAATGTAGGTTGAAGAAGCGTATATGCTCCAGCTTTGTCCGTCCGTCCGCACGATAACTCACGTGAAAATGGTTCGATTTCGATGAAATTTTAGTATGTGGTAGGGGACAACCTGGGAACGAACCCTATTGAAAATGAACAAAACAGGGTCAAAGGTCAGGACATAGGAGCGGGATCCATTCCATTGCTCTTATGCGTCATAATTTGCGTAAACATTGTTCGATTTCGATGAAATTTTAGTAAGTGGTAGGGAGCCACTGGTGACTAACCCTATTGAAAATGGGTGAAATGGGGTCAAAGTTTAGGACATAAAAGTGGGATCCATTCCATTGCCTTTATGCGTCATAACATGCGTAAACATGGTTCGCTTTCGATGAAATTTTAGTATGTGGTAGGGAACTACCTGGGCAGGAACCCTATTGAAAATGGGCGAAATGGGGTCAAAGGTCAGGCAGGACATGAGAGCGGGATTTATTCCAATGCCCTTATGCGTCATAACTTGCGTAAAAATGGTTCGATTTCGATGAAATTTTAGTATGTGGTAGGGAGCCAATGGGGACAAGCCCTATTGAAAATGGGCGAAATAGGGTCAAAGGTCAGGACACTGGAGTGGGATCCATTCCATTGCCCTTGTGCATCAAAACTTACCTAAAATAAATGCTTGGATTGCGACAAAACTTTATCATGTTGTTCCGGATGTATAGTGAACCGGTTCTGTTGAATATCAACGGAATGGGGTCAAAGGTCATTGCACAAAAGCAAGATTTATTCCACAGCCATTATTCTCATAACTTGCGTAAAACTGCTTCTATTGCGACAAAACTTTAATATGTTATTCCTGAGGTATACTGAACCGGTTCTGTTGAATATCATCGAAATGAGGTCAAGGGTCAGGACACAGGAGCGAGATTTATTCCACAACCATTATCCACATAACTTGAGTAATAATTTCTGGTATGTTGGAAAGCGTATCATAATCAATGCATTGCATGATTTTACTAACTTGTTATTAAAAGAAAGCACTTTCTGGTGCTAATGACTTAACCATTCACACAACTGTTATTGTTTGATCGCAATGACATGGACTAACTGAAAATCAAACATCTGATAATGCACTAGTCAGGCGTACAGAAACTCTTTATATGCTTATCAATCATTGTATGTCTCTTATCGTTATTTTCATTTTAAATAACTATAAAATATATTATTGTTGTCTCCTTAAGGCACTGAATTGCATTTCCAGGTCCTTCAATGAAGGTACATTTTTTTTCTCGGGTGTGAGATTTAACGAACACGTGAGCTACTCGATGGACTATAAGCTGTCGTGCGTCCCTAATTTAGTGCCACTGGTTCCAGGGAAAGCAGAGAGACAGTGGCGTAAGAAAAACACAAAATCCATTCCTCATCGGGATTCGAACATGGATCCATTTTGGAAGACTGGTCAGAAGCCAGCGCCACCGGGGCAACAAAGTAAAATTTCACTGTATTATTCCTCTCTACTCAAATTTCATATTATACGAAATATGAAAGGGAATATCGGAAAAAATTACCCATATATTCTTCAACTTCTAAAATTAGCAATCAGTTTTAATCCTTTGACTGAATCGAATCAATTAACTCCCGTCTGCCTTGATATCGTTGTCCCAGTGGCAGCGGTGAGCTCCAAAGACAATTGCTGGGATGTATAATACCTACGAAGCCGTGCCGTAAATGCGACATAACTGTCCTCCCGAGTTGTCGTATACCTTGGACGACCTTAGCCAGGCATTTCTTTGTGATACCCCACCGGTACTGTTGAATTGCTGCTATAATCGTGAAACCACTATGGGGTGGATATTCAAGTCTCTTGCTACTTCGGCTTGAGAGTGGCCTGTTTCTAGTCGTCTGCTTGGGATACACGTGTATGAGACATAAGGAAAGCATTTGCAGCAATCGGAACGTCTCTTATACGCGCTGTCAATAGAAAATGCCACTGCCGTTTCCTGTTGACTTTATGTAACTCGAGTTAAATAATGGACAGCATTTTGCCCACTGAGAAGTAAATTTCACTGCGGACATTTTCTTCTCGCGCTCATTTTCATGTTGGGTGAACATCGAAAACTTACGTTGAGCAGTTTGGATTATTTTCTCGCTTTTGCTTCCCCCACTTGTAACGTACCAGGAGATGTGACGTACCTGCCAGAAGGACGCACACGACATAAAGGCAGATAGGAATCAGAATAAAACGTCCGCGTAGCTTAATTGGTAGAGCAACTTGTTCCGGAATGAGGGGACCCGGGTTCGAACCCCGGCGCGGGTAAAAATGACGGAGAAATTCACTTCGTTATACACTTTAATTTTGGACACCAGGGTATTACCTCATTTGAATCAGTCCAAAAGAACATTATTTAATTTTATATATGTACTTGTACAAGACAGGGAAATATAATAATGTTTATTCCAAAAGACGATCGAAAAACTTTCAAAACTGAATACGAATCAGTTTGATATAGAAATCTTTTATTTAAATTCCAGTTTGAACACAAAAAGAAGAGCGGAATTGATGTTTCTTTAAAAACAGAATAACGAGATTAAACACATTTTTTTATCACGTGTAAGTTTTTGTAAATGTATAGATTAGCGTCCTAAATTATTTCGTCGGAAAAATGTGAGTACCTGAAAAAAGGCCGACGTACAGATTTTAGAGTATGGAAATTAATAGCAAATGATGAAGAAATTTTATATTTTAAATGTCTTTTAAAGATTTTTATCATAATATTTACCTGTAAGTGCGATGCTGTAAAGCAAAGCCGCGGTAGGCCTAACGCATCGCTCCGGCGACGATGTGGAGCTTAGCTCCGTTAAAAGGAAGTTTCATTACTGTATTGAAATGACGGGCAAAAGAGTACATGAGAAAGTGGCTACGTTGTTGGAAGGAAAGCAATAAATGTTGTAGTGATACGCTGCAGAAAATAGATTCACGTTATCTACCGTTTATTTTGTTGTATCCTGCATGTTGTTGGCACGAAAAACTTTATAAAACCTGTTTGATTTGCAAACGATATATATCAGTGAGATAGAAACTGACCTGAGAACAAGGTATTAACAGGAGAACCAAAACTGCGCTGGCACAGCAAATCAGCTATGAATGGAAGCCGTTCAAAGCGGAACTGAAAGTTATACTTCCTCAATTTTCTGTACAACATAGAAAGGCATATTCTTACTTTCTATTTCGAATCAGGAAATCATATGAACGACAAATTTCTCAACATCTGCTTTAAAAATAATGATAAAACATGAAGGAACTATATTCTGTAGCGTATGAGTATAACATGGTTCGCTCTCCTGCAAGAACCTACGCGGTTGCACTTGTAGTCGTCCGCGCGTGATTTGCACGCAGCCGCGCCGCAGTGAATCTTCCTTTCAACGGAGCAATGCTTCATCGTCGCTGCGTAGCCCTAACGCAGCTTCTCTTCGCAGCATCGTACTTACAGGTAAATATTACGATAAAAATCTTTAAAATACATTTAAAATACGAAATTCCTGCACCATTTGCCCTTAATTTCTACACTCTAAAATCTGTACGTCGCAGTTTTTCCAGGTACTAACATTTTTCCGACCAAATAATTTAGAACGCTAATCTACACATTTACCAAAACTTACATAATTTTCCTAATGCCACAAGAAGGTGTCCTTATATTTTACCTAATATAAGGTCACCTCTTTGTGGCATTAGCAAAATTATAAACAGTGCGCTCCTACCGTCCCTCTGTTTTCCGTGGATCACCATTTAACTGAACGTTATACCTAGTTTTTCTTATGAACCAATAAAAAAGTGGATCCACTGTGTTGTCACTGGGAGAAGGCAAAGAGGCAAGTAAAAGCACCTTTTCACCGTAGGGGCACCAGAATCCGATTTATAGCTACAAATGATTGCTATACGTTGAATTTTATTGACTGAGTACGTAGAGATAGCATTTGAAATATGAAACTAATTCGAACTGTGCGATAAATAGTTTTAAAATATTCATGAGTCTGACTCTCTTCATTCGGTGAAGAGTTTTTGTGCAAGTGAAATGAAGAAATCTAGCTGCATGATACTGTCTTAAACCATTACCTTCACTTACTGTATCAACTCATGTCAGAAGCCGCACACGAGTCAACAGTCTATCTGCAACTCAGCAGAAGTGCAGCTACCAAGTGCATGTCACATTGTCCAGCCGGATCTTCAGATTTGTTGAGGATAGGGAATGTCCAGTACATGCTGGGATGAGACCAGAAGTCTCTTTTCCAAGCACTACAGACAACAGATGCCCTGCAACACCATCTCGATGGACAACTGATGGGCGTATGTTTTAAAGAAGAATTATAACATACTCCCATCGAGTTGCTCACGGTGGACGTTAAACTTCCAATCAAAATAAAGCATATCTATTATTATTTTTATGCACAGGTTACTATGCATGCAGCCCATATTTTATGACTTTTTTAATGCACATACACTTTTCTAACTGATGTATTTTATGACTACAAAACTTGTAATGTTGAGACAGAGTAAAATAGCAGCGTTTATTCATAATTAAATATTTATTTAAACATCCACTATAGTTCCGCCAAACCAAGCGCTCTGCGAAGCTGTAGTCGATGCTAAAATAAATATTTCATTGTGTATAAGCGTTGATATTTTATTTCAACTTTACAAACTATTTAACACTTGTTTTACGACAATTTTTGTACACACGCTTTACTAACTATGTAACATTTACTGACTAACTATATATACCGTATATATATATTTCTTGAACTATATGCCACTGCTTTGCCCATCCGCATAGCAGAACCATACATATAATTCAAATAATTCTTATGTTTTCTTCTAACGTAGCAAGAATCCGAAGATCCCTGCGTACCAGATACTTGTCTAAAAAATAAATAAGGATAAATTTTTAGTGCTCAAAGCACGAAGATGGATTTGTTTTTTCAGAAAAAAAGTGAGAGCTTTTGCTGGAAACAACTGAAAAGAAAGGTTTTGTGTGTGTGTGTGTGTGTGTGAATTCATCATTGCACCATATAATTTAAATTGCTAGATTTTAAAGTTTTGAATCCTAAGTTTATTAGTAGGGCAATTTTACTCATATTTAAAAATACAATAGCATAGAATAAATTCAAAGAAAGATGCATGACACCCTCTCTGGAATTTCAGTACTTAAAAATGTTAAAATATGAGTCAATGCCTTTAACTTAAAGAAGAATAAATAACATACACACAAAAACTTCAAACGTACATGTTTTCAACAACGTTCCAACATCATTACTTTCGTGGCGAGAAGAGATAATATCACGTGACAAAAAAGATATCTTCCGTTTAAGTTGGATCCACCCAAAATCTTTGCCTTGCATTTCCAATGGGAAACCTTCTGTAGCCATTTTCTTCACAATTGATACGTTTCCAAGGATGAAAATTTGAACATCGACAAAAATAACTTCATATTATAGCCTAGTATACTTAATATTTTCTAAAATTATATTAAAAATCAATAACTTTTACTTTGGTGGTGTAGAGACGAGAAAATAGATGGCGCCACATCTACATGTGAATTACTAAATGCTATCACGTCGCATTTTTTTAAATAATTTCATTAATTTCTGGACTGCAATCAACACTTGTGTCCATCCATGCGATAGTCCGGAATGTTTAGAATGATTCGAGCCATTTAGATGAAATATTCTAACATTAATTTAACTGAAAATGTTACAGAGTGAGCTTGCTGGTTTGCTTCGGAGTTAAAAATCAGCAGCATCTACAATTCTGTTAACATTTTCAGCTAAATTATTATAGAACATTTAATCTAAATGGTTCAAATCATTCTAAACATTCCAGACTGTCACATGGATACACTCAAATTTTGATTCCATTTCGAAAGTTAATAAAATTATTGAACAAAAAAAAGGCGACGTGATAGCATTTAATAAGTCACATGCAGATGTGCCGCCATCTATTTTCTGGTTTCAATGCCACCAAAGGAAAAGTTATTGATTTGTAATATAATTATGGCTAAATTGTACAAAATATTAAGTATACTAGGGTAATAATATTAAGTTATTTTTGTCGATGTTCAAAGTTTCATCCTTGGGGACACATTAATTGTGAACAAAATGGCTACAGAAGCTTGCCCATTGGAAATACAAGGCAAAGATTTTAGGTGGATATTTTAAATCTATTTAAAAAGGCTTTTCTGTTCTCAAAATACGAGGTAGGAAACTTTTAAGAGCTCTAGGACGCTATCGCTTTTAATGATGAAGTGTCAGGTCTTTACACAGGGACGTTGCTAGGCTAAGAGTATTAGGGAGATGAACAGGGCTTTCTAACATGGGGGAAGTTTTCCAGGTTTAATTTTTTGCATTACCTGGTACCCACCGCATATCCTCACTTTCATAACAAAAAACAGACTTTTGAATTTCATGTTTTTCCCTTTTAATTTAACAGCTTTGTAAATTTAAGATAATTAAATTATTCAGATTTCAATTACAACCGATGTAACTTCTAAATCTTCAAATTTAGGATTAATTATAGAGCAGCATTAACTTGGTTTAAATGTTGATCATTTCTCTGTCTGCGATAGGTTTTCTAAAAACGGAAGTCGTCCCCATTTGCTTTTCTGCGGCTCAGAGTTTTAGGCAATACTGCAATGGAGTTAAGGGTAATTAATCTCAATAAAATGGAGGACCCGGACACCGCGAGGCAATAAATGTAACCATGTAACACCAAATTCAACGCACAATTCAAAGATCTCCGAGCGTCCAATTGATCACCGCGTCCACCAAGTTCATAAAATGTCGCAGAATCTTGAAAAGGCTTAAATGTAAAAAACAGTATTCGAGCCGCTTTTTTTTTAATTGGGGGTTTAACGACCACCGTGAGCAACTCAACGGGCCATAAGCAGTCGCCCGTCCCTAATTTAGGGTCACTGGTTCCAGGGAAGAGAGACGGCCAGTGCAGTAAGACAAGCACAACATCATGTCGCAACAGAATTTGAAGCCGGACTCATCTCGGAGGAATGGAAATAAGCCATCCCTTAGACCACTGCGCCAACGAGGCGGCTACCAAGCCGCTTTACACCATCCAAAAATACGTATGGATCTTTATATAACAAACAGTTTGTTAAGCGTCCTCTGGTAGGATGTAATTGAGAAATGTAAAATTGCCATTTACGTTTTTGTCTTCTTCATTTATTTACTCTTTTTTTTTTTTACGTTGGTGGTTTTTTTAATCTCAGAAGAAAGCATTGCTCCGATTGCAGTGGGTAGTTGAACGCCGCACTTGGACTACGGAATGGCACAACATTGTCTTCTCCGACGAATCCCGCTTCTGCCTTCAACACCACGATGGTCAGAACCGCGTGTGGCAGCAACGCGGCGAGAGACTGTATGACGCCTGCATTATGCATCGCCATACCGGTCCATCACCTGGCGTTATGGTTTGGGGCGCAATTGGATATAACACCCGCATCGCCGGTACACTCAACAGCCACCGCACCATCTCCGACGTTTTGGAGCCTGTAGTCTTCTCTTACCTACAGGACCTGCCAGCGGCCACGTTTCAACAGGACAATACGCGCCCGCACGTGGCACGCATCGTACAACAATTCTTCACGGCCCACCAGGTGTCACTGCTGCCGTGGCCCGCCTGTTCTCCCGATATGCCACCCATCGAACACGTCTGGTCGCTGACCGGTAACCGAGTGGCCCGGCAAGCACCACCCGCGGCTACGCCTGATGAACTGTGGCAACGTGTGGAAGCAGCCTGGACCGACATACCCCAAGCCCACATCCAAAACCTCTTTCGTTCGATGCCACGGCGTGTAGATGCCGTTATTTCCAGCCATGGGGGCCACACGAACTATTGATGTCTGCGTGTTCCGCAAGTCGCACGGGCCTGTAAGCTCAATCGTTTCATCTTTGTATGTGTTGTTATGTGTCCAGTAAATCTGGCTTTGCTATCTCGTGTCCTTCTTGGTGTTACATTTTGGGTGGCCAGAAATATATTTACAGGGGTTGTCAAAAATAATGGAAACACCTCGCTGAAAACAGAGACTTTCATATGTGCTGCTTTTCGAGTAAAACGAACATGTAGCTACACTTTTTTTTTGTAAAAAAGTGTTGCTTATAGTCTCAAGGGTCTGTTTGATTGCATTGTAAATCGGTGTTTGCATAATTTAGCTCCAGGTGAAGACACAATCTGTGACCTTTCGGAGTTCCAAAGGATTGTTGGACCCCGTGAGGTTGGTGCATCGGTAACCACAGTGGCAGAGGTATTGGGGGTGTCGAGAGGTACCGTGTCGAAGGTCATGACAGCATACGATGTTCATGGCACAATATCATTTGGGAGACACAATTGTGGAAGGAAAACCAAACTGGCTGCGAGAGACAGGAGGACGTTAAAGAGGATTGTGACCGCAAGGGGCAGACCACGGCAACGAAGGTCACGGCTCAGCTTAAGGTACATCTCCAAAACTCAGTGTCGACCCATACCGTGTGAAGGGCATTGCATAAGAACAATATTTACGGCAGAGCGGCGATTACAAAACCCCTGGTAACACAGGTATCTAGTATGGAACTGAGACAAGAGTGGTACCAGGAACATAAAACGTGGACTGCGGACCACTGGAAAAATGTCTTCTTTTTCGATGAATCAAGATTCTCACTATTCCCCACCACAGGACGGGTTTACGTGTGGAGAGCCCCCGCCGAAGCCTACAATCCAGACTGTCTCCTTCCTATAGTGAAGCATGGGGGAGGTTCCGTAATGGTTTGGGTCATGATCTCGTGGTTTGCAGCAGGTCTCATTATCACCTTACACGGTATGTCCCACTTTTTTTTTGATTGGAGGTTTAACGACCACCGTGAGCAACTCAAAGGGCTATAAGCAGTCACCCGTCCCTAATTTAGGGTCACTGGTTCCAGGGAAGGGAGAGAGCCAGTGCCGTAAGACAAACACAACATCCATGCTTCACCGGGATTCGAACCCGAACCCCGTTCGGACGAATGATCAGAGGCCATCGCTTAGACCACTGCGCCACCGGGGCGGCCCCTCTTTTGGCCGACCATGTGCGTTCTATGGCTCAGACATTGCTTCCGTTAGGGGATTGCACCTTTCAAGATGATAATGCCCCGATTCACAGAAGTCGAACTGTTCAATCATGGTTTGAGGAACATGAAAATGAAGTTGCACACCTTCACTGCTCTGCACAATCACCGGACTTATGCATCATTGAGCCCCTGTGGTTTGTGATAGAAAACAGAGTGCGATCCCGTTATCCTCCTGCGGCGCCTCTCAAGGAATTGGAGTAGTTTCTGCAGGACGAATGGTACAACGTAACACTTACCACCATCCAGGACTTGTATGCGTCCATTCCAAGGAGGATTCAAGCAGTTTTAAATTCTAAGGGTGCTCCCACACGATATTAGGTCCGTAACGCCTATTGTTTTGAGGTGTTTTTATTATTTTGGACAACCCTGTATTTATTACTTATGGTTTTGCAGCAGTTAGTGGCGTGCCCGCGGGTGTTAGACTGCCCCCCCCCCAATTTGTTTAGAACCTTTCGATATTTCAAAGACGCGATTTTAAAATTTAAAGTTTTGATAGTATTTTAAATTGTTTTTATGTCTCGTGGCGAAAACCAAACGTGTTTTCTCCATGAAAACGTGGAAACAGCAAGAGCCAAGGACCAAAATGTCCTATTGCAATGAAGAGCCAATACATGGGTATAATGAAAGTTTCTGTGGCGACGAGCCAATGTCAAATTTGAGTTCCATGATTTATTTCAGATTACTCTAAAGGACGCTGAAAAACAAGGATTTTTGATTAAAATACCAAGAATCACATCAAACCAAATTAAACACTGTAACATAAACACAAAAAGCCCAGTAGACTATTACGGGATTTCAAATTAAGTATCATTTTTTAGACATGTGTATTAGTTATTCGGAAAATAGATTTCTCGCACACAAATCGGTCTAATCAGAATTCCAGTCACTTTGCGGAACTTGTTTTCTGTACAGATAAATAACAAAATATAAGTTGTCAACAATTATGTGGTGATAACATATAGGTAATAAGAATATTCATAATACCTTCCAGGAATATTTATTTGAATAATTTTTGCGCTGATGTTGCATACATTTTAAAAATGCACACATAACATATTTACTTGTATAAAAAATAAATTTCGTAACACCCCCGAAAAACATTTCTGGGTACGCCACTGATAGCAGTGTATTAGTATCAGTGGAGAATCTAGAAATTTTAGACAGAATGTGCTGGATTTGGGCAGGTTTATTTGCAAGCGCGGATACTAAAGGATGTCTGAGGACCCCGTGTAAGTTTGTACATGTTCTGCACGTATACTCTAGCTGCTGTGGAAATTAATGTAAGCAGGATTCACCAGATCAGACGACACGTTGTCATTCTTCAGCTTCCCAGTTTATATGTGCTTTGCACCATGTTACATGTCTCGTTGCATTGATGTTTGTAACCAGAGGTTTGTGGACTCTAGCACGGCTGTAAGCATTAGCACAATGGAGCTCCCGACGAATAAGTATGACGTATACGGAACTATTCCGACTAGTGTTAAACTCTGTTGCTATGGCGGTGCCGTCGTCCAATTAGTGCCAACGTTCGCCTGTCTCTATCTGACATTTCCGTACGATCTCCGCAACTTGTATGCTTGAAGGCACCGCCGTGTTCTTTTCGATATGTAGTCTTAATCTTCGATACAGTTCCTCGTGTTACATCCACTGTTTCCGCCGTTCTAATTAATAAAGCTCCTGCAAGACATGCATAGTTGATCATGCCTCTTTTTCGAGGTCCCTAAGATCTGACATTGTCGACAATTGATCCTCAACATGTATTGCACTTTTTAGTGAGGCACTACTGCGTAATAGCTGACATCGTACTGCACCTATTTATATACGTAACATCTCGGGTGATGTCGTCTCGTGAATTACATACGGCGAACTGCGTGTACTCCAGTCGCAGTTCATTATTTTGATAAACCCCTGTTTCTTTTTAACAAATCATTTACAATCCTATGGCCAGATTGTCATGATCATTCTTATTTCAAACAGTGAGGAATTCAATACCATGTCGAAGAGATGTCATCGTCCGGACAGAATAGCAACTAAGACACGGGCAGGTTGTGTCATTTCGCGCTTACGAAGACCGTAAAATGGGGAAAGGGGTTACTGATAAAATTAATACCAAAAATCTTGCAAATAACGTTATTCGTATTAGAGAAATTAAATGCAGTTATTATTTTACTGCACTGCTGGCCGCCCAAAATGCAACAACAAGAAGGAAGCATCCGATTGGCCTGAAATTCGCAGCATGCGTCGCCCGCGAGAGGACATGCAAAAGATTAGTATTGCAGGACATATGCAAATCATGTGCGCCCGGCACGCCACCGAGAAGCACTATAAGAAGGGTGCACAGAAGGCTGGGTGTAAGAAGTGGAAGTGTGTTGTCCTGCCGGACCTGTGCCTGGGAAGCTTCCTGATGCCTCGTCGCAGAAAACGGCAGTCATTCCAGCACGTTTCGGAGTTCGAAAAAGAACGAATAGCGGCTTATCGCGACAGCGGTTTATCGTACCGAGACATCGGCGCCCGTGTGGGACGAAATCCAGCCACAGTGAGGCGAGTATGGATTCGGTGGGTGCAGGAAGGACGGACGGACGGACCGACGTGAGCGATTGCCGCAGCCGCGGCACACCACCACACGAGAGGACCGGCATGTTGTGCGGCGGGCATTGACGGCTCGCACAGCCACATCACGGACGTTAGCGCAGGAATTAGGGTGTGTTGCGCAACAACCTGTGTCAGCAGTTACCGTTCGACGTCGTCTGCAGGAGCGGGGACTTGTCGCACGGGACCCATTGCTCCGATTACCATTGACGTTACACCACCGGTGAGTGCGGCGGCAGTGGGCCTTTGTACGCTGCACCTCGACTAGGGGACGGCACGACACTGTTTTCTCCGACGAATCCCGCTTCTGCCTGCAACAGCACGATGGTCGGATCTGCGTGTGGCGGCACCGCGGCGAGAGACTGTATGATGCCTGCAATATGCATCGCCATACCGGTCCGCCGCCAGGCGTTATGGTTTGGGGCGCAATTGGATATGACACCCGCACCCCTCTGGTACGCATCGGCGGTATACTCAACAGCCACCACTACATCTCCTACGTTTTGGAGCCTGTAGTCCTCCCTTACCTGCAAGACCTGCCAGCTGCCACGTTTCAACAGGGCACTGCGCGCCTGCACATGGCGCGCATCGTGCAACAATTCTTCACGGCCCACCAGGTGTCACTGCTGCCGTGTCTCGCCTGTTCTCCCGATATGTCGCCCATCGAACACGTCTGGGCGCTGATCGGCAACCGAGTGGCCCAGCAAGCACCACCCGCGGCTACGCCTGATGAACTGTGGCAACGTGTGGAAGCAGCCTGGACTGACATACCCCAAGCCCATATCCAAAGCCTCTTACGTTCGATGCCGCGGCGTGTAGCGGCCGTTATTGCCAGCCATGGGGGCCACATGAACTATTGATGTCTGCGTCTTCCGCAAGTCGCACGGGCCTGTAAGCTCAATCGTTTCATCTTTGTATCTGTTGTTATATGTCCAGTAAATCTGGCTTTGCTATCTCGTGTCCTTCTTGGTGTTGCATTTTTGGTGGCCAGCAGTGTATGATCAATATTAAAATCATTTACATTAAAATACATATGTCGATGACTGTGTTACGCCAAGTAAATAAGTTTTGCAACATTTACTCTCCATGACCACGTATGTCTTTTTCTTATTGCACAATTCCTGTTACTAAATTAGTGTTCCATCAAGATACTTAGCTAAATATTTAGCTACAAGTCTTTGCTGTAGTTGCAAAATTGTTAATAGCTGTAAAGATGTCATACATATCTAGGGTATTTTGTTGCTACAGCAAAGCCCATTGTAGAACATACAATATTTACCAGGTACAACAACTGAATTCTGAATGGCTAACAAAATGTTTCATGCTCATGAATGTGCTGTGTTAAAAAAACAAAGAAAAACTTCTGGCTTATTATGGCAACTAAGAGCACATGAGCTCAAAGAGCTCAATGGGCGAAAATTAATGGAGCAATAGCTTTCTTGCTGATGCAGCCAGGATTTATTTTTCAGTGTGAAAGTTCCGAAAATGTTTTTTGTTTTATTTTTCTTTGTAACAATTTTTATTACATTGTATGAAAACTTTGATATTCAAATTATATTTAGGCAACGTAAAAGCGTTCTTCAGAAGAGCCAGAGCTCAGACTGAAAACGGGTACTTAAAAGAGGCTGAATCAGATTACAAGAAAGCATTAGAATTGGACTCTTCAATGCAACCTATCATCAAGAAAGAATTAGAGAAACTCGAAACGATTGTGAAGGAGAAGAAACTGTAAAAGACCGTCAGTTTTTATGTGAACCATTATAGCTTTCAACAAAAAAACTGTGTGGTGAATTCGATTTATTTGTTGTTCTTTCTTCCTTTTCAAAGTACATGTACTATACACTTGATGTTACAGATTCTAATCTACATACATATCTGAAATGCGTCATTGCGCATTTCTTTGCTCTTCCGCGAAAATAAAGTTGCCTTGCAGTAATAATTTATGTAAAATTGTTATATTAAACCTACATCTTTCCAAACAATAAGCTGAACACAGAAAATCATCTAAATACGCGGCATCAATTGAATAAATAAATCCATCGCTCTTTCCACGTTAAGCAACGCACAGCAACCGAAAAATTGTTATTCGGCCGCCGTCGGGGAATCGAATTCCGAATCTCTCGATATCTAGCCGAACGTGTATATCGGGAGATTAACGCGCTCAGCTAGATATCGAGAGATTCGGGATTTGATCCCGCGACGGCAGCCGAATAACAATTTTTCTGTTGCTGTGCGTTGCTTAACGTGGAAAGAGCGATGGATTTATTTATTCAACAAGCTGAACTTTTAGGTTCCCGACAGCAAGAGTGGAACTTGCTAGCGAAGAGTACACGTGTGTCTGTGTTCAGAAATCAGAATTTGGATCTGTGCTCAGAAATAGAAATTTGGGTCTGTGCTCAGAAATAGAAATTTGGGTCTGTGCTCAGAAATAGAAATTTGAGTCTATGTTCTTTCTATGAAATGCAGGATCGTGTGTGTTTTTGTTCAGATATTCCAGGGCTAATGACAGAGTTAGGAATATTTCAAGATCCTACGGAATGGCGCCTATTTTTCGATTCATTTAAGGTTAGTTTAAAAGCTGTCCTTTTGTCCAACGGAAACCAGAAGCTTTTCATTCCAGTAACACATACTTTAGGAATGAAGGAGACGTATAAAACCATGGAAAAAATTCTCACTGCGATACAATTTGGCCAGTTTAGGTTGTCAATATGCGGTGGTCTGAAAGTGATATCACTCTTGCTTGGGCTTCAAAGTGGCTTCATCAAATATTTTTTTGTACGTAGCTCCGTAGGGCCACAGCGGAAGACAACGAACGGACAGACTGACCTAAACGAAATGTTTTCATTTCTGGAGAGAATAACGTTCGTCACAAGCCCTAGTTCATCCCTCTGTTGTGCTGCTTCCACCACTTGATATCCAACTGGGGCTGATGAAAAACTTTGTGAAGGCTATGGACAAAACTGCCCCAAGTTTCTTGCACTTAAACATTTCCGCTATTAAGTGATGCAAAACTCAAAGAAGGCATCTTCGTTGGTCCTTAGGTACAGAAACTACTGTGTGATTTTATTTTTACCGAAAAGCTATACAGCACGGAGCTCGCAGCATGGCAATCTTGCACATCTGTGGTCAAGGGATTTCTGGGCAACTACAAACAGCTGATTCACAACCTTCTCAAGAACTATAAAAACCTTGGGTGCTGGATATCCTTCAAAACACATTTCTTTCATTTGCATCTGGACTTCTTTCATAACAACCTAGGAGCAGTTAGCGATGAACAAGGAAAAAGGTTCCACCAGGATATCCTAACGATGGAGGAAAGGTGTCAAGGCAAGTGGTATCCCTCAATGACAAGTGATTACTGCTGGTTTTTTCAGAAGGAGAACAACACGATACATAAGAGAAACAAGTTAGTAAAATCATGCAATGCATTGATTATAATACGCTTTCCAACATTACAGAAATCATTACTCAAGTTATCACTCAAGTTATGAGAATAATGTCTGTGGAATAAATCTTGGTCCTGTGCCCTGGCCTTTGATCACATTTGATGATATTCAACAGAACCGGCTTGGTATACCTCCGAAATAACATGCTAAAGTTTTGTCGCAATCGAAGGATTTTTACGTAAGTTATGATGCATAAGGGCTATGGAATAGATCCCGCTCCTGTGTCCTAACCTTTGATCCCATTTCGCCCATTTTCAATAAGGTTTGTCGCCAGGTTGTCCCCTACCACATACTAAATAATTTTCATCGTAATCGAACCTTTTTTACGTTAGTTACGGCGCATAAAAGCAGTGGAATGGATCCCTCTCCTATGTACTGACCTTTGACCCCATTTCGTTCACTTTAAGTAGGGTTCCTTCCCAGGTGATCCCCTACCAGATACTAAAATTTCATCGAAATCCAACGGTTGTTACGCGAGTTATCGTGCAGACGGATATACGCACACAACGCGGGACGTAATGAGGCAGATGGGAATCGCGACCATCTGCCCGCCGCAAAAGTGTGACGTCATAAATCATTAATAGGATCCACACACAACACGTGACGTAATGAGACAGATGGCGTGACCGCGCGCCAACATTCTCAAACGCGAGTTGTGACGTCATAAGGTTTCTAAGCATTGGTAACATTAATGGAACAACGCCATCACTAAAAACGTTATAATTCGGGGAGGTTATTTAACCCACTAAACGAATTCTTCTAAAGTCGAGATCAAGCTAAATCGATTTCTAGTACCAGAAAACGGTAGGTTAACGACTTTCATCAAAATTCTTAGAGCCGTTTTCAAAATAAAATGTACATACATACATACAAGAATTGCTACTTTAAGGTGGACGTCAAGTAACTTTGCTTCCTATACTTCCAATGGAAAAACTCTTGTACACATTTTCTTCACAATTAATGCGTTCCCAAGGATGAAAATTTGAACATCGATTAAAATATCTTCATTTTATAACTTGCAATACTTAATATTTTCTAAAACATAACCATAATTATGCAATTCAACATTTGTTTGTCTACTGACGTCATGAAAATACAGGTCGCGCCATCTTTTTTCTGGACAATTAATGCGTTCATAAGGATCAAAATTTGAACATCGATTAAAATAGCTTCATTTCATAACTTGGAATACTTAATATTTTTTAAACCATAACCGTAATTATGCAATCCAACATTTTTTTGTCCACTGACGTCATCAAAGTACAGGTCGCGCCATCTTTTCTCTGGTTTCAACACCACCAAAGGAAAAGTTATTGATTTTTAATATAATTATGGTTATGTTTTAGAAAATATTAAGTTTTCCAAGTTATAATATGAAGTTATTTTAATCGATGTTCAAATTTTCATCCTTGGGAACACATTAATTGTGAAGGAAATGTGTACAAAAGTTTTTTCCATTGGAAGTATAGGAAGCAAAATTGCTTGACGTCCACCTTAATAATATGGGATAAGGACAATGGAATGGATCACAATCCTATGTCCTGATCTTTGACCACATTTCGTCCATTTTTAATAGGGTTTGTCCCCAGGTGGTCCCCTACTACATACTGAAATTTCATCGAAATCGAACCATTTTTACCCACGTTATGACGCATAAGGGCAATGGAATGCATCCCGATTTTATGTCCTGACCTTTGACCCCACTTCATTAATTTTGAATAGGTTCGTCCCCAGACGGTCTCCTACCACATAGTAAACTTTCATTGAAATCGAACCATATTTACGCAAGTTATGACGCATAAGGGTAATGGAATGATCCCGCTCCTACGTCGTGACCTTTGACCCCATTTGTCCCATTTTCAATAGGGTACGTCCCTATGTGGTCTGCTACCACATAGTAAACTTTCATTGAAATCGAACCATAGTTACGCCTGTTATGACACATAAGGGTAATGGAATGATCCCGCTCCAACGTCGTGACCTTTGATCCCATTTGTCCCATTTTCAATAGGGTTCGTCCCCGAGTGGTCCCCTACCCCATACTAAAATTTCATGGAAATCGACCCATTTTTACGCTAGTTATCGTGCGGACAGGCGGACGGACGGACGGACAAAGCTGGGGCATATACGCTTCTTCAACCTACGGTTGGAAAGCGTAAAAAATGAACCACTTGTACAGGTATACAAGTATGTGGGCCTACATTTACATTTGTGTTATTATTGTTTACTCTGTTTCTTTTTTCTTTTGCTGTCTCATATGCAGTGATATATGAATATGGTATTTATACTTTGTAACACTAATTCTATAGCTAACAAGACACATAAATGCTGTAATATGTACAGCTTGCATTGTATACGAATATGTATCTGGAAATATAGCAAATATTGATACGCCAAAAACTGTACGTGATGAAAAGTTTTTACAGTTATATTTGAATTCAGCATCCCGAAATTAGTTAAAAAAACACCTTATTTCACCCATGTTATGAAATCAAAGTTTTAAAATGCTGGCTAGTGTTATTATTGTTATTACTAGGTGAAACCCCGTCAATAATGGCGGGGGAAAATAAGATATGTAAAATAATCTTTTATATTATATTTTTATTATTTCTTTGATCAAAACATTTTTCGTGAACGTTCGTTCATCATCGAGAATCGTATCTTGATATGGAGTGTCACAAACATACACTGTTTAGATAGATATACGCCAAAAAATACCGAAGAAATCCAGGAGATAGTTCTCCAGATGTACTTCAAAAAATGTAAAAAGCGGATGAATATGAACTATTCTGCAAATTGTGTACATGTGCAGTAAATGTCCGAAATAAGGGTTTCCATACTGTACCTCAACACTTTAATTCTTCTAAGCCAAAAATGTTTTTCCTTGATGCTTTTGGTCCAAACCAGATGGTGGTTTTATCTGCAATTACTCCTGATAATTCATTGTCTTCTTCTGCAGAAACTTGTGTTTTTGTGTGAAAGACATTGTAACTACATCCAAACTCATATGGACTATGAATGCGGTGTGCAGAAATTATCCTGCTACCTCCTGCCATATATGACATAGCTAAAATATTTGAGGTAATGTTTCCAGGAGCAGACACAGTGCACAAAGATTTTTCATTAAACTCAAAACAATTAGGTATTTAATTACTGGTGCTCTTGCTCCATATTTTTGTGACAACATGCTGGAAGAGGTTAAGTCTTTGTTCTATACTTTATGCTTTGATGAAACCAAAAATGTTGAAGACAAGGGAGAAGTTCAAATAGGAATAAGACACTGGTCTGACAAAGGAAACTATCAGACCTTCCGAGAACAATCTTCACGGAGCGTCCTGTGGTGGACAAGCATCACACCAAAGTAACAGGTGTGAAGTAGGGCATTTCGCAATCACCGCAACACCTAGAACATGGCTTATAAAGGTGGGACGCCCGTCTGTAATGTATGCAGCCAAAAAGTGTCAAATAACATTTACCTGTTAGATATGAGGCACCTAAATGTTGAGAGAGACCACGTACCACACCATTAAGTTGCAAATTTCATATACATACCTCACTCCACGTCATGGTAATGTGTTGAGAGAAGGCAGTGCTGCAACGGTTTTCTTTCCGACCTTCACATTGTCATAGACACTCTGCATGGTTTGTTCGGAAGACTGATCCTGAATGCTTTTCCGTTTCACTTTGGGAGGTGATGGTTCATGGGAACTCGAACTGATTGGCACATTGTGTGCTGGAGTACCCGGTGAATCACTACGTTAAGATAACGTGTCCGACGTTTCATCACTATCAGGCCACAATGTCTGTCCTTCAAACATGTCAGTGCTTCCAATGACATGCTGCTCCAAAGCACTATAGAACTGCCTTGCAATTCGCCTGTCGATGTACGTTGGAGCCGTGTCGTCCGCTTGGTATTTCTGCGTCACCTCGTTCACCGGTGTCTGTACTACAGCATGAGGGTTACAAGCCATTTTCGTAAAACACACAACACAATATTTGTATGCGTACGAACAGGCCCGTGCCCTGTCTCACACTACTCACGTTTAACAGTCACTGACGTACACAACGCAGGACACCTTTCAGGCATGCGCAGTATCACCCAATCACATCACACCCACATTTAGATGTTGTTTGACACTTTATGGCTGCATACATTACAGGCGGGCGTCTCACTTTTATAAGCCATGTTCTTTGGGTTGCGGACGATTGCGAAATGCCATACTTCACACCTGTTAGATTGGTGTCATGCTTGTCCACCACAGAACGTTCCGTGACGATTGTCGTCGGGAGGTCCCATAGTTTCCCTTGTGAGTATGACAGTGAAATTGTTACTCGACACATAGAGACAATTTTCATTACAAAAACAAATGCCGATATCCTTTATGAAAAATACAGAGGTGTTTGTACATAAAACAGTATAACTACACTTATAATCCGAATTTCTGGGAGTAGAATTGAAATCAAAGTTTCTAAGCTTTCGCATGTCAACCATATGGCTTTTTCAAGGAAGGCAGTCTATCTTCCTTGAAAATATCATCCAGATGATGTGCGAAAACATGGAAACTGATTCCTATTCCACTCCGAGAAATTCGAATTACCAGTATTGTTATACTACTTTAAGTATAGTTGGTGTATGGTTTCTTGTTATTAATTATGTTCATACAATTTTTGAGCGATTTTTAGCTATATAATTAATGTTTAAAACAAAATTATTTCTTTCTTAAATGTTCCATCTGATAGCCCATTCTTTGGATTGTGAACCTACATCCAGATTTCCAAAATAACATGCATTTCTTAAATTTGGTAGTGGTATTTTATTTCATTCCTCTTCCCCTGCTTTCCATAGTCCAATCATTGTTTTAGGTCTGCGTTCAGAAATCTCTCTTTTTAGCAGTTCCGTAGGCACAATACTCCATTGGTGGCACATCAGGGGAATTTGGACGAATATGAAGAAAAAAGTATAGACTTGACACCCGGCTCTTTTTATCTTTTTTGAAGAACCAGAGTGGTATATTTTGATGTATGACTGCTAGCCTTATCCTGATGGATTTATACTCTTTGAAAGCTCTTTGCATAAATAAATGGTGTTTCCTCTTTAAATGTAAGATTTAAAATATTATTTTGGTAATATGTAGAATTGATTTTAACATTCTTTTCAACTGTCCGTAACTTTGATTTTCCGTTGTACGATAATCCAGCAATAATCAGAAATCCTTTACCGAAGCTTCCTTTGGATTCTTGGAACCAAGTTTGTAAATATTTTTCTTCTCTCTTTTGCGATAGTAAATCGACACTTTTTAGCACGTCTTTTGTAAAAAAAGATCTTGCTTCTGTTATCGGTCCCTCCGTCCGTCCGTCCGTCTGTACCCACGATATCTCAGGAACTATTTATCCAATTTGAAAAATTCTTTTTGCTTTGGGAAGCTTGAAATATGCAAATGATGATCCTTTATTTCGTTTTTTTTTTTTTACGATGCGCAATTTCGCCGGTAGAGGGCATAAATGCAGATGGTGTCGAATTCAAAAATACGTTTTATTCCACATATTTGCTTCTAAACATTCGATTGAAAAAAAAATTATATTTTTCGATTCCATTTATGTGGAAGAGTATTTTAGGTATAGTTACTTTTTCAAATTACGCATAGATTTTCCGCTAGGGCTGTAAAAGTAAATTACATTTTCCCCGATAACTTTTCTTCTAAAACTCCGATTTGAAAAATGTTTTCTTCAGCGGATACATCTCCTGATGTTAAATCTTTTGCATATAATTTTAAAATTTTGGTAAAGAATACTTTGGCCACCAGAGGGCGTAAGTGTTCATTTTTGATTCTGATGTATTTGCCATAAAATCGTAGCTTCTAAAAGATCGATTAAAAAATTATTTTGTGGACTGATGCCACTCACTTCGATAAACCTTTTCGGAATATTTTCTACTTAAAATATTCCACAGTTTCTCCGCCAGGGGGCGTAGATGTACATCTTATTTTTGTCAATATCTCTACTTCTAGGAGTCCCATTTGAAAAATTCCTTCTTTGTTGGATAGTGTTTTGTTTTTCATATAATTTCATGTTTTTCATATAATTTCAAAACCCTGTGACATGTTTTTCATATAATTTCAAAATTTTCAAGTAATTCATAGACTTTCCGCTAGGGGGCGTAGCGGTAAATTGCGTTTCCCCCTATATCTCTGCTTCTAAATCTCCGATTTGAAAAATTCTTTCTGTACCGGATACAGCTCCTGATGGGAAATCGTTTGCACATGAGTTTTAATTTTTGTAAAAATATAGTTTGGCCACCAGGGGCGTAAATCTTAATTTCCGCTTCTGTTGTATTTGCAGCAAAATATGAGCTTCTAAATTCTCGATTGAAAAAAAAACGTCGTTTGTTGACCGATACAACTCATGTCGACAAACCTTTTAGGAAAATTTTCTTCTTAAAATAGTGAATGGTTTCTACGCCAGTGGGCGTAGATATATATCTTATTTTTGTCAATATCTCTAGTTCTAGGAGCCCGATTTGAAAAATTATTTTCTTGTTGGATAGTGTTTTCCGTGTGACATGTTGTTCATATAATTTCCAAATTTTCAAGTAATTCGTAGACTTTCCGCTAGGGGGCGTAGCGGTTAATTGCGTTTCCCCTATATCTCTGCTTCTAAATCTCCGATTTGAAAAATTCTTTCTGCACCGGATACAGCTCCTGATGGAAAATCGTTTGCACATAATTTCTAACTTTTGTAAAAAAATAGTTTGGACACCAGGGGGCGTAAATCTTAATTTCCGCTTCTGTTGTATTTGCAGCAAAATATGAGCTTCTAAATTCTCGATTGAAAAAAAACGTCGTTTGTTGACCGATACAACTCATGTCGACAAACCTTTTAGGAAAATTTTCTTCTTGAAAAAATGCATGGTTTCTGCGCCAGGGGGCGTAGATATATATCTTATTTTCGTCAATATCTCTACTTCTAAGAGTACGATTTGAAAATTCCTTCTTTGTTGGATAGTGTTTCCGATGCGAAATGTTTTTCCTATAAATTCAAAATTTTCAAGTAAATCATACACTTTCCGCTAGGGGGCACAAAGGTAAATTGCGTTTTCTGCGTGATTTCTGCTCCTAAAGCTCTGATTTGAAAAATTCTTCCTGTATCGCATACAAGACCTGATGGAAAATATTGTTCACATAATTTCTAATGTTTGGTAAAGAATGGTTTAGCCAACTTGGGTCATATCTGTTAATTTCTGCTTCTGAAGTATTTGTTGCAAAATCTGGGCTCCTGAAAACTTGACCAATTTTTTTTTTCTTGGACCGATACCGCTTATACGGATAAACCTTTTGATAATACTTTCTTCCTAAAATAATGCATGGTTTTCCCACCCGTGTACGTGAGGTCACATCTTATTTTTGTCGATATCTCTGCTTCTAAGAGTTCGTAAGCTCACGATTACGTTTACAGATATATCTGGGGGATGAAAAAACCCGATTGAAAATCTTCTTTTCTTTGGTCAGATCTATTGTTTTCCATACCGGTTCCATTTACTTTAAATAGCTTTCAAAATTTTAATTTGCTTCAGAACGGATTCAAAAGACGTGCTTATTACACCCGAAAATTCGGTGTTGACTTTCTTGTTTGTTAATGTTTTAGGTAGATCCATGCTTCATCAACAGTCACAAAAATTTCCCATCTATCCCCGACTAAGTGGCTTTCATAAAGAAATCTACACCGTGTTCTGCGCTCAGCCACGTTCCTAGGCAACAGACGGTGAACATTATGGGATTTCTTTTCAGATTAAAATATTATTACTTTGTTTATTATCTTGTTTACAGTTGATACAGAGACTTTTAACGACTTAGTGATTTCTCTTTTGGTCGATGAATTTTCTTTTCAGACGAGAGACCTTACTTTTGAAACAGTCGTACAAGTGCATACATTCTTTGGATATTCGTTCGGTGTTCTTTTTCCTATTAAAAACAATTCCTCCTCTATTATTAATAATATAATTCAATATTAACAATGAATTAATAATATTTTCCTCTGTTATTAGTAATACACAGTCGAGTCACATTATTTTGACCACCTCCTACTTTTGACGTCAACAGCGCGTAGCCAATAGAAAAAGGCAAGTGTCGTGAGCTGGCTTGGAGGGTACATAAAGTGTGCTGTAGGCATTCTGAAAACATATCACTCGTTGCTGTCATGGGAAAAAGGAGCGATTTATCAGATTTGCAAAAAGGGATGTTATCGGCTTTCGGGCCAAGGGTAGCAGTATTTCTGAAACAGAGCAGTTTGTGAACTGTTTGCGTGCTGCTGTGATTAGAGTGTATCGTGATTGGAGAAATGGCACCATTGCGAATAAGTGACTGTAAACTGCGGAGCACCACGTGGCACTGATGTGAGAGGTGAACGTCGGCTTCAAAGGTGCGTGAGGGCCTTTCGACACGCTACAATGGAGCAACTCACTGACCGAATGAACCAGAGGGCTACCGGAAGTGTGTCTAAAACGACAGTTCAACGAAGCCGGCTGCGTAGGGGGCCCCGATGCAGACAGATGGTCACTGCACCTATGCTAACGAATGTGCATCGGCCGAAAAGGCTTGCATTTGCACGGCAGTATCGGAATTGGACCTCCGCTGATTGGCAAAGGATTGCCTTCTCCGACGAGTCACGTTTTCTGCTTCATCGAACGAATGGACGTTGGCGTATAAGGCGAGAAACATCGAAGAACAAACTCTCTTCAACCACTGCTGGCAGAACACAAGCTAGTGGGAGCAGCGTTATGGTCTGTGGGATGTTTTCGTGGCAGTTTCTGGGTCCACTCATACCTGTGGACGGCACTATGGACCGAATTCGTTATGAATCTATCCTTGCAGACCACGTACACTCATACATGCTAGTTTTCTTCCCTGGGGAGGATGAGATTTTCCATCACGACTATACGACGTGTCACACAGCTAGAAACGTTCGAGGGTGGTTGCAAGAGCACGATGGAGACCTCGTCCCTAATTTCCCAGACTTAAACCCAAATGAGCATCTGTGGCACCACCTCGATCGTGTTGTTCGCTGTATAGATCCTCCATCTCGTACCCTCCAGCAGCTGTCAGATGCACTGCATTCAGCATGGCTCCACATACCTTTGAACACCTTCCAGCAACTTATTGAGTCACTCTCAGTCCGTCTAGCTGCTTTGCACGCTGCAGATGGCGGTTACTCTGGATATTAGCTGATGGTCACAATAATGTGACTCGATCGTGTATATTTTACATTTAGAAATGCTAATTCCATGATTTTCACGGCGTTTCTTAATTACAAAATACGAATATTTCTCTTCCTAAAGAGCAAAAACATAACCTTCTATTCACAGCTTGGTTACGTGCGCCATTTTCTTAGCAGACGATATTTAAATGCAGCATTTGCTAATGTTGTGTTTCCTCTAACACACTGCTCCTGTTTCAATTCTTTGAAATTCTTTTGTTTTCTGTAATTTCTCGTCAAAAACGTTCTAAAAATGTGCGAACATACTCTTTAAAGGCATTCATTGGTAATACAAATTTACCTGTGTAGAAATTGAATTGCTAATGGTAGGGTCTGATGCACCGAATAATAACAAAAAGGTTCACAGACTCTTCAGTGGACACTTACTGACTCTGCGTACTAAAGAGATACTTGATATGGGCACATGTAACATCCATACTGTACACAATGCCTGCTTATGTTCACTGCAGTAAACGTAAGAATCAGTAAGTGTTCATTTAAGAGTTTGTGAACCTTTTTGTGAATATTAGGCTCATCAGACCGTATCATTAGCAATTTCTGTACAGGTACAGAGGGTGAGTCGAACGTTTTGCAATATTTGCATAAACGCATGTGCTGCGGGTTGTATGTCACGTGTTTAAACTAGTTCAAGTCGCTCACTGCAGTCAGTCGAAAGGGATATAAAGTGGTAGTCGTTGTAGTGAACAGCATTGCATATCGTCATTCTGTCAGTTCTTGGGACTCCTAAAAATAAACAGACCCAACCGACTAATTAGGGAGCTTTTACTTTACGAGTTTAAACTCGACCGTAACGTTGCTGAAGCATCACGAAACATTTTTCATGCGAAAGGGGAAGGTTTCGCGGAAAACAGCACCACAACCAAATGGTTCGAGAAATTTCGCTCAGGTGACAGAAACCTCGACGATCAGCCAAGGTCATGTAGGTCGCGAACCGTAGATTCGGAGGCAGTGAGAAAATCAGTTCTAACAGAGGCAAATCCGACTACTAGCACTTGGAGATTATCAGGAGAGCTGGTCATATCATAGACCACCGTAGTACGTCATCTTCAGGACCACGTCAAGGTATACAGGAGCTGCCGTATTGTCCCTCACGAACTGACGCCAGCTGAAGAAAAACGCCAAGTGGAAGTGTGCACGAAACACCTAGAAAACCCGCGCAATGTATGTTTCATCAAAAGAATTGTTACGTCCGATGCAAATTGGGTCTATTTCCGTAATCCTGACCCACAACGACAGTGGTTGAGCCAGAGGCATATTCCTGTACCTATTCTCAAACGTGGGCGCTTCGAGGTCAAGGTGATGCTCCGCGTCTGGTGCAATTTCGAGGGGATAATCCACTACGAATTTGTTCCAGACGATCGGACCATCAACACCACCATCTACTCTGAACAGCTGGAGCGGATGTATGCCGTTTTAGAGGAGAAGTATCAGCCACTGATGAACAGAAAGCCCGCTTTCCTGCAGCAGGACAAAGCTCGGCCTCATACCCCGCGAACGACTTGGGCAAAACTCCAGGAAGTTGAGGACATCGAACTGAGGCCACACCCAGCATACAGTCCAGACCTTGCCCCGTTGGATTAATACTTCTTCCTGTTCATGGCCCACTTCCTTAGCGGATGCCACTTCAGCAACCCGGAAGAGGTGGCAGTTTGGGTTGAAGGAGCTCTTCACCTCGAAGGACAGGAACTGGAACCGTCGCGGAATCGAAGAACTGCCACACAGATGGCTAAAACTGGTGGAACCCGATGGCCTATACTTTTAATGCTAGTCAGCTTTCGTCGTAAAGGTACTTATGAGAGATCCAAATATTGCAAAACTTTCAACTCACCGGCTTTAAATTTGCGTTATCAATAGTCATTATCAATGCTGCAGTCTACATTACTATAATAATTCAGTGCAGTGTCTTAGTAATGGTAGACTGCTGCAAACAACTGTGAAGCACATTCGCTTCACAGTTACTTGTAGCAGCCTACCATTATTTTATGGTTGGTCTACTAGAATAGAAGAATATGAAAAAATTCAGAACGATTTAAAGTTACCTGAGCAAAAATTCATAAAACACTCTTTAACGAGATGGTGGTCTTATGTAAAGGTAGCTGTACGATTTATTGAACAGTGGAGGGAGTATTACATTGTTTTCTTAAACATATTCCATCCAAAGAGAAACGTCAGTTTCCTTTTTTGTTACAACATGCTGTAAGAGGTTAAGTCTTGAGCTCGTGGCCCGCATTTTGCATTCAGAATTACAAGAATGGCGATAGTTGGACGTGATTGCAAAGCAAGTGTGAAGAAAGCAATCCAGTAAGACTCGGAGAAATGATATCTAACCATACAACGATCAGCCAAAGCATTAAAGCCACCTACCTAATATGCTGTAGGTCCATCTCTCGCAGCCAAAAGAGCTCTCTCCCGAAGAGGCATATATTAAATGAGGTGTTGGTAGGTACCTCTTGATGTTTGATACCATGACTACAACAGAAGATCCCGCAGTTCCCGTGAATTGCGTGGTTGGGATGATGCTGCCCTAGCGCATACCCGTTTTTCCAACTCAAACCACAAATACTAGATAGGATTTACGTCCGGCGAATTTAGGGGCTATGGCAATAAATGGAATTCCTCTTCATCGAACCGTTCCTGAAACTTCTTCGTAGTGTGGCTTGGAGAATTGTATTGTTGAATGACGCCATCTCCCCCAAGGAATTCAATCGCCATATATGGGTGTATTGGGTCAACCACGATTTTCAAGTACGTGACAGCTATCAAGAGATCGCTCTACAGGGATAATGGATCGAAGTGTTCCCCAAGAAAACATTGTCCAGACCATCACACTCCCACCAGCCTCCTGGATCCGTCCCACAGTGCATTCAGGGGAGAAGGCTTCCTTGGGGAAACACCGCACATGAGCTTGCTCATCGATATGGTGTAACAGAAAACTGGATTCGTCTGACCATGAGTCTTCTATGGTCCAATGTCCATGATCTCGTGCCCACTGCAAACGTTGACGACAACGAATGGGTCTGCGGCTACGAAGGTCCATATCCAAGAGCGTACGATGAACTGGGTGATCTGACACATTGGGCCTTTCACCACAATTGAAATTACGGGTAATGTCAGCCACATTAACTAGAACAAGACGAGATAGCATGCGCTGACCTCGGAATCAATGAGGCGTGACCTGCCTACGCCTTGTCGACGTGTTACCAGTTTCGCACCACCTTTGGTAGGTACTAACTAGTGCAAAGCGTGAGCAGCCTACCAGCGTCGTTGTTTCGGAGATGCTCTTACCAAGGCATCTTGCCCTGACGATCTGGCCTTTGTCGAAATCAGATAAATCCTTTGGTTTTCCCATGTTTAGACGAAACGAAATACTGACTACTGACTGAGAAAGCTGCGATCCAGGCATTATATATCTATAATTCGCGACCTCGGCACGTGACACACTTTAGCTGAACGCACGCTTATTTGCAATGTTTTGAGTAATCGGTGTATATTTCAAAGCCCATTTTCAGAAGAAATTTTTCAGAGAAAAAGAAAATATATTTACGCCTTCTAAAGAAAATTAGCGCACAATTTCAAATGTGTAATTTAAGCAGTGTTCTTTATCGGTGTCTCACAATTGGTTGAATAACGATTGGTCGACAGTAACGATTGGCCGGCAGCACGATTGGTCGACAGTAACGATTGGCCGGCAGCACGATTGGTCGACATAACGATCAGTCGACCGTAACGACTAGTCGACACAACGATTGTTCGAGATAACGATCAGTCGACTGTAACGACTAGTCGACAGTAACGATTGGTCGACAGCACGATTGGTCGACATAACGATCAGTTGACCGTAACGACTAGTCGACAGTAACGATTGGTCGACAGCACGATTAGTCGACAAAACGACTGGTCGAGATAACCATTGGTTCAGATGATTATGGTTTACATTTGCAGCGGTAGCTCTCAGAACGTACTGACATCTCAAAACGTAACGTTCCATTTTGGAAGTAATATTTTTTAGAATGTAGTACTCAGAACGTACAGCATTATAACATATTATTTCCAAATAGGCCCCCGTGTCATCTTTTGTACTCTAAGTGAAATCTACATAGAGGGCCTTCTGAACGATGTTATTTCCGAAAGGGCTCCAGGGCACTTTAGGTATAGGCACCTTGGGGAAACTGCCACACATAATTTGAAAACTCGGATAATTGACACACATTCAAAGCGTTCCTCGGACGAACGGCGATTTGTGCTCGTCCCCTTAATGAAAACAATGTGGCAATTTTTCGGTGGAGCAATTTTTCTGTGTGTGGCAATTTTCCGGGTTGCTGAAAGATGTGTAGCAATCTTCCGGTGGGGCAATTTACCGCCAAACTGTTTGCACTTATTCAAATTTTGTCTTTGTTTTCCAAGTTCCGTTGACCATTTTATGTCGACCAAAGTCGAATAATCGTTATATCGACCAGTCGTTACTATCGACCAATCGTTATGTCCATCAAACGTGCTGTCGACCAATCGTTACTGTCGACTAATTATTACTGTCGACCAATCGTTATGTTGACCAATCGTTATGCCGACCAATCGTTATGCCGACCAATCGTTATGTCGACCAATCGTTACTGTCGGCCAAACGTTATGTCGACCAATCGTTACTGTCGGCCAATCGTTATGTCGACCAACCGTTTGTCGACCAATCGTTATATACCTGTTCTTCATAGTGCGCTGAACCGGTTACAATAAGAAAAATTTTTGAACCGGATTTCAGTACAATCGGTAAAGCATCCACAAACAGAAATAGCTATTGTCGGCCACCGCTTGGTCTCTGGACTCTGGTACGCCCGTCGATGATATACTCGCGGTACACCCTTGATACGGTTGCCCTCGGGAACCCAAGGGTTCTTACCATTTGGGCGATAGAATGACCCACCGGTCTTGCGCGGACAATGCGTCCACGATCAACCCCGGTAGCACATTACATCGATTCGACGTCGAATTTTTTGTCGAATTTTGGTCGATATGAAACGTCGAATATAGATATACATGTCCACTTTTGTTGCGTTATTTCGACGTCGAATTTTAAACCTATAAAGCCTATATGAAGTCAACAGTAGACGAAGATTCCACCTTTCGAGAGAAACATATACTGTATATCGTTGCTAATAGTGTGGATGCCGATTCTACGTTGATATTACGCGGTTTAGTAATCGATTCTAGTACTGTTGTGGTGTCGAATCTTCGTTTACTTTACAATTTAGATGTTGAAACATGAAACTCTAAACTTTTAATAGTGACATAAAACGTAGAATGTATTCGTATTTGTAGTACGATTCTACTCTACAATTAAAAGATCATACAATTTTTCTTTTATTGTTTCAACATCCACGTTTTTTCGGACACATTCGAAAAAACACAATGTCAGCATCGCGCTAGGCCTATCCCTATTTGAGATATGCGTACGTACAAATTATGTATCTTAAAAAGTAATTCTACTTAAAGGAACGAGTCTACTTATGTAAAACAAAGCCGCCCCGGTGGCGCAGTGGTCTAAGGCGCTGGCCTCTGATCATTCGTCCGTAAGGGGTCCGGGTTCGAATCCAGGTTAGGCATGGATGTTGTGTTTGTCTTACGGCACTGGCTCTCTCTCTTCCCTGGAACCAGTGACCCTAAATTAGGGACGGGCGACTGCTTATAGCCCATTGAGTTGCTCATGGTGGTCGTTAAACCTCCAATCAAAAAAAAAAAGTAAAACAAAACACACTTAAGTAAAAAAAAAACTTTTAACTTACCGGCGAAAATGGAGACAGGTAAGAATCTCGTCTTACAACAGAAATGATACAACCGACGAACACCCCACAATCCAAAAAGTTTGTTTGGCGTAATTGTTGCAAAGGCGCATGCGCGCGATGCTTACAGATCGCATAAAAAACATCGATTATTCGACCTAATGGAACTAAAGGGGTAAACTGCTTAAAACCGTCTACATGTATACTTAAATTCAATGTAATGATTCATCTTGACGTTCCGTCTTATCGAGTTTACGTTGAAAACCATGCCTCGACGTAATATCGACCTGGTAACCAAAACTCGACGTCGATTCGACATTACTATGCTACCGGGGAAAGTCGCTCAGATCACTACGTTTACCCACGTTGATCGATTGCAATGCAGTGTTGGGAAGCCCTGCTGTTCGCCTATTTTTCGCCAGCGTTTGGTTTGGGTCTGTTCCACTCAGCGCGGGAAATGCGTATGTTAACTGCCCATGATCCCTATCTATAATGCTACTTCTACTGAGTGTATAAGCAAGAACTTATTTTTCAAAAGGCATGCTAAAAATCTTAAGGCTCACAAATGGATAAATATTTGCGATTGACAAAATACTTGCGAGTCTGAAGTACGTTGCTATACATGGACAGGACACATTCCTATTAAGTTACCTATCTGACATTCTTCGAAATGCGTTTCCTGTCTACGTACAGTCAGGAAGTTAAAAGGAATGAATTGTCGTCTCTGAGTTGTGAATCATGGCTGAAGCAGAGTTCTTTAAGTTATTTCATTTACTTGCACGTGAATTAAGAGAAAAAACTGCAGAGTATAGTGCACTGGCGTGCAAAAATTAAAGACGAGACGGTTTTTCGAATGTAACGTCGTGCAGCAGAAGTGCTCCACGTCGACTCAGATCATACCATAAGATCCCCAAGATGTAAGAATATGGGTCAAGTGAGCAAAACCGTCCAAACAAGGAATCCAAAGAACACAAAGGCACTTTATTGAAAAGGTAGCTTTGAGCACAACTGGACAGAAGACAGAAACGTCCATGTGAAAGGCGGCTGCCAAGAAAAATCCAGTCTTTAGTAGAGGGTATGATCACCACTGACTGCGTTGCAGGATTTACAACGACTGTCCATGCTGAGGACGATGTTGTCAAGGAGCTGTTGAGTCATCGCGGCCCATTCCTCTTGTAGCGCCAATCGCAGCTGCGGAATCATTACTGGCGGCTGGGGACGTGCTGCCAAGCGTCTCCCGAAAAGGTCCCACACGTGTTCGACTGGATTTAGGTCCGATGGTCTTGAGGGCTAATCCATGCGTTGAATATCTTCACTCTCCAACAGCTCTGCGACAGCCACTGTACGATGAGGTGTAGCGTTGTCGTCCATGAAGAGGAACTCAAGACCCACAGCACCTTTAAACAGACGCATGTGAGGAAGGAGAACCTCGGTACAATAGCGGACACCAGTGACTGAACCTCCTTAGACGATGTGTAGGTCCGTACGGCTAGCAAGCATGATACCGCCCCAAACGAGAACTCCGCCACCTCCAAACCGGTCCCTTTCGATGTTGTTGGAGGTGTGATTGAGTGTTCCCTGCTCTCTCCAGATGTGTATACGTCCAGAATCGATCGTCAGACTAAATCGGCTCTCATCCGTAAAGAGAACTCGACCCCATTGCTGATGTGTCCAGTTCTTGTGTTCCTGTCACCACAGAAACCGCCGTCTCCGATGAGCAGGCGTTAATGGCACACACCGTACTGGCCGTCGTACAAATAGACCACCTTTGTGCAGCCTCCTGACCACGATAAAACGCGATAACGGACGTCCAGTTGTCTGTTGCATGTGCCTTGCGATTTCTCCCGCTGTCTGCCGTCTGTCTCTTCTGGCCTGTAGGACAATATACCGGTCGTCTGCCGTCCTGGTTGCTCGTGGACGACCACTGCAAAACTCTCGGACAGCTGTTCTTGTCGTCGTTTGAAATGCTCTCCAAGTTCGTGAAACGATGCTGTGAGCGATCCCAAACTCCGCGGCCACACTTGTCGCACTTCGATCTTCTTCCATCTTCCCAATGACGCGACCTCGGGTATAGTCATCCAGATGTCGTCTCCTGGATTGCTTGTTGGCCATATCACAAGGTGGCAGCAACTCGACGTCGTTCAAACCGATGTACACCGTGCAACAGCTTTCATCGAATCGCTGAGCGTACACTGCCCGTGTGCTTTATACCCTTCCGACCCCCCTCTACGTCATGCTGCATATATGCGCATGCTTTGCCGTACCGGACTCCTGAGTGGTCTTTCGGTCCGTTCTGCCTGCTCGTTCCGCCGTTATGCTAATTTCTTCTCTTCGTCTTTAATTTTTGCACACCTGTGTGTTTCACATGCTAACTCTAAACCATTTTGAGTAAGGAATTTCGAGAGCCGCCCCCGTGGCGCAGTTGTCTATGCGATGGCTTCTGATCATTCGTCCGAGATGAGTCCGGGTTCGACTCCTAGTAAGGCATGAATGTTGTGTTTGTCTTACAGCGCTGGCTCTCTCTCTCTCTCTCTCTCTCTCTCTCTCTCTCTCTGTCTTCCCTAAAGCAAGTGGCCCTAAATTAGGGACGGTCGATTGCTATAGCAAACTGAGCTGGTCGTTAATTCTCCAATGAAAAAAGGAGCATCAGAAATCTTTTCGAAAAATAATTATATAATTTTTATTGCATTGAAAAACACTTTTTGAAACAGAAAATTTTATTACAAATTAGTAGAGTAAAATTTATCATCAGCTTCCATTGAAAATGTGCAGCACTAAACATGATACGTTAAATTAAAAACAGATTTATTACTACTCCTTCTTGTGGTACTTTGGTCTATACGCTTAATAAAATATTTTTATATCAGCTGACGTCTTTGATTAAGTGTTTTATAGAACGTTTAACATTTAGGAATTTTATTGCTGGAAATAAACAACACTGTATGACGCGCTTCACAAATGGGTATCGCATCCATTAGAGCAAGCACACTGTGGTCTCGAAAGGTGCAACTTCCATTCTTGAAAGCAGGACAGTTTCATATAGAACTTGACACAGTCTCACATATTCTTCTGCTTCCGCATGGTTTCGATTCTCTCCAGATCTTCCTTGACAAGTGGTTCCAGTGAAGAGTCCTGATCTAAAGCTCTTCTGAAATCTGATTCAGCCTTTTCCAAATTCCCGACTCCGATGTGAGCTTTGGCTCTTCTATACAATGCTTTAACGTTGCCTAAATAAAATAATGAAATATTTGTTAAGTCGAAATGTTTCAAATAATTAAATGAAGACTGTTATACAAGTAAATGAAAAAGATCTGAGGTTCTCACGAATACTGACTAAATTAATGCAATAAATTAGTGAGTGAAGACAGATATTCTGGGATGCGAATAAAAACAAGAAAGGCTACACCGAATTTTCGGATGTAATGAGCACGTCCTTTGAATCCGTTCTGACGCAAATGAAATCTATCAAAGTTATTCAAAGTCAGTGGAACCGGTATGGAAAACAATAGTATCTGACGGAAGAAGGAAGTTTTTCAATCGGGTTTTTAATCCCTCAGATATTGCTGTAAACGGAATCGTGAGCTTACGCCCTTTGGTTGCAGACTTGTGCGTTAAGAAAAATTTGAATTTATATGAGGAACATTTCGAAGCTGAAACGTTCTCCAACTGAGAAAGAATTTTTCAAATCGGACTCTTCCAAGCAGAGATATGAACAAAAATATAAGATGTTCATTTACGCCAGCTGGTGGGAAAATCCATTATTATTTTAGGAAGAAAGTATTCTCAAAAGATTTTTCGATGTGAGCGGTATCGGCCCAAGAAGAAAAAACTTTAATCGAATATTCAGGAGCTCAGATTTTGCTGAAAATACATCCGCAGCAGAAATTAAATCTTATGCCCCCTGGTGGCTAAACCATTCTTTACAAAATATTAAAAATTATATGAAAAACGTTTTCCATCATGAGCTGCATGCGATACAGGAAGAATGTTTCAAATCGGAGTTTTGGAAACAGAAATAACGCAGAAAACGCAATTTACCTTTGCGCCCCCTAGCGGATAGTCTATGATTTACTTGAAAATTTTGAATTTATGTGAAAAACATTTCGCGTCAGGAACACTATCCAACAAAGAAGGAATTTATCAAATCGGATTCCTAGAAGTAGAGATATTGACAAAAATAAGATATGCATCTACGCCTTCTGGCACAGAAACTACCCATTATTTTAAGAAGCAAATATTTCTAAAAGGTTTGTCGACATGAGTAGTATGGGTCCACAAACGAACTTTTTTCAGTCCAGATTTTGGAAGCCCAAATTTTGCTGCAAATACATCGGAAGCGGAAGTTAAGACTTACGCCCCCTGGTCACCAAACTATTTTTTACCAAAATTACAAATTATGTGCAAAGAATTTCCCATCATGAACTATATCCGGTGCGGAAAGAATTTTTCAAATTGGAGTTTCAGAAGCAGAGATATCGGGGAAACGCAATATATCATTACGCCCCCTAGCGGAAAGACTATGAATTAGTTGAAATTTTTGAAATTATATATAAAATATGTCACGATGAAAACACTATCTACAATGCTGGCCACCCAAAATGCAACACCAGGAAGGAAGAATCCGATTGGCCTGAAATTCGCAGCATGCGTCGCCCGCGAGGGGATATGCAAACGATTAGCATTGCAGGGCATATGCAAATCATGTGCGCCCGGTACGCTACCGAGAAACACTATGAGAAGGGTGCACAGAAGGCGGGGTGTAAGTAGTGGAAGTGTGTTGTGCTGTCGGACCTGCGTGTGGGAAGCTTCCTGATGCCTGGTCGCAGAATACGGCAGTCATTTCAGCACGTTTCGGAGTTTGACAGAGGACGAATAGTGGCTTATCGCGACAGCGGTTTATCGTGCCGAGACATCGGTGCCCGTGTGGGACGACATCCAGCCACAGTGAGGCTAGTATGGATTCGGTGGGTGCAGGAGGGACGGACGGACGGACCGACGTGAGCGATTGGCGCAGCCGCGGCACACCACCGAACGAGAGGACCGGCATACTGTGCAGCGGGCATTGACGGCTCGCACCGCCACATCACGAACGTTAGCGCAGGAATTAGGGTGTTTTGCGCAAACAACATGTGTCAGCACGTACCATTCGACGTCGTATGCAGGAGAGGGGACTTGTCGCACGGTGCCCATTGCTCCGATTACCATTGGCGTTACACCACCGGCGAGTACGGCGGCAGTGGGCCATTGAACGCCGCACCTGGACTACGGAATGGCACGACATTGTCTTCTCCGACGAATCCCACTTCTGCCTGCATCACCACGATGGTCGGATCCGTGTGTGGTGGCACCGCTGCGAGAGACTGTATGACGCCTGCATTATGCATCGCCATAGCGATCCGTCGCCTGGCGTTATGGTTTGGGGCGCAATTGGATATGACACCAGCACCCCTCTGGTACGCATCGCCGGTACACTCAACAGCCACCGCTGCTTCTCCGACGTTTTGGAGTCTGTAGTCCTCCCTTACCTCCAAGACCTGCCAGCGGCCACGTTTCAACAGGACAATGCGCGCCCACACGTGGCATGCATCGTGCAACAATTTTTTACGGTCCATCAGGAGTAGCTGCTGCCGTGGTCCGCATGTTCTCCCGATATGTCGCCCATCGAACACGTATGGTCGCTGATCGGCAACCGAGTGGCCCGGTAAGCACCACCCACCGCTACGCCGGGTGAACTGTGGTAACGTGTGGAAGCAGCCTGGACCGACATACCCTAAGCCCATATCCAAAGCCTCTTTCGTTCGATGCCGCGACGTGTAGCGGCCGTTATTGCCAGCCATGGGGGCCACACGAACTATTGATGTCTGCGTGTTCCGCAAGTCGCACGGGCCTGTAAGCTCAATCGTTTTATCTTTGTATCTGTTGTTATGTGTCCAGTAAATCTGCCTTTGCTATCTCGTGTCCTTCTTGGTGTTGCATTTTGGGTGGCCAGCGGTGTAATAAAGAAAGACATTTTCAAATCGGACCATTAGAAGCAGAGATATTGAAAAAAATAATTTATACATCTATATCTCATGGCGGCGAAACCAGGCAATATTTTAAGAAGAAAATATTCCGAAAATGTTTAGCAAAGTGAGTGGCATCGGTCCACGAAAGAATTTCTTCAATCGAGATATTAGGTGCTCAGATTTTATGGCAAATACATCAGACGCAAAAATTAACACTTACGCCCCCTGGTGGCCAAAGTATTATTTACCAGAAATTAGAAATACTATGCAGAAGATTTTCCATCACGAGCTGTATCCGCTGAAGAAAAAAATAAATTTTCAAATCGGAGTTGTAGAAGAAGAGAAATCGGGGAAAACGTAATTTTCTTTTACGCCCCCTAGCGGAAAAATCTATGCGTAACTTGCAAAAGTAACTATACCTAAAATACTCTTCGACATAAATGGAATCGAAAGTAAAAGATTTTTTTCAATCGGATGTTTAGAAACAAATATATGGAATAAAATGTATCGACATCATCTGTATTTACCCCACCCCCCACCCCACCCCCACCCCCAAGAGGCGAAATTGTACATCGTAAAAAAAAAACGAAATAAAGGATCATCATTCGCATATTTCAAGATTCCGAATGCAAAAAGAATTTTTCAAATCGAACTAATAGTTGCAGAGATATGGTGTCTGTCCACAGACAAACCGATAACATAAGCACGATCTTTTTCTACAAAAGACGTGCTAAAATATGTTTAAGTTAAAGCCGCATCTCAGCTATCATGTTCTTTTGAACATCATTATTCTGTCATTTATAGGCTTCTTGTTGTTTGCATGCTTTAATTTAACAGGGGATTTCTTTGTCAAAATAAATTTAATTAGTATCCCACACCTAGGACGACCTTTCGCAACATTTATGCCACACGTCCTCGAACCCCTTAAAGAGGCTCTCTACGCGGTCTCAGGTTCACCTCTGACGATGTGGTTGAAGAAGCGGTGAAGATCTGAATTCGAGAACAACAGGAAAGCTTCTTCTCGCAAGGAATGAAGAAGCTGTTGGAACGATACAAGAAGTGCGTCGACCTGTAGGGGACTACTTGGAGAAGTGAGATAGCCGTTATGTTCATTTGCTCACAGTTGCCAGTATTAAAAGGTATGTTATTTTTACCTTTTTATTCTCCCTCGTATCATTGTGAAGCCTATAAAATTATTAATGTATAATTTCTCCTCACCTCTGTTTTCCCTGCTTGCTATACCACAAATCGCCATTGATACGAATACGAATAACAATGGACTTAAAATTTTCAAACGCAAATTCGAAAATGATCAAAATTTATTTTCCAGTGATCTAGAAAGGCACTGGCTCCATTCTCTCTGCTACAGAACTTAATAAGTAGATGAGATCCTACTAATACGAATGCATCTCAGATTCTCTGTTTATATGTTTCCCAAGAGCATTTAACATAGCAATTTTTAGATAAACGTACTGACTCATTACACAGAAAAAAAAATTATTTTCTTCATCGACATAGTCAGAAATATTAAAAATAAATTACCGAATTATTTTGCATCGTACTGGGATTATTTTTCTGTTCAACAAAGCTTTCATGAGGTTTTGCAAATAGTTGTACCGATATCTTTAGGGTTCGAAGAGGTTGTGCAAATAGCTATACGTATATTTCTACGGTTTACGAAGTTATTCAAATAGTTGTACCCAGATTTTCTTGTGTGTGTGTGTGTGAATTTATTAATGGAAAATACTGCACAAATGAACTAACTGCAACACACATTGTTGTTTTTTGTTTTGTCTTTGAGTGAAGCCTAGGATAATTTTCAGTTGAATTTTCAGTACTGGAAATATTATTAGGCCTGTTTTTATGCATTTTTCGGAATAATGTTACAATTCAAATGAATTACTCATTGACACTAAATACTTATTCATCACAAGAAAACACTAGCAACATTCTAAAACTGAGATTATTTTTCTGTTCAACAAAGCTTTCATGAGGTTTTGCAAATAGTTGAACCGATATCTTTAGGATTCCAAGAGGTTGTGCAAATAGCTATACGTATATTTCTACGGTTTACGAAGTTGTTCAAATAGTCGTACTCAGATTTTCTTGTGTGTGTGTGTGAATTTATTAATGGAAAATACTGCACAATTCAACTAACTGCAACACACATTCCACCTTCATGTTGTTGTTTTTTGTTTTGTTTTGCTTTGGAGTGAAGCCTAGGATAATTTTCAGTTGAATTTTCAGTACTGGAAATATTATTAGGCCTGTTTTTATACATTTTTCGGAATAATGTTACAATTCAGATGAATTGCTCATTGACACTAAATACTTATTCATCACAAGAAAACACTAGCAACATTCTAAAACGTGTTATACCATTACAAATAAATATTTTACCTCGATCCGTCTTCAGAACAGTTGTCGTATGTTTTATGGCGGAAATATAGTCCTTTTCCTTTAGTTTGCTCTGAGATAAATTTAGAAGCAGTGATATTTCCATTTCTTTTAACTGTTTCCATATTCCATAATCGGGCTGTAAGCTGCAAGAGAGAATTAGTTTTTAAAATTCAAAATTACAAAACATAAAAAATTATGCTATTTGGAAAAGCATATGAATTTCAAAATTTCCGATAGTGAAGAGGTGAAGACAAGCGCTGTGGATTGCATGATTTTGTACCAGTTTTACCATTACCTGAAGTGCAGAAAATTTAAATAAAAACAGGATTTCAATTTCTATTTTTCTTTTCTTGAAGGAATCCCTCAGCTTTGTGTTTCCTTCAGATTTCAAAAAGTGTGTTATATTCGTTGGAAAAATATTTCCTTACTTCCTTCTGAATTAAAATACTATATGAGATTTCCCACATTTTTTTTTTTTTTTTTTAGTTTTGTAATTGTTCCATAAAGTTAATTTTACGTCACTATCAGCTTATCTTCTATTTTTTCACTGGTATTTTTTTCATTTCTAACATAAAGTCAAACCTTGTCGGTGCCGAATAGTCTGGGAAGCGGACCTCAGAACTCAAGTCTGAACTACATCCAGGTATGCGACTGGCGTAGACATGGGCTTTGCTTTTGTCCTGGACCAGTCACCCCAACTACTCGCATTCCCAGCAAAGCAGCCTAAAGAAAGCAGTTACGCTCTGCTGCAAGCTCGTGGTGGCATCCGTGGGACACCATGGCCAGGAATGGCTATAGAATGAAAAACATAAACTCGCTTTTTCCGGATTATCAAAATAATGGAAACGCTTCCTGTTGGTGGAGGACTTTTTATTAATAAGCTGTAAGCTCACCTCAGACTTTCACAACTGAGGCTATTCGATTTGGAACAGACTTACGATCATGCACATGCAGTAGGCACAGTCTCTTAATTCTTCTCTCATCACTTGCTGTTGTGCACATTTTCCTGCCTTTACCAGTCTGGTTTTGTAGTGACTGAGTGTCCTTATACCTCTTCAAAAATTTAGAAATACCATCTTTGGTTAAGTTTCCACCAATTTTTCTTCTAATTTATTCATAACTGAAACCTTGTTCACTTAATAGTATTATTTTACATCGCTTTCTGGTTGACCAGTCAACTCTTTGCACCATTTCTTTAATTTTATTACGTTTTACAAGCTCACTAAAATAAAAGAACCCAACCAACTTTATAGCAATCACATAACTCACTGATAAATGCCCTCCTCTCAGTTCTAATGCATAACATCAATAGCTGAATCCTACTGTGACCTGATTGGCTCATTGCCAAAACAAGATAACACTTGATTTGCTCTCTAAACACTCATGCTAATTGGCTACATTCAAATGAAGGAATGCTACTTCGTATCAACCTAAGAAGTTGTGCTTCCTTTTTCTGGTTATTTGGCTATAACTTTTCATAGAATACAGATAATTGAACAAACTTTATTGCATTACAATTTTGATGAAATTACCTTTCGATTGATACGTAATTTTTATGGTATTACTCAAAATAAAAGTGGTATTATGAGCCATCAAACTTCACAAATACACTTTTTTCAAAAGGTTTCCACAATTTTTGCCACTAATGTAGGGTTGTCACCTCTCCCAGATTTCCGGGAATCTCCTGGAATCTAGCCCTAAAAATTGAAGGCTCCCTCCTCCAGGAATTTCAAAAATATTGGCAGGCCTTGTTTAGACACGCGCACATGATATAAACGGCATGTAGAGTGTCATGAGACGTGGTCGCAGCGCTATTCCTCTCCTTCCGCTTGGGCTTGACCCTTGCTTGCCTGCCGCTCACTTTTCCACTCGCCCGCTTGTTGCAATGTTTCCACTTGCCAGTCGCCAGTCTACCTATACCAGTGGTTCCCAACCTTAAGCTAACCTCGAACCACTGACTGGAAAGGTAGATAAAGCGCGGACACACACCCCCATACCCCTTCATCAAGGACATCAGACAACTGAGGAAAAGTACAATTTATATTTGTAAACATACTTATTAACTAAAATGAATTTTATCTAATTTAATGTAACTAATTTTAATTAACAGAAATCACTGAAAAATAAAACAGTAAATAACGTTTGAAATAACTGAAATCAACTGAAATTCTTAGTCTTACTTGAGGTTATAATCCATGTGATTTTTGGGCTTGCATTTGTTTCACCAGCTGTGGAATTCTCGGGCTGATACTGCTGCTCAAAGCGAGTCGTATGTCGTCGCTTGCGTCAAGCCGATTTTTTTGCTTGTTTTCAATCAGTAGCAGAGTAGATAATGCCTGTTCACCCAAAAACGTTGTCGAAAACACCATAAGATGCCGTAAGGTGGTTCGCCGAATGTTTGAATAAGACTTGTCCTTCATATACCAGACCTCCACCATGTTCACACCAGATTCAAACGAATCCCTGAAGTTACTATCGTTTTGAAGCTCGATGATTTCTTCTTAGATTTCAACAGGAAGATCCTTGGGCTTGACTTTGAAAGGATTGCGAATTAGTTCCTTAATAGAAGTTTCAACTTTGTCATATTCTGGAAAATAGCAGCTGAATTCGTCTTTTAGTATTTGTAGGTGACGCAATACGTTATGATGGACCTCGGCTGTGACGATAGCGTAATTCTTGTCATCAGCAAGGGTTTTCAGAGTCGGAAATGACGAATAATTTTTTGCCTGAATTTTCTCAACTCGTAGATTTATTTCGCAAACAAACGCGTGAAGTTTGCCTTCAAACATTTACCACACCTTCCAATTTTACGTTCCCAGAACCTTGCGCATATTTAGCTGGTTGAAATGGCCGAATATATCCACGAGATAGGCAAGGCGCATTTCGAATTTTGATTCACAAAACTGCTCCAACAAATAGTTCATTTTTTTTTCTCGATTAAAAGCACTTTCAACTCCTCTCTTAGCTCATACAAACATTCTAACATGTTTCCTTTTGAGAGCCAACGAACCTCAGTATGATAAAGTAGCGTCTCATGCTGAGCGTTCAAGTCTACACAAATTGTTTTTTGAAAACGCGCGTATTTAGCGCACAATGTTTAACAGTATTCAACCTTACGGCCAGTTTCATTGTAATGGCTATGTCATCCGGGAACGATTTGAACGCTAGCGCTTGGAGACGAATGATGCAGTGCGTCGTCAATGTGGAGGAGTTCTCTTTCACCAACGTTACTAAACCCGAACGTGATCCTAGCATAGCGGGAACACCATCAGTACAAACCCAGCAGGGTTTTTTTCTCTCGAAATAATGGCAAATAATTTTCATGACGTCCTTTCCTTTCAACTTATTTTCCAATTCTCGTGACAGCAGCAATTCTTCATTGATCGTGTTGTCTTTGCCTAGAAATCGAACGAAGACAAGTAATTGAAAATACTGAGCAACATCAGTATTTTCGTCACATTGCAGAGCGAAATAGGGAGAATTTTTAATTTTAATTTCGCACACGAGCTGCTCTTCAATGTCCTATGACATTTTTTACGCTTTCCAACAGTAGGTTGAAGAAACGTTTATGCTCCAACTTTATCCGTGCGTCTGTCCGTCTATCTGTCTGTCAGTCTGTCCATCCGTCCGCACGATAACTCGCGTAAAAAAGGTTCGATTTCGATGAATTTTAGTATGTGGTAGAGACAACCTGGGGAGGAACCCTATTGAAAATGGGCGAAATGGGGTCAAAGGTCAGGACATAGCAGCGGAATCCATCCATCGCTCTTATGCGTCATAACTCAGATAAAAATGCTTCGATTGCGACAAAACTTTATCATATTGTTCAAGAGGTATACTACACTGGTTCTGTTGAATATCATCGAAATGGGGTCAAAGGTCAGGGCACAAGAGTGAGATTTATTCCACAGCCACTATCCTCATAACTTGACTAAAAATGCGTCTATTGCGACAAAACTTTAGTATGGTGTTCCGGAGGTACACTAAACCAAAATGTTTAATATCATCGAAATGGGGTCAAAGGTCAGCGCACAAGAGCGAGGTTTATTCCACTGCCACTTATAAGTTGAGTAATAAGTTGAGTAATGATTCCTGGTATGTTGGAAAGTGTATCATAATCAATGCATTGCATGATTTTACTAACTTGTTTACATTCGCGCCTTCACGGTGTTGTTCGAAAACGGAATTTCTTGAATTTTCTTTTTAGATTCCTCACCTAAAACTTCTTGCACTGCTTTTAGCAAACATGGTTTCACTAATGTTTCATCAATGCTATGGGTTTTTTGACTTGGCAATTAATTGTGAAATCTCAAATGATGTGGAAAGCGCTTTTTCGGACATTTCAAATCTTTTACCACTTTTCCTGAGTTTCATTTTTTTCAAGTTCTCCAGCTTTCCAGCAAAGTATTCTAGAGAGCGATCGCTCAAACTAGAATGGACTGTCCTTAAATGGCGTTCCAGCTTTGCGGATTTTAGTGCATCATTGCTTAGAACTGTAGCACAAATCACACACTAGGGTCTAATCTCCTTATTTACTTCAATTGCGGTGAACCCGAACTTGATATAACCACTATCGTATTTCCTTTTCGGTGCCATTTCCTTACGCAACCCAAAATAAGTTATAGTACCATTGCACAACGTCACAAAATGTACAACTTTACCGGGCGGCTGACTACTGGGTACTGACTCCGCTTTAGCTTCCAGCACTGCAGCGCATGCGCACGACTCATGCTGAGACGTAGCCATATTTACGGCTGAAGTCGGTTGGCCTTCAGCTCAACGCAAATCCAAAGCTTTCATTCTCTTATGAATATTCACTTGCATAATCTCGGATGAATGTGGTTTGTTTTATACTTATATCTCGGTTGCTCCATGACCACTTTTGAGCCTCTCGCGAACCACCGGTTGGTAACCATTGACCTACACAGTCTCGCCGCGTTAGGATTCAACGACCGAGCGAATTTGTGTTTTATCTGCTTGTACTTTGCGAAGTTCACTGTTATTGTGATGTACAATATCTGGCGGGGATGGTGTTGACGATTTGCCTCCACGAGAAAAGAAGGGAAAATATCCAACGTCATTCAAGGACACATGGGTGAGTGAATTCAATTGGCTTGTAAAAAAAGACGACTTCCACGGAGAATGTAAACTTTGTCGATCTATTATCACTATCAAGTACGAAGGCAGGAGAAAGCTTACTATACGTGCTTAAAGTAAGAAACACAAACTATCTGCTTTAAATAAAGACAATTCGCAATCGATTTTAAACTTTTTCTCAAAGAAGAGCTCAAAAGAAGAAGACATTATTGCTGCAATTGAGGTTACTTCGGTCTATCATGGAATTAAACACCATCACAGTTTTAACAGCCAAGATTGCACTAACAAACTGTTCAGAACTCTATTTGCAGATTCATCTTCAGCAAAACAGATTGCTTGTGGAAGAACAAAATGTACCAGCATATGCGAGAGTATACTAGCTCGCTCCAGCTGCTCAAGAAGTGTTTTGGGTGAAATGAAAGAAGCAGAATATTTTTCAATCATAATGGATTCATCGAGTAAATACAATTTGAAAATGTTTCCAGTCGTTGTGCAGTATTTTAGCAAAGATTGCAAGGTCTAGACTTTTACAGAGACCCAGATGAAAAAATTATTGGCATTGAGGAACAACTTTGTCGAGTTCTCCTCGAAAACAATTTAAATATCAAAAATGTTTTCTCAATCGCTTCGGTCAATTATGGTGTACACAATTCCTTATACCAAAAACTTAAATTTGAAAATGACAAAATTTTGAATGCAAACTGTAAATGCCACATTTTGCACAATTGTCCAAAATTTGCAATTAAAGGCATTAAATTTGATGTCGAATCATTCTTGAAAGTTTACAGTGAATTTTCAGCATATGTCAAACGAACAGAAAATTTGAAAAAAACGTCACAGCTTTCTTAATATTGAATATCGAGAAATTTTGTGGCATGTTCCAACTAGATGGTTGAGTTTGTTGCCAGCAATAGAGCGTCTGCTCGCGAATTGGCCAGCTTTGAGGACTTACTGTATTTCATCGAGGAAGGCGAAGAAGAGTGCAGTGCAATTGTTTGGGAAGCATTCAAAGATGAAAACTCGCTGCCATTGTGCTACTGTTAGTTTTTGCACAATGCTATGCAGGTTTTCAACAATAATATTAAACTCCTTGTGAGTGATTTTGTAACATGCACAGAACTACACGATGTCATGCCAGAGGCATAACTAGGTTGGAACATGCGTGGCGGCTGCCTCGCGCGCAGCTCAAGAAAGGGCACAAAAAGTACGGCTTGCAATCTGATAAAAGCTGGAATTGAAAAACTTTTGCACCAGAATCTGGTGCTATGATTTTCGTACCATGCTTTGAGATTCGTCCATTTGCAGAATCTGATAAAAGCTGGAATTGAAACACTTTTGCACCAGAATCTGGTGCAATGATTTTCGTACCATGCTTTGAGATTTGTCCATTTGCAGCATTTCCTTAAAACATATTTTGCCAGTTTCGTTAACCATGGCAGCTTAAAGTTCTCATTTCATCCTCAAAATATTCAGAACATGTCAGTTACATTCCGAAATGAAAGAGTGGATGTATATATAGTCCGTCCAATTAAAGAAGAACCGCGGTTTTTCTCTAGTTGGGTAAGCTGCTAAACAAAGATCACGTTCATATTGTTCAAGATTCCCTGAAGGCTATTTGATAATTACTGTGGTCGCGAGCCTGGACTATACATATCTGATATAGCAGAAACCCACGTTTACTAGATCTTTGTGGAAATGAGGGAGGTGTGGTTTGTACTGGTCCTTGAAAAGGCCACAAATTACTGCCCCCCAAAAATGTCAAACGATTTTCTGGATTTTTTTCAACTTGTTCCCATCTGGAAATGATTAGTTTTGGAGGTCCATTTATATGCCTGAATTCTTTAGAACGTTTTGTGGCACACTTTTGTTTTTGAATTTGTATACGTTTTCTGCTTTTGCTGCTTCAAATTATATACACTGCTGGACAATTGCTAAGAACGGATCATAAACGGCTATATAGCACATAAAAAAGTAAGTGTATTTGGATGCCAAGTGAAATAAAATAATGTCAGAATGCCAGGACATTACAAGAAAGACAATTTATTGTGCTCTGAAATCCAGAAGGCTTTGGAACTTGTTCAAAAGACAAATAGACCATTTTGTGCAGAATACGTAAACGTGAAAAAAATGCAATTACCGTCCGCAGGCGTTCCGGCGTCAGATGTCAATACGGGATATGGCCACCATGGAGGGCGATGCAAGATTCCACACATCGTGCCATGCTTTGCACAACATTATCAAGCAGCTGTTGGGGTAATTTATCCCATTCCTCTGTCAGTGCACGGATGAGGGTGTCTTTGTTTATTGGAGGTCATTGGCGACCAGCAAGACTCCTCCCCAAAGCATCCCACACATTTTCAATGGGATTCAGATCTGTGCTGGCCATACGAGGCGTTGAATATCCTCGCTCTCAAGACACTCCTGGACAGCGACTGTTCGATGACATGTTGCGTTGTCGTCCATGAAAATGAATCTATCACCGAAAGCACCACGTAACATGCAAACATGAGGTAGCAGAACATCATTAATGTATCGTTGGCCAGTCATAGTCCCAGTTGGAAGCACATAGAGGGACGTACGGCCATTGATCATGATGCCAGCCTATACCATGACAGTACATGTCGGATATCGGTCCCTTTCCCGTATGTTTGCTGGACAATATGCAGTACCACTATCACGCCAGATCAGTTGTCGTCGACAATCAGACGATAGACTGTATCTACTCTCATCTGAGAAGAGGACAGCAGACCAGTCGTTATCAGTCCAATTGCGATGTTGATGGCACCATTGCAAACGAGCGGTACGGTGACGTCTGGACAATGGGATGCACACAACAGGCCGGCGGGCGTATAGTCCTCCTTCATGCAAAACGTCTGGCGACAGTTTTTCGGGAGATCCGCTTGCCAGTAGCAGCCATAAATTGATTTGCTACCTCACTAGCTGTGCTGCGCCGGTGTCTTTTTGTTGATAGCACTATGTACCGATCTTCTGCATTTGTCGTATTGCGAACACGACCTCCCCCGTGACGTTTGCTACACTCTACATTTGTTTGAAATGATTTCCAAAGCCTTGAAACAACACTTTGGCTGACGTCGAACTTCTTGGAAACATCTGTTATTTTTCGCCCTTCTTCAATCTTGCCAATAATACGGCCACGCGTAAAATCATCTAGGTGATGTCGGGAAGACATACTGAAAATTGCAAGTTCGTCAATTGATTCTTTATCTTTCAACTTTGCGTTTGAACAACAACGGTCAATACGCGTCAAGTCCTTTATACCTCTTATCAGCGCTATGACGTCACGAACAAGTTCTGCAATCCAAAATTTGCATACGCACAACACATCTTACTGTATCCCGCACTTATGCTAATTTCCACATTTTCCTGCCTTCCATTTTATGGTTGCTATCGTTGCTATTGTCATCCGTCCTTAGCAATTGTCCGGCAGTTTATATATATACATAGCTGGGTCTAAGATCAAGTTGCATGTGAACAAATTATCAGGAAAAGCCAAAATATTGATGCAAAAAAGAAGAGAAATGAGGACAACTAAAGAAGATGTGACTTCCAAAGTGGAATATATAGAGCTATGCAAGACAGTACGAAAAAGTATCACTGAAGACGTAAGGAAATTCAACTGTGAACTAGTGAGGGAAGCAATTGAAAACAACCAAAGCCTAAAGATAGCAAAGGGACATCTAAGTAAGGGAAGAAAACAGATTCTGGCACTGTGAAAAGAAGATGGTTCTGTAACAAGAAATAGAGGCAACATTTTGACAAGAGTGAAAGATTTCTACTCCAAATTATATGAAAGGGATGATACATGTACTCCAGACATCATGAAAGGTACCAGTACCAGAGTTCTTGCAGTCCTCCTAGCAGAAGTTGCACATGCAATCAAGAACATGAAGCGGGGGAAAGCTCCAGGAGAAGATGGAATACTATAGACATCATACAAGAAGCAAATGGAGAAATTGAAACAGTACTCGCCCAAGCTTTCACTCGACACCTTAATGATGGAAGATTCCTGAGGATTGGAACAATGCTACAGTAATTATGCTACATAAAAAAGGTGACACTGAGGTTTATAAAATCTTCACTAAAGTTCTTTCACACCGCTTGAAGGTAACACTGAACATGGCTCAACCGAAAGAACGAGCTCAATTCAGGAGTGCCTACAGCACTATAGATCATATCCACGTAATGAACTTCCATTGTGCATGGCTTTTATCGATTATGAAAAAGCCTTTGATTCAGTGAAACCATCAGCAGTTACAATGGCTCTGAAATCCTGCGGTATTGAAGATGCATACATTAATATTATTAATAACATCTATGAAAATTCAAGTGCAAAGATTCGGCTGTTTGAAAATACAACACACGTAAAAATTGGAAAGGGAGTGAGACAAGGTGACACCATATCTCCGAAGCTCTTTAATGCCACAGTGGAGGGTGTTTTTCAGTCGCTGAGCTGGGAAAACAAGGGGATAAAGATTAATGGAGATTATCTAACCCACCTTCGTTTTGCTGATGACGTAGTCATTTTTGCAACTACCCCATCAGAGCTACAGAGTATGATCCAGGAACTTGCTGACAAGAGTAAAGAAGTGGGATTAAAAATGAACTTTCAGAAGACAAAAGTGATGTTCAATGCTTTTACAAGAAATGAAGATTTATCGATTGATGGAGAAAAGCTGGAGATAACAGACACGTACGTTTATCTTGGACAGCAGATATCAAGTGAGGGTCACATTGATGAAGAAATTAATCGGCGTACAAAACTTGCCTGGAGAGCTTTTGGAAGAAACAGCATAATTTTCAAGAGCAATGTGCCATTATGTCTTAAAAGAAAAGTGTTTGATCAATGCATCCTTCCAGTGCTTACGTATGGTGCAGAGACGTGGACCTTAACTAAAAGAGACATACAAAGGCTGCAGACAACTCAAAGTAGCATGGAGAGGTGCATACTTGGTGTAACCAGGAGAGATAAGAAGAGGAACTCGTGGATCCGAAAAATGACAAGAGTGGAAGACATCATGATCAGAGTTAAATCCCTGAAATGGCAATGGGCTGGACATACTGCCAGAAGGACAGATCATCGATGGACAGCCGAGATTTTAGATTGAATTCTAAGGTACAGGAAAAGACCCAGAAGGAGACCACATATGAGATGGGTGGATGAAATTCGAAAGTATGCTGGAGTAACATAGAGGATACTGGCACAAGAGAGACCATTGTGGAAGATTCTTGGAAAGACCTTCGTCCAGCAATGGATTGATAATGGTACACAATGATGATAATGATATATATATATATATATATATCATCATCATCATCATTGTCAACCATTATCAATCCACTGCTGGACGAAGGTCTTCCCAAGTTTCCTCCACGACGGTCTGTCTTGTGCCAGTCTCCTCCATGTCACCCCTGCATACTTTCGAATTTCATCCACCCATCTCCCATGTGGTCTTCTTCTGGGTCATTTCCTGTCCCTTGGAATCCAATCTAAAATTTCGGCTGTCCATCGATGATCTGTCCTTCTGGCAGTATGTCCAGCCCATTGCCATTTCAGGGATTTAACTCTGATCATGATGTCTTCCACTCTTGTCATTTTTCGGATCCACGAGTTCCTCTTCTTATCTCTCCTGGTTACACCAAGTATGCACCTCTCCATGCTACTTTGAGTTGTCTGCAGCCTTTGTATGTCTCTTTTAGTTAAGGTCCACGTCTCTGCACCATACGTAAGCACTGGAAGGATGCATTGATCAAACACTTTTCTTTTAAGACATAATGGCACATTGCTCTTGAAAATTATGCTGTTTCTTCCAAAAGCTCTCCAGGCAAGTTTTGTACGCCGATTAATTTCTTCATCAATGTGACCCTCACTTGATATCTGCTGTCCAAGATAAACGTACGTGTCTGTTATCTCCAGCTTTTCTCCATCAATCGATAAATCTTCATTTCTTGTAAAAGCATTGAACATCACTTTTGTCTTCTGAAAGTTCATTTTTAATCCCACTTCTTTACTCTTGTCAGCAAGTTCCTGGATCATACTCTGTAGCTCTGATGGGGTAGTTGCAAAAATGACTACGTCATCAGCAAAACGAAGGTGGGTTAGATAATCTCCATTAATCTTTATCCCCTTGTTTTCCCAGCTCAGCGACTGAAAAACACCCTCCACTGTGGCATTAAAGAGCTTCGGAGATATGGTGTCACCTTGTCTCACTCCCTTTCCAATTTTTACGTGTGTTGTATTTTCAAACAGCCGAATCTTTGCACTTGCATTTTCATAGATGTTATTAATAATATTAATGTATGCATCTTCAATACCTCAGGTTTTCAGAGCCATTGTAACTGCTGATGGTTTCACCGAATCATAGGCTTTTTCATAATCGATAAAAGCCATGCACAATGGAAGTTCATATTCCCTCGCTCTTTCAATTAGTTCTCTCAGTACGTGGATTTGATCTCTTGTGCTGTAGCCACTCCTGAATCCAGCTTGTTCTCTCGGTTGAGCCATGTCCAGTGTTACCTTCAAACGGTGTGAAAGAACTTTAGTGAAGATTTTATAAACTATATATATCAGTGGCGTATATTCGAGGCTAGCTGCGAAGCCCGGAGAATGCACAATAAAAGCCAATTAAATATACACAAATAAAAGCCAATTATGAACGGCATTAAGATATGTCGAGGCTTTCGCTGCGAAAAAACCGGTGCGAATTCGCTTCATTAACTCAGTCTGGCGAGCGAAGCCAACGGCATAACGCAAGCAGCTCTTTTAGAGTCTTCGCTGTTCTAGTTCGAAGATCTTCGATAAGATCTCCTGCTAGCGTTTCCATGAGAACGTGAATGGGCGCGTATGGAAGCGAATGGACCATTACTTTGCGCAACGGTTTAGTCAGAAAAGAGAAGACTTCGACTTTCTCAAACACCGCATGCTTCCACCTGTAGCAGCACGTGTTTCGCGAGCGTTGTTTCAGTTTGTGTGAAGTGTCAGTGAATTAAAATCAGTGATTATATCTTAAATTCGTCGCTTTGTTGGATTCGAACTGTTTTGATAAATTTTGTGAAAGCTTCCCTGAACATCTTTTGTTAGAACTTAAAGAACTCTATGCTTCAAATTTTGATACAGCTCGACTAAAAAATGAACTGAAGGTGTTTTATTCCCTTTGTGAATAGAAAAACCAATCAGTAAGAGACATTACTTGTTACATAAAGTTGAACAAATTGGACATTGTGTTTAGTGAGGTGTACAAATTAGCAGACCTAATATCAAAGTTTCCAACAACAACTGCAACTACCGAAAGAAGTTTATCTGTTTTAAAAAGAATCCAGATACACTGGTGGAAAGTGAAAAAAGAACACCAAGAAGGAATTGGCGGACGATCATGAAATTTACATATATTAATGGGGTCGAGTTTATGTAGGTGTGATGTTAATTTCGGGACCAACCGGTGAGCGCTTACACCACAGCACGGCATAATATGCAAATTATTGTCGGTGGTATTTAAGGAGTACGGCGAAGTGAATGTAATCAGTCGTCGGCGTACGGACACGTGCGAAGACCCTGAAAAAGCTGCAATGCCGGGACATGGAAGACGTGTACGATTTCAGCAGTTATTCGACTTTGAGCAAGGTCTTCTAGTCGGACTCCGCGAGGCCGGGTGGTCGTATCGTCGTATTGCGCAGCGAATTAAACGGGAAGTATCGGTGGTGGTACGATGGTGGCGTAGATGGTCCGAGGAACATTCCCACACCAGAAGACGTGGAACCAGGAGTCACAGACTGACTGGTGAGCGGACCGATCGACGCATAAGAAGAACGACATTGTCAAGCATAACATCCACTGCGGCGCAAATCCGAGCTGCCGTTGCACCTGAGGTGACTGTACGAACAATCCGCAACCGTCTACTGGATGCAGGACTCCGTGCACGTGTTCCTCTGGCATGTGTACCTCTGACTCCAGCCCATCGTCAGCAACGGCTACAGTGGTGTCGCCAACGTCTGCACTGGAGAACGTAATGGTGATCTGTCGTGTTCAGCGATGAAAGCAGATTCTGCTTGGGAGCCTCCGATGGTCGTATGCGCGTTCGCAGACGCACAGGGGTGCGTCTCCACCCTTCTTGCATCCGCCAGCGACACACATGGCCTACACCTGGTGGTCCTGGTGTGGGGAGCGATCAGCTATCACTCCCGTACAGAAATAGTTTTTGTACAGGGTACGATAAACCGCACCTCTTACATCAACAACATCATTCAGTCCGTTGTTGTGCCATTTGTAAGGTCGGTCCATCGTGGTGTTTTCCAGCAAGATAACGCACGCCCACCCATGGCACGTGCAACGCAACATGCACTTCAGGGTGTGAGATAACTTCCATGGCCTGCACGTTCACCGGATTTGTCCCCCATTGAGCACGTGTGGGATTTTATGGGACAACGACTTATCCGGTCTCCACGGCCAGCCACGACCATGACCGATTTACACGTCGAGGTTGAGGATGCTTGGAACTCAATACACCAAACTTACATCCAACATCTGTACGACAGACTCCATGCCAGAATTGCACAGTGTGACGCAGTTCATGGCGGTTAAACCTCGTACTAACCATGTTACATGGAAATGTTATTTTTCAGTTTACCAGCAAATACAGCTGTATTTTGCCATAATGTTTTGATCACGTTATCCTCTGTATTCCGTTATTATGCTGTATAAATTTCGTTGGTATCAGACGTCTCCTTCTTGGTGTTCGTTTTTCACTTTCCGACAGTGTATATCTTAAAACCACACAAGGACATGTAAATTCGAACAATTTGGCGGATTTGTCAATAGAGAAAAACACTCATTTTAAATATGGAAAAATACTCGGAAGAAACTTTTTATGAAAGTGTATTACTCAAGTTCACACAAAAAGAAAACGGAATGGAGTTCATGCACAAAAAAGTATTGTAATCCTAATCCTCATAATTATTTGGTATCATGTTAGCAATAGCATGTACTAATTCTGTAATGTTTTGTAGTAGTTAATAATTATTTGGTATCATGTTAGCAATCTTGGATGCAGATCTTTTGGAAGAAACAGTACAATTTTTAAGTGCAGTATGTCATTATGTTTCAAAAGAAAAGTGTTTAATCAATGCATCCTGCCAGTGCTTACGTATGGAGCAGAGACATGGATCTTAACTAAAGAAGACATACAAAGGCAGCAAGACAACTCAAAGAAGCATGAACAGATGCATGCTTGGTGTAACCAGGAAAGATCAGAAGCGTAACTTAGATATTAGGAAAATGACAGCAGTGGACGACATTATGACCAGAGTGAAATCACTTAAATGGCAATCGGCTGGACATGTTGCCAGAAGAACTGACCACCGATGGACAACCGAAATTTTAGACTGGATTCCGAGGGACAGGAAAAGACCCAGAAGAAGACCCCATGGGAGATGAATGGATGAAATTCGAAAGTATGCTGGAATGAAATGGAGCAGACAGGCCCAAGACAGACAATTGTGGAAGAAATCTGGGGAGACCTTTATCCAGCAGTGGATTGACAATGGTTGGTGACACACACACACACACACACACACACACACACACACACACACACACACACACACACACACACACAGTCGAGTCACATTATTCTGACCACCTCCTACTTTTGACGTTTACTGCGCGTAGCCAATGAAAGAAGGCCCGTATCGTGAGGTGGCTTGGAGGGTCTATAAGATGTGCTGTAGGCAATCTGAAAACATATCGGCCGCCCCGGTGGCGCAGTGGTCTAAGGCGTTGGCCTCTGATCATTCGTCCGAAAGGGGTCTGGGTTCGAATCCCGGTGAGGCATGGATGTTGTGTTTGTCTTACGGCACTGGCTCTATCCCTTCCCTGGAACCAGTGACCCTAAATTAGGGACGGGCGACTGCTTATAGCCCATTGAGTTGCTCACGGTGGTCGTTAAACCTCCAATCAAAAAAAAAAAAAAAAGAAAATAAAAAAAAAGAAAGAAAACATATCACTCGCTGCTCTCATGGATGAAAAGAGCGATTTATCAGATTTGCAAAAAGGGTTGATTATAGGCTTTCGGGCCAAGGTTGGCAGTATTTCTGAAGCCGTGCAGTTTGTGAACTGTTCGCGTGCTGCAGTGGTTAAAGTGTATCGCGATTGAAGAAATGGCACCATTGCGAATGAACGACGTGGAAACTGCGGAGCACCACGTGCTATTGATGTGAAAGGTGAACGTCGGCTTCGAAGGTGCGTGAGGGGCGATCGGCACGCTACAGTGGAGTCGTTCATTGGCCGAATGAACTGGTGGCTACCTGAAGTGTGTCTAAAACGACGTTTCAACGAACCCTGCTGCGTATGGAGCTCCTATGCAGATGGATGGTCACTGCACCTATGCCAACGAAGGTGCATCGGCAGAGATGGCTTGCTATATCGGAATTGGACTTCATATAGAATCACGTTTTCTGCTTCGTCGAACGGATGGACGTTGGCGTATAGGGCAAGAAACAACTGAGAACAAACACTCTTCAACCATTGCTAGAAGAACACAAGCTGGTGGGGGTAGCGTGATGGTCTGGGGAATGTTTTCATGGCATTCTCTAGGTCGACTCATACCTGTGAAAGGCACTATGGACCGAATTCGTTATGAATCCTTCCTGCAGACCACGTACACCCATACATGCTGATTGTCTTCCCTGGGACGGATGGGATCTGCCAGCACAACAATGCGACGTGTCACACAGCTAGAAATGTCCGAAAGTGCTTGGAGGAGCACGATTAAGACTTCAAAGTACTCCTCTGGCCCCCTAATTGCCCAGACAAACCTAATTGAGCATCTGTGGGACCACCTCGATCGTGTTTTCGCTCTATAAATCCTCCACCACGCACGCTCTAGCAGCTGTCAGATGCGCTGCAGTCAGCATGGCTCCTCATACCTATGAACACCTTCCAGCACTTCATTGAGTCACTCCCAGCCCGTCTAGCTGCTGTCCGCGCTGCAGACGGTGGTTACTCTGGATATTAGCTGCTGGTCACTATAATGTGACTCAAGCGTGTATATTAAATTAGTAATATGCTCAAATTTATGTAAGAGGGAAATACATATGCGGGGGTGCAATATTTATGGTTTGCCTTGGGCGCTGAACTGCCTAGTTACATCTCTGGTCGTGCTTGGTAACCGTCAGAAAATTACTAATAGAAAGAGAGACAATTTTTTTCTCAGTTCGATAAGTTCTATTTTAAACAAATTGAACGAAATGGACAAGGCAACTTTTTACCGAGAGGCAAACATTTTCTTCGATAGGTGTCTTGTTTACCTCAATAAATGGTACAATTGTGATAATTTGGAGTTCAAGAAAATGAGCATACTATCTATGAAAAATCCAGTCTCATGGAATAATTTTAAAAAAATTTAGCCACCGACTTGAAACTTAACATAGATGAAGACAAATTTTACGAAGATTTTTGTGTTTTGAGAAAAGTTCAGGAAACTATTGAAACTTCAATTGAAAGAGTGGATTTAAGGTGGGCCCATTTTTTTCAAAACTTCAAGAGGGAGAAGGTAACGAAATCATAAAAATTGTATCTTTTGTTCTCTCCGTCCCGGCTTCAAATTCTGCCTGCGATCGCAGTTTTAGCATTGTAAGCGAAATATGGACTAAGGAGAGAAATCGTGTCAACGAAGAGCACGTGAAAGCAGAGGTTAAAACTTTTGTGAATTTTCAAATGGACTACAAAGAATTTCACACATTTGTTTGTTCCCGGCAAGACATATGGCCTGAAACAAACAAAGATCAAACGAAAAGTACATATTTAAAAAGCAAAGATTGTAATAATTGTATGATCAATACAAATAAATGTTTTACAAAATTACGTGTTTCATTTATCAGATTACCTTGGCACGGGGAAAGGGGGGGTAGGCAATCTCACGGAATCGAATGCACAATACAGCTTTCGAATTACCCAGTAGTCCGCTGGCCATTGGCCAGTAAAACTTCCATCGGACCACTGAACTATTGATTTTACTGACCCAGGTGGCCAAGAAGCTTTTTTTTTTTTCTAATTTGTCACAAGTTAAAAAATAAATTTGTTTCTTTTACCTTGGGCCAGTAGAAGATTGATTTTTAATTCTAACACTGCAATAAGTGGCAACCCTATACACATACCATAACGGAATTTGGGACTATTGTTCCTGTAAATGGCAACCCTATACATATACCATAACGGAATTTGGGACTACTGTTCCTGTAATATATATCCCAACTGTGTCAGTGATGTTAGAGGTGGAAAGTGTGATCTGACCTTTCGCTCCTGATATTTCCACAAATGCTCAATAATATTCAGGTCTGGAGATTGAGGAGGCCAGGGTAGCTGCTACATCTCATCCTCCGCAAACCACAATTTGACGCGTTTCGTAGAATGCATGGGTGCTGTGGCTGCTTGAAACCAGGGAGGGTCATTAAGAAACAAGAACTGCAACACTGGATGCAGGTGGTTCCCTCATGAACGATTTGTGCATTGAAGATGTGGCACAACCCTGCAGAATAATCAACGGCACCCCACAGCATCCGGGATCCACATCCATGCTTCACAGTCGAAACGAAGCAATCGCAGTGGCACATTTCTGCAGGTTTTTGCCGGACGTACACTCTACCAATGGTGGGAAACAATGTGAAGACGTTTCATCAGACCAGATGACACGTTACCAGTCTTTAGAATCCCAGTTTCTATGGTCACGCTCTACCGGTAGTGGAAAACAATGTGAAGAACGATTCATCAGAGCAGATCACAGGTTGCCAATCTTTAGCATCCCAGTTTCTATGGACACACTCCACCGGAAGTGCGAAAAAAATGTGAAGAACGTTTTATCTGACTAGATGACACGTTGCCAGTCTTTAGCAACGTTTCATCTGACCAGATGTAACGTTGTCAGTCTTTAGCTTCCCGCTTTCTATGGTTACACTCTACCGGTGGTGGGAAACAATGTGAAGAACGATTCATCAGACAAGATGGCACGTTGCCAGTCTTTAGCATTCCAGTTTCTATGGTCACACTCTACCAGTGGTGCGAAAAATATGAAGAACGTTTCATCTGACTAGATGACACGTTGCCAGTCTTTAGCATCCGATTTTCTATGGTCGCACTCTACCGGTGGTAGGAAACAATGTGAAGAACGATTCATCAGACAAGATGGCACGTTGCCTGTCTATAGCATCCCAGCAGTTTCTATGGTCACGCTCTACCGGTGGTGGGAAACAATGTGAAGAACGATTCATCAGACAAGATGGCACATTGTCAGTCTTTAGCATCCCATTTTCTATGGTCGCACTCTACCGGTGGTGGGAAACAATGTGAAGAACGATTCATCAGACAAGATGGCAGGTTGCCAGTCTTTAGCATCCCAGCAGTTTCTATGGTCACGCTCTACCGGTGGTGGGAAACAATGTGAAGAACGATTCATCAGACAAGATGGCACGTTGCCAGTCTTTAGCATCCCAGTTTCTATGGTCACGCTCTACCGGTGGTGGGAAACAATGTGAAGAACGATTCATCAGACAAGATGGCACGTTGCAAGTCTTTAGCATTCCAGTTTCTATGGTCACACTCTACCAGTGGTGGAAAACAACGTGAAGCCCGTTTCATCTGATCAGACTACACGCTGCCAATCACTGGCGTCCTAGTTTTTATTTGCCTTGCACCATCTTACACTTTTTGTTGACTTAATGTTGGTAATCAGAGTTTTATGGATTGCAGCACGTCCATAAATACCAGCACGATGGAGTTCCCAACGAACTGATTTGACGGAAAGTGATCACTCCGACTGGTACCCAACTCTGCTTTTATGGGCTTGTGCTTTTGTTAAACAATCCCTGTCAACGTCCGCCTATTCCCATCTGACATCTTCGCATAGCGTCAACAATTTACACGTTTAGAGGCAACGCCATGTCACTTTTGATAGGTAGTCTATAACGTACAAGTTTGTCCGCTCCGGACATCGAAACCGGGTCCCCTGACTCCGGAGTAAGTTGCTCTCCCGACTAAGCTACACGGACATGTGCTCTCACTGCTATCTGCCTTTATCTCATGTGCGTCGTGCTGTGAAAGCACGTCACAAGTCACAATCTTTGATACAGTTCCTCGTGTTACACCTACTATTTCTGCCATTTTAGTTTTTGAAGCTCCTGCAAGACGCGCTCCAATACTCATGCCTTTTTTGAGGTCAATGAGATATGACATTAGCGACAATAACTCCCACAACGATTGTTTCACCTAATACTGAGGCACTGCTACCTGACTTGCAACATCGCACTGCACCCTCTACATACCTCACATCGCATGTGACGCCGTCCTTATAATTTTCGCACTGTGCATTGCGTGTACTCCAATCATAGTCGGTGTTTCCATTACTTTAATAAACACCTATATATGAATAGTAGAATAAAATATCGACTAAACACGATAAAAACAAATGCAGCACACAACGTACCACATGTTAAAATATTTTACTAATAGAAACATACCATATGCGTCATTAGATCTTCCGTAGACACATTATCTTCATCATCAGATTGGATTTAACACGAATTAGTATCATCAACGTCTGTGTCACCTATATATATCGTTCATCTCATAAATCCTTATCGTTTTCAAACCGTAAACAGCAGATGATCGTAACTGCTATTAAACGCGGTTAAGCGATACTTAAGACCCCAAGACATTAGGGGTCACAAAGAGGATTACAATTATAAAGTTTAAAATCAAATCCACCCTCAAAAAAGAAAGATGGGGTATGCGGAGGGAAAGAAAAAAACTGCAAACATCAACGTAAAGGTCAAAAGAAATGATTTTAGTTCTCTCATCACCTGCTGAGCCAGAAGGACGCAGAACGTCGTTCGTAGGTTGCTTAACATTGGATTATACTGTTTATTTAAAACAGCAGAAGACGCGCTCAGGAAAAATACACTGTACAGAATTTTATAAATATGTATAATACAAAATCGAGATAGGTTTATTGGTATGCAAAAAAAACCCTGCCAATAATTTCGTATTTTTGGTTCATAAAGACTTGCTTATAATGGAAAGGGATATTTTAAAATGTGTATACAATTTGCATAAAAAATTTGTGATAAAGATCTAAGCAAAAATTCCTCCATTCAACTTTCGCTGCTTTCTAGGAAGAATGCATATTACATGGTTCCTACATAACATAAGCGTCCAGAACATCATCCCAATAGCGTCGAGAATTTATGGTTCTTCTTGGAAGAACATAAATATCTGTGTGTCCACCTAACACGATGTCAACCAAAACCAGCACGCTAAATTTTTCCTAAAATATTCCTAAATTTATGATAACCAGTGTTGTTATAGAGTTACGCCACTGCAGATGATATTATAAAAATGATGAGATTCATCGACAGTATACTATGCCGTGCAAATTAATTGGGACTAACTATTTTATTCTCAGAATTGTAATGTGATCGCCAGTTGATGTCGGAAACCTACGTAAACCGGTTTTATCAGCTGTGAGGTGGTGTGACTGTTAGAACTTGATAGTAAGAATGGGGTTTGACCGGTTTTAAACAGGAAATAGACAATTCAGCTTCAGTTGTGAGCTTTCGTGTGTGACAGGTGGATGTTAGTTTTTGCTCTCTGTGAGTACGTGTTGCTTTTGTGTATTAAAAAATGGATATTTCCCCAAGGAAGTGTGCAAAAATAATAATGCTCTGAAGGATCACACTTCTATGACAGTGAGAGATATCGCTTCTGCACTTGGTGTAGGCAAATTAAGTGTATCAAGACTGCTTACGCGATACAATGCATCTGGATCATCGTCTCCAAAAAGGAGAGGCAAATGTGGAAGAAAACGAAAAACAACTCCACGAACCGATAAATATCTAATCAGAAATAGTAAAATGAATCCAAAAAACACAAGCACCGACCTTCAAAGAGATTTATTGACTAGTGGTTGTGATGTTAGTGATTCAACTGTACGCCGTAGGCTTCTGGAAATTGGCCGGAAGGCAAGAAGACCAACGAAAAAAGAATATTTGAATGCGAAAATGAAGATGAAGCGTTTAGCATGGGCCAAAACGATATAAATCATGGACTGCTGACGACTGGAAAAAGGTAATTTTCAGTGAAGAAACTCATTTATTTGTGCAGGGTTACCAAGCAAATGTCGTTAGACGAAGCAACTGTGAACCCTTTAGACCTGAACATGTTAAACAAACTGTAAAACACCCTCTGAAATATATGTTTTGGGGTTTTTTCACATCAAATGGCACTGGAAGCTTAGTTCCTGTTCAAGGTATGATGAATTCAGCCAAGTACGTAGAAATATTACAACGTAGGATTGTTCCATTCTTGCAAACTTTTGACGGGACATTTGAACATGACTTGGCCCCATGTCATAATTCGAAATTGGTCAAGAATTTCATGCTGGAAAATCAAATTCATTTGCTTGACTGGCCTGGAAATTCACCAGACTTAAATCCCATAGAAAACTTGTGGAATATTTTGAAGAGACGTTTAGGTAAAATGGACTGTTTAACCAAAGAACGCATGATACCGAATGCTATAAAAGTGTGGTTCCACTATTATGAAGTCAAAAATATGGGCACTTAATTAGTGGAGTCGATGCGAAAACGAATTCAAGAGGTCATTTCTGCTAAAGGAGGACATACTTCATACTAATACAGGTATTTATCAGTGTATATCAAGGCATAGAATGATATAAAGGCATAGTTTTGGAAAAAAGAGTGATTTTTTACTTTGTCCCAATTAATTTGCACAGTTTAGTAAGCATCATTAAAATCCATGACATTTTACAATCTTCCGAAAAGGTGTCGGTTACTAGTCGATAAAAGTTTTCGGTTTCGATGCAGAAAGACGGATGCGTTTCTTTATGCTTCTACTTGCTCAGTAACTTCACCAGTGAAATCTTGCTGCAACTCTGAGAAATAATATAAGAAAGACTGGTAGATTCAAATCCTTCGAATACGTTAGACAGGTTATTAATTCTTTGCCGTTGTTTCAGACTTTTCGGACAATCGTATGGAAGTTAGCGTTACTCTGCTAAAGTGCCAAGGTGAGTAAAAAATTCATCCCTTTTGCAGCTAAAAAGTTGAATGATGCTAGAAAGTCACATACTCTTACTGCATTCTGCAAAGTACTTGTCGTTGTTTTCTATAGCCCTTTGCAAACGTTCCACTAGAGCCGCGATCCCACCGCAGTACCACTGGGCAGGTTTCAAGGACAGAAACTCTCGTATCCTAGGTCCCACATCCACCTCTGAAGCAATGTGTCGTCCTTATGGGTAATGGAGCGAAACATTTCGTAGTCGGATGGGGTAAGTTCCGGACTATATTTAGGATGGTGTGGGAACTCTTCTACTTAAATTACTGTAGTTTTCAGTGGACCACTATGGAGTTGTAGGTATCAACTTGCAGCAACGCCCACTTCCTATGAATGAGTGTTGGGGAGTGTTTGTTTAGAGCATCATAGTGTCGCTGCAATTGTTCAGCACAGAGGTTCCCTGTGCACAGGATCTTCACAATTCCTCCAAGTGCACAGTATAACTTTCTTCTCGAACATCCCACTTTGTACCAAATGCTACGCTTCCTCGCGTGGCCTCAGCCACTTTTAACTCAAAATTCCACCAAATGCACAGCATGTCGTTCCGCTCGAACCGCCCTCTTTCCACCACTGGCTGTGCTTGCTGACGTGGCCTCGGCCACTGGTTACTAGTGGAAACTCACAATTTTACCAAATGTATTGCATGACTTTCCTCTCGAACCGACCACTTTGCACGCCTGGTTGTGCTTCCTGGTGTGGCCTCAGTGACTGGTTCGCAGCGGTGGGATAACGAAAGAATACATACTTTTCATTACCTGTGACAATAGGATTTCAAAATTAATCGTCCTTTGGATTTTTCAGCAATCTGCGTCTGGGAGCGACACATTGTTCCTCGACTGGATTGTCAAGACCTGGCGAACCATTTTCTGGCACCTGGAGGAAAATACGAGCTGGTAAAGGAGGCGAACGATGGTGAACTGGGAGGACACCACTTCAGCTGCCAATTGTCGTGTATTAGTACCGGAATTTGTTGTCACAACTTCGACCAGAGTGTCGGTGTTGGAGGTCGTTAGACGTCTTGACCTGGCCTTGTCTTCGAGACTGGTGTTTCATGAACTGAAATCCCAGAACCACTTTCTTACCGTGCTGCTGTCCAGTACTGCCCCGTATTTAGCTACACACATTTCTCTCGCTGCTGCTGATTCTAGGTTCAACAGTTTTCTGTAATAATGATATAAGAACACAAGGTAGACGCTAAATCAACCAACTGATCAAACAGCACATGATCTGTCATCTGAATTATTTGTGCAGCAACCAGCAGATTGATACACGTTCTTTCGCATCATTGAAGCATTGCGCTCTTAACTAACCGTAAAGTGAAAGTTTTAGCACTTTTCGAATACAGTAGATGTACCATGGTAGAGAAGAAGGAGGTTATCAAAAATATAATGAAAAGCGAAAAAAAGATGAAGGCTTAATAAATAAAGTATGAACTCCGATTATATCGTTAAACCTTTTAGGAAACGTTAATTATATTGCACATACACACACACACACACACACACACACACGCAGAAATCCCAATTTGTTATACACAACACGCCTATCCACAAACCTGTTCTTCCTCGTCACATAAATAGGTTATGTACAAGTTGTGTAACTGCCCCCCCCCCACCCCCCCACCCACCCGCAGCTACGGGGGGGGGGCACAGGTAAGGAAGGTGCGTATTGCAGCTGCCAGTTGTAATTTTATGAAAAAATTCGAACACGCACAAAAATAAACAAACAAATAATTAACCGAAAGATTCATACTTGTATTTTCATTTAGGATATTCGTATTTAGCTCTGCCTAAATTAATGTGAAGTTTCACTTTTAAAACACTGGATGTCCTACAGATTGAAGCCATTAGGTCCTTTGGCTCCGGGTAGTAAAACGGTCGCTCTGCAATGGGTTGTAACTAATACGATCGCTCTCCAATCGCCCTCTCTGGGGGATCAAAAAAATGATCATATGTAGAGGATTTCAGGAAGGGAGTGTCTGAACCCAGGTCTTAAACAACCCTTAGAAATAGGAAGCTGGGAAATTTGGGCTAGAGCGCCCGATAGGAAAGTGACACGGAAGCGAAGTAGAAGGAAGACGCCATTACTTATTACCGGGGGGGGCATTCCCCGGGGTCCAACGGCTTAACGTGCCCATCCGACGCACATTTAGTGGATCGAGCGTTCGGACCTGCCTGGGATCGAACCTGAGGCCCGTTCCGTGGCAGTCACGAACGTTACTCACTAGGCCACCCGCGGCCATGGGTGCTGGGGGAAAGTGCAAGGCCACATGGAGATTCCCCGTGGAGGATGTGTGAAAACAGCCAGTCAGTCACTTAGGATTACGTACACTACAGGCGCCAACATTTATTCACAGCAGCTGCAGATCTGCAATGTATAAGAGAGAGATTTCTTCAAACAATTACACGTATTGTTAAATCTATTACTTAAAAAGTTAGAACTACAGGGCTCTAGGTACCATCCCTTACTTTTCAGACATTCTCCCTGACTTACTGATTCTCCAACCACCACACACACACGCACACACACACACACACACACCGCGGAAAATACATTAACCCTCGTGTTCGAAATCCTGGGGAAATTATTGCGCTTAGTGGTGCTAAAAGGGAATGAGGGAGGGAACGTTTTGCGTTTGCGCATTGGCGCCCGATTGTGGAAATGGATCTACTAGCCGTTGGGTTCTTCGAAACATGTGTGATGTTTGTTCCACACATTGACTGGAATTAATCAGAATTCCTTCTTTTTCAGCGTGCTCCTTCAAGCGTGGTTTGCCGGTTCACACGGAAACTAATGATTCCGTCGCAGCCCTTTCACAAGGAGGGAGGGGGGATATACAGTTTGTGACGTACTACAGAAGTAAAGCATACGTCAAAACTGCAAAGTTGGAGTGAAAAATTCCGAAGGTGTAACTCAATTGGGATAGCATTCGGTTCCGGAGCAGAAGGATATAGTTTCGATATTCGTCACCGGCAATTTGAGCTTTCGCAACAGCTGTAAGAGAAGGGTTTTTTTTTTTTTTGTATTGGAGGATTAACGACCACCGTGAGCAACTCAATGAGCTATAAGCAGTCGCCCTCCCCTAATTTAGGGTCACTGGTACCAGGGAAGGGAGAAAGCCAGTGCCATAAGACAAACACAACATCCATGCCTCACCGGGATTCGAACCCGGACCCCTTTTTTTTATTTGAGGTTTAACGACCACCGTGAGGAACTCAATGGGCTATAAGCAGTCACCCGTCCCTAATTTAGGGTCACTGGTTCCAGGGAAGGGAGAGAGCCAGTGCCGTAAGACAAACACAACATCCATGCCTCACCGGGATTCGAACCCGGACCCTTTTCGGACGAATGATCAGAGGCCATCGCTTAGACGACTGCGCCATAGGGCCACTGGCTCCAGAGAAGGGAGAGAGCCAGTGCCATAAGACAAACATAACATCCATGCCTCACCGGGATTCGAACCCGAACCCCTTGCGGACGAATTATCAGAGGCCATCGCTTAGACCACTGCGCCACCAGGACGGCAAGAAAAAATGAAATAAATAAATATAATACTAAGAGAGATTTATTAAGAGTGTAAAATGACGAAAGGTTAGGATGAATACCGTCTTCACACGATTTTAATTATCTTAAAATATGAAATATATGTACAATTAAAATACTCTAAAACATACTAGCACTTTCAGAGCGACAGTCGCCCCATCATTAGGTGTGATCGGATCTCCCAAACCGTTCAGTATAAATATCTGTAGTGCGCAATAACTGCAATCGACATAACAGAATTTTGCGACGTACGCGCCATCTGTCCCGGCGGTTAAACCACGATCAGAGCGACACCACACCACAAATCTCAACATGATTATAACTGCAACATTAAGTAGTAAAGTCTAAAAAAGGAAGATAGTTCTGTGGATTGTCCAACACTTGTAGACAAAAGACATCTCCAAATATCAGGGCCGCCCCGGTGGCGCAGTGGTCTAAGGCGTTGGCCTCTGATCATTCGTCCGAAGGGGTCCGGGTTCGAATCCCGGTGAGGCATGGATGTTGTGTTTCTCTTACGGCACTGGCTCTCTCCCTTCCCTAGAACCAGTGACCCTAAATTAGGGACGGGCGACTGCTCATAGCCCATTGAGTTGCTCACGGTGGTCGTTAAACCTCCAATCAAAAAGAAAAAAATATCAGGTAGATCCCAAGGGCAATTATCATTACAGCTACTTCCTTTGAACGCGGAAATGAACAAACTCTCAGTCACCAATAGCATGTGTGTAGAGGCTGGGGTTATCAAACTTTTGGCATTATCCCAATCAGGGATTAAATCTTCTGAATCAATGCACTTGGTAAGGGCTGTGGTTTAACCGCCGGGACAGATGGCGCGTACGTCGCAAAATTCTGTTATGTCGATTGCAGTCATGGCGCACTTCAGATATTTATACTAAACGGTTTGGGAGATCCGAACACTCCTGATGATGGAGCGACTGTCGCTCTGAAAGTGCTAGTGTGTTTTAGAGTATTTTAATTGTACATATATTTTATATTTTAAGATCATTAAAATCGTGTGAAGACGGTATTCATCCTAATGGTTCGTGTGCACGAATGTTTTTCTGCATTCAGTTGACGAAAGGTTGTTTTGAAAATTAAACGTTCAGTGAAGTACGCAAGATCATTAGGGTTGCCGGACGGACGGAAGGGAGAGAGATAGTGCCGTAAGAGAATCAGTGTCTCTCTTACGGCACTGGCTCTCTCCCTTCCCTGGAACCAGTGACCCTAAATTAGGGACGGGAGACTGCTTATATCCCATCGAGTGGCTCACGCTGGGCGTTAAACCTCCAATGCAAAAAAGTGATAACACAATTCAGCGTAGCGATGTATTAGAGCCTGAAACCCGCCTCCGCATCCGTCTGTGCTTCATGAACAACAGCCGTAAATCTGAGGTCACAATACCATCTGAGCCGCCCCGGTGGCGCAGTGGTTTAAGGCGCTGGCCTCTGATCATTCGTCCGTAAGGGATCCGGGTTCGAATCCCGGTCAGGCATGGATGTTGTGTTTGTCTTACGGCACTGGCTCTCTCCCTTCCCTGGAACCAGTGACCCTAAATTAGGGACGGGCGACTGCTTATAGCCCATTGAGTTGCTCACGGTGGTCGTTAAACCTCCAATCAAAAAAAAAAAAAATACCATCTAAACGTTTCCAACATCAGGTACAGTCCATGCCATGATCAGTTACTGTTGTTGTGGAGGAGACAGGTGAGCTTACAAGTTACTAGATGTGTGTGCATAATAAGTTGTCCTTTTAATGTACAGTCAGTAGACAAAAAATTAGAGACAGGGGTGAGGACAGTTGGCATGTGCATTCTCGGCGCAGAGTGCAACGTACCCAAACCGAACGCAGGCGATAACAAGAAAGATGACACCGAATTTTCGGGTGTAATAAGCAAGTCTTCTGAATCCGTTCTGACACAAATTAAATTTATCAAACTATTCAAAGTCAATGGAACCGGTATGGAAAACAATAGTATCTGACGGAAGAAAGAAGTTTTTCAGTCGGGTTTTTAATCCCTCAGATATTGCTGCAAACGGAATTGTGAGCTTACGTCCTCTGGTTGCAGACTTGTGCGTTCAGAAAAACATGAATTTATATGAGAAACATTTCGCACCGGAAATGTTCTGCAACAGAGAAAGAATGTTTCAAATCGGACTCTTAAAAACACAGATATCGACAAAAATAAGATGCGACTTTACGACCCCTGGTGGGAAAACCATTCATTATTACAGGAAAAAAGTATTTTCAAAAGGTTTTTTCATATGAGCACTATCGGTCCAAGAAAAAAAAATACTTAGTCGAGTTTTTAGGAGCCCAGATTTTCCTACAAATACATCAGAAGCAGAAATTAACACGTATGCCCTATCGCAACCAAACCATTCTTTACCAAACATCAGAAATTACGTGAAAAATATTTTCCCATCAGGTTTTGTATGCGATACAGGAATATTTTTTCAAATCGGTGTTTTAGGAGCAGAAATAACGCAGAACGCGCACTTTACCTTTGTGCCCCCTAGCGGAAAGTCTATGATTTGCTTGAAAATTTTGAATGAATAGGAAAAACATTTTGCATCGGGAACACTATCAAACAAAGAAGGAATTTTTCAAATCTCGTTCCTAGTAGAGATATTGACAAAAATAAGATATAAATCTACGCTCCCTGGCGTAGAAACCATGCATTATTTCCAGAAGAAAATGTCCCTTAAAGGTTTGTCGACATGAGTAGTATCTGTCAAGAAAGGACTTTTTTTCAGTCGAGATTTTAGAAGCTCATATTTTTGCTGCAAATACATCAGAAGCGGAAATTAAAACTTACGCCACCTGGTGGCCAAACCACTTTTTACAAAAATTAGAAATTATGTGCAAAAGATTTCCCATCAGGAGCTGAAGGAAATCCAGTGCACAAAGAATTTTTCAAATCGGAGATTTAGAAGCAGAGATATAGGGAAAACAGCAATTTACATTTACGCCCCCGTAGCGGAAAGTTATAAATTACTTGAAAATTTTGAAATTATATGAAAAACATGTCACACTGGAAACACTATCCAACAAAGAAGGAATTTTTCAAATCGGACTCCCAGATGTAGAGATATTGACCAAAATAAGATCTATATCTACGCCCTCTGGCGTAGAAACCATGCGTTATTTTAAGAAGAAAATATTTTTAAAAGGTTTGTCTACATGAGTAGTATCGGTCTGCAAACGACTTTTTTCAATCGAGAACTTAGAAGCTCATATTTTCCTGCTAATACATCAGAAGCGGAAATTAAGATTTACACCCCTTGGTGGCCAAACCATTTTATTGCAAAAATTAGAAAATATGTGCAAACGATTTCCCATCAGGAGATGTATCCTGTGCAGAAAAAACTTTTCAAATCGGAGATTTAGAAGCTGAGATATCGGGATAAACGCAATTTCCATCTACGCCCCCTAGCGGAAAGTCTATGAATTACTTGACATTTTTGAAATTATACGAAAAACATGTCACACTGAAAACACTATCAAACAAAGAAGGAATTTTTCAAATCGGACTTCTAGAAGTAGAGATACTGACAACAATAAGATATACACTGCTGGACAATTGCTAAAAACGGATCATAAACGGCTATATAGCGCATAAAAAATAAGTGTGGTTGGATGCCAAGTGAAATAAAATAATGTCAGAATGCCAGGACATTACAAGAAAGACAATTTGTTGTGCTCTGATATCCAGAAGGCTTTGGAACGTGTTCAAGGGACAAACAGGCCATTTTGTGCAGAATACGTAAACGTGAAAAATGCAATTACCGTCCGCAGGCGTTCCGGCGTAAGATGTCAATACGGGATATGGCCACCATGGAGGGCGATGCAAGATTCCACACGTCGTGTCATGCTTTGCACAACATTATCAAGCAGCTGTTGAGGTAATTTATCCCATTCCTTTGTCAGTGCACGGATGATGGTGTCCTTGTTTATTGGAGGTCATTGGCGACCAGCAAGACTCCTCCCCAAAGCATCCCACACATTTTCAATGGGATTCAGATCTGCAGAACGTGCTGGCCATACGAGGCGTTGAATATCCTCGCTCTCAAGACACTCCTGGACAGCGACTGTTCGATGACATGTTGCGTTGTCGTCCATGAAAATGAATCTATCACCGAAAGCACCACGTAACATGTAAACATGAGGTAGCACAACATCATTAATGTATCGTTGGCCAGTCATAGTCCCAGTTGGAAGCACATAGAAGGACGTACGGTCATTGATCATGATGCCAGCCCATACCATGACACTACATGTCGGATATCGGTCCCTTTCCTGTATGTTTGCTGGACAATCTGCAGTACAACTATCACGCCAGATCAGTTGTCGTCGACAATCAGACGATAGACTGTATCTACTCTCATCTGAGAAGAGGACAGCAGACCAGTCGTTATCAGTCCAATTGCGATGTTGATGGCACCATTGCAAACGGGCGGTACAGTGACGTCTGGACAATGGGATGCACACAACAGGACGGCGGGCGTATAGTCCTCCATCATGCAAACGTCTGGCGACAGTTTTTCGGGAAATCCGCTTGCCAGTAGCAGCCATAAACTGATTTGCTACCTCACTAGCTGTGCTGAGCCGGTGTCTTTTTGTTGATAGCACTATGTACCGATCTTCTGCAGGTGTCGTACTGCGAACACGACCTCCCCCGTGACGTTTGCTACACTCTCCATTTGTTTGAAATGATTTCCAAAGCCTTGAAACAACCAACACTGTGGCTGACGTCAAACTTCCTGGCAACATCTGTTATTTTTCGCCCTTCTTTAATCTTGTCAATAATACGGCCACGCGTAAAATCATCTAGGTGATGTCGGGAAGACATACTGAAAATTGCAAGTTCGTCAATTGATTCTTTCCCTTTCAACTTTGCGCTTGAACAACAACGTTCAATACGCGTCAAATCCTTTATATCTCTTATCAGCGCTATGACGTCACGAACAAGTTCGCAATTCAAAATTTGCATACGCACAACACGTCTTACTGTATCCCGCACTTATGCTAATTTCTACATTTTCCTGCCTTCCATTTTATGGTTGCTATCGTTGCTATTGTCATCCGTCCTTAGCAATTGTCCGGCAGTGTACATCTACGCCCCTGGCGGAGAAACTGTGGAATATTTTAAGAAGAAAATATTCCAAAAATGTTTATCGATGTGAGTGTCATCAGTCAACGAAAGAATTTTTTCAATCGATATTTTAGAAGCTCAGATTTTATGGCAAATACATTAGAAGCAAAAATTGACCCTTACGCCCTCTGGTGGCCAAAGTATTCTTTACCAAAAATTTTGAAATTATATGCAAAAGATTTTCCATCAGGATTTGTATCCGCTGAAGGAGAAAGTTTTCGAAATCGGAGTTTTAGAAGAAGAGTTATCGGGGGAAATGTAATTTATTTTACGTCCCCTAGCGGAAAATCTATGCGTAATTTGAAAACGTAACTATATCTAAAATACTCTTCGACACAAATGGAATCGAAAGATAAAAGAATTTTTTCAGTACGATGTTTAGAAGTAAATATGTGTAATAAAACGTATTTTTGAATTCGACATCATCTGCCTTTACGCCCTCTAGCGGCGAAATTGTACATCGTAAAAAAACTAACGAAATGAAGGATCATCATTCGCATATTTTAAGCTTCCAAATGCAAAAATAATTTTTCAAATCGGACTAATAGTTGCAGAGATATCGTGGGTACAGACGGACGGACGGATGGACAAACCGGTAACATAAGCACAATCTTTTTTTTGCAAAAGACGTGCTAAAAAGGCGGACAGCAGGGCTTCTTTACAGTGTATCTCAGTTGATGAACATGCGTAAACGTAGTGATCTGTGCAATTTTGATCGCGGACCCGTTGTCGGTACAAGACAGGTGGTATATTGTATCATCCAAGTGAAAGAACCCTACAGTGCCCGAGGGTAACCGTACCAAGAGTGTACCGCGAGTATACCATCGACGGACGTACCAGCACCCAGAGCGCAAACGGTGGCCGACGATACGCCACTGATGACCACGGATAACGTAGACTATCCAGGCTCGCGCAGACCGACCGTTTGGTGACGGCGGCTCCAATCACATCCAGTTTAAATGTCAGAGGCCCACGCAGCGTCAGGGAGCGAACGGTGCTGTGCACAGTGCATATCCTGTGTTTCGGGAGCCAACGACCAACTCGTGTGCCCCTGTTGACTGCTCGTCATTGGAAATTACGCCTCGTCTGGTGCTGGAAACATCAAAACTGGAGCTCTGCAGAATGCCGCCGCGTCATGTGATCACATAAATCGCGTTTTCAGCTGGTGTGGATATGGCTCTAACAGCATCCGGCCATGGCCCCGTCGGGCCAGGTAGTCTCTGATCAAAGCAATGGTGGCTCTGTGATGGTTTGCGGAACCTTCGCATGGGACACATTAGGTCCCTTCGTGTTTCTAACAAGGTCCTTACCCCACTGCGCGCTACCAACATGTGCTGGCTGATCACCAATACGCTTTCACGGCCTTCGCGGATTCTGCGGCCGATAGTCAGTTCCAGCACAACAACGCTCCCCCCACCGGGTCGCAACCAGCTAGAGAACGCTCGAGGAACACTATTCTGAGTTTTGAACCATCGAACTGCTCCTAAATTCTCCGAATTTAAACCCTGTGGAAGATCTCTGTGATGCCGCGAAGCGAGCATCAGGTCCATGGATCCAGGACAGACGTCTCGGGCAGAGTGGCAGACAATGCTGCAATAGGCATCGGTGGCATTACCCCCGGCGGCTGGTGAGGTCGATGCCTCGGCATGTACAGGATAGAGGGAGGACTAACACGCTATAATGTAGGTACGTCTGTTTTGTTTTTTGGTTGGGAGTTTAACGACCATTGTGAGAAACTCAATGGGCTTATAAGCAGTCGCCTGTTCCTACTTTAGAGCCACTGGGATCCAGGCAAGGGAGAGGACCAGTGTCGTAAGACAAACACAACATCCATACCTAACTGGGATTTGAACCCGGACTCATCTCGAACGAATGGTCATAAGCCAGTGCCTACACCATCGGAGCGGCCTGTCCATTGTTTACGCTTTCCAACCGTAGATTGAAGAAGCGTATATGCTCCAGCTTTGTCCGTCCGTCTGTCCGCACGATAACTGGCGTAAAATGGTTCGATTTCGATGAAATTTTAGTATGTGGTAGGGGACCACCTGGAGACGAATCCTGTTGAAAATGGAACAAATGGGGTCAAAGGTCACGACGTAGGAGTGGGATCCATTCCATTGCACTTATGCGTCATAACTTGCGTAAATATGGTTCGATTTCAATGAAATTTTACTATGTGGTAGGGGACCGCCTGGGAACGAACCCTATTCAAAAGGGAAGAAATGGGGTCAAATGTCAGGACATTTGACTCCATTTCATCCCTTATTTTCCATCGCCCTTTTCCCATATTATTAAAGTGGACGTCAAGTAATTTTGCTTCCTATACTTCCAATGGAAAAACTTTTGTACACATTTCCTTCACAATTAATGTGTTCCCAAGGACGAAAATTTGAACATCGATTAAAATTACTTCATATTATAACTTGGAATACTTAATATTTTCTAAAACATAACCATAATTTTATTAAAAATCAATAACTTTTCCTTTGGTGGTGTTGAAACCAGAAAAAAACCTGGCGCGACCTGTACTTTGATGACGTCAGTAGACAAACAAATGTTGGATTGCATAATTATGGTTATGTTTTAGAAAATATTAAGTATTGCAAATTATAAAATGAAAATATTTTAATCGATGTTCAAATTTTCATCCTTGGAAACGCATTAATTGTGAATAAAATCTGTACAGAAGTTTTTCCATTGGAAGTATAGGAAGCAAAATTACTTGGCATCCACCTTAAAGGAGCAATTCTTGTATCTACGTAAATTTTATTTTGAGAACGACTCTAAGGATTTTGATGAAAGTCGTTAACCTACCGTTTTCTGGTACTACAAATCGATTTAGCTTGATCTCGACTTTAAGAAAATTCGTTTAGTGGGTTAAATAACCACCCCGAATTACCACGTTTTAGTGTAGTGTTATGGCGTCGAGCCATTAGATGTTGGCGCGCTGTCACGCCATCTGTCTCATTACATCACGCGTTGTGTGTGGATCCTATTAAAGTTTTATGACGTCACACTCTTACAAGCAGATGTTCGCGATTCCCATGTGCCTTATTACGTCACGCGTTTTGTGCGTATGTTCGTCCGCACGTTAACTCGCGTAAAAATTGTTCGATTTCGATGAAATTTTAGTATGTGGTAGGGGAAAACCTGGGAAGGAACCCTGTTGAAAGTGAACAATATGGGGTCGAAGATCAGGACATAGGAGCGGGATCCATTCCACTGCTCTTATGCGTCATAACTAACGTAAAAAAGGTTCGATTTCGATTAGATTTTAGTATGTGGTAGTGTACCACCTGGGGACAAATCCTATTGAAAATTGGTGAAATTTGTGTCAAAGGTCAGGGCATAGGAGCGGAATCACTTCCATCGGCATTATGCATCATAACTTACGTAAAAATGTTTCGATTTGGGTGAAATGTTAGTATGTTGTAGGGACCTGCCTGGGGACGAATCCTATTGAAAATGGGCGAAATGGGGTTAAAGGTTAAGACACAGAAGCGGGATCTATTCCATAGCCCTTATGCATCATAACTTATGTAAAATTGCTTCGATTGCGACAAAACTTTATCATGTTATTTCGGAGGTATACTGAACCAGTTCTGCTGAATATTATCGAAATGGGATCAAAGGTCGTGGCACAGGAGTGAGATTTATTCCATAGCCATTTTTCTCATAACTTGAGTAATAACTTGAGTAATGATTTCTAGTATGTTGGAAATCGTATCATAATCAATGCATTGCATGTTTTTACTAACTTGTGTGTATATGATCATTGTCACAAAGTTATCTGAAGAAAGTTTATGACATACCTAGGACTAAATGATTGTATTCTACTGAGGGCAATAGTATAATGCTCAGATGCTTCAGCAAATTTTTTGCTTCTAAAGCAGTGATTTCCACTATTCTTCTCGTGATCTATGAATACCAGATGCTCTTCTGGTGGTACTCGTCGCATTTCGATCCATGAGTTTCTGTCTTGTCTAGCAGTCAACTTTTTTGCTGTTGATAATCCTATAACAGAAACATACTGATTCATAAGAGAAAAAGATAAAACACAGTGATCATAACAGAAAAGGTTAAAACACTGTGATCATAATAGAAAAAGATAAAACACTGTGATCATAATAGAAAAAGATACATCACTGTGTTCATAAGAGAAAAAGATAAAATACTATGATCATAACAGAAAAAGACTGTGATCAGAATAGAAAAAGATAAAACACTGTGATCAGAATAGAAAAAGATAAAACGCTGTGATCATATTAGCGAAAGATTAAACACTGATCATAATAGAAAAAGACAAAACACTGTGATCATAATAGAAAAAAGATAAAACACTATGATCATAACAGAAAAAGATAGAACACTGTGATCATAATAGAAAAAGATAAAACACTGTGTTCATAAGAGAAAAAGATAAAACACTGTGTTCATAAGAGAAAAAGATAAAACACTGTGATCATAATAGAAAAAGATAAAACACTGTGATCATAATAGAAAAAAGATAAAACACTATGATCATAACAGAAAAAGATAAAACACTGTGTTCAAAATAGATAAAGATTAAACACTGTGACCATTACAGAAAAATAAAAAACACTGTGTTCATAAGAGAAAAAGATAAAACACTGTGATCATAATAGAAAAAGATAAAACACTGTGATCATAATAGAAAAAGATAAAACACTGTGATCATAATAGAAAAAGATAAAACACTTTGTTCATAAGAGAAAAAGATAAAACACCGTGGGACAGATTTGTATGTTTCACACTCATTCGCAAGTTCCTTTTTTTTTTTTTTCAAACTTTTGAGACCTTTTGCGGAATTCACTTATGTATAAGTTTTCCTTTTATCTCACGTATGCAGGAGATGAATGGGAAATTTTATATTAGAGCTTTTGGAAACTAATGCAGAGATTTTGTAGCGTTTCTAGAAGTAAGTGATATAGCATTGTAGAGAAATTTTATATGTAGACATCACTGAAGTATATTGCTTTTAAGTTAACATGGTTAAAAAAAATAAGTATTCGCTGTTCATTTCTTCTCGATAATGGGAGCAGGATTTATTTGATACATAAAGGGGGACTGAATTATGAGCAAAATTTTGTTATTGTTCACGAATGTACTGAAAGCACCTTAGCTGGTTTTTTCGTTTTTTTTTTTATTTTAGATATACTTGTACACAACAGATAAAAATTTCTGCGATGTCTATAGATATCCACAGAAGACAATATCGTTAACACATAACACAGAAGACAACATAGTTTGGTCAACACAGTCAGTAACTTTAGAGCAAGCTCTTAAGTTGCTCTAAAAATTACTATTATTTTGCGCTATATGTAATACAGACAGGACCGAATGCGTTTTACATATCTAACAGTACGCAATTCCCTTCACAATTGAAGCACGAAACAAAAAACTCTGTATTTGGAAACCAGTTTATATCAAACTCCACTCCGTAGTACAATGATGTATAGGGTGCATGCCTTACAAACGCGAAGCAATATAATGTAGGTCGCCACGGTGGCGCAGTGGTCTCCGCGATAGCCTCTGATCATTCATTCAAAAGGGGACAGGGTTCGAATCCCGTGAGGCATGGATGTTGTGTTTGTCTTCCGGCACTGGCTGCCTCCCTTCCCTGGAACCAGTGACCCTAAATTAGGGACGGGCGACTGCTTATAGCCCATTAAGTTGCTCACGGCGGTCGTTAAACCTCCAATACAAAAAAAAAAAAAAAAAAAAAAAAAGAATGTACAGAATTGCTGCCCTGGGGTCAGTTGGTCAGAGATGTTGGTTTCTGGCTAGTAGTCTAACCTGTGCCCTATTTCGAGTCCCGGATGAAACACAGGCTGTGTGTTTGTCTTACGTCTCTAACTTTCCTTCCATGAAACCCTCAGCGCTGTTCCGGTGGCCGAATGACCAGAGGCGCAGGTTTTTGTTTAGTTGTAAAAGCGTGAGCCTAGTGAAGGTCCGTTATGAGGTATGGGTGATGTGATTGTCTTGCAGTGCAGGCTCCCTCCTCAATCTAGAATCAGTGGCCCTAACTTAGAGAAGGGAGACGGCTAATAACCCTTAGAATTGATCAAGGAAGTCGTTAAACGGCCGCCTTGGTGGCGCAGTGGTCTAAGCGATGGCTTCTGATCATTCGTCCGAAAAGGGTCCAGGTTCGAATCCCGGTGAGGCATGGATGTTGTATTTGCCTTCCGGCACTGGCTCTCTCCCTTCCCTGGATCCAGTGACCCTAAATTAGGGACAAGCTACTGCTTATAGCCCAATGAGTTGCTCACGGTGGTCGTTAAACCTCCAATAAAAAAATCGTTAAACGCCTAAAAAACAAAACGATATTACGAAATTGAGCTTCTTCCGTGTTTGATTGGTTGATCTACAACCTGTTCTAGAAGTCTTCTCTACGATGTGATGACGGAAAAGGCTGTTTCCGTTTTTTACTGGAAACTCCACGTTGTACCGTTAGGCTACAAAGGAAAGCACTCCTTTCATCGAGCATTCTGATTTTCCCATGAGCAGATCGCCACGAAACACGTGTTTTGATATTTAACAACACACTGTTGTTCAAAACTTAAGCAATTCGCGGCCATTTCTATTCGAACTGTAACGATTACCAGATCAGATCAGATCATATGAAGAGGATTTTAGGAAGGGAGTGTCTGACCCCAGGTCTTAAGCAACCCTTAGAAATAGGAAGCTAGAAGATTTTGGGCAGAGTGCCCGATAGGAAAGTGACACGGAAGCGAGGTAGAAAGGGGCAGGAAGACGCCCTTATTTATTACCGTGGGACCCGTACCTGGGGGTTCGACGGCTTAACGTGCCCATCCGACGTACGGCGGTTATTTAGTAGTTCGGGCGTTCGTACCTGCCTGGGATCGAACCTTGAGGCTTCTACGCGGCAGTCATGAACTTTGGTAACGATTACCAAGAGCATCTAAGGCCATATGTAGCCGCCAGTGCCTAATTTACGGCCATTTATATTCGCATTATATATGCAGCCGCCAGCATCCAAGGCCAGGAGTATCTAAGGCCATATGCAGCAGCCAGTCCCTAAATTATGGGCATTTCTGTTAGAACTGTAACGATTACCAAGAGAAACTAAGGCCATATGTAGCCTCCAGTCCGTGATTTAAGGCCATTTCTATTCGCATTGTAACGATTACCAAGAGCTTCTAAAGCCATACGCAGCGCCCGTCCCCAGATTACCCGATTTTCGCACGTCTTTTGCAAAAACATAATGTTCTTATGTAACCGGTTTGTCCGTCCATCCCTATGTGGACATATCTGTGCAACTATAAGTCCAACTTGAAAATTTCTTTTTGCACTAGGAAGCTTGAAATGGGAGAATGATGTTCCTTGCATTCAGTCACTTTTTTTTTCACAATGCACGCTGCTAGAGGGCTTAAACACAGATGATATCAAGCTCAAAATATATTTTATTCCATATATTTATTTCTAAATACCCTATTGAAAAATTATTTTGCCTTTCCATTCCATTTATATCGAAGACTAGTTTAGGTACAGTCACTTTTTCAAGTTATGCATAGATTTCTCGCTAGGGAGCGTTAAAGTATATCGCGTTTTCCCCGCAACCTCTGCTTCTAATATTCCGATTTGAAAAATTCTTCCTGAACCGGATGCAGCTCCCGATGGGAAATGTTTTCCATATAAATTGTAATTTTCGAAAAGAATGGTTTGGCCACCAGGGGGCGTAATGGTTAATTTCTGCTTCTGATTATTTGCAGCAAAATCTGAGCATCTAAAACCTCGATCAAAAACATTCTTTCGTGGACAGATACCGCTCATATAAATAAACCATTTTGGTGTATTGTCTTCTTAAAATACACTGGCGGAAAGTGAAAAAAGAACACCAAGAAGAAATTGGCGGACGATCATGAAATTTACATATGTTAATGGGGTCCAGTTTACGTAGGTGTGATGTTAATTTCGGGACCAACCGGGGAGCGCTTACGCCACAGCACGGCATAATATGCAAATTATCGTCGGTGGTATTTAAGGAGTACGGCGAAGTGAATGTAATCAGTCATCGGCGTACGGACACGTGCGAAGACCCTGAAGAAGCTGCAATGCCTGGACATGGAAGACGTGTACGATTTCAGCAGTTATCGGACTTTGAGCGAGATCGTCTAGTCGGACTCCGCGAGGCCGGGTGGTCGTATCGTCGTATTGCGGAGCGAATTGGACGGGAAGTGTCGGTGGTGGTACGATGATGGCGTAGATGGTCCGAGGAACATTCCCACACGAGAAGACGTAGAACCGGGAGTCACAGACGGACTGATGAGCGGACCGATCGACGCATAAGAAGAGCGGCGTTATCAAGCAGAACATCCACTGCGACGCAAATCCGAGCTGTCGTTGCACCTGAGGTGACTGTGCGAGCAATCCGCAACCGTCTACTGGATGCGGGACTACGTGCACGTGTTCCTCTGGCATATGTACCTCTGACTCCAGCCCACCGTCAGGAACGGCTGCAGTGGTGTCGCCAACGTCTGCACTGGAGAACGCAATGGCGATCTGTCGTATCCAGCGATTAAAGCAGATTCTGCTTGGGAGCCTCCGATGGTCGTATGCGTATTTGCAGACGCACAGGGGAGCGTCTCCACCCTTCTTGCATCCGCCAGTGACACACAGAGCCTACACCTGGTCTCTTGGTGTGAGGAGCGATCAGCTATCACTCCCGTACACAACTAGTGTTTGTACCGGGTACGTTAAACCGCACCTCCTACATCAACAACATCATTCAGCCCGTTGTTGTGCCATTTGTAAGGTCGGTCCATCGTGGTGTTTTCCAGCAAGATAACGCACGCCCACACATGACACGTGCAACGCAACATGCACTTCTGGGTGTGAGACAACTTCCATAGCCTGCACGTTCACCGGATTTGTCCCGCATTGAGCACGTGTGGGATTTTATGGGACAATGACTTATCCGGTCTCCATGGCCAGCTGCGACCATCCCCGATTTACGCGTCCAGGTTGAGGATGCTTGGAACTCAATACCCCAAATCATGTTACACGGAAATGTTATTTTTCAGTTTACCAGCAAGTACAGCTGTATTTTGCCATAATGTTTTGATCACGTTATCCTCTGTATTCCGTTTATATGCTGTATAAATTTCGTTGGTATCAGACGTTTCTTTCTTGGTGTTCTTTTTTCACTTTCCGCCAGTGTAATACATGGTTGCACTGCCAGATGGCGTGAATGTATATCGGATTTTTATCAATATCTTTGCTTCTAAGAGTCCGATTTAAAAAATTCCTTTTCTGTTGGATAGAGATTTCAGTGCAGAAAGTTTTTCATATAATTTCAAAATTTCAAGTAATGCATAGACTTTCCTCTAGGAGGCGTAAATGTATATTGCGTTTTCCCATATATCTCTGCTTCTGAAACTCTGATTTAAAAAATTCTACCTGTATCGGACACAGCTCCTGATGGGAAATGTTTTGCATATAATTTCTAGTTTTTGGGTGAAGAATGATTTGGCCACAAGTCGCGTAAGGGCCTATTTCTGCTTCTGACGTATTTACAGCAAAATCTAAGCTTCTCAAAACTCGATTGAAAATATTATTTTTGGACCAATACCGATCACCTCGGAAAATCTTTTGAGCATGCTTTCTTCTTAAAATAATGCATAGTTTTTCTACTAGGGCGTAGATGATATTTTTGTCCATATCTATTCTTCTAAGAGCCGAATTAGAAAAATTATTTCTTTGTTGTAGAGTGTTACCAGTGCGAAATTTTTTTCATATAATTGCAGATTTTTCAGAGGGTGTAAGTTCAAATTTCCGTTTACAGCAATATGTATAGGATAAAAACCCGATTGAAAAATCGTCTTTTTCAGACAGATACTACTGACTATGCAAACTCTGTGTGTGTAGCTTCTTCCCAAAATAATACACAGTTTCGCCACTAGGTGGCGCAAATGTTTAATCTTTTTTCTCAATATCACTGCTTCTACATGTGCGATTCAAAAAATTATTTTAACATCGGATGCTATTGGCCATGTGAAACACTTTCGATTTGTATTTGAGGAGTTTTATAATTCACAGTTTCGTCTCTAGGTGGCGTTTTGTGTACTTCACTTTGAAGTTGTATCACCGCTTCTAAAAACCCTATTGAGAATATTTTTGTTTATTGTATGCCATTCTCTACAATAGAGATGTGGAGCATTATTCTCTTTAAATAATGCACAGACTTTCCGCTAGGGAACGTAAGGGTCGAAACCTTTTTCTCGCTATCTCAGCTTCTGGAAGAAGTATTTTAAATCTTTTGAGGAAGTAATCAGATGTTGTGTGCTTCAAAATTTTAAATCTTCGATCCTTGATCGAAGGTGCATCTCATCTGTAAAAAAGTCACACTAGTGTTAAGATGTCAAGCAATAAGGATCACAGTAGGCATTGTTTTCTTCATGAGTTCGACAAGAGGCAATAATGCAGCTGAAGCCTGTCGCAACATTTGTGAGGTGTACGGCAAGGATGACGTGGACGAAAGCACATGCCGCTATTGGTTCCGAAAATTCCGTGAAGGACACAGAAGCCGTAGAGATAAACTACGTTCTGGACATCCATAAGAGGTTTCTGAAAAGGATCTCAACCAATCCATATTAAATGTCTGACATCTAACCCTTTAAGATTTATCAGAAAGGTTCCCAGAACACTGAACAACAGTCCAAAAAAAGGATGCATGCTTTTGGGGATATCACAAAGTTCGACCAGTGGATACCACATGAATACCCACAAGAAATCGGTCGGACAGATTGGCCACCTGTCTTTCTTTGCTTGCGCATCACAGCAATGAATCTTTCTTGTTACGAGTGATGAAGAGCGGATCCTTTACAAAAATGTAAAGCGTCAAAAAATTGTATGTCGATTTGGGGAGCTTGCTCCGTCGAATTCAAGAGGAGGACTGCATCAGAGAAAGGTTTGTTAAGTGCATGGTGGGATATCAAGGGGCCATTCCACTAGGAGTTGTTTCCACTTGACTAAGCGATAAATGCTAACCTGTACTGTTAAAAGTGTAAAGGCTGAAAAAATTGAAATCTAAGCGTCCAAGACTGGTTAATCGCAAAGCCGTCATTTTGCAACATGACAACGCTAAATCCCATACAGTTTTAGCTAGTTGGAGAAAATTACTGGAAATGGGAGAATAGGAGTGTTACCTCACGTCCTGTATCCCCCAGATCTTGCACTTCTAAGTGTCCGATGTGCTACAACCTTCTCCGATCTCTTCAGAACAACTTCGCTAGAAAAACCATTGATGAAGTTTGATGAAATTGAAGATGTCGAAACTGAACTACATGAGCTTTTTGACTCCAAAACGGAGTAGCTCTGCAACAGGAAAATTCAATTGCTACCAGAAAGATAGCAAGAGGTCATAGATAGGGCAGTAATTTTATTGCGGGAAAAAAATGCAAAAATTCGCGAAGCGGTCGCGGGGTAAATTATGAAATTTCGAGAAGATTTCGCAGCCGATGAAGTACACTAACATTACCAAAAAAAGTGTGCCAAGTTACAAAGGAGTAATACAAATGATTAGTACGTAACTAAATAAGCGTTATAACTTTATAATTTTTTTTAATTTATATTTACATTTATAAACCATTCAAATTCAGGCAATGTTATCAACGCCGTTACACGAGATCAAGATTTCCATTTAAGTGGACCCAATTTGATACATTATATTGTACATACACAGATTTTCTTCTTTAATGCTGTGTCTGTTGCCCTGTAACACGTTTTTAAATTTAGAAAAAGTTCGTTCAGCATCGGCACTGTTTGTGGGTACTGACAAAGCGACCTTATATAGCTTAGGAAAACGACCTTTTATCGTATTCCAGAAATCTAGCAAACCTTCGCTGTCACGAAATTCTTTTACATTCGCTTCATATGAACAAAATTCACATTTTAGTTAGTCCTCATCCTCAAACATAGGAATGTGGCTGAAAATAAACAAATCTTCTTCGTCGTCTAAAAGGCCCAAGGATTTAAATTTATCGGGATCAAATACCCTACATGTCTTGAACAAATTTGCGGTTGACTGACAAAATCGATGCTTTTTATCTTCAAAAGATAATGCTTAATTTTTTCATAACAAGTGGATAGAGCACTTTTTGCAGTCACGTGATCGCAGTCTTGACCCTTGCTAAGAAGACTGTTGGCGATGTCTGGCATTTCATTCTATATTTTGTGAGCGGAAATTCGCTGGTTTTCAAATAAAGTGAGCTGTCTGGAAATATACGGCTCATGAACCTCCACCTGCTTCAGATTTTCTTTTAAATCCCTATCTTGCCAATACCCAATGATTTTATCCACAATTCAACTGTTACTGTTCTTTTTTTTTTTCAGAAAACTCTGCGTAGTCTTCTAAATGTTTGCAGTGAAAAAGCACGGCCTCAAGCCAACACTGTTCCACCTAGTCTGCACAGGTACTGGTAGTAAGTAAGGTATTTTACCGTTCTCTTGCAAAAAAATCGAAAACGACCTCTACGGGTTTGACAGGCTGTGAAGGCAAGTTTAACAACAACTACAAAAGAGTTAACATTTTCAAATACATTCTGCCAAATTTCGCCCAAAAGATGTTAAAAATGGGCATTGCTGGTGACGTGAACACCATGCCAAAATACGGCTTTCAGGCTCTTTTCCCACGTTTTGGACATGTAAGATGCATTGTCTGTAACAAAAGCTGTTATATTAGCAAAAGGTATTTCATACTTATTAACGCACTGAAGTAATGCCTCGCTGACTGCTTTAAAAAATTTACGGATTCCGAAGTGATGCATTCAAAGAAGACTGCATTCAAAGAGGTTTCATCATTGCAACTTTTAACATTCGGTTCAGCTGATGGAACAGCAAGAATATTGAAAATGTATCTATCTTCTGAATCAGTTGTTTCGTCTGCTACGATGCTCCGAATACTGATTTTAAAAAGCTTTCCTTTGTTGCCTGTAAATATCATATGTTTACGGCAAATAACATTTCCGCATCCAATTTGCATTTAGAATAACACCAATATCTTTCAACGAATTTTCCACGTAATTTTTTATGTAGGGTTTTCCAGGTTGGAAAGTGGGATGTTAGCTGCACAAAAGGCACCAGTAAATTTCGAAAGTTCCATTGAGCGATGCTGTTCTTGTGCTGTTCTTTTCCCAATTAATCCATCAACACATTTCTGCATTATCTTCGGTTGACTGTTTAGACACACCTTTGTTTTATGCAGCTTTCTTGCTAAATGCTTTTCACAACGGTCCTTTCTTGAAAACTCCACTGGTATGTTGCAACACGAACAGAACAATAGATTTTTGTTCACATGAAACATTCCCTTGCTGTACTGCTTGCATCTTTTAGATGCACTCATTTTACTGGCGTGGCTAATTCTTAAAATAAAAAACAGTATCTAGAAACTTCATAAACTACTTACAAGAAAGCACAAATTTTCTACGCTAAGCGTCTGCGAAACACTCTTTTCTGTGAGCTGCTTTCCCAGCGAAAATTACTAACACAACTGACGACATCCGGTTTGCGATTTACTAGTCCGACAAGTCGAAAAGGTCATTCAACAGTAGTGGGAAGAAATAACGAAAGACAGCGTGTGCACTCTTCAGCAGAGTGCATGTGACCTTGAATTACCTTTCAAGCTTGTTTGAAAAGAGTATCTTCGTAACGAACAATCATGAGAAATAATTCACGGTTTGAAGCTCTGGTTTGGATTTACGAATACGATTACGTTACGGTATATTTTTCGCGTAAATTCTAACGAAGGCAGTATTAAAATTATTTAATTATAAAAAATACAATAATCAAAAAACATAATAGAAAAAATCTGAAATTTGCGGATATATTTGATATTCGCAAAATTACAGAAAAAAAACAAAATTCGCGAAAAACATCGCGGAAATTCGCATCGCGACAGAGTTGCTGCCCTAGTCATAGATAATAATGTAAATTATGTGAAAGAATAAAGACGTTAGTTCTTCAAAAGAATTTTTTTTTCTGTACTTAAAAAACGGGTAGAACTTTTTTTTTCGATTGGAAGTTTAACGACAACCGTGAGCAACTGAGTGGGCTACAAACAGTCTCCCGTTCCTAATTTAGGGCCAATGGTTCCAGGGAAAGGAAAGAGCCATCGTCATAAGACAAACGCAACATCCATGTCTCACCGGGATTCCAACATGAACCCATCTCGGAAGAATATTTCAGAAGCTATCGCTTAGACAGCTGAGCCACCGAGGACGGCTTCGAACGTTTGCACACACCTAATAAATGTATATGAGTGATCATCTATTGCTATATCATTTCCTAATAAATGTATACGAGTGACTATCTATTGCTGTATCATTTCCTAATAAATGTATATCAGTGATCATCTATTGCTATACCATTTCCTAATAAATGTATATCAGTGATCATCTATTGCTATATCATTTCCTAATAAATGTATATCAGTGATCATCTATTGCTATATCATTTCCTAATAAATGTATATCAGTGATCATCTATTGCTATATCATTTCCTAATAAATGTATATCAGTGATCATCTATTGTTGTATCATTTCGTAATAAATGTATATGAGTGATCATCTATTGCTATATCATTTCCTAATAAATGTATATCAGTGATCATCTATTGCTATATCATTTCCTAATAAATGTATATCAGTGATCATCTATTGCTATATCATTTCCTAATAAATGTATATGAGTGATCATCTATTGCTATACCATTTCCTAATAAATGTATATGAGTGATCATCTATTGCTATATCATTTCCTAATAAATGTATATCAGTGATCATCTATTGCTATACCATTTCCTAATAAATGTATATCAGTGATCATCTATTGCTATACCATTTCCTAATAAATGTATATGAGTGATCATCTATTGCTATATCATTTCCTAATAAATGTATATCAGTGATCATCTATTGCTATACCATTTCCTAATAAATGTATATGAGTGATCATCTATTGCTATATCATTTCCTAATAAATGTATATCAGTGATCATCTATTGCTGTATCATTTCCTAATAAATGTATATCAGTGATCATCTATTGCTATACCATTTCCTAATAAATGTATATCAGTGATCATCTATTGCTATACCATTTCCTAATAAATGTATATGAGTGATCATCTATTGCTATATCATTTCCTAATAAATGTATATCAGTGATCATCTATTGCTATACCATTTCCTAATAAATGTATATCAGTGATCATCTATTGCTATACCATTTCCTAATAAATGTATATGAGTGATCATCTATTGCTATATCATTTCCTAATAAATGTATATCAGTGATCATCTATTGCTATACCATTTCCTAATAAATGTATATGAGTGATCATCTATTGCTATATCATTTCCTAATAAATGTATATCAGTGATCATCTATTGCTGTATCATTTCCTAATAAATGTATATCAGTGATCATCTATTGCTATACCATTTCCTAATAAATGTATATCAGTGATCATCTATTGCTATACCATTTCCTAATAAATGTATATGAGTGATCATCTATTGCTATATCATTTCCTAATAAATGTATATCAGTGATCATCTATTGCTGTATCATTTCCTAATAAATGTATATGAGTGATCATCTATTGCTATATCATTTCCTAATAAATGTATATCAGTGATCATCTATTGCTATATCATTTCCTAATAAATGTATATCAGTGATCATCTATTGCTATATCATTTCCTAATAAATGTATATCAGTGATCATCTATTGCTATATCATTTCCTAATAAATGTATATCAGTGATCATCTATTGCTGTATCATTTCTTAATAAATGAATGAGTAGTCCCGGCGGCAGAGTGGTACGAAGCGCTGTCCTCTAAACATTTGTCCGATGTCGGACTCTATTCAAATTCTGGGTGAGGCATAGACGATATGTTTATTTCAAGGCATTGACTCTCACCTTCTCTGGAACCAGTGGTCTCAAGATGGGGACGAGCGACTGCATATATAGTCCATTGCGTTTGTTGATGGTGGGTGTTCAACCCCCAGAAAAAAACAAAAAGTTTGAAGTACCAATCATAGTGCTCAATGTGGGTACTCGGTTTACTAAGGAGTTAATCATAAAAAATAAGGACAAACATTATATTCTGCTTATGAAGATAACAGCGCTCTTTACATCAACATACAAAGTCTTTCCCTGATTACGATAAATTCTATAAAATGAACCTCGCTCGTACGGTTTTCCAATATAGCTTACCTGGAATCCAGAACGTTTTTACGGGTCATCAGTATGCCTCAATGTGGACTCCTTTTGTTACACGGAGGACATCCAGTTGGTACTCTATCTCTTTCCATGTATTCTGCAACATGTCACCTGTGATGGTCGCAAACGCTTCAGTTATTCTGCCCTTCAAAGTGTTAATATCTGCAACTGGTGTTGCAAAAACTTGATCCTTAATGTAGCCCCATAAAAAGAAGTCAAGTGGCTTAATGTCTGGGGGAACTTGGTGGACAGGGTGTGGGACTATCTCTGCCTATCCATCTGTTAGGGAATTTGTCATCTAAGAATTGACGGACAGGTACTCCCCAGTGCAGGGCTACACCGTCCTGCTGGAACATTGCGCATAGTTGCAGTTCTTCCAATTGAAGTGCAACATACAGCTGCATCATGTCGAAGTAAATGCCCTATGTAATGGTGGGCTCAATAAAAAAGAACGGTCCAATTACTTTGTTGTGAATTAGTCCGCACCAAACATTGATTTTAGGGCTATCCCTCTGTTTCTCCAAAAACACATGTGGGTTCTCTGAACCTCATATACGGGCATTATGCGTGTTCACTTTACCTAAGGTATGAAAAGTTGATTCGTCTGAAAAAAATCCGCTTCAGGTAATCATTATCTTCGTCTATTTGTTCAAGAATATCCGTAGCGAATGTCATACGTCTGGGCCCATCATTAAGTTCCAAGGCTTGAACAATTTGCAATTTGTACGCAAAAAAACGAAGCCGCTTTCCTAAAAGGCAGTGCATTGTCTTCATAGGTATTCCCAGTTCACTAGAGGCATGACGAATTGATTTCCTCGGGCTTCGTAGGTGTTCCCAGTTCACTAGAGGCGTGGCGAATTAATTTCCTCGGGCTTCGTAGGTGTTCCCAGTTCACTAGGGGCATGACGAATTGATTTCCTCTGGCTTCGTACGAATGCATCACGCACGGCGTCGACAGTTTCCTCACTAATGAAAGGTCTTCCACTTCTTACACAGTCACCGATACTGCCCGTCTGTTTAAACTTTTGATACCAGTTCCTAATGCTCTTCGCATCAGGCGAAGCTCTACCATACTCACGCATGAACTTCCGCTACACTGAAATTGGAGATTTGGTTTCAAGAAACAAGAGAACACAATTAGCCTTCTCCTGCATAGACACCATTTCGCCGACTGATGCTTTTAACAACAAACTACGCTGCAGACGTGCAGCGTCAACTATTGTTCCAAAGGTACAACGAACAAAAAACTTGAGAATATGATCCAGTCAATGCAACAAACCGCGTACGTCTAACTAGCTCGGCTCCTTTTATACGATTTATCGTAATCAGGGAAAGTCTTTGGATACACTCTGTACTTTTAGTGGCATTTACAGGAAGCAACCTACCTGTAGACCGTGGCAAATAACAAACTAATTTCTTCGAATAGAGGAAACACACATTTTATGGAACATAGCTTGTCATCAATCAGAAACGAAATATTTCGCAAAAAAAAAAAAAAAAAAAAAAAAAAAAAGCAATATGATGAATAAATAAATACATCGTTCTTAACCACGTTCTAGAAACACACGGCAACCGAAAAATTGTTTTTCAGCCGCCGCTGTGGAATCTCGCCCTTTGGATTTAACTGCTATAATATATATAGCCAGTGCCGTCGTTAATGCCCACCAGATGGAGACGTCTCAGTAGCTGAGCCCATCTTACGGATTTATGATGTCAGAAGCTGACTTAAAAATACACATAGCACCGTGGATTGTTGGCCACCGTGGCGTATATGTAACGCACTCGGCTAGATATCGAGAGTTCTGTAACAATTTTTCGGTTGCTGTGTGTTTCTAGAACGTGGTTAAGAGCGATGTATTTATTTATTTACTGTCGCCACGTATTTGGAGTATTTTCAATATGATGAAGATGTGTATATGCATTCAGAAAAGAACAGTGTCTTACCTTTCTTAATAACTCCAGAATGGACCTCGGCTTTAACGAGAAATGTTTCACTGGCAAAAGCATCACTTAAAGGATTCTTAGTTTCCCATTTATCGTTTTGAGGATCATAAGTTTCTACTTCCATCACAGGTGTGCTATTTAAAACCACAGGTGAGCCAATTACACCTATTCTTCCAAGTGTATGTAATTTACCATTGTGAGAGACTGTTGTGAAACGTGATTTTGGATATTTCATAGAAAAGATGAAATGCCACTGATTCGTCAGTGGGTCGTAAATCTCTGCTGTGTGTGAAATTCCTCCTAAACTAACACCTCCAGAGACGTAAATCTTCTCATTGATGTTTCCGCAGCTGTGATCAAATCGTTTGGACAGCATTGGCGGAAGGATATTCCAATATTTAGTTAGGGGATTATATCGCGCTACGGCATCGGAAGGACACTGCATCTTTTCCTTCCTCCTGTAACGTAGATAAACTCTTTCAAAGATGTAACGCCTGGAAATTCGAGATCTTTTTTCATCTTCCGCTCCTCAAGCCATTTATTTTGCTGTGGGTCAAAACAACGTATCTTGTCCGACATATTGCTTTTAGTGTCACCTCCAATTATGTAGATCATGCCTTCATGCAAAACAATTCCTGAGAGTAATAGAGTATCGTGAATTAAATCTAATGCTTTCCATTCCAAAGTCTTTACGTTAAACAAATGGATTGTGCTATGCAAAAATAAGTAGATTATTTCTTTGAAAGCAATAACTTGATGTATTTGGTTCGGCATATTGGTTGTCAAATCTACCTGTTTCTCGCTTTCCACATCTACATATTTCACAGAAATATAGAGAGGATTCCAGCATACGGCGTATATACCGTAATCAGGGATGTTACTATCTCGTTTTGAGTGGTCGAATTTTTTTTTGTAAATTCGTGGTCCTGCCGTGAACTCAGGAAATTGGGACCTCTTCTTCGTCAATAAGTGGTAAAGCTTTGCTTTTTCTACTAAATCTCTGCTCGGAGTGTGCGATTGAACTAATTCCTCGTCTGAAACACGTTCCACTAGGTAATCAGGGGTCAATAGAACAATCCGAACCAAAACAAATAGTTCGTGAAACAAATCTCCTCTTTTCGGAAGGCGAACCCTTGACCCACCGGATCACAGCTTCGAATACATCTTCTTCATTCCTGACTTTCAAATCATCTCTGCTGATGACCTCCTTTAAGTACGGAAAGGGTAAAGCTAAGAAACTTTCGGATCTCGAGAAGGCTACAAAATTTTCTCTGATGAAGTGATCACTAGAGCTCATGGCCTTCAAGCACTGAAAGTCAAGAGCAAGTTGACGGGTCTCCCATACGTTGTCGAAACGCAGCCTCTTCTCCAGAAATTCCCAACATGCATCGTGGATTTTTTTAATTTCAAGAATTTTTGTCGCTGTCAGCAAATTCTGCACATTTTTCAAAGAAATTTTTATTTTCCCACTGTATGCAAAATCGAAAACAGACTGTAAGAGGTCCGGGTCTATGTCTTCCAAAGAAATAATTACCTTAGAGTCGGTGAAAGCTGTACGAAAGCAGGGAATAGCAGCTGCCAGAACAAGCCGATGGGCAGAGAAAGGTCGATTTTGGATGGTAATTTTGAAATCTACGAGCTCCTCTTTCAACCTCATGTCTTCAAACACAGCGAAAGATGATGACATTAAATCATCTTGACAGTAAATAATGCTGTCATCTGTATTTGGCTCCATCATATGCTATTCACTTAATACAGCAAAAGTGATTCAAAATTTTTCAAAACAAAAGAGGAAAAATTGAGAAACTTCAGACATATTACAAAATCTGGTAAACTCCCCTCGGTAGAAAACGCTGACGATTAACCGTTCATGCCTGTTTCTTCTCAATACGTATGTGCGTCTCTCCTTTAAACACCTGCGGACAATACGATACTTGGAAATAAAGCAGCTGGATAGACTGCAGTGCCCTTTGTTCAGGATATTGCGGCAGTTATGACGAAATCTGAACAGAAACTGAAGCTTATCGTACTTAACACATCGACAGATTTAGGTGTACTTTGTTCATGGGGAGCCAGGAGATTAAGTAAGATATGACGTAAAGGAACAAGAACTGTAACTCGTCATGCTAAATACATCCATTCTTTGTTCTCTCAACAATAGAAATTCGAGATATTTATTTCATGTTAATAATGGGAGGATAACATGTGTGATAATTTATATGGGCTAATACTCCATTCCAGTTTTATTCTTCTTATAGAAAACCACAGTTTTCAATAAATTAGTACGATGAAAGAAAATTATTCGAACACGTTGCGGTAATATTCTGGAGTCGATAAACGTTTCGAGATGTTTTCATACACACTCACTCGGTAGACAAAACATTAGAAATAGGGGTGATGGGCAGCTGACATCGGCATCCCCCCTCCTCTCGCAGAGTGGAACACACCGCAACCGAACACAGGCGATAAATAGGTGGATAGCAGGGCTTCCCAACAACGTATTGTAATTGACGCACATGGGTAAACGTGGTCATCTGAGCGACTTTGATCGTGGACGCATTGTCGGCGCAAGACAGATGGGCCATTCTATCGCCCAAGTCATAAGAAACCTAGGATTACCGAGGGCAACCGTTTCAAGGGTATAACGCGAGTATACCATTGACGAACGTACCACCGCCCATAGAGCATGCGTTGGACGACCATACTCCATTGACGAATAAGCGGCTCAGCTCAAGGTGGTGGTGGCTCTGTGACGGTTTGGGGATCCTTCTCATGGGACACATTAGGTCGTGCGTCTAGGGAGGGGTCTTTAAACGCTGCGCGGTATCAGCATGTGCTGATCGCTAGGGTAGTAATCTTATCGCGGGAAAAAAAGGCGAAATTCGCAGGGTGGTTGCTGGGTAAATCGCGAAATTCCGCAAAAGGTTTCCGAAATTTCGGAATTTTCCCCGAAATTGCACGAAATACCGTATTTCCAAAAAGTTATTCTGCTTTCAGGTTCTTTCCCCACGCTTTGGATACGCAAGATGCGTTGTCTGTCACAAAAGTGCTTATATTCGCAAAAGGCATTTCATACTTATTAACGCACTGAAGTATTATTACCTGGCTGACTGTTTTAAAATTTACGGATTCCAAAGTGATGTACTCGAGGAAGATTGTATTCAAAGAGGTTTCAGCATTACAGCTTTCAGCATTCGCTTCAGCTGATGGAACAGAAAGAATGTTCAAAATGTGCCTGTCATCTCAATCAGTTATATCATCTGCAACGATGCTAACACGGAATGCGCCGCGCCGGTGGCGCAGTGGTCTAAGCACTGGCTTGTGATGATTCGTCCGAAAGGTGTCCGGGTTCGAATCTCGGTGAGGCATGGATGTTGTGCTTGTCTTACGGCTCTGTCTCTCTCCCATCCCTGGAACCAGTGGCCCTAAATTAGAGACGGGCGACTGCTTATAACCAGGGCTGTAGAATACAAGGGCTGGGTCACAGGCTTCGGACTCACGGATCCCTACGAACGCCGGCTTGTGACGTCAGTATGTTGGAACGGAGCTGACCGCTGCACTGGATGGCTGCAGTGAAGGAAGAAAGCTAACGAGCATTTCAGTGCCTTTTGCAAAGAAATGTAGCAAATGATTCATTCTACGTATTTAACTCACTTAAATACAAAGAGAAAAGGCTGGAATATAACTAATGACAAATGAAAAGTTTCATTACATTCACACAATACGTTGAAATTTTCAGGTCACAAGTTTTCCTGCCAGCATCTTGCTCAAGCAGATGTGTACATTAAAATATATTTGATCTACGATATTACACAAATAGATCACCTGAAGTGAACAGGTTTTTTTCCACGTTTCTTTTTCCGTTTAATTTCTTAAATTTCGAAGAGTAATCTTAAAATTGCAAATGTTTTCGTATGCTTATTTTTCGTTTTTCCTTAAACTTTATTTGCGGTGTTTTCGTAGTGGGTCTTCGACGTCTTTCTAAATCAGTATTGTTTTTGTTTTGTTTTTTCACGTAAAGCAGTAATGTACTACTTTTAAGGAAACAACACAATGAAAGGTAACACAATGTATGTATACTCTTGCTAAAAATCAATGAATTAATGAATATATATTTTTCTATAGTGGCCCCCACTTTGGTTGAACATCAGATGATCTTGCATTCTGAATTACTGCTATATATGCACTTATATATTAAATTAATATTTTTTTACATACGGTGCATGGAATTTCTTATGAATTTAACGCCTACGTTTTTTAACATCTCATTAACTACACCCGCGCTTTAAAGTTTCTCCTTATGCACTGAAGTAACTGACACTGAATGCCAGGTAAACAAGTAAAATTTTGCGCATGTAGTCAGCTATTTGCCCTACAGTTTTTTTGTTTCTCTTCGCTCCCAGAGGCAAAAGAATGAGTATTTTTCACCAAGGAAAATAAATTGAGAACCCCCCCGAAACAGAGCTGCAAATTTTCGTTTCATAAAATACAATATTTATTTCACTATAGGGGAAAAGTGGTATTTTAATAATTTAATAGCAAAAAGATCATCAGAATTTCAATTAAAAGGCTTCGAAGAAAATTTAAATGTACGAGAGGCATCAATTTCGTATCGGTAGTTCTTTCAAGGGAAAGACGTAGCTGCATTGCGTTCCCATAATTTCATTTTGGTTATTTACCATCATATATTTAGAAACATGGGATGTAAGGTCACGTGACGCGTAACATCACAGCCTCTCCTTGACAAATGTCAACCCCGCCTTCTCGTGGTGCATCCTGTTCCCACTAAAGGGGCTCTGACGACCGCCAATAGCGGTATAACTATACCATCGGGATTAGAGGAAATTCTATCCCACACTCACCAACCCGCTTGGCCAGCGTGGTGAGTTATGGCCAAACCCCTCCAAAATGATTCCACAACTTAAATCTTGGCCCTCAGTCTCCGGCAGCTGGAATGTACCTGGCCAAGGCAGCGGCCAGTGCGACATGAAGGCAGAGGGTGCTAAGAATCCCCGGAGGACCGGACTAGGCTGCCATCTGATGCTGACCTTGGCTACTTACAATGGACGCTCCCTATCTTCTGATTCAAGGCTTCTTGAATTGGAAGAGGAATTACAAAGGATCAAGTGGGACATCGTGGGGCTAAGTGAGGTAAGGAGAAAAGGAGAAGATCTCATCGAACTGAAAAGTGGGCATCTCTTCTACTATCGTGGGACAGATACTGGCAGAACTAGTGGTGTTGGATTTATAATAAACAAGAAACTGAAGGATAAAGTTGTAGAAGTTGAAAGTTCCTCTGACAGAGCTGCACGACTTGTTATCCAACTCTCGAAAAGATACCAGGCTCAGATTATTCAAACTTATGCACCCACCACAAGTCATCCTGAAGAAGAAATTGAAGAATTTTATGAGGAAATTTGTCATCTAAATAATAAAGGTAAGCAGCACTTGAAAATAATTATGGGAGATTTCAATGCAAAAATAGGGCAACGGCAACAGAATGAAACTTCAGTAGGTAAATTCGGTCACGGCAACAGAAACCAGCGTGGAAATACTCTCGTTGAGTTTGCAGAGGCAGAAGGGTTTTTCATCTTGAACTCCTTCTTCAAGAAAAAGCCACACAGGAAATGGACATGGAGACATCCAAATGGGACGACAAGTGAAATTGATTTTATTATGTGTAACAAAAAATTCGTCATAGAAGACTGCAGTGTGCTAAACAAGTTCAACACAGGTAGTGACCATAGATTGGTGAGATGTAAGATGCACCTCAACACTAAACTTGAACGTGGCAAGCTCATAAGACAAACAAAACCTATTGACATAACCAACCTTAAAAAACACCATAATACCTTCAAGTTGGAACTGAAGAACAGGTTCTCTGCTTTGGAAGGCCTAACATCGGAAGAAGTGGACATCTCTGAAGTTAACAGAAAAGTAACCAAAGCTCTTATGGAAACAGCAACAAAATTAGCTGGGTCTAAGAACAAGTTGCATGTAAACAAATTATCAGGAAAAACGAAAATGTTGATGCAAAAAAGAAGAGAGATGAGGACAACTAAAGAAGATGTGACTTCCAAAGTGGAATATATAGAGCTATGCAAGACAGTAAGAAAAAGTATCACTGAAGACGTAAGAAAATTCAACTGTGAACTAGTGAGGAAAGCAATTGAAAACAACCAAAGCCTAAAGATAGCAAAGGGACATCTCAGTAAGGGAAGAAAACAGATTATGGCACTGAGAAAAGAAGATGGTTCTGTAACAAGAAATAGAGGCGAAATTTTGACAAGAGTGAAAGATTTCTACTCCAAATTATATGAAAGGGAAGATACATGCACTCCAGACATCATAAAAGATACCAGTACCAGAGTTCCTCCAGTCCTTCCAGCAGAAGTTGCACATGCAATCAAGAACATGAAGCGAGGAAAAGCTCCAGGAGAAGATGGAATTACTGTAGACATCATACAAGAAGCAAGTGGAGAAATCGAAACAGTACTCGCCCAAATTTTCACTCGATGCCTTAATGAAGGAAAGATTCCTGAGGATTGGAACACCGCTACAATGATCCTGCTACATAAGAAAGGTGACATTGAGGATCTCGGAAACTACATACCTATCAGCCTCCTATCAGTAGTTTATAAAATCTTCACTAAAGTTCTTTCACACCGCTTGAAGGTAACACTGGACATGGCTCAACCGAGAGAACAAGCTGGATTCAGGAGTGGCTACAGCACAATAGATCATATCCACGTACTGAGAGAACTAATTGAAAGAGCGAGGGAATATGAACTTCCATTGTGCATGGCTTTTATCGATTATGAAAAAGCCTTTGATTCGGTGAAACCATCAGCAGTTACAACGGCTCTGAAAACCTGCGGTATTGAAGATGCATACATTAATATTATTAATAACATCTATGAAAATGCAAGTGCAAAGATTCGGCTGTTTGAAAATACAACACACATAAAAATTGGAAAGGGAGTGAGACAAGGTGACACCATATCTCCGAAGCTCTTTAATGCCACATTGGAGGGTGTTTTTCAGTCGCTGAGCTGGGAAAACAAAGGGATAAAGATTAATGGAGATTATCTAACCCACCTTCGTTTTGCTGATGACGTAGTCATTTTTGCAACTACCCCATCAGAGCTGCAGAGTATGATCCAGGAACTTGCTGACAAGAGTAAAGAAGTGGGATTAAAAATGAACTTTCAGAAGACAAAAGTGATGTTCAATGCTTTTACAAGAAATGAAGATTTATCGATTGATGGAGAAAAGCTGGAGATAACAGACACGTACGTTTATCTTGGACAGCAGATATCAAGTGAGGGTCACATTGATGAAGAAATTAATCGGCGTACAAAACTTGCCTGGAGAGCTTTTGGAAGAAACAGCATAATTTTCAAGAGCAATATGCCATTATGTCTTAAAAGAAAAGTGTTTGATCAATGCATCCTTCCAGTGCTTACGTATGGTGCAGAGACGTGGACCTTAACTAAAAGAGACATACAAAGGCTGCAGACAACTCAAAGTAGCATGGAGAGGTGCATGCTTGGTGTAACCAGGAGAGATAAGAAGAGGAACTCGTGGATCCGAAAAATGACAAGAGTGGAAGACATCATGATCAGAGTTAAATCCCTGAAATGGCAATGGGCTGGACATACTGCCAGAAGGACAGATCATCGATGGACAGCCGAAATTTTAGATTGGATTCCAAGGGACAGGAAAAGACCCAGAAGAAGACCACATGGGAGATGGGTGGATGAAATTCGAAAGTATGCAGGGGTGACATGGAGGAGACTGGCACAAGACAGACCGTTGTGGAGGAAACTTGGGGAGACCTTCGTCCAGCAGTGGATTGATAATGGTTGACAATGATGATGATGATTTAGAAACATGTGAAGTATGAAATCTGTTTTTAAAATCACGCACAGTTGAAAAGTTAACTTACCAAACGAACGAAAACAAAAATTCCTGTTGTGTTCAGGCATCCGACCACACTTTAATTCCGAGAGCTTTGGGCGCAACTACTGGACTGCAACCACTTTTTCATCTTCTTCTCAGATTTTCTTTTCTGAAGTGATGCTTTTCCATTGAGATGTCGTAGCCTGATGAATGTTCTTACACGAGAATAAATTCTGATTGCCTCTTTAGAAACTTGTGGGTATCTTTCTTCCAATATTCTCTTTAACTCTTGGGTAACCTGTTTTCTTTTGTGAGCCCCTTCTTTTCCGTGAATCGCAATAAATATGGTTTCGAATTCTTCAATTGTTTTAAGCCAATCTGCTGTTGGTGTAGTTAACCCTCCTTGTGAAATTAAATTGATCCAAACGGAGGAATCGAAATCATCACCTACTTTATGTGAAACAGTGCCCAGAGAAGGATCTTTTTCTCGGCCACATATTTGAGGGCTTCGTGTTCTGTGAAAGACATAAGGCAAGAACTTGAGCTGTTTTCATCAGCTTTCCACGACATTGGCACAGGTTCATTACATAAATTTGTACACATCTGATCATCGGTCACATCATTGCAAGACAATTTAACAATTTCTTGGATATCTTTCTCTGCGAAAGCGCTCTTAAGTAAATCTGCAGTCAGATAGCAATCAACTGAAGCAGGTGATCACAGGTGTTCAGTTTGTCTGAAAGACCTGGTAATTTATTTGCCAAAAGAAATTGTTTCAAACGACTGATCACTTCAACTGGAGAAGGATGGTCATAAAAATTTCCGATTCCTCTTATTTGATTAAATAAACTTTCAAGGGCATCTTAAGTCAAAAGGGATGTCATAATATAGGTTCCTCCAATGGATTTCAAATCTGTGTGCAGTCCGAGAAGTGATGATATCGAAACCAGCATACCCTTTTGAAATGGCAATATGTTCTTCTTTTCAAACACTCTCATTCCAGATATCGCGTTACTCATAAGTGATAATATTTTTTTGTCTCGTAACGTATGATTCGATCCCAAAGGCTGCTTGCAGTGGCTTATTACTGGGTGGGTGTGGACGACTACTGTTCATGACATCAAAAAACGAGTCCACTAGTTCAAAATAACTCGAAGCTTTTTCATTGCCAGTCAGTAACTGAATTGCTTTTGCTGTTGTTGCGGAAAAAAGGGTTTTGGCAGGCGCGACCTTTTGCCTTTCGTTGCCTGTCACGTTTAAAAAACAGGGTTTTAATTTGTGACAAATTCTGAGAACGCCGCGATCCTTTTCGAAAACGTCTTCTACAATTTTTGATGTTAGATGGGTACCATCTTCTAATACTAGTCCGTTATCCAAAAAATGATTTCTAAGGAGTTTTAAGTAATGTGGAAGATCAGCGAAAACCCAAACACGTTTTTCTTCTTGATATGGATGAGGAAATGAGGATAATTCTAAGGAAATCTGAAGTTCTTTCCATAAAGTAGAACATCCTCCTAAATCATAAACAATGGCTTTCACTTTTACGCCACTGTTTTCAACTGCCTTTATAACTGAAAAAAGTAATTCCTTAGTTACAGTCTTCTGGAAATCAAAAAACACTGGTTGTTTCCATGGAGACAGAATTCCTCTCGCCAACACAAACTGAACTCTAGAAAATGGACCTAAAATTTGATCTTCAGTGGCATCGTAGCACAATTTGCTATCTATGTGCATTTCATCGAAACTCAAAATGCAAACTTTTTCGGCTTCGGTCATAGTTTCAGAGCCTTTTTTCATAAGCAGTAGCACATTGCGTAAAATTCCTGGTCTGCAAGAGAACTACTTTGCGCACCACTTTTTCAGCGTACTCGCACTTGGTAGTGGAATGCCTATTTTAGTTTTCCAAAAATCGTAACTCTTTCTAGAAAGGGCTCTAGTTACAATCCCCCTGGAAATGTCTTCAGCTTTCCAAATAATTTTTTTTTCTTTCAACTATTGCTTGCAGTTGTGTCGCAGTTAATACACTTTTAATAAGCGCTTCCATTTTTAACAGTTTTTTATTCTTTAAATCACTAATTTTCAGCTACGTTTTCAAAACTCTGTTTTCACACAACAGTCGTTGCATTCGTAATTTTCTCTGTCGTCTTCCGTTAGCTTTCATTTTTAACTCCTTGGTTCTCTCCAGTTTTAAAAGTTGAATTTCTTTTTTAAGGGATGCAACATTTTCAAGCAGCAATCTATTTTCCTCCGTTATTTTGATACAGGAAGAACAACTGATATCGCCTGATGTTTCATCAACTTCATAACAGAGATCCTGCGTTTCTTGCACAGAAACCTTTTTCGGACTTAAATTATCCATTCTATCGAAAGCACTTTTTAAAGTATCTCATTTGCGCTTTCTGTTACATCGTGGAGTGACACTGCTGACAGTTCGGCACGTTCAGGACAGGCACCGCGTTTTGTTTCAGTATTTTTTTCTCCGGGAGTCCAAGTAGGCGATTTTTTAAATCATCTTCGTAATCGGAAGAATGAAAATGTTCGCTGCAAACTCTAGCATTTGCTACATTCACAGAGTCTGACCTATATATAGCACTTGTTCAGCCATTCTTTCACCAAATCTGGATTTTTCAAAGGAAATGCATGGTACACAATACACTGAGACTGACCTTTAGTTTTTTTGTAATGATTCTTACAAATAGCCACAGAACAACTCGACATTGTTATAAGTATTTCAATGTAAACTAACTAAACGATTTCTCTAAGAGCAAATTTTAAGAGCTGAATACTTATCCACACAAAGCAAAGAAAAGAATACAGCGTAAGTAGAGAGACCCTTCACGGGAGCTTCACGTTTCCAACCCGAGTTCCAACACAGTGACGTCAGAAACAGGTCATCAGTCACCGCTGAGGGGATCCGTGGCGGCAAAATTTCTTCGAAGGAATGACCCAGCCCTTTTTATTCTATCAGCTCTCCTTATAGCCTATTGAGCAGCACGCAGTGGTCGTTAAACCTCCAATAAAAAAACAAGAAAGATGACACCGAATTTTCGGGTGTAATAGACACGTCTTTTGAATCCGTTCTGACGCAAATTAAATTTATCAAAGCTATTCAAAGGCAATGCAACCGGTATGGAAAACAATAGTATCTGACGGAAGAAATAAGTTTTTCAATCGGGTCTTTAATCCCTCAGATATTGGTGTAAACGGAATCTTGAGCTTACAAACTCTTAGAAACAGAGTTATCGACAAAAATAAGATGTGACTTTACGTCCCCTGGTGAGAAAACCATGCATTATTTTAGAAAGAAAGTATTCTCAAAAGGTTTAGATATACGAGCGGTATCGGACCAAGGAAAAAAAAATTTTAGCCGAGTTTTCAGGAGCCCAGATTTTGCTACAAATACATCAGAAGCAGAAATTAACACTGATGAATGACCCCTGGTGGCCAAACCATTCTTTACAAAACATTAGAAATTATGTGAAAAATATTTTCCATCAGGTCTTGTATGCGGTACAGGAAGAATTTTTCAAATCGGAGTTTTAGGAGCAGAAAACGCAATTTACCTTTACGCCTCCTAGCGGAAAGTCTATGAATTACTTCAAAATTTTGAATTTTTAGGAAAAACATGTCACACTAGAAACACTATCCAACAAAGAAGGATTTTTTTAAATCGGACTCCTAGAAGTCAAGATAATGACAAAAATAAGATATACGTCTACGCCCCCTGGCGCAGAAACCATGCACTATTTAAGAAGAAAATGTTTCTAAAAGGTTTGTCGACACGAGTACTTCGGTCTACAAACGACGTTTTTTTTCAATCGAGAATTTAGAAGCTCATATTTTACTGCAAATACATCAGAAGCGGAAATTAAGATTTACGCCCCAGGTGGCCAAACTATTTTTTTACAAAAATTAGAAATTATGTGCAAACGATTTTTCATCAGGAGCTGTATCTGGTGCAGAAAGAATTTTTCAAATCGGAGATTTAGAAGCAGATATATAGGGAGAAACGCAATTTAGCTTTACGCCCCCTAGCGGAAAGTCTAGGAATTACTTGAAAATTTTGAAATTATATGAAGCACATGTCACACTAAAAACACTATCCAACAAAAAAGGAATTTTTCAAATCGAACCCCTAGAAGTTGAGATATCGACAAAAATAAGATATAAATCTACGCCCCCTGGCGTACAAACCTTGCACTATTTTAAGAAGAAAATGTTCCTAAAAGGTTTGTTGACATGAGTAGTATCGGTCTACAAACGACGTTTTTTTTAATCCCGAATTTAGAAGCTCATATTTTGCTGCAAATACATCAGAAGCGGAAATTAAAATTTACGCCCCCTGGTGGCCAAACCATTTTTTTACAAAAATTACAAATTATGTGCAAACGATTTCCCATCAGGAGCTGTATCCGGTGCAGAAATAATTTTTCAAATCGGAGATTTAAAAGCAGAGATATAGGGCAAAACGCAATTTACCATTGCGCCCCCTAGCGGAAAGTCTATGAATTACTTGAAAATTTTGAAATTATATGGAAAACATGTCACACGGAAAACACTATCCAACAAAAAAGGAATTTTTCAAATCGGACTCCTAGAAGTAGAGATATTGATAAAAATAAGATTTACATCTACGCCCCTGGCGGAGAAACTGTGGGATATTTTAGAAAGAAAGTATTCCGAAAAGGTTTATCGATGTGAGTGCATCAGTCCACGGAAGAATTTTTTCAATCCATATTTTATGGCAAATACATCAGAAACAAAAATTAGCACTTACGCCCCCTGGTGGCCAAAGCATTCTTTACCAAAAATTCGAAATTATATGCAAAAGATTTTCCATTAGGACATGTATCCGCTGTAAAAACCATTTTTCAAATCGGAGTTTTAGAAGAGTTATCGGGGAAAATGTAATTAACTTTTACGCCCCCTAGCGGAAAATCTATGCGTAATTCGAAAATGAAACTATATCTAAAACACTCTTCGACATAAATGGAATCGAAAGATAAAAGAATTTTTTCAATCGGATGTTTAGAAGCAAATATGTGGATTAAAACGTAATTTTGAATTCGACATCATCTGCATTTATGCCCCCTAGCGGCAAAACTGTGCATCGTAAAAAAAACGAAATAAAGGAACATCATTTGCATATTTCAAGCTTCCGAATGCAAAAAGAATTTTTCAAATCGGACTAATAATTGCAGAGATTCCGGGGGTACAGACGGACGGACGGACAGACAAACCGATAACAGAAGAACGATCTTTTTTTACAAAAGACGTGCTAAAAACACCGAAAGCTGATTTTAAAAATCTTTCACTTGCTGCTTGTAAATATCATATATTTTCGGTAAATAGCATTTCCGCATCCAATTTATATTTGGAATAACACCAATATATTTCAATGAATTCAAGTAATTTCTTAATGTAGGGTTATCCAATTTGGGAAGTAGCTGCACAAAAGGCGCCAGTTAATTTCGAAAGTTCAGTTGAGTGATGTTCTTCTTCTTCAGTTCTTTTCTTGATTAATTCATCAACACAAATTTTGCATTATTTTCAGTTGAAAGTTCGGAGACATTTTTTTATGCAGCTTACTTTCTAAATTCTTTTCACAACTGACCTTTTCTGAAGAATCCACTGGTATGTTGTAACACGAACAGAACAACAAATTTTTGTTCACATGAGACGTTCCCTTGCTGTACAGCTTGAATCTTTCAGATGCACCATTCTCCTCACGTGGTTCATTCTCAAAATTAACAAACATCACCTAGAAACCTTATAAACTAAATACTCACACGAAAGCACAAAATTTTTCTAAACTAAGCGACTGCGGAACTCAAACACTCTTTCCTGTGCGCTATTTTTCCCAGATAAAACTACCAATACAATTAACGACATCTGGCCTAACCCTTTAAGCGGTCGATGTACCTGAACCAAATGGTGTCCAAATTTTCTTGCGCTCCTCAAACCGAAGTGTTCTTATGTGACCGAGTTATACAAGCGCTTCGGCTAAACAATTCCTTTCCCTCTTTCATCTCACGAATATCGATTATAAATCTGTCGCTGCCTGTAAATGCTTCCTTACTTACAGTATGTAGTCTGATTCCCTCTTATAGTCCATTATTTTCTGTTCAATTATCCAAGGAATTATTCGGAAGGAGTATTCCCCCTGACGTCGACATCATGCCACAGGGTAGAAACAAGTTACTCAAACATCTTTTCTCTTCTTTCTTAGGTTCGACGCCCTTTTTGTAGCATTCTTAGAAGAAAATATAATCAGACAGGAAAGATTAATGACAATCATTTCCCCAAATGACCACTCAGAATGGCAAACCTAAGGAAAAAGCAACGCTTTCTGATGCACAGGTGCACTAGTTTCTGTAGCAAATATATTCGTTCGAGCTGATTTCAGCCTATTTTGTTAATCCCGAGTTAATCCGTTCCAACAGGTTAAAGGGTTAAGTCGCCTAGGTCGTTCAGCAGTAGAGGGAGTAGAAATCACGAAAGACTACACGTGCGTTTTTCAGCAGAGAAATTGTGACCTGGAATTACCCGTGAAGCTTGTTCGATAAGAGTCTCTTCGTAACGAATAATCTTGAGGAGTAATTAAACGTTTAAAATTCTGGTTTGGACTTTGGAGTAGGATTGCTTTGCGGTATATTTTTGGCGCAAATTCTAATGAAGGCAGTGATAAAACTAATTAAATATGAAAGGTAATCTAAAAATTATAATAGAAATTCATTTAAAATATGAAATTCGTGGATATATTTGATGTTCGCGAAATTACGAAAAAACCTCCTAAAATTCGCCGAATAAAAATCGCGGAAATTCACGCCGCGAAACAATTGCTGGCCTGCTGATCACCTATGCACTTCCATAGCCTTCGCGCATCCTGTGGCCGATGATCTATTCCAGCAGGATAATGCGCCGCCCAACCGGATGGTAACCACCCAGGCATGGCTTCAGGAACACTCATTCTGAGTTTGGAACCATCCAGTGGCCCCCAGGATAACCAGATTTAAACCCTGTGGAGTAGAGCTGAGTTCGGGCTCAATTTTCGAAGTCCCAGTCCTTCCGAGCCTGTGGTATATCAGCCCGAGCCCACCCGAGCCCGAATTTAATATTGCAAGATACAGCGCGGGCCCGAACGAGCCCGAAAACTGGCTAACCTGTAATTAATAAAAAAAACATCTCATTTTCCACACTTCCACTCTGTCTTCCTCCTGCAAGTAACCAATGTATTTCTCAAATGGGGAGTGGTTGCAAGGGATCTGTATCTGTTTTCACAGTGTAACTGTGCGATTTTCTTTGACAGTTCGTTTCCGTCTGAAGTGCTTCGGGCGGTCGGTCATCCAAAATGATCGAGAGGTGCTGCGACTGTATGTTGCTCAAATAATGATAATATTATCGTGCCATAATGCGCTACAGTATGTACATTGCTAAATAGAATTAGTAATGAGCTACTGCGTGGAGATAAGGGGTAAATTGTCATCGGCATGCTATCAACTATCCAGTATCTATAGCTTTTGAAAAAGCTTTTTCTTCTCTGCAGAAACACCAATGCGCGGGCTATGTCATTTTCTACCCAAGCCCGGAATAAATAGCCATCTCTAATGCCTGCTCCCTAACCAGAACCAGTTGCCGAAGAATTCCCTTTACCAATTATAAAGTGTCTCATTTGCTAAATCAAACAAAATCGCATTTATATATGTATATATACACTGAAGTGCCAGAAAAACTGGTACAGACGAGCTTATGCAAAATATACAGCAACGTCCCCTATGCGCGTACTCGGTTGCGTCCGCCAGTGCGTATACAAAACGATAGACATCCTTGCCAGTTGTCAGAGCTGTTTCCGGCATGAGAATGACAAGTAATAACGATTTCAGCGATTTTCAACGCGGAGTCATTGTTAGCGCTGGTGAGATGGGCCATAGTATTTCGGAGGTATAAACGAAGTTTGGCTTTTCACGGACGACCATTGCAAGGGTGTACCGTGACTACAAGAATTCTGGCAAAACCACCAACCTACGATACCAGTGTGGCCGTAAAAAGATATTGGGTGAACGTGACCATCGTCGACTGTCAAGAATCGTTTAACGCGATAAGCGTGCAACACTCTCGCAGGTATCATCGGAATTCAATGCTGGAGCCTCAACAAGCATCAGCGTCTAAACTATGCAACGTACCCTGTACGATATGGGATTTGGGAGCCGACGCCCAACTCGAGTCCCCTTGATGGGTGCACGACACAAAGCTATGCGTCTCGCTTGGGCACGGCAACACCGCTACTCGACACTTGATGACTAGAAACAAGTAGACTGGTCTGACGAGTCGCGTTTCCAACTGTATCGGGAAGATGGAAGGATTTGTGTGTGGCGCAAACCCTATGAAACCATGAATCGCGCATGTCAACAGGGAACTGTACTTGCTGGTGGGGGATCCGTAATGGTATAGGATGTGTCTAGCTAGGCTTCACTGGGATCCCTGGTACGTCTACAAACGTCTGTGACCGGCCAACGATATGTGCGCATCCTTTCTGACGAGGTACACTCGTTCATGTCCTGCATTCATGCTGAAGGGTTGAGCGTGTTCCAACAGGACAATGCAAGTGTCGGAAGACCACATTATGGTTAGAGGAGCATTCATCTGAGTTTGGGGTGTTGCCATTCCCACCCAAGTCCCCAGATCTGAATGTGATAGAACACATTTGGGATGCCTTGTAACGCGTTATCGAACACAGGAATCCGAGACCTCGGAATTCACCCGAATTGTGGAACGCGCTGCAGGAAGTATGGCGTGCATTGCCTACAGCATATTTCCAGAAGCTAGTGGAGTCCGTGTCCCGTCGTGTTTCTGCAGTCCTGCGCTCCCGTGGGGGACCTACCAAGTATTAGACTGGTGTACCAATTTTTCTGGCACTTCAGTGTATATATATATAAATTATCTCGCTCTCCCTCTCTCTAAGAGCTCGAGCTCGCCCGAGCCCGAACAGCAGTAAATATTCTACAGCCCGAGCCCGATTCGTCTCAGCTCTGCTGTGGAGCGGAACATCAGATGCATGGATCCTGGCCCGACGTCTCGGGAGGAGCTGCGCACAATGCTGCAACAGGCATGACTGGTATTACCTCCGGAATCTGGTGGAGACGATACCTCGCAGTATAGAGGCTATAATTTGCGCTGGAGGAGCATTAACATGCTATTACGTAGGTAACTCTAATGCTTAGTCTATTAAGTGTATAATAGCCACAAAGAAGTTTCCTGTGTGTACTGTAATAATGAAGAAACAGTTTTAAGGCTTTAATAATGAAGCTTGTGCGCGGATATGAGCAGACTCTTAGCATTTACTTAACATTATTTAGCTAGAGATATCATTGAACGTCAAATGACAGTTCCGTATTGTGCAAAACAAAATGTTGTAACGGAAAGGAAAACATATTTCTGTAGAGAATGGCGAATATTATCCTGTTAAATAGTAATACATATCACAGGTGTAACTCGAGTGTGGGCTGTCCCGGTCGCAGGTCAAAAGATGGAGCAAAAAACATTGCACTCAATCTGGTTAAAAACAGTTTCTGATACAGTTTGTTTTCGCGCCCATTTACAGTACTTCATTGTAGTGTGTTTCGCCAGTTTCGGTAGCTTTGGCAGCTTTAGATTCGCATTTTCCCTCAGTACATTCATGGAATGCAAGTTGCTCTAATTCGGAAATGAAGACGCGTGTATTGAAAGATAGGGATGTTCTTCACACTGTTGAAGTTTCTTTGGGAGCTATTCGATAATTACTGCTACTGCAAGCTAGAGGTCTGCACAAGCCGGGCTTGTTTTCATCAGTTAAGTAAAACATTTCGGGCTCGGCTGTACTGGACGTTTTAACATTTTGCTCTTGCATTAACAAAATCTTTTCGTATCGCAAAACGAAGAGTGACGTCAAATAATCAGACAGTGAAGTTCACAGAGGCAAATTCATCTGCCCCCGGGTGTACCGGCTATTTACTGTTTTAACCGACGAGTAAGAAGAGAGTCTGGAACGGGACGGTTTGTTTTCTTTTAGGGTTGAAATCCAATTCCGTTCTCACATGGTTCGCTTCAGCGACTAAAACACGTGTTTTTTTTTATTTTCCCAGAAATGTTTACATAAACATAGTTAACAGCTTATCGAAACCAAAACCAAAACGAACTTCTAGGGCCATTCATTGTTACAGCTGAGAAAAGGAAGTTCGAAGAACTTTTTCAAATATCTGGGGGATACCTATAGAAGACTATCTAGCGTGTATTTTCGGTCCCTGTCACCGGCGGGTGTAGGAGAACTGGCCACCGGAGAACTGGCCACAAAAATTTTAAGGGGTTTTTGACCGCTTCATGCCCACGACCCCCAGAGGTTGGTTATCTGAGTCATATAAAGTTTCCGTAATTTCGTCTTTTCTTAATTGCGATAATTAATGTAATTTTTTAGAAAAAATGTTTATGACGTACATTTCAACAGAAGATTTCAGGGTTTTCAAACTACAAGTCTGCAAATTATCTGGGCGCATGTGCTGGCTCAGGAAACTTGTGTGTGGGGGGGAGATACCAAAAGTGCACAATGTAAAACATTTCTGGTCCGATCGGGAGATTTTCATCATTTACAAGCTACAATTCGCACATTATCTTAGCGCATGTGCCTACTCTGGAAACCTGTCGGAGGGGGGGTACCAAAACTGTTAAATATGAAACATTTCTCGTCTGATAGGGTGATTTTCAGCATTTACAAGCTACGTACAACTCGACACATTTTCTGAGGGCATGTGCCTACTATGCAAAACGAGAGGGGGGGGGGGGGGGTTGATACCAAAAGTGTAACATATGAACATTTTCTCCTCCGATCGAAAGATTTTCAGCATTTATAAGCTACAACTCGGCAAATTTTCTGACGGCATGTGCCTACTCAGGATTCTGTCGGGGGTGGGGGGGGGGGTGTTTATACCAAAACTGTACAATATGAAAAATTTCTCGTCGGATCCGGAGATTTTCTGCATTTACAAGCTACGTACAACTCGACACATTATCTGAGGGCATGTGCCTACTCTGCAAACCCTTCGGTGGGGAAGAGGGGAGGTTAATCCCAAAAGTGTAAGATATGAAGAATTAATCGTCCGATCGGGAGATTATCAGCATTTACAAGTTACAACTCGACATATTATCTGAGCGTATGTGCCTACTCAGTAAATCTGTCTGGGGAGGGGTAATACCGAAACTGTAAAATATGAAGAATTTCTCGTCCGATACGAAACTTTTCACCATTTACAAGCTACAACCCCCCCCTCCCCCGACAGGTTTACTGAGTTCGCATAATGTGTCGAGTTGTAGCTGCTAAATGCTGAGATTCTCCCGATCGGACGAAATTGTTCATATTCCACACTTTTGGTATCACCCCCCCCCCGACAGGTTTACTGAGTAGGCACATGCCTTCAGATAATGTGCAATGTGTCGAGTTGTAGCTGCTAAATGCTGAAAATCTCCCGATCGGACGAGAAATTCATCATATTTTACACTTTTGGTATGCCCCTCCCTCCCAACACACACATATTTGCTGAGTAGGCACATACCCGCAAATAATGTGTCCAGTTGTAAATGTCAAAAATCTGCCGATCGGACGAGGAATTTTTCATATTTTACACTTTTCGGGTTAAACCCCCCCCCCCCTCGCCGACAGGTTTCCAGAGAGTGCACATGCGCTGAGAAAATTTGTCGAGTTGGAGCTGCTTGTAAATGCTGAAGATCTCCCGATCGGAAGAGAAATGAGAAATTCTTGATATTTTACCCCCCCCTAGTTTCTAGAGGCAGCATATTCCCTCAGACAATTCGATGGCTTGTAGCTTGTAATGCCTGAAAATCTCTCGATTGGACCAGAAATTCTTTATATTTCATATTTTAGGTTTTAAGCCCCCCCCCCCCGACAAGTTTCCTCAGTTTGCTCATACTCGCAGAGAATTTGTTTAGTTATAGTTTATAGAAAAATATCGTAAATAAGAAAATACGAAATTACGGACATTTTATGTGTGTCAGATAACCAATCTTGCGTTCTGGGGCCACGGAGCAGCCCAGAACGCAATATTTATACGGCCCCTTAAAATTTATGTGGCCAGTTCTCCGGGTGGCCAGTTCTCCGGTGGCTACTTCTCCGGTGGCCAGTTCTCCGGAGGTCAGTTCTCCGCTTAGTCTTAGCTCCGAAAATCATGGAAATGTCTAAATTTCTAACTGAAAATGAAATATTAAAAAAATATATATATATGAACAATAGTCGCTCAAGTAGTGGGGAATACAGCTACACGAAATTTGTTTATGCAGAACAATTTTATGGCACTGAAATTGCAATGTGTCCAGTTCTCCGGTGGCTAGTTCTCCGTACCCGATCACCAGTACATTTGTTCGATCCCTGTTGCTGGGGTTCCCGTCAGCGGTAAATTTGTGTTTTCGCATTGGAGCCCGATTGTGGAAATAGATGAACTGGTCGTTAAGTTCTTCGAAAAATGTTTGAAGTTTGTTCCACTCATCGTCTGGAATTAACCAGAATTCCTTCTTCGCTTCGACAAAAAAAATACGAGGGAGATGATGTGACGAGCTACAGAGGTGAAGTACATGTCAAGACGACCAAGTCGCACCGATAAATTCCGTCGGTGCAGCTAATTGGTAAAGCACTGGACTCCGGAGCATAGGGATGCAGATTCTCGTCACCAGTAAATTTGTATTTTCACAGATTTCATAGACATAAAAATCTGCATTTGGGTTTTTCTTCAAGGTATGGAAATAAGAACATCGTTAATTTTCATGAATTTAGGAATCAGCGTTTCGAAAGGACGGTACACGAAGAATGCCAATTGAGGTATAAGGAATCTAAATTAAAAAAGGTGTATCTTATATATTTCTAATCAAATGAATATTTATGTATAATTACACCCAAATTCGCGTCTCAAAGTTCGCATCAAAAATTTTAAAATTCCGTTTCTTTTTGTCTTCCTGTATTTTGATTCTTTTGAGCATAGAAGTGTTTTTCCTTTAAAGTAAAGATTAATATTTCTATTACATCAAATCTCATTATTGCTTCAATGAAAGCTTGCATTTGTGTTAAAAAAGGGCTATTATCACGAGAAATATATTTTTGTTTCCATCAGTTTTATCTGCAGGAAATGTTTTTAAGTTATTCAGTTCTTCGCCTATGGTTTCATCAAAAATTTGTTCAAAGCAAACATTTTATCAAACGTCTGAAAATCATCTGTGATGTACCTAACTCCAGTGGTGGAGAATAGGCCGGAACGCAGCGGAACCCCGTTCCGGGAACGAAACCCCACGGGACACCAAAAGAAAGGGAACATTTAATTTGAATAAATATTTTGAGCTCAAAAGTGGTTTATTTGGCAATGCATTATACATTTCAATTTCAATTAATGACGCTATCTTGTATGAATCGTTTGTCTTTTCAAAAGTAAAAATTTTCGTTCGGCTCTAATAATGGCGTTTGGTGAGAGCAAAGTTCACTTCAGGAGCTGATCACCTCCGCGGTCCGCCGCACGGTCGGAAACTTTGAAAACTATTTTAGAAAACATTTTTTGTCAATGAATCAATTAATACTTGAAGCTAATCGGAAACTGTAAACAAGGTCGTCCTGGGTGGTGTAGTGGTTGGCATACTCGGGCGCTATCCGGGAGACGCGGTTTCGATTCCCACTCCAGAACGACGAAATTTTCAAGCTTTCGGATATTATCTGACTTGATATCCATGTCATATTTACACCAATAAACGGATTTACATCTTCCAAAATTGTATTGGACGATTTTTATGTTTCCAAATCGAAGTTATAATAGATATTTCTGTTAGAATAAATTGATGTTTCAGACAGAGCTGAGTTTCTTTATTTTGTCGCCCAAGAAAATTGTATATCTCAGCAGTGGCGTAGCTACCACGCCCGCAGCTGCGGGGGTGGGTGACGCAGGTAACAAAGAGTCTGCCAGTTATAGTTTTATGAAAAAAATGGGAACACGCACAATAATTAAACCAAAGATTCATATTTTGCTTTAAGATATATTTAGCTTTGCCTAAATAAATGCCTAGTTTCTTTTAAAACACTGAATGCCCTACAGATTGAGAGTGTTCGGCTTTTTGACTTCCGGTTGTAATTCGATTGCTCTGCAATGGGTTGTAAATAATACGATCGCTCTCCAATCGTCCTCTCTCTGCGCTGCTTAGGAAAAGCGCCAGGTCACAGTAGGATTCCCCGTGGATGATGTGGGAAAACAGTGAGTTACCTAGGATTACGTGCACGACAGGCATTAACAATTATTCACAGCAGCCGCAGATGGTAATGTGTAAGAGGGTGATTTCTTCAAGTGATTCATTTTAGTTTTGGACAAAGCAATTACACGTATTGTCAAATCTGTTACTTAAAAAGTTAAAACTGCAGGACTCTAGGTACCACCATTAGTTTTGCAGACATTTTCCCTGGCTCCCTAACACCCCTCCCCCTCATTATAACCACCACACACACACACACACCGCGAAAAATGCATCCTCCCTCGTGTTCGAAATCCTGGGGAAGATACTGTTCTTAGGGGGTGCTGAAGTAAATTTTGCTGAGGGGTGCACGTTGTGCTAGTTATGCCACTGTATCTTAACCTCAAAGCTAACTTTTCCTCTCCAATATATATTAATAACGGACACTTTTAATTCCACCAGTATCCGAATGGTCTTTTCAATAAGAAACGGACCTATGAATGAATAAAGCATCTCTGACTTCAGCTAAACGTAATTCATTTTAAAAGTTTAATAATGAAATTTCCTTATCTATATATTAATTCTATAAGGTTTTTTACTGTGAGTCATATTTTAAGAGAACGGCTGAACCTAAAGATATGGTTGAGGTAGCAAAATAAAGGTCTTACCATGTAGATGTGTCAGTCGAAGAGAAAAATGACATTGGGGCAACGGTTCGGGCGTTGTGAGGCGACAAATTTCCCATGTAAAGTCTATGGGAGAAGCGTGCGGTTGACATCCGATCGCCTACGATTGACTCACGCGCTGTTGAAAGCGAAAGCATGGAGGGGCTGAGATAGTCCAAAGTACGAAATCTCTTTTCTGAGCGAACCGTTGCACAAAGCAACGCTAGCAGGCATTCGGGTTAAAGTTCTTCTCATCGGAACAGCGAAAACTCTCAAAGACCTGATTGCGTTATGCCGTTGGACTGTGTGATGTATATATATGTAATTTAATATTCAATCCGTCCAGTTTATTCACGTAGGTAAGACGTTTTCCGTTATGTAACGATGTAAATAAACATTCCGTTGACCATTGTTAGTCAAAATGTTACGGGCTGCCGCAATATTACGGCCGACAGCCCATTAAGTTGCTCACACTGGTCGTTAAACCTTCAGTCAAAAAAAATAAATAAGTAAAATCACGAAACTGGACTATTGTCTTTACTGAAGTGGTTGAATAAATTTGTCAATCAAATAAAGTTTACATTTGTTGTTTCAGATAAGTTTATTCTTTTCAAAAAAAAACTAACTAACTGTCTATTCCGACGGGTGAAGAGTATTCGCAACGCAAATCTCATTGCAACAGCATTTGCAAACACAGTTGTGACTGAAGATGAGAGTGAAAGAGTGCGCTGCCCAGTTGAATTGTTGCACACGATCGAGATGAGTGGCCTTCCGTCTCACGTTTTACGACTGAAAAAGGGTGCAGTCGTGATGCTCATCACGAACCTGGCCGACGGTGGCGCAGTGGTCTAAGGCGCTGGCCTATGATTATTCGTCCGTAAGGGGTCCGGGTTCGAATCCCGGTCAGGCATGGATGTTGTGTTTGTCTTTCGGCACTGGCTTTCTCCCTTCCCTGGAACCAGTGACCCTAAATTAGGGACGAGCGACTGCTTATAGCCCATTGAGTTGCTCACGGTGGTCGTTAAACCTCCAATAAAAAAAAATCACGAACCTGGACTATTGTCTTTACTGAAGTGGTTGAATGAATCTGTCAATCAAATAAAGTTTACATTTGTTGTTTCATGAGTTTATTATTTTCAAAAAGAGAGAAAAACAAGAAAGATGACACCGAATTTTCGGGTGTAATAAGCACGTCTTTTGAATCCGTTCTGACTCAAATTAAATTTATCAAAGCTATTCAAAGTCAATGGAACCGGTATGGAAAACAATAATATCTGACAGAAGAAAAAAGTTTTTCAATCGGGTTTTTAATCCTTCAGATGTTGCTGTAAACGGAATTGTCAGCTTACGCCCTCTAGTTGCAGACTTGTGCGTTCAGAAAAACATGAATTTATATGAGAAACATTTCGCACCGGAAACGCTCTCCAACACAGAAAGAATTTTTCAAATCGGACTCTTATAAACAGAAATATCGACAAAAATAAGATGTGACTTTACGTCCCCTGGTGGGAAAACCATGCATTATTTTAGGAAGAAAGTATTCTCAAAAGGTTTAGCCATATGAGCGGTATCGGTCCAAGGTAAAAAAATTTTTAACCGAGTTTTCAGGAGCCCAGATTTTGCTACAAATTCATCAGAAGCAGAAATTGACACTTATGTCCCCTGGTGGCCAAACCATTCTTTACCAAACATTAGAAATTATGTGAAAAATATTTTGCATCAGGTCTTCTATGCGATACAGGAAGCATTTTTCAAATCGAAGTTTTAGAAGCAGAAATAACGCAGAAAACGAAATTTGCCTATGTGCCCTCTAGCGGAAAGTCTATGATTTACTTGAAAGTTTTGAATTTTTAAGAAAAGCATTTCGCATCGGAAACACTATCCAACAAAGAAGGAATTTTCCAAATCGGACTACCAGAAGTAGAGATATTGAGGAAAATAAGATATACATCTACGCCCACTGGCGTAGAAACCAAGCATTATTTCAAGAAGAAAATGTTCTTAAAGGGTTTGTCGACATCAGTAGTACCGGTCAACAAATGATTTTTTTTTTCAGTCGAGATTTTAGAAGCTCATATTTTGCTGTAAATACATCAGAAGCGGAAATTAAGACTTACGCCACCTAGTGGCCAAACCATTTCTTACAAAAATTAGAAATTATGTGCAAAACATTTCCCATCAGGAGCTGTATCTGGTGCAGAAAGAATTTTTCAAATCGGAGATTTAGAAGCAGAGATATAAGGGTGAAAGATATTTGCCTTTACGCCCCCTAGCGGAAAGTCTAGGAATTACTTGAAAATTTGCAAATTATATGAAAAACATGTCACACTAGAAACACTATCCAACAAAGAAGGAATTTTTCAAATCGGACTCCTAGAAGTAGAGATATTGACAAAAATAAGATCTACATCTACGCTCCCTGGCGTAGAAACCATGCATTATTTTAAAAAGAAAATGTTTCTAAAAGATTTGTCTACATGAGTACTATCGGTCTACAAACGACGTTTTTTTTCAATCGAGATTTTAGAAGCTCATATTTTGCTGCAAATACATCAGAAGCGGAAATTAAGATTTACGACCCTTGGTGGGCAAAATATTTTTTCACAAAAATTAGAAATTATGTGCAAACGATTTCCTATCAGGCGCTGTATCCGGTGTAGAAAGAATTTTTCTAATCGGAGATTTAGAAGCAGAAATATAGTGGGAAACGCAATTTACCTATACGCCCCCTAGCGGAAAGTCTATGAATTACTTGAAAATTTTGAAATTATATGAAAAACATGTCACACTGAAAACACTATCCAACAAAGAAGAAATTTTTCAAATCGGACTTCTAGAAGTAGAGCTATTGACGAAAATAAGTTATCCACCAACTCACAGTTGCGAACACGTCTAGGCGCTACGATGTTGCTGTGTCCTTGCTCTCCAGATTCAAGAAGTAATATTTCCTCCACAAGATTTTGACCTGTGATGAGAAGTTGATCCTCTACGATAATCCTAAGCTGCGCAAATCGTCGGTTTATCCAGGTCAGCCTAACACCAGTGCCGCCAAACCGAATATCCATGCCAGGAAGTTGTTGCTGTGCATATGGTGGGATCATCGCGGTGTCGTACACTATGAGTTGCTTTAACCTGGTGAAACGGGCAATGCTGAGCGTTTTTGTCAGCAACTTACGTGTGAGTGACGCAATGGGGGCGAAAAGGACATACACCGGCAAGGGCAGAAGGTCGGTCCTGTAGCTTGAGGATAACGCGTGTCCTCACACCGCGAAAACGACTTTAAACACGATTCCCGACCTGGGATTTAGGATTTTGTCCCACCCAACGTATTCTCCAAATCTCGCCGCGTCGGATTATCACCTCTTTCGCTCCCTGCAGCATCACCTGAGTGATACGCACTTCACTTCTGTCGAGGAGGTCCACACAAGTATTCATGACTTTATCAACTCGATACAGCCCTCTTTTTTCCGCAGTGGCATTCGGCAGCTCCCTGACCGATGGCTCAAATGTGTCCAACACGACGGGGATTATTTCCCTGATTCGGCACGTATTCGATTTGCTATAATTTGCTGCCAACGTGTCGTGCCTGTGGCCGAGAATTAAGTTGCACACTTAATATATAAACGATGAAATAACTATTAAAATTCATTAGTTAAAAAAAAGAGTTGAACTTAAAAGTTCACAGTTTTTGCAAGTGATGCCGTACTTTTGCACACCACTGTAGCTTCGCATTAACATTACGCCAAACAAATGATCCTGTTTTGCTCGTTAAATCCGCGATCTCGCTGAATACGTGTAGTTCTACTAAATGCAAACTCGTTATAAGCGAACTCTTACACTTCTACTAAATACGAACACGTTATATTATCCACCGAATACGGGCTAATTATAAGCGAACTCTTACAGTTCTACTAAATACGAACTCGTTATAAGCGAGTTCTATACCGAATACGGGCTAGTTATAAGCGAACTTTTATAGTTCTACTAAATACGAACTCGCTATAAGCGAACGCTTATAGTTCTACTAAATACGAACTCGTTATTAGCGAGTTCTACCGAGTTCTACTAAATACGAACTCGTTATAAGCAAGTTCTATACCGAATACGGGCTAGTTATAAGCGAACTCTTATAGTTCTACTAAATACAAACTCGTTAAAAGCGATTTCTATACCAAATACGGGCTAGTTATAAGCGAACTTTTATAGTTCTACTAAATACGAACTCGTATTTAGTAGAACCATATAGTTCTACTGTAATTTAAGTGAATAAAATTTGTTTTAGCTAAATTAAAATAATCGTTTGCACAGAGTTGTCTGCACCAGAAATAGAATAACAGAGGTCCGGACGCCTCGCCCCGGCGCGGTGACGCAGTGATCGTGTACTGTTGTTGTCTGACCGTTTATCCGAGATGGATCCGGGCTCGAATCCCGGTGAGACATGCATGTTGTGCTTTTCTTACGGTACTGACTCTCTCTCTTCCCTGGAACCAGTATCCCTAAATTATAAACCAGTATCCCTAAATCATAAATGGACGACTGGTGATAGCCCAACGAATTTTTTATAGTGGTAATTTAATTCCCTGCTCCCCCCTAACCTCAAAGAAGGTTAGCCTAGAACATTTCAAAAAACAAAAAAGTTAAAATCCTAGCAAAACGTAAAAAGAAAGCCCAACGATTTTGAAAAAAAAAAAAAAAATAACAAAGTAGATGACCACAGGGCGAATTTAGAAGGTGAAAAGGGGCCCGTGCCTCCACAACACCGAAAGTGTTTAATTTTTTATGTTTTTGGTTATAATGCTCCTTACATTAGAAACAAATGTTTTAATTTTATAGAAATGCATCAACTTACATTAGAAAAAAAATGGTTTCATTTTTCTTCTGCCTTTTATTAACTTTTATTTTGCTCTGGTGGATTTCAAGAACTTCCATTTTTCGTTGGTCCCCCGAAAACAAATTTCATGCACGCCCCTGAATGACCATGTCCGTTACAAGACACCGACATGAAAGATCTTTAGAACAGGCAATTGTCTTGGTATTTCAACCACAACAAAATTTCATCATTTTCTACATCTATGCAGAGCCAGTTGCAGCAGTACAACGCAAAACCGAATGTAAGAAGAGGAAGAAAAATGCGGCTGTAAAAGTAAACATGAAAACACAGTAGTTGTATATTTAGAAAAAAAAATGCTTTAAATAGTAGCCATCACTCTTTCTGTTACACTCGTTGGCTGTGATCTTGCTCTTATCACGCCCAGTTCATAAGACGTAGTCATGCCTCAAGTAAATAGGGCGGAGCTATCGGTCTTCGGTTTTTCATAGGAGTCACGCGTTTACTTTGCTTGCAGTCGTCGAGGCTTCAAATTGAACATGGACGAGGAAGACTGCGTTACCTTTTCGCAGAGCGATCTACAATGCATCACGTTCGCTACGTTAGGGAGCATGAGGCGAGCGGGAGAATTATGTGACTTTACCATAAATATAGAAGATCGGTCAATAAGAGCCCACCGAGTAATTGTAGCTGCTGCAATTCCATATTTCCGAGAAATATTCGCCAAAGATTCTGCGGGATCGGAAGGAAACGAATTCGATCTCGGTGCCATACATCCTACGGCTCTTGAGGCTCTGATAGATTTTTCTTATACCAGCAAGGTCAGCATTTCCATTCAAAATGTGGAATCTCTTATAATGGCGTCAGATGTTTTGCAGCTCGGAAAAATCAAAGACGCATGCGTTAAATTCGTAACAAAAAGATTGAGCGTGAATAATGTAGCGAAGATTTCTGCACTCGCTCTTACGATGAATGACTTGAATCTGTCTGAAAATTGTAACTCCTTTATGAGACAACACTTCCAGGAGTTTTCGAAGACTGAGGGATTATTGAATTTATCTCCTACGACATTCAAAGAAGTTATTTCAAAAGATGATCTACCCGTCTTCACAGAAAAAATTGTTTTCGAATCAGTCATGCGATGGGTACAGTTTTCGCCGTCGGACCGGCACGCAATTCTACCACATTTACTGAGTGAAGTGCGCATGGTTTTCCTACCTGCTGATTACTTCCTCAAAAGTGTTGCTCGCGATCCCCTTGTAACATCTTCCCCAGCTTGCGTAGATCTTACTGAAGAAGTTAAGAATTACCACTTGCTCCCAAGACAGAGATCACACGGATTTTCAAAATTGGTAACAAAGCCACGAAGTTGTACAGGCGTGAGGTACGACATATACGTAGTGGGTCAAACCAATAAATGTCTTTCTATTCACTATTACGATATCGATGAAGAGAAGTTTCATAGTTTATTTCTGGCAAATTTTGGGGATTATATTTGTCACACCACTTCTGTACGGAAGAATATATATATTTTTTATAAAGAAAAATATCAAATATTTGACGTGGAAACTCTTTTGTGGGAAACATTCCCGATTGAGAAATGTCTACGTCTGGGAACTGCTTTGTCTCACGGAGATTTCATTTACTTCTTTGGTTTATACGATAAGGGTAAACACACAGATATCCGTTTGCTCGATACGCTGCAGAATAAATGGAGAAGAAGAGGAAATTTGAATTCGGAAAGATACAGTGCAGCAGCTGCTTCGCTAGGAGAGTTCATTTATTTGACGGGTGGTCTCATCGGGAAAGAATACCTTAGCAGTGCAGAAAAATACCATCCTTTAGATGATCAGTGGAAAACAATTTCGCCTATGCGTATTGCCCGACGTGCACATGGATGTTCAAGCCTGAAAGGAAAACTTTATGTTTTTGGTGGTGAGACCGCGGAAGAACTTTGTTCGCCCTCAGCGGAAGTATACGATCCGGTGGCAGACCAATGGACGCTGCTTTCTCGTATGACGATTGGAAAACGATGTGTTTCAGCAATTCATTCCAATAACAAAATGTACGTCTTTGGTCTTGTACAAAAATCTGATGAATTTGAATCCGATTTCGAGACCTATGACCCAACATCTGACCGCTGGAGGTCGGGATACCGACTTCGTGAAAGAATTGTGAGTGCTGTGTCGATATTGTTCTCCGATGTAAACTGAAATAAGAAATAGTAAGTTTGTATCATTGAGAGTTTAAATGTGTATTGATGATTTTTAGCGTGCTGCAATTTTAAAAATAACAATTAGCTCGAAGAAACTGAAACATTACTACGAATTGAAAGCAGTGCTAAATACTTTTTAATAATATCTTTTATACTGAGAGCTAGTGAAACAACTAATTTTCTGATTCTTGTATGTGATAAGCGCTTTAAAGATATAAAAAGTGTATCTAGTCATCTAGAGAAATGTGCTTTAATCGCACACTATGTATGGACTGGAATTTCTGATCGTAAGTAAGAAACAAGCAGGAATATAGTACAGTATATGGAATAATATATGTGCTAGTAGGGAGTAACAGTGCTATAGTTCTAAAAAAAGTGATTTAGCTTTGAAAGAATTATTATTAAAAGCACCCAGAAGAAAAGAAGTCCCTCGAGGATTTTTTGTTGGGTTTTTTAGTTCTAACGACGTCCGTGAGCAACTCCGTTGGTTATCAGCAGCCGCTCGTCCCTAATTTAGGGGCACTGGTTCCTGGGAAAGGAAAGAGCCCAGCTCCGTATATTACCGTCCCCCTCGTTGGGTTGGCGAACCATTTGCTGCGTCTTATTCGCTGCATTGGGATGAATTTTAAAAGGCCGGAAATTTTCGTTCCTCTTTATCCACTATTATCTTCCGCCTATGGGTGTCTACCGTGAGGTTGAGTTCCCTAATTGAGGGTCTCCAAGCTCAGGGTCGACGGGTGCATTGCATTGTGTTTCATATGGGAGAACATGGGATACCCATATTCCTCCATATGCCGCTTATAAATTAAGAATCTCATGATGTGAGTTTGGGAATTTTAACCAGTGACTGGGTTTGCTAAAATGCGATACTTTAACTTGTTAAAATCTGGGAGTTTCTATTCTACCGAGAACATTAAAGATTAGTTTAGTTTAGCATTTCTTGTTTAACAAAAGATTAACTCATTAGAAGTTATAAGGATCTGAGATACTCGGGTGAATTTCAATTCCAAAAAAATGATTTATTCTTGATAATGATTCCTTGGATCGGTGGAGATTCCTCTTAACTTAAACCAAATCATATATTTATCTAATTAAGCCGTTTAAATTTTTACTCTTAATTTGAAGTTCACATTTCGCACATATAAGAAATATTTTCAAAATTCAGCACTTGCAAGAGAAAATTAACTTTCCTACCGAGGATGTATAGGGAGACAAGATCATGCATACTCGTGCTAATGAGATATTGTAAATTAGGAAAAAAATCTCACCAAAACCTTTTCTGCGAGTGTCCGTCGATATTGTCCGGCCTGGATTCCACTAATGCTTTACTTCCCTGACTAGGACTCTGTCCGGTCCTGAAATATGTTCATTTAGTCTCTGATTTCTAACTTCTGCGTCTGCCTCGAAGCTTGGCTCTTTATGAGTCTGAGAAACATAATCACTCCCGTAAGTCACTTTAGTCTCTCCTTGCGAGTATCACGGTCTCATCCCTCTCGGGTCTCGGTCACATCTTCCTCTCCACGAGTCTCCAATATTATTCCACTCCTTTCTTGAGTGTGTCTCTCCTTCTGTCCCTATAACATCTGCGTCTGTGTAGTCACTCCATTATGAGTGTTACCGCGTAATTTTCTATATCCCCGTAACATTTAAATTTCATCCGTATAATTTTGATCATTTATTATTTTTTTATTTTTACTCTAAGGCGGTAGGAAATAAATATTTAAATTGCCAAAATAGAATATCAATGATTAAAAATTACTTTCCGGTGAAGCTGAGCCAGGCTACCCGAAAGTTTCGGTTGATAATTAGATCAGTCCTAATTGCACTCAAGCCAAATGAAAAGGGGAAAATTATATTTTTTTCTCTCACGGAAACTTGATGAAAATCCCAGATGGGAAGGAAGAGAAAGGAAGACATTCACAGTTCTTTTTTCACGAAACTCAAGGAAGAGAAGTATAATAGCGGTAGTCTCGTAGCCGAAGCTGAAGGGAATAGCAGGAGCGCAATAAATCCTTTTGGGGGCGTCACCCCTTTTCTCAAGCAACGCTTGCGAGCATCTCTGCATTGTCCAGGGTAGCGACAAAATTTGAGATAAGTCACGTCGCTGGAAATACTTACGTGACAATCTTCGCTGCTAAGTAGCTAGGCGAGGTCAATTAACAAAAAGGTGCGAGGACAAGTTGACAGCTGAAAGAAGACATAATTTTTGGGAAAGTGACCCGCACTGAACGGATGGCCAGCGAATCGCATAGCAGGGCTATCTGTGAGGGCCAATGACATAACCCGACGCGATTCGGACGGCCGGGCCGTCACGCCCCAAGATGGACACCGGACACGGGAAAAACAGAATTATTAACTGAATGAAGACTAAGAGGAGAGACGACTACACACAGACTCTAAGATAACGACAGAGGGAACACTGGGGAATTGCAGTCTGAGCAGAAGAGAGATCTCAGCGGTTTCGGAGGAGAGATGTTTCCAAGATAGAGAAATGAGGTAGTAAATATTTTACAGTATAGTCCATATACCACCAATTAAGATGGAGAGCTGACTCTACGACCAGCCGGCAACCCAGTCTCGCGATCGGGGCTTCTTAAGGAAAAGAGGGTATGATGACATTTGTCTTACACATTTCTGATTCGTGCCTCATAGCTTTGCATGTGCTATGCAGGACTAGTTACCCGAAAGTCTCTCACATAGTGCATTAAAAAATTTTTCCTCTGGCGCACCGCGCAGAGTTTGAACCAGTAACTAAAGTTTAAAGTCAGTTATATAATATTAAGTGCATTATACCCGTTTGAAATTAAAACTAAATTGTTTAGCAAAAGCAAGCAACCTCGCCGGTACATTGTACCTAGCTTTAAGACCATATTCTAAAAAGAAATAAACAGTTAAATTTTAATTCACGTGTCACTCAGATCATTTCTCCAAATCTCATTAGAGTTCAATTTGTGGATTTATTATTGTTATTCATGCAACTTTTTATTTTAACTTCTTTGCGGCATATGAATGAGCATGGAAACCCCATGCTGATTCATATGAAACGCAACGCGATGCATTTGTCGACCCTGAGCTTGGAGACACTTAGTTAGGGAATCCAAATTCATTGTTGACACCATTAGGCGAAATTTTGGAGGTGAATTGATTAGTATTGAATTTTGACCTTTTTAACGTTTACCCACTACGGCGAATAAGACGTAGTAGTGGTTCGCTGATACCCGACAGGGAGCGGTAATATGAGAATCATTTCTTTGTTAAGAATCGACATCTTCTCCTGAAAACTTCCCTCGGTCTCATAACATCTTCGTAGTCGTCCATCTGGAGTGGCACCCCTTTTCTTAATCTCCCCTTTTCCTTTCTCCGAAACTTGTGTCAAAAAAAAAACTTCTCTCCGGTGTCCGTCTATTTTCGAAGGGTTGGGTTTCCTTCACCCTACCAGAAATTGCTCACCCCTCATTGGCTGGGGCCTCCTCTTCTCGTTTCGGCATTGGTTTACATCCCTGAACGAGATCCCTGTGATTCGTCGGCAAAGGGTGAGAACTTGGAGTTTTCTGGAAGACTTATGTTTCTTTCTCTTGTCAACTCTCTCAGCGGTATCTCCGAGTTTCATCGGATCCTTTTTCGCCGTTTCCTGTGTGACCCTATCTGTTGGTGTCAACCAGTTACGCCTACTACGAGAAATATGCTCTACTCGTCCCATTTACTGCTGCTGAGAACGTGCTCCCCTCAAAAAGAAACGGGCATGTTAATGGGCCCCCTCTTGTGAGCGTGCACCACCTCGACTTATGAAGCGTTGTTCCCTATAACTTACCCACGAATTTTCGTTTTACTAACGAAGGGGTGGGTTTCGAGCCTATTCCTAACTTGAATTCCGCGAGCTTGGGGAACAACAACGAAAATAAAAAAAGAAAAAGAAAAGAATAACGAGATAAAAAAAAAGGATTTCCTCATGAAGAAAGAAATCTGCTCAGCCAGGGTTTAGAATAAATATGAAATATGAACTTTATAATTCCCAGGGCTTAGAATAAATATGAAATATGAAACTATAATTTTCTTCTTAGGATGCCTGTCTGCTTTATGCTTCCTGGGTTTTCTTTCCCATCTTCCCGTCTTTTAGAATTTTCTGCTCGGTAACCCTCTCCTGATTTTACTCTTTCCTCTTACTGCGTGATACCGTAGGAATTATTTGGGGATTGGTTTGATTCCTGCATAGAATTATTTGTAAACCCCCTCTCCTGCAACTTATACCTGCGTAATCGTGGTCCTCCAATGTTGCTCGATATTCCGGAGGATATACGGGTAACACGTAAGGCAAACACAACATCCGTGCCTCACGAGATTTGAACCCATACTCATCACGGACAAATGATCAGAAGCCATCGCTTAGATTACTGCGCCACTGGGGTGTCCGAGAGTCAATGTTTTGAAAGCCATTAGAAATTTGATATGGTGATAACTAGGGAACCGTTCTTTAGGGTGCTAAAAAGCAGAAAAATATTTATTCTTTATGTACTAATAATTTCAAAAACATTTTCTAAAAATAGAAAAATATTTGCTAAAAATCGAAAATAGTCGCTAAAAATAAAAATATATTTCCATTAACGATAATGTAACTAGTTATTTTCTGTGATAAAAAGTTCTCAGCTTACTGATCACACCTATACATTTGACGAAAAAAGTTGTTTGGAGTTGCAGTGGACAGCAAATGCTATCTGAAGATTTTCTATCACAAATTTATGTCTATTGTCACGAAACAATGACCGATATCGAGAAAACGATAGCTCCACATAGCAGGAAGTTAACCTTGCATGTTTTAAGAGCAGGATATCGCTAACACTTAAAGCATTCAGTTTTGTATATGTGTACAAGATGGTCTTCTAAAACTTAAAGCAACTCTACAAATAGTTTGAAATCCAATGTTTTTTCTAACATAACATATGTAAGAATTTATTTCTCAGAGATTGTAGTTTTGGACCAGAAAGGGTGTTAAGTTTCCTTTCAACATCTTCCACTTCTTTAACTGCCTCAGACAGTAGATTTGCTTTTTCTAATGTCTTTATCGAATGGCACAAGAAACGAATTAGCAGAAACGTACTGTATGCCAAGTCACTTTTTAAACTAGCATCATCCATTTACTGCTGAACAATGTCAGAAGAGGCTTCGTCCTTGTCAATTTCACTAACAACAGATCTAAAGTCTTCAAAATGATCGGCATAGTTATACCACGGTAGTGAGCCAGGTATTCCAGCGTGTGACTACGGGTGTAGGTTGCATCAAGGAGATCGGGATTCTTCTTTTTGGAAAGATCGATTCTTGTTGGGGATTTAACAAACACTTTTTTCTCCATTCCGTACTAGCTTGTCCACGTCAGAATAAAGGGTTCCAGCGATTTTCGCACAACCAGTGCGAAACGTGAACGACACACGTTATGTGTATCAATTTCGGAAAGCTCGATCACCGGCTTTATTCCTGTATGCATTTGCATCCGTAGGAAAGAATAATAAATACACTGTCGTACCTCAACACCATTCGGTCACAGCAAGTTCACAGATTCATTAAATAGTCTAGCAAGTGTGACACGATTTGCTGTGAAAACGTCTTTGTTGCACGATAGCAAAAAAAAAAAAAAAAAAAAAAAAAAAGGAAAGTGTTTCGTCATTTTTCAACACACCGACTATAACATTTTCCACTTTTCCACCACTGGAATCGGTAGTTTAATCACTTTTCTGCCACTGGAATCGATAGTTTTCATCAAGTTTATGTATTTATTACGAAATTTTGGAAAATATGTATTTACATACAAAATATTCCAAAATACGTGTTTAATGTGAAAATATTTATTTACCTAAAAATCCATTCTCTAGTGATAAGTACTTATGTGTATCTATTGAATAACTAAACACGCACTGAATTACGTAAAAATTAAAGAAAATGTGCAGTACAATTAGTACATACAGGGACGAGTTGAGACGGCCAAATCAAGCCGGGAATTTTCGTCATGCGCAGAGGTGTAACAACGCATTTCAGCACCCGGGGAAAACCACAAATTATTGGGCCCCCATTGGCCTTTCTATCTTTTATATATACATATATATATATATATTACTAATTTAATAGTTGTCTGTATACATAAGTATACACTGCTCTGCAAAACAAAATTAACGCCATACGTATCTCTACGTAGGAGGCACAATCAAACTGTAACTGTTTCCACAGCTTGTCGCTAATGCTTCGGTGCCACATCACACGCACCAAATATACCTGACATTCGTGACTGGCAGCTACAGTTAGGGTCAAATAGCCCCCAAAGAATCTTCAACGATGTGAACGACACCCTTATCTTGCAACGTATGCATAGTTAATTCAACTAAAGAAAATCGGCTGACTCGATTGTTGTCGGCCAAGGCTGTGGTTCTGCAGTTGGATCGATTATAAATGCACCATTTCGTTTCTCAGTGTGAGAAATAGGTCCGCGAATGGCCTAGTGGTCAGCGTTCGTGACTGCTACGGAGAAGACCCAGGTTCGAACCACTAAATGTCCGTCGCACTTCGAATGAGTACATTAAGCCGTCGAGGCCCGGGTACTGGCCCCCAGTAATAAATACGGGCGTCTTCCTCCCCCATTCTGTCTCGCTTCCATGTCACTTTCCTACCGGGCACTCTAACCCGAATCTCCTAGTTGGTTTTTCTTTTTTTTTTTTTTTTTTTTTTTTTGGAATGGAGGTTTAACGACCACCGTGAGCAAATCAATAAGCAGTCCCCCGTCCTTTATTTAGGGTCACTGGTTCCAGGGAAGGGAGAGAATCAGCGCCGTAAGATAAACACAACATCCATGAATCACCGGGATTCAAACCCGGACCTTTTTCGAACGAATGATCACGGGCCATCGCTTAGACCACTGTACAACAAGAGGGGGGGGGTGCTCTCCTAGTTTCCTATTTCTAAGGGTTGTTTAAGACCTGGGGTCAGACACTCCCTTCCTAAAATCCTCTACATATGATCTGATCCGATCTGATCAGTGTCAGGAACTAACATCTCTTGAACATTTTGAGGAATTAATGCGAGTTTTGAACTACCAAGGCTACCGAAACAGGGGGGAACTTATTATAAGCAAATTCTGTAAATGGACAAATGACAAAGTATGACGTTCTAGAAACTGGTGCAAGAGTTTCAAGTCCGATATTAATCAGACTAAGCAGTCGTTTTTTGCGCCTTCTCTTGAGCTGCGGCGGGGCTGCCCCGCCTTTGTTACGCCTCTGGTCATGCGGTCCATTACAAAAACACACGTACCACAGAGGAACACCTCATAAATTCTCTCATGAAAAAAAAAAAACTTCTATTGGATCCTGGATGAAATCGAACTGTCGAAACATGCATTGTAGAAGGAATTCAGTCGTGAAGAAACTTTAACAGCAATTTAACGGTAAAAAAAAAATTCTAAATCCGTTCATGATTGAATGTAACATCACCACGCTCAAAATGGGGTATTGGACCGGACAATTTTTTTATTTAAAAAATTTGGTTTTGAATAAATCAAGAGTCGCTCGAAGAACACAGTTCCAATTTAATCACCAGGAAAGTTATTCTGAGAGTAGAAATGTGTACATACCACACAACAATTTTTCTACGGAATTAATTTTTGGATTTACTTGATCACTAATTACTAGATGTAGGATTTTTATGACATACAAATTGCTAGAAAATGCCCTATAAAAATGCATTTATGACCCAAAAAACTGAACAAAATGTTCTGTAAAACAAAAAAAAAGTTACCTAACAAATGCACATTTATTTTTTAATTTAACTTTTTACAGTTTGTGTGCCAAACTGAATCTTTTTTTTTTTTTGTTCACAAAAAATACGCCCTATAAAAGAAAACAAGACAAAGACAAAAATGCAACTTACATTTTCTGACAGTTCCTGTGCCAAATTGAAAGTTTGAATTTTACTAACAAAGCAATTTATTTGAATATCTTTTGTCTGCCAAAGTGAAGATTTTTATTTCATTAGTCCAGAATTGCAATGCATAAAAAAAATGTGTGCAGATTTTCAAAAGAGAATGATTTTCTATTTCTGTAGTGCATGATTTCGTAAATCATCATGTCATACAGATTGTATCACTTGGGAATATTTAATGATTTTCTATTGTCTGCCAACAGCTTTAAACATTGAAAAGCTCCCTTTCACTTCTATATAGGACACCACAGGAGCATACTTGAACTTACGCCACTTTTTTCAAAATCTTCTGAAATTTCACCGAGGGAAAAGTTTCTCCCCGACAGCACATCTAAATTTAAGCACAGCATTTCATATCCTACATTTTTTTTAAACTTTCTCAGTTTTCTTTTGCACAGCCTTTCCCACTTGTTCAGTCACAGCGTGTAGGTAATTCACAACTTTCTTCATCAAATCTATTTAATGCACTAATACTGTAGCATTGCTGACATCTCCAAGGAAGTATAATGGCACCAGGCAGAAATCCAAAATTTGACTTTATGTAGGGAAATTTACCTGCAATTTCAGAATCAGAAAGTAGTATCTGCGGAAATTTAATTGAGACTGCTTCACTGCTGTCAAATAAGTCGATGATCATCTTCATCCAATGGAAATTCATCCAAAAATTCTCTTTTTGTTGAAAATACCAAAATATGCAACATGATGACTCAAAAATAACAAAAAAAATGCCCTAAAATGGTCGAAAAGCCTGAAAAGTGCCATTTTGCGTAATAATCATGAAAAATGCTTTTACAAAGGGATTTGATGGCATGAAACACATTTACATACCCTTGAACAAAGTTTTAGATTGCCAAAAAAAAATGCAAAATCATAAAAATCCTAGCCCTCCTGATTACATACGGCGTGATTAGTTGCCAAATAAATACGTATTGGTACATCTATTTATAGTATTGGTACCTTCTCCTTCGGTAGACCCATAATTTGATCCATCTGAACCATGGAGAAGGGTGTGGCGATGATGGGCCATCGCAATAGGTGCTAGTGTCTCCGTGAAAATTAAAAAAGAATGGCAGGACCTACCAATTACTCTGAGCTACAGATCCAATGACCTGCGTCTAACTGTAGTAAGCTTTTGCTTAATTAACTTGGTCTGGCTGCACTTTTTTCCCATAAGTGCAGATATTTTTACTATGTCTTTTCTGAGCAGACTCCCAAATTATAGATAGAAAGAAACGCGAGACGCTTGCTTACTTAAGGAAATATCATTTTAGACATATAAAGCACCAATGAACTTACTGAAATATTATTCATAAACGCTAAACGGGCTATTAAGGGGGCTAAACATATTGAGAGGGGGTCAAAAACGCTTGAAGTGTTTGGCAGAAATTTTGGCAAAAACTTCCGTTCATGTGTATTTCACCCGACGCTGATAATGTTATCCTTTGTTAAAAACAAAGCTTTCAACTACGTCCAAAGCATGACCTTCATCCTGAGAAGATCACGCTGTGTGTCTAGTGGGACATGGAAGGCCTTATTCATTGGGAAATGCTGCCGAGGAATCGAACCATCAACGCTGCACTCTGTTGTGAGCAATTCCGCCCAATGGAGGGAGCAATTCAGCGGAAACAGCCACATCGGCGCCATGGTGTCCTTCTCCAACATGGTAACGCATGCCCTCACAGAGCAAACATGACCAAAATGGCCATTTGGGACATGAAATGGGAGATCCTTCCACATCCGGCCTAAAACGACATGAACTTATGCATCAATCCATTATTTATTCAGTGTATGTGCTGTGGGAACCATGAATACGAATCTCTATAGCAAGTTACTATTTCTTTGTAATTTTAGCTTAAGTGGTCGTTCTTCTTTGTTTTGTTTTTTTCATAAGGCTGTTTATGAATTTTAGTTTGTAACCTGACAAGGAATCTTTCGCTCTCCCCCTATCTTGCTCTCGCTCTCGCTCTCTCTCTCTCTCTTGCTCTCACTTTCTCTTGCTCTCTCTCTCTCTCTCTCTCTCTCTCTCTCTCTCTCTCTCGCTCTCTTCCTCGCTTTCTCTCTCTCTCTCTCTCTCTCGCTTTCTTCCTCTCTCTCGCGCGCGCTCCTTCTTTCTCGCTCTCTCTCTCTCTCTTTTTCGCTCCCTCTCTCGCTGTCTCTTGGTCTCTCTCTCTCTCTCATTGTTTTGAACAATAATTACAAAAATAGTGTTTCTACTACTATCTTAGAAATTCGTTCAGACGACTCCTCCATTTCCCATAAGTACAAACACTAAGTTTAACAAAGAATTCATTTTATGTAACAATATTTCAATGAATTCGAGAAATTCTCATACATTTATCCAAGTTCATGAGAATCTTAGATGGTTGCATCTACTATAGTTCCAACTACTTAAATTTTTGGGGAAGGGGGTTAAAGGGAGGGGCTCAATGAAACAGTCCGCCCGCAGCGTCGCGCGCCTGTTCATAGGTAGTAAATTAATTATTCATAACTTTAAAAAATTCAGATTAAAAGAATACGAGAAGATGGGCCATTTCTCTAGCTGATCACCGAGAAATTGACCAATGCGCAGCTGCCTACATATCTTTCAGCTTCTGAAACAATATGCATTACCTTTTTCCAAAATTTTACATAACGAAAACGAAATTACAGTGCTGTTACCCTTCGCATTATACAATGCCACAGCACTATGTACAAATCCGTCTCACGTTAATTACTTTAAGCAATTCTGACATTTTTTTTTTTTTTTTTTGAGGTTTTCATACATTTTTTGAGCAAGTTCAGAGCGGCTGAAAGCTACAGAAGCTTCAGTTTTCTCACGATTTTCTAGAATTGTTAGCCCAGTACTTGCGTGCGTAGATTCATCGGGAACAAACGACTTACTGGGGGTGTTTCTTCTCTTTTTTTTCTTTTTGCGAACAGTGTATATTATTTAGATTTAGACGAACTTAAGACACGCCCCTGACACCAATGAAATGTGATATAGCTACGAAAGTCTGTCTGCGCATGCACAGTTCAAAATCTGACCTCAACATAGAAAGAAAAGCTTTATCGCAAGTTTGTTAGTGAGGGGCAGGGCGGGCTGCATAATTTGCGGAGCCCAGTGCAAAACGAAAATGCGGGGCCCTTTTTCCTGTGAGTTCTACGTCTACTAAATGGCTTGGCCGTTGGAACGTTTTTGAAAGAAAGGTGGTGTCAGGTAGAGAAACCACATTTTTTTCATTTTCTCAAGAAGCTTAATAAAGCATGCTGGTACTAAGGAATATTATTATTTATTCGTGAGTTATAATTAGCTATTATTATTACTCAATAAAAAATAAAAAGAGACATTTTAAAATTACGCTATATTAATTTACATTGCCAGATCAAATTGATTGAATTGAAACGACAAAATATAATTCCCGCACCTAGTCTAAATGTGTGCTGATGGCAAAAATTAATGTAATTTATCCAAAATTTAAAAAAAATAGCTATCGTTTAAACAAATAAGATAGGATGATTGGAAATGTCATTTTCAATGATTCATGGTTGGAACATTGAGATTCTAAAGACGTACCGTACGTCCGTACAATACTAAATGAATAATGCAATTTTCAGAAAATTCTTACTTTATCACTCTGTCTCTTTACTTCTAGAAAAAAAAATTCTTTTGCTGGCCACGTTCTACAGTTCATTGTAATTTGTTTTAGTGGGTAGTGGGAACTTACAGCTTTGTAGCTCAAATGAATTGAGTGCGATAGCAGTCTAGTTCAGTGTTTCCCAAACACCACCGGTCCGTTACGATGTTTCCGCCGGTCCGTTACGATGTTTCCACCTGTCAGTTACGATGTTCCCGCCGGTCCGTTACGATGTTTCGCCTGTCCGTTACGATGTTTCCGCCTGTCCGTTACAAGGTTTCCCCCGGTCCGTTTCCGTTACGATGTTTCCGCCGGTCTGTTACGGTGTTTCCGCCGGTCCGTTACGATGTTTCCGGCGGTCGGTTACGATGTTTCCGCCGGTCCGTTACGATGTTTCCGGTGGTCCGTTACGATGTTTCCGGCGGTTCGTTACGATGTTTCCGCCGGTCCGGTACGATGTTTCCGCCGGTCCGTTACGATGTTTCCGCCGGTCCGGTACGATGTTTCCGCCTGTCGGTTACGATGTTTCCGGTGGTCCGTTACGATGTTTCCGCCGGTCCGTTACGATGTTTCCGCCGGTCCGGTACGATGTTTCCGCCGGTCCGGTACGATGTTTCCGCCTGTCGGTTACGATGTTTCCGCCGATCCGTTACGGTGTTTCTGCCGGTCCGTTACGATGTTTCCGCCGGTCCGGTACGATGTTTCCGCCGGTCCGTTACGATGTTTCCGGTGGTCCGTTACGATGTTTCCGGCGGTCCGCAGAAACGGAGAAAACCTTGAGAAATGGTAGAGATTTCGAAATTTGACCAGTAAAAACATGTCAGCACAAACGTCTTTGTACATAAAAGCAACTTCGTGCCGGTCGTTCCTCGAAGCATTTTGTGAAATTTTACTGGTCCCCGGCTTGCTTGTAAAAGTCTCTGGGAACCAGTGGCATTGGTCTAGTGTCCTGATAATCCCGAATCGGCGTTATGTTGCAATTTATCATTCACTGTCACTCGTCGTCAGGTGCAATCGATCTGTCAGTTGTAGTGTAATAATTAAAATTTCAGCCAGTTTCATAAAAAATTCGCAAAGATACGTTTTTCACCTTTTTTTTATTGATAAACCCAAGATTCGCCACCCACGAAAAGCTGACCACGTGTGATTGCGACAGAATGCACAGGTAGCTGCGACGTCAGCGTTCCAGAGAGATCTGGGTGATTATATACACTGCTGGCCACCCAAAATGCAACACCAAGAAGGAAGCATCCGATTGGCCTGAAATTTGAAGCACGCGTCGCCCGCAAGAGGACATGCAAACGATTAGCATTGCAGGGCATATGCAAGTCATGTGCGCCCGGCACGCCACCGAGAAGCGCAATAAGAAGGGTGAACGTAGGCTGGGTGCAAGTAGTGGAAGTGTGTTGTGCTGTCGGACCTGTGCGTGGGAAGCTTCCTGATGCCTCGTCGCAGAATACGGCAGTCATTCCAGCACGTTTTGGAGTTCGAAGGAGGACGAATAGTGGCTTATCGCGACAGCGGTTTATCGTACCAAGACATCGGCGCCCGTGTGGGACGACATCCAGCCACGTGAGGCGAGTATGCATTCGGTGGATGAAGGAGGGCCGGACAGACCGACGTGAGCGATTGCCGCAGCCACGGCACACCACAGAACGAGAGAACCGGCATGTTGTGCGGCGGGCATTGACGGCTCGCACCGCCACATCACGAACGTTAGCGCAGGAATTAGGGTGTGTTGCGCAACAACTTGTGTCAGCACGTACCGTTCGACGTCTTCTCCAGGAGCGGGGACTTGTCGCGTGGCGCCCATTGCTCCGATTAACATTGACGTTACACCACCGGCGAGTGCGGCGGCAGTGGGCCGTTGAACGCCACACCTGGACTACGGAATGGCACGACATTGTCTTCTCCGACGAATTCCGCTTCTGCCTGCAACAGCACGATGGTCTGATCCGCGTGTGGCGGCACCGCAGTGAGAGACTGTATGACGCCTGCATAATGCATCACCATACCAGTCCGTCGCCTGGCGTTATTGTTTGGAGCGCAATTGGATATGACACCCTCACCCCTCTGGTACGCATCGCCGGTACACTCAACCGCCACCGCTACATCTCCGACGTTTTGAAGCCTATAGTCCTACCTTAGCTGCAAGACCTGCCAGTGGCCACGTTTGAACAGGACAATGCGCGTCCGCACGTGGCACGCATCGTGCAACAATTCTTCATGGCCCACCAGCTGTCACTGCTGCCGTGGTCCGCCTGTTCTCCCGATATGTCGCCCATCGAACACGTCTGGTCGCTGATCGGCAACCGAGCGGCCCTGAAAGCACCACCCGCAGCTACGCCTGATGAACTGTGGCAACGTGTGGAAGCATCCTGGACCGACATACCCCAAGCCCATATAAAAACCTCTTTCGTTCAATGATGCGGCGTGTATGCGGCCGTTATTGCCAGCCATTAGGGCCACACGAACTATTGATGTCTGCGTGTTCCGCAAGTCTCACGGGTCTGTAAGCGCAATCGTTTCATCTTTGTATCTGTTGTAATGTGTCCAGTAAATTTGGCTTTGCTATCTCGTATTCTTCTTGGTGTTGCATTTTGGGTGGCCAGCAGTGTATTTGACGTCATTAATGCAAAATTCTCTCTCGGTGATACGCGGTGAATCATCCCAATGGACCCAAGATACTTGAATTCTGTTCACTAAGGCAATAAAGTGTAAAGATATAAAAATTTTAAAAATGCCATTTTTACATCGTTAAGTGTCATTTATTTTTAATACAAGAAAAAACAAAAAATTCAGAAACATCACGTAAACGCAGGCGCGGGGCCCTGTGCGCCTGCACAGGTGGCACACCCATGAAGCCGTACTTGGACTGAGGGGTTTGGTAACTTTTGGTCTAGGATATCTGCAGGTTACAGCCCATCGTGTTATACATTTTCAAATCTCTTGTCAAAAGCTGATAACCTCCCTCCCCTAGGGGGCGATCGAGAGGAACCAAATTTCGCTACGATGCACAGTTTTTATAACAACAAAAATGCACTTTTGTAACGGTGTTTATCACATTTAGCATGAGTTTCTCGTAATTTAAGCAAATTGCAATGAGATATTGTTACGTTTATGTAAAACATGATGAAATAACGTTCGGAGATAGTTTAGTGAATAAAATATAGTTTTAAATGAAATTAACTATTGTTGCGTCACTTCATGAAACAGCATTCGAAATTCAGATTCCAACAATGGTTTTAGTTACTACCGTTACCCATTTCAGTTACATCGAAATTTTTCGCATGGTATTTGCTACACTGTTGTCGGGAAAGATGCATAGCATGAAAAAAACATGCACTTTTCTCATGCATAAAATTTTAAAAGGGATACCTTAGACTGGGAATTAAAAAGTGTTTTTTTTTCTCTTCTATTTGCTTCAAAAGATTACCTCAAGTGTTTTTTCCATTGTTAACAACCCAGACTGCAACAATTGACTGCTGCAGATAAGAGTTACAATCTGTGCTAGATTGGAAGCATAAGTTTGTTTTATTGTGTTAAATTTTTATCTTGAAGAACCCGTGCTCTCTTTTGTTAATCTCCATTGTGATTATGGACAGTGATATATTCAAGATATTATTTCCGAAGGAGACTAACATTCTCTCTCCTTCTCGTTATAGGACATATACAGGGGTTAGATAGAATAATGTGAACATAACGCTCAGAGACGTGACTTTTAATGCAGCTGCGCACTTCGTAATACGCAAAAGTATCCACCACTTTTTGTTTGTAATAGCTCTGTTTAGAACCTCAAGGTCCTATTGAAAGGCATTTAAAGTGTCTTGGTGCAAAATTTCTTTCAGGGTGACGACGAAATAAGTGACTCAAAGGATTTCGAAAGAGGGCTAATTGTTGATTGCCGGCTAGTTGGTTCCTCCGTGACATCAGTCGCCAGGGTAGCGGGAGTATCGAGAACTACTATGTCTAGCGTCATAACAGCATACCGTGTTCATGGTAAAACCTCGTCTGCGAAACACAAAAAACGATCCTGACTGATAGAGACAGGTGAGCATTAAAGAGAATTGTTACCCATAATAAGAAGACCATGGCGCCGAAAATTAGTGCAGAGCTCAATCTGCACCTCCAGACACCAGTATAAAAGAAAACAGTGCGCAGGGAACTGCATAAAGAGCCGCAGATGGCTTAGTGGTTAGCGAATCAGGCTATCAATGCAAAGTCCTCAGGCTCGAACCTGGGCTGATCTTTCAGAGATGGTGTGATTTACTAACAATCGCTGAATACCCGCCGTGCATTGGACGAGCACGTTAAGTGACGGCCCCCAGGCTGAACCCACTGGTTAAATGGGTATCCTTTCCTATGCCCCCCCCCCTGAAATTCTCTCACCCCTCTGTGTGCAACATCGTACTTGCATGGTAGCGCCATCTACTGTGCTCTAATCTCACTACAAACTGTTCTGTCAAAGTCGCTAGACTTGCTCTCATTCTTTCCGTTTCTGTGTCCTGCCCAAAAGGCGATCTCGTTGTAGGTGGCCGGGACCTAAACTCTACTCACTGTGGACGGAAGTCCTACAAGAAAATGACAAATACTGTGCGGCTGTGTGGGGGGGGGCTGCATAAATAAGATATCCATGGCAGAGGTGCTATTGCAAAAACTCTGGTGACTCGGGTGAATGCACAACGGCAACGGTAAATGTGCCTGGAGCATACAACGCGGACTGTCGATGCATGGAATCGGGTGTTCGGATGAATCCACGCTCACACTATTCCCCACCGTAGGACGTGTTTACGTGTGGAGAACACCGTCAGAAGCGTTCAACCCAGATTGTCTGTTCCCAAGAGTGCAGCATGGTGGTGGTTCTCTCATGCTGTGGGTGGGGTTATCGTGGTTTTCACCATGCCCCCTTATCACTTTGAAAAGACGGATAACTGGCAGGGCGTATGAAACCATTTTTTTCGACCAACTCCAACCAATGGCTCATGCATTGTTTCCTGCAGGGGATGCCATCTATCAAGTTAATAACGCCCCAATTCACAGAGCTCGGAATGTCCAATCATGGTTTGAGGAACATGAGGACAAAATTTCACACCTTCCTTGGCCTCCCCAATCACCAGACTCAAACATCATTGAGCCACTGTGATCTGTGTTGGGAAACACCGTAAGAAACCGTTATCCTTTTCCTGAATCTCTCAAAGACCTGGAGCGGTTTCTGCATAAGGAATGTGTAACATCTCACTGACAACCCTCCAGAATTTGTATACGTCCATTCCAAGGAGGATTCAGGCAGTTTTGAATGCTAAAGGTGGCCCCATACCCTGCTACGTACGTAAAACCTTCTTTTCCTAGGTGTTCACATTATTCTGTCCAACCCCTGTATATACAGAGGGACCCAGCATCTTTTTGTTGTTGTTGTTTTGTTTGGAGGTTTAACGACCATCATGAGCAACTCAATGGGCTATAAGCAGCCACCCGTGCCTGATTTCGGGTCACTGTGGTTCCAGGGACGAGAGAGAGAGAGAGAGAGAGAGCCAGTGCCGTAAGACAAACACAACATCCATGCCTCACCGGGATTCGAACCCAGATAGATCTTGGACGAACAGTCAGAAGCAGCGCTTAGACCACTGCTCCGCAAGGGCGGCGGAGCCACTTTTGGAGAAGAAGTTAAATACCGTAAGTCCCGCTTATAAACAGGCCGTATTTAGCGAGATCTCGGATTTAACGAGCAAAACAGGAACTTTTGTATGGTAATTCAAGGCTAATTTGTTCTTTTTTAACGAAAATGTTTTAATTAAGTCCCCAGATTTAACGAGGGAGAGCATAACGAAGCAGAGAGAATCTGCTGAACAGAAATGGTGACCTACAGAACCGAATTGCAACAGCACAGGAAAATCCTGGTGTGATAGTAGAAGGATACTGAAGGAAAAGCAATGGGGAAAGAGTACATCAAATGCCCAACAAGCAAGTTCTGCGAGAGACTCTCCTTTCCGCCTAATTCAAGGAACTATAGCTTAGGTGTATCGGGTCATCAGAGTTGAAAATGTACCACCTACTCCTAGGCTAAAAGAGAATGGGTGAGGTTCACGCACATTGAAGTGGATTTCTGGGGAACAATTGCAGAGAAAAATACGAAAGTGAGGAAATAGGGGATGTCCCAGGAGAGGAAACTGGGGACATCAATTCCTGGAATTGTATCCATTTCGCCTTTCACCCTCCAAGTGAGCGTTGCATTGGGAAGATCGGTGTTGCTTCTGATTGGTGTGTGTTGTGTAGTTAAAATGCAGTCTGTCTCTCGTGAAAATATACTTGAAAAGTTTCATTAAATAACATTAGCACTAATGTAGGTACTTAATAAAGTATTTGAAGTGCTGTATATCCAATTGTTATAAATAATATACATACATGATAATATGGATATATATTATATATATCCATATTATCATGTATGCATATTATATATATATATATATATATATATATATATATATATATATATATATATCCATATTATCATGATATATATATATATATATATAAATATGCATACATGATAATATGGATATATATAATATATATCCATATTATCATGTATGCATATTTCTACATGGGGGGCTTTTTTTTTACCCTAAAACGGATTTGGAGGGCCCTGAATTAATGAGTTCCCGCCGATCCCGAGCTCCTCGTAAAAGCATGCTCTACGGTATAACATAAATATATAAATAGAAGTACAGATAATTTATGCAAATTGCATCCAAATTTATAAATCTCAGAGCCAAGTGTTTTTTCTCCAAGTCAGTTTTTCAGCGAATTTCAGTTCCTCTGTCTTACATAATTCTGTACTTCGATAGACGGACACTAATGCTATACAGTAGATTTCTGTTAATTGTGGGTCATCGTTTAATCGGGGAAGACGTTTATTTGGGAAAATTCTTGAAGAACGTCCCAAATTAGCTCTTTGGGATAAAACTTTGCATAACTGGGGCAGCCGTTTAATTGGGCCAAAATATCCGATGGATCCCAATTAAAGGGAATCTACTGTATATAATTTTTGTAGAAAAGTCAAATAAATCTATAAATGCACACTAAGTGATGAATTAGGTCAGCATTGCAAAAAGACATTTTTCCCTTTCCGTTTTCATACACTGGCGTGCAAAAATTAAGGACGAGACGGTTTTTCGAATGTAACGTCGTGCAGACGTGCTCCACATCGACTCAAATCATACCATAAGATCCCCAAGATGTAAGAATATGGGACAAGTTAGCAAAACCGTCCAAACAAGGAATCCAAAGGATACAAAGGCACTTTATTGAAAAGGTAGTTTCGAGCACAACTGGACAGAAGATAGAAACGTCCATGTGACAGGCGGCTGCCAAGAAAAATCCAGTCTTTAGTAGGGGATATGATCACCTCTGACTGCGTTGCAGGATTTACAACGTCTGTCCATGCTGAGGACGAGGTTGTCAAGGAGCTGTTGAGGCATCGCGGCCCATTCCTCTTGTAGCGTCAATCGCAGCTGCGGAATCGTTGCTAGCGGCTGATGACGTGCTGCCAAGCGTCTCTCGAGAAGGTCAAACACGTGTTCTATTGGATTTAAGTCCGGGGACTTTGCGGGCCAATCCATGCGTTGAATATCTTCACTCTCCAACAGCTCTGCGACAGCCACTGTACGATGAGGTGTAGCGTTGTTGAAAATCCTCTAAATACGTGGCGACAGTAAATAAATAAATAAATACATCGCTTTTTCCACGTTCCATTTCCACGTTCTTTCCATGTAGCGCACTCCGCTAGATATCGAGAGTTCTGTGATTCAATTCCACAGCGGCGGCTGAAAAACAATTTTCCGGTTGCTGTGTGTTTCTGGAACGTGGAAAGAGCGATGTATTTATTTATTTACTGTCGCCACGTATTTGGAGGATTTTCACCTTGGAATCTCGCCCTTTGGATTTAACTGCTACAATATATATATATATATATATATATATATATATAGCCAGTGCCGTTAATGCCCACCAGATGGAGACGTCTCAGTAGCTGAGCCCATCTTACGGATTTATGATGTCAGAAGCTGACTTAAAAATACACATAGCACCGTGGATTGTTGGCCACCGTGGTGTAAATGTAACGCCCTCGGCTAGATATCGAGAGTTCCGTGGTTCAATTCCACAGCTGCGGCTGTAAAACAATTTTTCGGTTGCTGTGTGTTTCTGTAACGTGGAAAGAGCAATGTATTTATTTATTTATTTAGGTGTGGCGTTGTCGTCCATGAAGAGGAACTCATGACCCACAGCACCTCTAATCAGACGCACGTGAGGCCGGAGAATCTCGGTACAATAGCGGATACCAGTGGCTGAACTTCTTTGGAATATGTGGAGGACAGCACGGCTACCAAGCATGACACCGCCCCAAACGAGAACTCCGCCACCTTCAAACCGGTCCCTTTCGATGATGTTGGAGGTGTGATTGCGTGTTCCCTGCTCTCTCCAGATGTGTATACGTCGAGAATCGCTCGTCAGACTAAACCGGTTCTCATCCGTAAAGAGAACTCGACCCCATTGCTGATGTGTCCAGTTCTTGTGTTACTGGTACCACAGAAACCGACGCCTCCGATGAGCAAGCGTTAATGGCACACACCGTACTGGTCGTCGTACAAATAAACAACCTTTGTGCAGCCTCCTGGCCACTTTAAAACGCGATAACGGACGTGCAGTTGTCTGTTGCATGTGCCTTGCGATTTCTCCCGCTGTCTGCCGTCTGTCTTTTCTCGCCTGCAGGACAATATACCGGTCGTCCGCCGTCGTGGTTGCTCGTGGACGACCACTGTTAAACTCTCGGTACAGCTGTTCCTGTCGTTTGAAATGCTCTCCAAGCTCGTGAAACGATGCTGTGAGTGATCCCGAACTCCTCGGCCACACTAGTCAGACTTCGACCTTCTTCCAACTTCTCAATGACGCGACCTCGGGTAAAGTCATCCAGATGTCGTCTACTGGATTGCCTGTTGGCCATATCGCATGGTGGTAGCAATTCGACGTCGTTCAAACCGATGTACACCGTGCAATAGCTTTCACCGGATTTCTGAGCGTACATCGCCCGTGTGCTTTATACCCTTCCCAGACCCCCCCCCGTCAAGGTGGATATATGCGTATGCCCTACCGTACTGGACCCTAGTCTATCTCCTGAGTGGTTTTTCGGCCCATTCTGCCTGCTCGTTTCGCTGTTGGGCTAATTTCTCCTCTTCGTCCTTAATTTTTGCACACCAGTGTAGTACAAATGTCCATAGATATGGAGAAATCAGCGGACACTCGTCAGCGATCGATATTCGAATTTGGACCTAAAGCATGTGGTTGGCTGGAATTTTTTCACAAACTATTTTTTTTACTATTAGTTTCTATTTTAACATGCACTTGTACATGGTACTTTCAATTGATATTCTCTTAAATCAGGTGGGTGTGTATAATAAAGCACAATATAGTGTACAGTAAAGCCCGTTTAAGGCGGAATCTGCATAAAACGGAAACCTGCCCAAGACGGAACTTCTTTTTGGTCCCGAAACGAAAGACAGAAAATTAAGTACTATTTATCTTGTCGAAAATGAACCTGCCTAACCCGGAAACGGAAATGGCAAGAGAGTAAATGAACCAACGGAAAGTTCCCAGATGTTTCTGTGCCGTCAAGCATTTTAATTGAATAGGAAACATTACACGATAAAGTGCATTGATGAATTCATACGAAACAAATCTACTTGAAGTTGAAGATAGGACAATTAAACAGAGAGAGATTGTTTTTGAGTTGCTTACGCAAACACAAACTGCAGCTTATCTACTGTTGGGCTTCTTCTTAAACACGTGACGCGACTCAGATTTAGTTCACGTGATCATCGTTGCTCTCTTCGCTGGATGCAAAGTCCAAAGTATTCACAGCTGGCTGTTTCGTACGGATTTCAACGAGACGCTCAGATTTAATTCTCTTAACATTTATTTATTGAGATGATCATTCACAACCTTTGTGCTTGTTCTGAGTTGCGTTCGTTCGCTTGTGGCGCCAGAGAAGAACGTTCTTGATTTGGATACAAAAGTGAAAGTCATGGAAATGCACGAAAGCGAAAGTGTAAGCATCAAGCATTTGGCAGAGAATTACAATGCCGCCCCGGTGGCGCAGTGGTCTAAGCGATTGGTTCTGATCATTCGCCCAACTGCGGGGTTTGGGTTCGACTCCCAGTTAAGAGTACGTTTATGCTGCAGCCTCGCTACTGGCACATAGATGCTCACTCAGGCACGTCGCTGCTTTCATGTAGCTGCGATGCTTGCCATGGAGCATTTACCCTGCAGCTGTTTATATCGCTTTTATTGTTATAGGAATCACGACTATATATCTTATTGTCAAACAGACTTTTCCAGTGTTACGGGAAGTTTTACAACCACTGCATGTGAAGCCACCAACTAAAGAAGAATTCAAAGAAATCGCTGATATGTTTTACAAGAAATTGGGATTCCCTGACTAATATCGATAGAAACACATCCGAATACTTCGCCCTCAGTGGTCAGGCTCTATGTTCTTTAATTATAAAAGCTATGTTTCAATAGTTCTGCAGGCCACCAGTGATGCACACTGTAAATTTATTTTCATTGAGGTCGGACCCTATGAAAGGTAAAGTGATGGGGGCGCTTTCAGAAAGTCTGCCTTGTATGACAGAATGAAAAAGGGTGTGCTTAACATTCCTGGAGATAATTTCCTACCAAGTACGGACATCCAAGCCACCTTTGTGTCCATAGGTGATGAAGCCTATCCCTTACTGAGACACATGATGAAGCCTTATGCTACGAAAACTCTTGATCAATCCAAGGAGAAGTTCGAAAAAAAAAAGAAAAATTCAAGTTGCAGTTCAAATCACAGGAAAACTCCACAAATAAAACTTGCTTCTATAGAAACACAACACGGTTTTTAAAGATACGAGAGAGAGATGACTGCGTAGTTTCACACTCGGTTGGGAAAGTGGGTCAATGGATGAGAAGAGTGGCCTTGAAGGAATCAATCACAGCGTAAGTTTGAGGATGCCCGGCGATGGCCGAAGCTCGAAAAACAAACCAGTTTGATATCATCACTGTGGCGATGATCGCAGGGAGCAGCGCAGATAGTATCGCTGCTATCTGCCAAGATTTATAGTTTTGTTTCATCATCGCCAGGCATTCATGTGCACAGCTCGGCGATGTGCCAGCAGCGAGGCTGCAGCATAAACGTACCCTACCGCATGGTTGTTTGTGTTTGTCTTTCGAAGCTGTATTCGCTGTGTTCCTTGTTCCCCCTGGCATACTGTATTCAATGTTCACTATGTACATTGCTGAGGTCGAAATACAAATTGTCTGTACTGTATATGTCTTGCCCTCTGCTGAAAACACAAGCAAGAGATGTAGACATAAAAACTTGGAAAAGAGTTACATGCTTTAAACAGATAGAAAGTTCTCAAAAGAGGCACATTTCGTTCAAGTAAATTTTTGGTGGCGCATCAAAGTGAAAAGTTTCGAATTGCAAACAAAAAATTGCAACATCAAGCATTGCAAAATGGTTGGATATTAGAGATTTTGCACTTCTCTGAAGTGACCTTAAATTATTTCGGTTAATCAGCAGCGCACGTGCTCTCTCTCTGAGAGTCATGTAAGTGTTACTCAATAGCAAGGAATGCTGGATTACTTGAAAAAAATAGAAATTTGTGATTTTATTAACAATACATTCTCTTAAGTAATCACTGATTACACAGTCGTATCAGAATAATATAATCACCTACCTAATAATGGCAATAACCATCCATGACCCGGATGACAAAGGTCTGACGGCGTGGCATGGAGGCAATGAGGACCTGGAAGGTTGCCCGACGCACACGTGCCCCTGCATCAGAGCACGAAGGTCCCTGAGATGAAGTGGTTGTTGGTCGGCACATCGAACCTGTCGATCCGAATGGTCCCAATACTTCCTTAGCGACGTGACACATCGCATTGTCCTTTTAGTAGACACCATCACCACCAGGGTAAACGTCCAACATGAAGAGATGCATGTGGTTGGCGAGGATGGACAGGCAGGGATCCATCCAGTGGCACCAGCGGTCCCATGGTCATACCAGGAAAACATCCCCCAGACATACGCACTGCCACATCCGGGCTGTACTTGGCCGACAAGCGTGTCCGGGTGTTGGTTCTCGTGTGTCTGACGTCATATCTGTCACCGCCCGTCACTTCTGTGAAGTAAAAGCTTTCCACTCTCCCACTGTCCAATGAAGGTAGTCCCGTGTGAACTGCAGGCGTCGTTGCCGATGGACTTGGGTAGGCGCCTTGACGCAGCGTCGACTCCGGAGACCCATGCCTAGCTGAGTTCGCTCTACTGCTATCGGAGACACGTACCTGGGTGCCCCAGTGTTCATTTGAGTGGTCAATTGCTGCACTATTGCGCGTCGATTTCCCATTTCCAATCGATATTCTCCTCTGGGGTCGATAGCCTTTGGGACTCTACAGTTATGACGTCGGGATGTACTCTGTGTGCCAGCGGTCCATTCTTGGTACACTCCTACTACATCACCTCACGAATAGCTCACGAAGTTGCTGTTTGTGAGATACTTCTACCCTTGGCGCGGTAGTCGATGATCGTTCCTTTTTTTGAGCGTCCGTTAAATCCCTACCTCTGCCTATTGTACTCACGTCGCGCATTATGGGTCATCTGTCCTGTCCGGTCGGTTATATCTCCATGTGGTCGACCTTGTCACGAGCACTCTGTGATGCGTCTGGGGAAACTCTCCTACCCATTGGTCAGTTGGGATCTGTTACAAATTATTTGAATGATTTAAAGATGAAGCTTGAGAAAGCTGCTGAACTTGCAGGAATCTCAGCCATAGAACAACAGAAAGTTTATGCATATTACTATAACAGGAAAGCTAGACACAAAGAATTCAAGATTGGCGACCAAGTTATTGTTTTGGTGCCTGATAGTAACCACAAGGTTTATACTCTATGGACTGCACCCGCCACCGTGGTTGAAAGGAAGTCTCCTTACAATTATCTTGTGCAATTACCAGACAACAACACGAGACACATACATGCGAATAAAATGAGGGAACTGGAGATTCAAACAACTAATGTAGGATCATGTAAGTCATAAAAGCTGTCTACGTACGATTAAAAAATTATCCCTGCTGATACTATAGACTAGTTTAAAAAACTTTATTCACAAGTAAAAGCAAGTTATCATGGCTTCATCATGGCTTCATTAGACGTGGTCTCTCTGTTCCCGAGTGTTCCTCTTGATATTGTTCATTCCATCATTACCACCAAATTACAGGCCAACTTAACTATATCCCCCACGAGATTGAAGCCATTAAATCCGCCCTACAGTTGGTAGCCAAGAGATCTTATTTCAAATTTGGTGACAAAATTTATCTTCAAAAGGAGGGTGCACCTATGGGCTTTCCCCTTTCCCCGGTTTTGGCGGAAATTTTCCTCCAGTCTCTTGAGGAATTAGTTATGTCAATTTTTCCTGCTCAACCTATTTTATTGATCAGGTATGTAGACGACATGTTAGTCTTTTGGCCACATTCAATGTCTCTACTAAAGGAATTTACCGAATGCTTCTCCTCACAGTTCCCCACGATTAAGTTTACTTTGGAACTGGAAACTGAGGGCAGCCCTGTATGATTCCGTTTTCGTCCTTTAACCCTATTTGTCATAAATCTACCTCCTTCTACTTCCATATTAAACGAGCTTATTCTCATTCGTCGTCACCTGGGGCCCTGGACAATGAACTTAAGTACATTCGGACTATGGCCCGATCCTTTGGGTACCCGGATTTGTACTTCGGACGCTTCATGAATATAGTTCAACGAATTCGATCCACTACCCTAACTACTCCTAAAACAACTTTACGGTATATAGGCAAGACTGAGTTTTCTCAACCACTTGTGACAATCCTTAGAAAAACATGCAAGAAATATGGACTTGGTTTTGGAGTCTCGACTCGCAACATCTTTTCTATTATCAGAACTGATCGTGACGTGATTCCCGATCTATCTAGACCCGGTGTATACCGCATACCTTTAGTCAACCCTAATAATCCAGAGGATGTGAAATATTATATAGGTTCGACACTCAGGACCTTAAAAGTACGATTATCGGAACACCAATATTACTTGAGGTCAGGCTCCACCAACACAGCACTAACTGAAACTGTGGACCAAGAGGGAAAAATACCTGACTGGAAGAACGCCGTGGTTTTGAACTCTAAAGTAACAAGGGGAAATGTTTTCCTCTCCGAGAGCCTATATATCCATTCATATGGGCCTTTATGCTGTAACTCAGAACTTCTGTCATTCATTCCTCACATATGGAAAAAACTAATCCCCATCGATATACCCGGCATCACTACGGACAATATTGTATAACCTTTCATATCTTCGAACTTTTGATTGTTTTTGATTTGCTATGTTGACCGATGTCAACGCCCACTGCGTTGCATCATGGGTCAAACCTGATTGTATATAAGTGGACCACTTGTTGTTCTTTATGGCCTTAAGCCTGAAGATGGGATCTAGGGATCCCGAAAGATCTCGCCTTTAACTTGCTTTTACTTGTGAATAAAGTTTTTTAAACTAGTCTATAGTATCAGCAGGGATAATTTTTTAATTGTACGTAGACAGCTTTTATGACTTACATGTTCCTTTCGTGCGAAACACAGTTTTTACCGAACTAATGTAGGAGTTATTTACGACGCTGACCTTGATTTTGGTGATGTAGTCGTCAAGGTCCTTTTGCCTATACCTATCGGAAATAAACAAAAGGACCTTGACGACCACAAGAAAGAGTGTGACCTGAATCATCTGACAGGTTTGCAAAGGCAGCAGTTATTGAAGGTTTTAAGCAAGTATCCCAGTTTCCTATCAGGAATACCCAAAATTGCCAGAGTAGGCGAGCATGTAATAAGGCTGAAATCCGGCAGCCTACCGAAACGTCAAAAGCCTTATCGCGTACCGTAAGCCCTGAAAAACGAAGTAGACAGACAGATCGAAGCACTATTGAGTTTGGGCTTGATCAGACCATCTGAAAGCGAATACGCTCACCCTGTGGTGTGCGTGTCAAAAAAAGGACTCATCGGTGAGACTGTGTGTATATTTCAGATATTTAAATGCTTTCCCATGTCGAATGCTACTGATATTATTTATAAGGTATTCAAGGCGAAGTTCATAACTTTACTCGATTTGCTCAAAGGATACTGGCAGATCTGAACGCATCCAGATTGTCAAAACCTTACTTCGTTTGTGACTCATCGCGGACAGTACGCCTTCATAGTTATGCCATTTGGGTTGCGAAATGCAGCTGCTACGTTCCAGCGCGTGATGAATCAACTTTTGTCTAAACACCGAGATTATGCAGAGACATATATTGACGATGTTGTCATCTTTTCAAAGGATTGGAACAGCCACCTGAAACATGAAGAAACCATTCTGGGTGACTTGGATGGGGCGAATTTCACAGTCAATTTTCAAAAGTGCTCTTTCGCTCGATCGCAAGTACAATTTTTGGGCCATATTATAGGTAATGGAAGACATGCACCTGATCCTGAAAAGGTATCTGCTATCCAGAATTTGAAAATTCCACGAACTAAGAAGTACGTTCGAAGTCTATTAGGTCTACTGTCTTATTATCGATCATACGTACCAACGTTTTCTGATATTTCTCGTCCTCTAATCGAACTGACTAAGAAGCGGAAACCTGTTCAAGTAACATGGACGGAAGAACTTGAGGAAGACTTAAGGAAGCCATGAGTAACGCACCTAGTTGTTACTCGCCTGATTATTCGAAACCCTTCACTGTCTGTACTGATGCCTCCGCGTATGCAGTTGCTACATGCCTTGCACAAAAGGATGAAAAGGAAACTGAAAGCCCTATTGCTTTTATAAGTAAAAAGTTATCTGAAAGCCAAGTGAACTATGCGACTGTAGAAAAGGAAGCGTACGCCGTAATCTTTGCACTCAAGAAATTTGAGCCTTACATCTATGGCACCGAAGTCGTAATTGTTAGTTTCTGACGAATTGTGCTCCACAAAATGCTCGTTTACAAAGATGGGCGCTTGCCTTACAGCGATTCCAAGCTCGAGTGACTTATCGGAAAGGGAAAGTCCATGTTAATGCTGATGCACTCAGCCGACTTTCATCATCACATTGGACTTAAAATATAAACTATGGACCAGGTCCGAGTGGAAACTAAACCCACGTTTATACATGTATAGAACTGGTTAAACGTGAACTTTCACGAACGTTAGAACCTAATGTAATACTGGGTCAAATTTTGCACCCGCGATTATTATTTCAGCATCAACCTCCTTGATGTTATAATTTTGTCTTATAGTAGTTGATATTTATCTTAAATTAGTTTATTTGTCCTATTATGCTTTGATATGTCTGAGAAAGACTACATCAATTCTCTCGTTGGGAAGGTGTGAAAGTCACCGGCTCCTGTGCTGAAGGTCACCACCGCTGGTGGTTTGATATAAGAGCAGCCAGCACGCCATCTGCAGTGACGCCAGAGAAACACAAAAAAAAGGAGGTTGAGCTACGCAGTAGTGAATCGTAACCTGTGTGTGAATGGGCCGTACGAACGAGTGGGGATCGCTGCAAATAGAGGTGTTTACGATGTACCTTATTAATTGATTGTATTTAATGTTTCTTGATGTTGTTCGTATGTAATCTGTGTGTGGTGGGTAGAAATAAAGTGTACGTTAATAGCAATGCCGAGTGTCGTTGTGACTGTATTTGGACCATTGCGCTCCACGTCTTCAGAAATGATGACCGTTCCTAGTTAGAACGACTTTACACCACTCGAAGCCAGTCAATTAGAAGGCACTTTTCCACCCGCGTGTGCTCCAAAAAGCTTGCTCAATACATGAGAAAATGGAAAGAAGGACACAATCGACTTTCGGAAACCCCAGTTATCGGAAATGCCGAAAATTCAGGAAAACTTTCGGATTTCGTTCGTATACTAACGGAAAATTCTCTTCTCACTTTTCCCATATCCCTATGACGCAGAGCTACCCGTAAAAGAATGTTTCGCGAGATTATTTGAGGTTTGATTAACTAATAAATAATATCGTCTGTTGGTGGACCTGATTTTTTGCTGATACAGGATATGGCGGACAGCATATCTCATGATATTAACATGTACATGGTCGAGTCACATTATTGTGACCACCTCCTACTTTTCACGTCAACAGCGCGTAGCTAATAAAAGAAAACACGTGTCGTGAGCTGGCTTGGAGGGTATACATATAAGGTGTCCTGTAGGCAATCTGAAAACTTATTACTCGTTGCTCTCATGGATAAAAGGAGCGATTTATCAGATTTGCAAAAAGGGATGATTATCGGCTTTCGTGACAAGGGTGGCAGTGTTTCTGAAACAGGCAAGTTTATGAACTGTTCGCGTGCTGCTGTGGTTAAAGTGTATCGTGATTGAAGAAATGGCACCATTGCGAATAAGCGACGTGGAAACTGCAGAGCACCACGGGCCATTGATGTCAGAGGTGAACGTCGGCTTCGAAGGTGCGTGAGGGCCGATCGACACACTACATTGGAGCAACGCACTGGTCGAATGAACCAGGGGGCTACCGGAAGTGTGTCTAAAACGGCAGTTCAGGAAACCTTGCTGCGTATGGGGCTCCAATGCAGACAGCTGATCCCTGCATCTATGCTAACGAAGGTGCATCGGCAGAAAAGGATTAAGTTTGCACGGCAGTATCGGAATTGGACCTCCGCTGATTCGTAAAGGATTTCCTTCTCCGATGAGTCACGTTTTGTTCTTCATCGAAAGGATGCACGTTGGCGTATAAGGCGAGAAGCATCAGAGAACAAACACTCTTCAATCATTGCTGGAAGAACACAACTAGTGGTGGAAGCGGTATGGTCTGGGAAATGTTTTCGTGGTATTCTCTGGGAGCACTCGTGCCTGCAAATGGCACTACGGACCAAATTCGTTATGAATCCATCCTTGCAAACCACATACACCCATACATGCTGATTGTCTTCCCTGAGGCTGATGGGATCTACCAGCGCAACGATGCGACGTGTCAGCTAGAAATGTCCGATAGTAGTTGGAAGAGCACGATGAAGACTTCAAAGTACTTTCCTGGCCCCCTAATTCCCCAGACTTAAACCCAATTGAGGTTCTGTGGGACCACCTCGATCGTGTTGTTCGCTCTATGGATCCTCTACCTCTGTCAGATGCACTGCAGTCAGCAGTGCATCGTGTTGTTCGCTCTATGGATCCTCTAGCAGCTGTCAGATGCACTGCAGTCAGCATGACTCCACATACCTGTGAACACCTTCCAGCACCTTATTAAGTCACTCCCAGCCCGTCTAGCTGCTGTACCCGCTGGAAACGGCGGTTACTCTGGATATTAGCTGGTGGTCACAATAATGTGACTCGACCGTGTATAATAATACTTCTTAAACTTGAGCTAGTATTTTGCTAGCTCAGTCTGTAGCTTTGTTTACTCGCGTCAAACCATCTCGAGCAAGAGAAAGGATTTCTTCTCTTCGTAAGACAGAAAAAGGCAGTGTGACTTGTGCGTTTAGGTTGAAAAAAAAAGTGATAGTGGAAGTGTCTTCTATATATAGTGACTGAAAAAATCGAAATGTAAGTTTTCGGAAAATCGGAAAATTTCTATATAAAACTGGAAAAGGGAAAACTGACATTTCTGTAAAAAAAACAGACTTAGTGACAATGGAACATCTTTTAAAATACCGAAGTTTATGTTATTAGAAACGAAACTTTTCAAAACGCAAATTTTGTTAAATGTCGGAGATCTTTTCTGCACGTTTTCTTTTTTCGGGATTTTTTTGTGAAATCACAGCACTTATTTCTTTGCAGTGTATAATGAGAAATTATATTTTCCCTACGAATCTGATTCGAATTTTGCCTCATTATTTTTTGATGTAATGAGCTTGGACCATCAATCAAATTAATTAAATGTTTAATTAATTCGCGGGCTCTGGTTGAATTTCAGAGTAAGGAAAAGAGGTTTCCAAATTGAAAAAGGATCACACAGGCATGCTTGTTTGTGGAGTCCCAACGCGACAGTATCATCGTGAGTCAGTCTCGAGTGTGACAGAACGTGTAGTCAGATTTTCTTTACTTGGCACTTGATGATAATGGAATCGCTTATTTTTTTGGGGGGGTGCAAGCATTTTGGGTGCAACGTGTCGAAGGAGGTGATTTTCGATGCTCAGAGACAACAGGCGAGAACTTCCCTAGTCACTTGTTCCCTGCAGGGCTAAAATTTTAAGACCCATTACCACGCCTGTCATATCCTTTGTTGTCTCCATTGTTTCCTCCCCATTGTCTCTCATTGCTTGCTGGGGATAGAGATCTCACTGTTCCCTTAAGAAGGATCACTTAAGAGACAAAGAAGCCCTCTTCCCCTTTCAGATCATGCATTCTTTACTGCCATGCTTTCCACAAGAATTCCGCCCTAGGATGAGATTACTACGGAACCCTTCGCCTGATCCCTTCTTTCTGCAAATCACATGTGTTTAGACCCGGGAAGGGCTTGCTTCACCCGCAAAATCAGGCGATTCCATTATCGTCAAGTACCAAGAAAAAAAATCCGACTATATACTAAACAGGGATTTCGTGACTCCGTTTGTGAGACAGATTTATGAGAATAGAAGGCAGCAAATGGCAAAGGAGGCTCGTAAATTTAGAACACTGAGTGGCGAATAATGCATTTTTGTAAGGTGTTTTCTGATTGGTAGACGCGAGGGGGAGTCTGAAATTCATCTCAGGACCTTGTGTGTACTGGAATGAGCAGAGGAAGTAAATAAAAGTTGAGCTGCTTCCCGGGGCCCACGAGAAAAAGGAGTCTGTTGCCGCATCCTGATTACTGACACTAAAATTTCCCGTGTGTGAAATAGAACATAACTGACTGAAAGAGTCTGAAGTCCAATGCTGACATCCTGACTTGATCGTCGAAGCGAGTGCGAGAAGAAAGAAGGCAAATTTGTTGATGTCTAAGTCTGATCGTCCATCGCAAGGCCGACGTTGTGGTCATATTGCTATCAGTGAAGAGCGTCCGCCAGCTCAAGTTGTGCACCCTTTGGACCTGCAGCGTGCTTCTCGGGGGGGGGTATTACTTGGAAGTATGTGGTGCCATCCTTTGGCTGGTAGTTTCTCTCTGACCATCTGCATGGAACCTCAGCGTGTGTTCTACAAGAACGAGCGTTAAGGAAACATCCATTTGCGTCAAACACGAAAGGCTTGTGGTGAACTTGCGGCCCATCCGGAAGTGACTGTGTAAGAAAATAACAAGGGGGGGGTAAACACCTCTCGTAATATGTGTTTGTGCAAATAAGTATTACAGCGCATAATGTGTCTAAGTTGCGTGATGTGTACGATGAGGTTTTAGCAATAATTTCTCAACACAAGTACAGGTTTTGTATTCTTTTTTGCTCAGTAACAAACTTCGCATTCTTCTAAATTACTATCATCCAATTAGGACAAAAACTGATAGTTAACTTACCTGTGACAGAACGTTTGATTAACTTTCTCGGGTTTTAAGATTACACATTGTGATCCCGTAGAAATTATAATGTTGGTCGTGGCAACCTGTTAACTCGACATATAAATTACGTAAATAGTTCTTTCCAAATTAAAGTGTACTTTTGGTCCAGAAATCCTCATAGCTCATCAGCAGGGAAATTGCCAAAGCGGTGCGAGACCCACCCTGAAAATTGTCTTGCCCACCCAGTTCAAAATGGGCCATTTTTCAATATATTTAACTTTAAAATATAATCAGGCCTTTGTCAAGTAATAAGTCTTGTGTTTTATTACATGTAGCCCTGCGAATTTTTCCATAGGAAGCGCGTTGTTCACTTCCCCGTAAAAAGGGTTATTAAAATAGCATCAGCTGGGCCATGAAAATTCAATTGCCCTCCACTCTTCCAGTTCCTTAGTTTAATCCACTTCTTCGTGTTTTTATGGCAAAGGGAGACTAATGAGGAGGATGCATAGGAATTCACTGAGGGGGTCTCTAGTAATTGCTCTGTTGTTCGTTCGTTTTTTACAAAATAGATGATTTGAACACCGAAAGTGGAGTCTAAAGATACACCAGCGCTCTTAAGACTGTCCCGGACAGTGAAAGAGCAGCAGGTGGATAACAACTGCTTTGTAGGAGTGGAGTACAAAGCAAAGTCGCTGGCTTGAAGGAACGAAGTGTTAAGGAAGGGACGGGTAGGTATTGTGTCTGCGTGGCACGACTTAAAATTTGATTTATTAATAGATAAACAAAAACGATGTTTTCCTTTAAATTGTTCAAGTGCAGTACTATTTTCGTAAGGAAACATGCAAAATTTTGAAAAGCAATTTAAGACAATGCATTCAGAGCCAGCAAAATGTTGAAGGCGACATTCTAGCAACACTTGTGTCTTACACTAGTGGCGTAAAAGTGTCAGACCCGTGTATGTACACTATATTGACAAAAGTCACCGGACACCTAGAAGTGAAACACAACATAGCATTTATTGACATATATTAGTATGCTGTCGGTCCACCTTTGGGCTTAATGCATGCACTGACCCTTCGAGACATGCTTCCCACAAGGTTTTGGAACACAGCGATAGGTATGCGCTTCCATTCAGTACATAACGCTGCCGCTAACTCTTGCTTAGTAGTAGGCCTTGGTTCCAAATTTCTTATAAGCGGCGCTTTAATTCATTCCATACGTGCTCTGTAGGATTAAGATCAAGGCTCTGTGTTGGCCAGTCCACACATGATATGGAATTATCGTCAAACCATGCAGCGACAGTCTTTCCTTTATGGCTCGGTGCATTATCCTGCTAGTACCAACAAGGCTTGGTTCCATAGTATTGCTACAGTGTTGGTAGGACATAATTGTCCAGAATATCGAGGTAGACGTGCTGGTTAACAGGTTTGTCCACGATAACCAATGGGCCGGGACCATACCACGAAAAACACCCGCACACGAGTACACTGCCAGCTCCAAATTTGACCGTAGGAACAGTACACTGTGGTGAATAGCGTTCTCCTGGCTGCCGCCGTACCCACACACGGCCATCAGACTGATGGATCGTGAACCTGGATTCATAAGTCCATAGGACCCGTTTTCGTTGGTCTAGTCCACGATAAATGTTCTTTACACCATGCTAAAAGACGAGTAGTATTCCGAGTGGAGATGAAAGGCTTATGAGCAGCCGCGCGACCACAGTAACTCATGAAATGAAGTTCTCTGCGAATGGTACATGTATATACCGAGGTTCCAGCATTGTTACTCACCTGTATACTGAGGTCTTGTGCAGTACTCCATCGATTAGCTGTAACGACTCTCCTGAGACTTCGACGTCCTCTATCACTGATTTTCTTTGGTCTGTCGGTATGTTTAGCTGCTTCAGGCACGCCATGTGTCTTCCACTTATTCAGTACATCCAAAACAGTTGACTTGGGTATGTTTAAACTCCTCTCGGTTTCTCTTATGGATAACCCACTAATATAACACCCAACAATCTTTCCTTTCTCAAAGTCAGCTCTCTCCCGCCGCGACATTTTCACTCAACCTCACAGTGCGATATGATCGTGGTCGGCTGCAGGCTTGTTTTTATACCGTTTGTAGCTGTACCTCGCATCTTAACAACGCAACGGATCCGTGCATTTGCTTTCGAATGGGTGTCCGGTGACTTTTGTCAATATAGTGTATGTGTGTGTGCCTGTGTCCAGGTGGAGGGTGGGGACGATTGCACGAATTAATTTGTATCGGGTAGTGAAAAGCATTAGAAATTAGTTCTTTTAGTGTTTCGTAAAAAAAAAAAAAAATTGCTGTCAAACTTGCCCCACGAAATATTACGGTCGCCCACCCGTCGCTCATGTTGATTTCGAACTCTAGCGAGTTCCCTGCTCATCAGGATTCTGATTTGATCTATTTAATGCAGAATTTCGTTTAAGTGGATGCTCGCTTTAAATCTACAGTCTTTGAGGGTCAAGAGTCGCCGCATGTTTTGATTTATGATAAATTCGTTTAAGCTGTTTGTGACGCCCTAGGGCGTGTCGCTTGTATCAGAAATGCTATCGTTTAATCTGTATGTGAGTGCCCCTGGAGAGTCGCATTAAATCTACACATTCTGTATCCTGCATGGAATAGCTGTGTTACGCCAAATCCAAGTTACGCCAAATCCAAGTTACGCCAAATCCAAAAAAGACAATGAATACTAAAGCATTTCATATCACGATGGTGACTTTAATACAAAACCATAGTAAATGATTTCACTAATCCAAAATGTCGTGAAAGATGAGGCTCTTAGTCTTTCGTCTGATTACTTTGCTGGAGAGTGGGCTTCGTATGAAGATCACCGGATTTTTTCACGATGATTTCATGCACAACATTTGAGATATTTTTTGAAAGTTTAGGTTCTGCGTCAGAATCACCTTCTTTCGACGGTATATCCGGGGTAAGCCATCTTTTCCTGGAAGACAAGAAAAAAAGAGAATTGGCTAGTATTGTGTTGTTTTTTTCCATGCACGAAACCATTGAAGATTTGAACAAGTGAAAGATCAAGAGTACACTACGCTAAATAACACGAGTAAACTACACAGTACTCAAGAGTACACAACGCTAAATAACACGAGTAAACTACACAATACTCAAGAGTAAAACTACACTGCTGCCCAAAACTTAAGAACGAGGCGCATTTTGACCAGCCAAAATTGGAAAAATGTATTTTATTATTTTAATAGCTTTTGCCCACGACTTTGTTAGCGCGGAACTCGGAACCTGTTATTTATTTTCGGAACATACTATCTAAGAATATATTTTTATACGTAGTTAACATTGGAGTGGCGTGCCCGTTTAGGTTGGGTGTGCGCTGTTACGATGAAAATGGCACGCAAAACTTTTACTGTGTAACACGAGCTGAAAAATGCATGCATTGTTTTCGGGCATACGAAAGTATTTTTTTCATTTAGCGGTCCTTGAATAAAAAAAATAGTAGAATGAACTTTTTTGTTTTCCCATCTTATATATAAAACAAAACTTCAAATTATGTTTTTAAATTTGAGCTCATAAACACATCGATCCGCACTGCGACGAAAAGACAGAAAAACTGTCATTCGTGGAAGAAAGTTGAATTGCATTTATGACTCCACGCGTTTCCAAACGCAAACGTATGACCAGTAGGGTTTTTTTAGGCATGCTAACGCTGGAAGTTTAGCCTCTGCAGAAATAAAAACGTAACCTGCTGGAGAGCTTTGTATCACAGTTGCTTTACACGCCTCTGGTGTTTGCTGGCCAAACAGCACACCTACGGATGCGAATATTTCTATGTTTTGTTCACTCAACGAAGCAACGAACCTTTTCCATTACGAAAACATTGCATAAGGAAATTAATTTTAGCCACCACACGAAGCCATAGGACAAACTTCGGTGAGTTTTGTTATCCAAAAACATAATATAACAACAATTTGTAAAGTTGAACTGCGTTGCTCCATGCGATTAGAAGTGGTGCTCTATTTGGCTAGCACACCCTGAGAGAGCCGCCCCGGTGGCGCAGTGGTCTAAGCGATGGCCTCTGATCATTCGTCCGTAAGGGGTCCGGGTTCGAATCCCGGTCAGGCATGGATGTTGTGTTTGTCTTACGGCACTGGCTCTCTCCCTTCCCTGGAACCAGTGACCCTAAATTAGGGACGGGCGACTGCTTATAGCCCATTGAGTTGCTCATGGTGGTCGTTAAACCTCCAATCAAAAAAAAAAAAAACACCCTGAGAGATCAGCTGTAATGTTTGAAACCACAGGGAAATGAAAACGTGACCTGAAGCGTCATCTAAGGAGCTCTTTCACCACAGTTGCTCGGAAACTGTCGAATGTCCTGTCGGGAAACCGCACACCCGATGATTTTAGCATAAATGGGATATTATGCTTAACGAATGAGCCTCGTCCTCTTAATGAAAACAGTGTGTGGGGGAATTAATTTTACCCACCACTCGAAGCCTTAGGACAAACTCTGGCGAATTTTGTTAGAAATAAATCCTAAAACGTAATGTCGATAGTATAGGTTAAATAAATTGCGATGACTCTGTGTGGGTGTGTGCCGAACTCCTAGCACGCCCCGAATATTCGCCCCTGATAGTCACAATGCTTCTGCATATATCACATTTTTATTGAGTGTGTGTGCAAAAGTTCTACCCCTTTGTTCTAATAGATGCAAATTGCGATTGGAGTAGTTACGTCGCAGATGAACCTGCGATGCTGAATTTTCGGCCAATAAAGCGTGGAACAGCAGAGCATATAGAGGCACTAGGTTTTTCCGAGTAAGTCACTCGTAATGGAAATCACGGACAGTGTAACATTGCATGCGATAGCGAGCACATTAGACATTGTTTACTGTAAGAGTTCGATAAAGGCAGTACTGCAGCCGCGGCTTCCGGCAAAACATCTGTCAAGTGTATGGGGAGGATGCCGTTGATGATAGCACATGTCGCCGTTGGTTTCGGAAATTCCGGGACGGAGAAAGAACCTGTAAAGATCAACCCCGTCCTGGTCCGTGGTTTCTGACGAGGATGTAGACCAAATGACCTAAATCCAGCCGTTCAGGATTTAGTGGAAACGTTGTCGGTACACAAAACTATAGTCGAAAGACGGATGTATGCGCTTGGGTTCATCACCAAGTACGATAACTGGATTCCACACCAGCTTTGGGCAAAGCAACGAGAGGAGAGAATCCATACCTGTGTTTCTTTGTTTTCTCGTCACAGAAATGAACCGTTTTTTGGGACAAATTGTAACGGGTAATGAGAAATGGGTAGTGTACCGTAATGTAAAGCGTCGACGGACTGAGTGCCAAGTTCCAGAGCCTGCTCCATTGACCTCAAAAGGAGGACTACATCCCAAAGAGGTTTTGTTGAGTGTTTGGTGGGATGTCCAGGGAATAATCGTCTGGGAGGTGTCGGCACCTAACCGAACGATAAAAGCTGACCACCTACTGCCAACAGTTGGACAGGTTGAGAAAACAACTGACATCAAAGCGGCCAGCATTCGTCAATCGCAATGACGTGATCTTTCATCATGATAACGCAAGACCTCATGCTGATTTAATCACTCGGCAAAAATTACTGGACTTTGGTTGGGGAAGTGTTACCTCACCGGTGTATTCCCCTGACCTGGCACCTTCGGACTACCAACTTTTTCGATCATTACAGAACGCCTTCTCTCTCCAAACCTTCGATGATGTGGACGATGTGAAAACGGCATTACATGACTTTTTTTACTCTAAAATATACGAGTTTTTCCGGCGTGGGATTCACCTATTCATAGACAGATGGCAAGAGATCATACAGAATGATGGCAATTAAGTTAAATCCTAGGTACGCTATTGTTGTGTTCTCCTCCTTTCTTTGTAACCTACAAAAACGTATAGAACTTATGCACACACTCAATAGTTTGGTTGCAATTTATTACTTAAGCATACGAACGCTCAAATAATAATATAGGTGACTACTCAAAATTCACTTAAAGTTGAGACCTTAGCAATTAAAGAAGCAATGTCAGTGCGTACGTCTGCACTACGTGCCGGCCAGAGTTGGAAACGGGTAAAAAATTTCGGACCCGGACCCAACCCGAACGTCCCATACTGGACCCTACCCGATCCGGACACGTAACTGATCCAGACAAATCTGCTTTGAACAATAGATTCGAAACTCAATTTATATATATATATAGCTGTTTTCGGCATATATATATATATATATATATATATATATAAACGTAATTTATACACTGAAGTGCCAGAAAAACTGGTACAGGCGAGCTTATGCAAAATATATAGCAACGTCACCTATGCGCGTACTCGGTTGCGTCCGCCAGTGCGTATATAAAGCGATAGACATCCTTGCCAGCTGTCAGAGCTGTTTTCGGCATGAGAATGACAAGTAATAACGATTTAAGCGATTTTCAACGCGGTGTCATAGTTGGCGCTCGTGAGATGGGCCATAGTATTTCGGAGGTAGAAACAAAGTTCGGATTTTCACGGACGACCATTGCAAATGTGTACCGTGACTACAAAAATTCCGGCAAAACCTCCAACCTACGATACCAGTGTGGCCGTAAAAAGACCTTGGGTGAACGTGACCATCGTCGGCTGTCAAGAATCGTTTCACGCGATAGACGTGCAACACTCTCGCAGGTATCACCGGAATTCAATGCTGGAACCTCAACAAGCATCAGCGTGCTGACTGTGCAACGTATCCTTCACGATATGGGCTTTGGGAGTCGATGCCCAACTCGAGTTCCCTTGATGGGTGCACGACACAGAGCTATGCGCCTAGCTTGGGGACGACAACACGGCCACTGGACACTTGATGACTGGAAACAAGTAGCCTGGTCTGACGAGTCGCGTTTCCAACTGTATCGGGCAGACGGAAGGGTTGGTGTGCGGCGCAAACCCCGTGAACCCATGGATCCCGCCTGTGAACAGGGAACTGTGCCTGTTGGTGGGGGGACCGTAATGGTATGGGGTGTGTTTAGCTGGATTTCACTGGGACCCCTGGTACGTCTACAAACGTATGTGACCGGCCAACGCTATGTGCGCATCCTTTCTGACGAGGTACACTCGTTCATGTCCTCCATTCATGCTGATGGGTTGGGCCTGTTCCAACAGAAAAATGCACCTCCACACAAGTGTCGGGACGCCACATTATGGTTAGAGGAGCATTCATCTGAGTTTGGGGTGTTGCCATCTCACCCAAGTCCCCAGATCTGAACGTGATAGAACACATTTGGGATGCCATGCAACGTGCTATCGAACACTGGAATCCGAGACTTCGGAATACACCCGAATTGTGGAACGCTCTGCAGGAAGTGTGGTGTGCATTGCCTACAGCATATTTCCAGAAGCTAGTGGAGTCCATGCCCCGTCGTATTTCTGCAGTCCTGCGCTTCCGTGGGGGCCCTACCAAGTATTAGACTTGTGTACCAGTTTTTCTGGCACTTCAGTGTATGTTCATCCCAATAACTGCTTGATATTTAATAACTGAAATCCTTTTTTAATAATAAAATTTGGTTACTTGTGTTGTAGGGATGGGAAAGAAAGGAAAGGAAGATCTCAGAGTCATCATATACATTGCATCTTTACACTGACATATTCACAAATTCTGAAAGGGGCAGACTGTTCCGCACAACAAATAATTATTTCAAAATATTTTTTTTTATAATTTACATATAATTTTCCTTATGATGGTGGTTAAACAAATAAAAGGTAGATGGTAGACCAACAACTTTATTATTATTATATATATACATATTTTTATCTCTTCCCCAGGAAAACAAAAGGGAAAAAAATATATGAAGAAGTAAAGTTACAAATACACCTAAGGTGAAATGTCCTCACGCTGACCTGCTGACAACATAGAGGAAAGGAAAAAAACTAAAGTTGCCCAAAGGAAACACATGGAACAACACTCACAGGAAGATAAAGATTGATTTTGAAAGAGATATTTCCGAGCAAAGATTTATGACTTTGTCTCAACTTTTTCTAAGATGACGTATATACACTGAGTGGCCACTTTGTTATGACCACCTGACAGTTTTAAGCAAATGAGCTATGGCTGCAAGCTGTTGCCGCCAGAGGGCGAGGCTAGTATAAAAAGGGAAAGCTTAGTGCTTGCGACAGTAGTAGAAGTTATTTTGGGGTGACGAGATGGGTAAAAAATGCGATTTGACGGACTTTCAACGTGGGATGATTGTACGAGCTCGGAGCCATGGAGCGAGTATCATCGAAACCGCCGCATTCGTTAAATGTTGCAGAGCAGCTGTTGTTAAAGTGTTTAAAGACTGGACTGTCAGCCAAAAACTGGGTCACTACGTGCAACGTGTGGTCGCCATCGACTAGTGACTGTTCGGGCGGAACGAAGAGTGTCTAGACTGGTAACAGACAACAGAAAGGCAACAGTGCAGCAAATTACAGACCATCTTAATCAAGGATCGCCTCAAATGATCTCTGCACGCACTGTTCACCGTACACTGCATCGGATGGGATATGGCAGCCGAAGGCCTGTTCAAACACCTTTGCTGCCTGCAGTTAACAAGAGAAAACGTCTCCAGTTCGCACAGGAGCACAAGGATTGAACAATCGATAATTGGAAACAAATTATGTGGTCCGATAAATCACGTTTTCAGTTCCACCATGCCGATGACCGAGTGAGAATTTGGTGGAAACAGCACGAAAGCATGAACCCCAAATGCATTGCTACAAACCTTCAAGTTGGTCGAGGTAACGTTATGGTTTGGGGAATGTTTTCCTGGCATGCTTTGGGCCGTTTAATCCATAGTGATCAACGTCTGACTGGCACATCATATCTAAACATCGTTGTGGACCAAGTGCATCCTGTCATGTGGATGGTTTATCCCAATGGCGATGACTACTTTCAACAAGATAATGCGTCCTGCCATAGTGCTCGTATTGTACAGGATTGGTTTCAGGAACATGCCGGTGAGTTTACTTTGCTTAGGTGGCCCCCACAATCTCCAGATCTCAACCCCATTGAGAATTTGTGGGATGAAGTTGAACGAGCCATCACATGGCTGGATCCACAACCCTGAAATTTTACACTCCTGGAAAGTGCTATTCATCAAGCATGGTCTCAGATTCCACAAACCACCTATCAACATCTCGTGGAGTCCATGCCACGAAGAGTCGATGCAGTATTAAAGGCAAACGGTGGCCCGACGAAGTACTGAGGGGGTGGTCACAATAAATTGGCCACTCAGTGTATATATATTCCCTTCCTGCATAGGGTCAAGAGAAATGAGAGACCACTAAGAAGAAGAAAAATGATCACACAATTATTCTCATTTTCTCTTATATAAAACGCGTTGGACTGCTGTCAGTCCTGAATGAAAGTTCACGTAAATTGGTCAGATTTATGTGTTTCCCAGGACTGAGAAACAGGATACTTGCTTAATTTTAGTGCCATTTTTAGTGCCACTGTTTTGCGTAATTCAGAAGTAAAGGCTGACTATGACCGTGACCGTGAGTACATTACAAATCGGAATCAGTATTTACGATTACACAAATGTATTTTTTAATGTATTTAGAGTGTTCACTCTTTCCACGCTTTGATAGAGGTGCGCATTCTTTCATATGGTCCGTTAAATTTTTAATTCCATAATCTTTTATTACACTGTCGACATCTTTCTTTGTAATTATACATTTACCACACTTTGAACAACAAGCAAGACCAAACAACACAGAATTATTATTTTTTTTTATTGGAGGTTTAACGACCACCGTGAGCAACTCAATGGGCTATAAGCAGTCGCCCGTCCCTAATTTAGGGTCACTGGTTCCAATGAAGGGAGAGAGCCAGTGCCGTAAGACAAACACAACATCCATGCCTGACCGGGATTCGAACCCGGACCCCTTACGGACGAATGATCAGAGGCCAACGCCTTAGACCACTGCGCCACCGGGGCGGCGAATTATTATTCACCGGTTCCTTAATGAGACGAAACAATTTCCAGCGTTCACTCTTCCCCTTGGGGTTTTCAACAAGCACGTATTTGTTGGACTCTACGGCTTTCTCAACTTCCTTAAAATTAAATCCATCCATATTAACAAATAAGGAGTTAATTTCGACATGACATGTCATGGGAACGGGATGTTAGCACATCAATCGAAAACCTCTGAATGCTAAATGTAAGAGATGCGATGTAAAAAGTAACTCTTAGTCATACAGTGAACTTCGCACACAGAGAGTGAATCAGCTGAGAAGCAGGCGAATGGCGTTTGCCTGTACCTTGCCCTGGACAATCTCACTGTAAAAGAACGCAAAGGAAGGATCTTTTTTTTTTTTTTTTTTGATTGGAGGTTTAACGACCACCATGAGCAACTCAATGGGCTATAAGCAGTCGCCCGTCCCTAATTTAGGGTCACTGGTTCCAGGGAAGGAGAGAACCAGTGCCGTAAGACAAACACAACATCCATGCCTCACCGGGATTCGAACTCGGACCCCTTTTAGACGAATGATCAGAGGCCATCGCTTAGACCACTGCGCCACCGGGCTGGCGATCTTTTTACGATATGGAGTCTGTGTTGTCTGACGTCGTTCGGTGGAAATCTTCGTTTGAAAGAGACGACAATATCTTTGCATGGCAAATAATTGTTCACTCCGTGGGCACCAGTATCGACTACAGAATTCCACAACGTGCATTTTTCTTTGGAATATATTTTTCTCTTTTCGGAAAAAAAAACGGGAATAAAACCGGGTCAAAATCGGGTCAGGAACACCTTGACGCGACCCGCTGGACCAGCAAGACATTGTCTACCAGTTGATCCTCTGACCTGTGACCCGTTTCCAACTCTGGTGCCGGCCCGACATGGTGTTCTACTGATATCGAAGTGGGTGTGTCTTCCCACTCTTGTCCCGCCCCTTACCCCACATGGCAGCAGTAAGAAACGCGGAAGTGTTTTACATAAACGTTTTCTGTTCATCTTCAATTTTTCATACCGTAAAAATACAGTATATAGCCTATGTCCATCTGGAAAAAATAGGCTTTTAAATGGCGAAAAAAAATTTCAAACCCATTTATAAGTTTCCGAAATTACCTCTTATAACTATACAAACTCCCAGACTTTTTCTCTTTGTAATGTTAGTATAGATTTCATTTTTTTTTTTTTTTTTGGAGGTTTAAGGACCACCAAGAGCAACTCAATGGACTATAAGCAGTCGTCCGTCCCTAATTTAAGATTACTATTAGGTGCTTAAATTAATTCCCGCTGTTGCCCAGTAGAACGCAGCAGCGATGCGCTGTGGCCCGGGCCACACGTGATCTCCCTTGCACACGCACGTACCGTCCGTAGTCTGGGCGAAGCAGAGTGTGACACGCGATCGGAGGGCACAGAACACGAGTTTTTATCGCATTCACGATGTCGAGTTTCGTGCCAAAAAAGGAGCGTTTGCGGGAAGCATTACTCTTCTGCTTTCATCTCAAGAAATCTGCAGCGGAAAGTCATCGTTTGTTAGTGCAGGCCTTTGGGGAACATGCCCTATCGGAAACAACATGCAGAGAGTGGTTCCGATGCTTCAAAGCCAACGAATATGACGTGAAGGACAAAGAGCCCCCTGGGCCGCCGAAAAAGTTCGAAGATGGCGCATTGGAGGCCTTATTGGATGAGGATTCATGTCAGACACTCCACAAGGTGTCTAAAACATTACGGGTCGATGAAGCAAAGTTTAGTAAACGTTTAAAGGCAATCGGAATGATCCAGAAGCTCGGAAACGGTATCCCACATGACAAGGTTATTCTCCACGACAACGCTAGACCTCATGTCGCCAAATCCGTGAAGGAACTTTTGGAGGCACTTGGCTGTGACTTCTTACCCCACGCGCCTTATTCCCCGGACATTTTCCCCTCGGACTTTCATTTTTTTCGGTGGTTACACATGGCCTGTCAGAGCAGCACTTCCTTTCTGTCGCGGATATCCAAAAATGGCTCGATGAATGGTTCGCCTCGAAAGAACCTGCATATTTCTACCGCGGAATCCATTTGTTACCCCAACGGCGAGAAAGGGTCGTAGCTGCCAACGGACACTACTTTGAATAGACTATCCTGTACCGTTCTGTGGCAACACACAGGTGTGTGTGTAGCAAAAAACAGCGGGACAATTTTTTCATCCATGGTCGTTTACATAATATAAAATCCGCAATCAAGCAAAAACACTTTATCAGAACTGTTCAAATCCAAGCACGTCGTGTTACATTTAAACAGTATAGAAGAAATATTGATAGTAATTTATCACCTGCTAGGAGCAGCACGAAAACCTGTACTTGAGTTTCGATTCATTGGAACTTTATTTGAGAACAGGTGCTCTGAAAAAAATAATAATATTAAAACAGGCTGTAAAAAGTGGTGTAGGTCTAAAGCAATAACACAGAAAAATACAGGAAATAGAAACAAAGAAAGATTATAAAAGAAAGCAAGATATTCGGCTAACCTAAATTCTCCACTTTAGAACTACGCAAATGAGTACCTGATATGAAATACAGGTTTCTCTCGATTTGTGCTAGTGCAGTTCGCACCGATTCAGAGTATCGCCTAGTTTGAAACCACAAGGTCAAAAAGTGAAGAAATGTATTTTATCTTTATTTGTAACGTTTTACAATTTTTCTCGTACTGTTTCTTATACTACACCCTGATTCTGACCGCTGATTTTGAATAAAAATTATAAATACAGTCATCTCTGAAATTGCATACGTTTCGTAAACGCAAATTTGCTCTAATGATATCGATGAATCGTAAAAGCTGCTTGTAAAATGCAAGCTTTTGCATATGTGAGTTTGCTCTTATGCGATTTCAAAGAACAAATTTAATCTTCGCGGAGTTCCCGGGGGTAGTTCTATTATTCGATTTTCTATAGGTCGGCGTCTTACAAAAATGATAGCAGAGATGACTGTCAATCACGGAGACCAACGTATTGCGCTTCCGCTCATATAGTGAGATGTACAGGAGAGATAAGAAGAGGAACTCGTGGATTCTCGTATTGTTTCTTATACTACACCCTGATTCTGACCGCTGATTTTGAATAAAAATTATAAATACAGTCATCTCTGAAATTACATACGTTTCGTAAACGCAAATTTGCTCTAATGATATCGATGAATCGTAAAAGCTGCTTGTAAAATGCAAGCTTTTGCATATGTGAGTTTGCTCTTATGCGATTTCAAAGAACAAATTTAATCTTCGCGGAGTTCCCGGGGGTAGTTCTATTATTCGATTTTCTATAGGTCGGCGTCTTACAAAAATGATAGCAGAGATGACTGTCAATCACGGAGACCAACGTATTGCGCTTCCGCTTATATAGTGAGATGTACAGGAGAGATAATAAGAGGAACTCGTGGATCCGAAAAATGACAAGAGTGGAAGACATCATGCTCTGAGCAAAATCCCTGAAATGACAATGGGCTAGACATACTGCCAGAAGGACAGACCATCGATGGACAGCCGAAATTTTAGGTTGGATTCCAAGGGACAGGAAAAGACCCAGGAGAAGACCACATGGGAGATGGGTGGATGAAATTCGAAAGTATGCAGGAGTGGCATGGAGGAGACTGGCACAAGACAGACCGTTGGGGAGACCTTTTTTTCTTTTGGATTGGAGGTTTAACGACCACCGTGAGCAACTTAATGGGCTATATGCAGTCGCCCGTCCCTAATTTAGGGTCACTGGTTCCAGGGAAGGGAGAGAGCCAGTGCCGTAAGACAAACACAATATCCATGCCTGACCGGGATTCGAACCCGGACCCCTTACGGACGAATGATCAGAGGCCAACGCCTTAGACCACTGCGCCACCGGGGCGGCGGGGAGACCTTCGTCCACCAGTGGATAGATAATGGTTGACAATGATGATGATGATGATGATGAATCTCCCCAAAAACCTAATCCATTCCACGACAGTCACGTGAGCATTAGTCACTCGTCACGGTGAAACATTTCCCTTCTGCCTGGAAAAGGAGTGAGGAAAGTTTGTTTTGGTTCCCGTTTTACTCGCTCCTCAACACGTTTTTCCCTTTTTTTTAATTGCTGGTTGTAATGGTGCAATATATATATATATATATATATATATGTATATCAATTGATGGAGAAAAGCTGGAGATAACAGACACGTACGTTTATCTTGGACAGCAGATATCAAGTGAGGGTCACATTGATGAAGAAATTAATCGGCGTACAAAACTTGCCTGGAGAGCTTTTGGAAGAAACAGCATAATTTTCAAGAGCAATATGCCATTATGTCTTAAAAGAAAAGTGTTTGATCAATGCATCCTTCCAGTGCTTACGTATGGTGCAGAGACGTGGACCTTAACTAAAAGAGACATACAAAGGCTGCAGACAACTCAAAGCAGCATGGAGAGGTGCATACTTGGTGTAACCAGGAGAGATAAGAAGAGGAACTCGTGGATCCGAAAAATGACAAGAGTGGAAGACATCATGATCACAGTTAAATCCCTGAAATGGCAATGGGCTGGACATACTGCCAGAAGGACAGATCATCGATGGACAGCCGAAATTTTAGATTGGATTCCAAGGGACAGGAAAAGACCCAGAAGAAAACCACATGGGAGATGGGTGGATTGAATTCGAAAGTATACAGGGGTGACATGGAGGAGACTGGCACAAGACAGACAGTTGTGGAGGAAACTTGGGGAGACCTTCGTCCAGCAGTGGATTGATAATGGTTGACAATGATGATGATGATGATGATGATATATGTATATATTTCAATTCCCTTTATTTTGTTTACGTTACTTCAGAGCTTTAAATGTAATGCCATTAGTATATCACTCGTCAATATTTGGGTGACGGAAACACATGTCATTGATTTCTCATTGATTTACATCACAAAATCGTTTTTCGCCGATTTTGCTTACACAAGAGTTGCACACGAACAAGCTTTTGTGATGTTTAACAGACGAAAGAAACTAGATTAAATTCGTAATATACTTGACTTGACGGCGCAGTCTGGCGACAGAACTTGAAACCGCAACAGTGATGCTTGGAGGAGGAGGCAATATTTTTTAATTATGATTCAATGTTTTTTAAATACTCAGTAACGACATTTGTTATTTTTTAAATCCACTTATACACAAAATTAAAAACGAAATTAAATTTCTATGTATTACAGAGGGTAAGGTGACTAGATTTTGGAACACTGATTCGAGGACAAAATAGCGCTGTGTTCCCTAATCGGCAAATCATTTGGGAACACACGTATATTCAGAATACACACGCAATACATTTTCTCACAATATTTTATTGTTTTGTACAAGTGCGGTATTTCATATGAAAATGTGTTTTAAAAATATATGCCTTGTAAAATGTTGTTAATTTGTACCGCAAGGCAGAGCTGTTATTTAGAAAACATACTCAGCGAAAGTGAAATGCTTTACCTGAAGTGCAAGCTGCGTAATCCTTATATTTTTCAGAAGAATGAATTGCCTGTAGAATTTTCTCATTTTCCAAAAGTTTTTGGTGGAATTTTTCACAAGTGCAGTCAAAACTTGCTTTTACAATAAGCATGGCCTTCAATGTGGATATTTTTTTTTTTTTTTTTTTTGGTTGGAGGTTTAACGACCACCGTGAGCAACTCAATGGGCTATAAGCAGTCGCCCGTCCCTAATTTAGGGTCACTGGTTCCAGGGAAGGGAGAGAGCCAGTGCCGTAAGACAAACACAACATCCATGCCTGACCGGGATTCGAACCCGGACCCCTTACGGACGAACGATCAGAGGCCAGCGCCTTAGACCACTGCGCCACCGGGGCGGCGTGGATATTTGCAAACAATTTTTCTCAGAAGTCCGTATTTTGTTCATGGAATAAAAAACTCTCTCTGAGGGAGCATTTGTACCTGTTAAGCACAATATCACTACGACTAACTTGAATAGATTCATGAAAGGTAAATAATTTTTCTTGAAATGAGAAAATATTTCAGTCCAACGTTTACCAAGCAGAATGTTGTAGTTATTCCAGCTACAGATTTTTAAAGAATGAAGTACGGGATTACACCATTGCAAAATACAAATTTTGAAGTTGTGAATCCGTTTATTGGTGTAATATGACATGAATGGTAAGTCAGATAATATCCGAAAACTTGAAAATTTCGTCGTCTTGGAGCGGATATCGCGCCCGCGTCTCCCGGTTAGCCCAGAGTACTAACCACTACACCACCCAGAACGACAAAGTTTCAAGTTTCCGATTAATATGAATAAAACCATCACAGAAATCGCTAGTCGAAGCAACCGGCATTCATATACACTATATTGACAAAAGTCACAGGACACCTAGAGGAGAAACACAACGTAGCATTTATTAACATACATTAGTACGGTGTCCGTACACCTTTGGCCTTAATACATGCACTGACCTTTCGAGACATGCTTTCGACAAGGTTTTGGAACACAGCGATAGGTATGCGCTTCTATTCAGTACATAATGCTGCCGCTAACTGTTGCTTAGTAGTAGGCCTTGGTTACAAACTTCTTATGCGGCGCTCTAATTCATCCCATAGGTGCTCTATGGGATTGAGATCAGGGCTCTGTGCTGGCCAATCCACACACGATGTAGAATTATCTTCAAATTACGCCGTAACAGTCATTGCTTTATGGCTCGGTGCATTATCCTGCTGGTGCCAACAAGGATCGGTTCCATAGTATTGCCACAGAGTTGATAGGGCATTATTGTCCACAATATCGAGGTAGACGTGTTGGTTAATAGGTTTGTTCATGATAACCAATGGGCCGGGGCCATACCACGAAAACCACTCCTACACGAGTACACTGCCAGCTCCAAACTTGACCGTAGGAACAGTACACTGTGGTAAATAGCGCTCCCCCGGCTGCCGCCATACCCACACACGGCCATCAGACTGATGGATCGTGTATCTGGCTTCATCAGCGTATATGACCCGTTACCATTGATCTACGGTCCACGATATATGTTCTTTATATCATGTTAAACGACGAGTAGCATTCCGAGTGGAGATGAAAGGCTTATGAGCAGCCGCACGACCATGGTAACCCATGGAATGAAGTTCTCTACGAATGGTAAGTGTGCATACCGAGGTCCCAGCATTTTTATTCACCTGTACACTGAGATCTTGTGCAGTACTGCGTCGATTAGCTGTAACGACTCTCCTGAGGCTTCGACGTCCTCTATCACTGATTTTCTTTGGTCTGCCGGCACGTTTTGTTGCTTCAAGCACACCATGTGTCTTCCACTTATTCAGTACATCCAAAACAGTTGACTTGGGTATGTTTAAACTCCTCTCGGTTTCTCTTACGGACAACCCACTAATATAACACCCAACAATCTTTCCTTTCTCAAAGTCAGTTCTCTCCCGCCGCGATATTTTCACTCAACCTCACAGTGCGATGTAATCGCGGTCAGCTGCAGGCTTGTTTTTATACCGTTCGCAACTGTACCTTGCATCTTAACAACGCAGCGGATCCATTCATTTGCTTTTGAACGGGTGTCCGGTGACTTTTGTCAATATAGTGAATAGCGAATCTGAAGGATTTGAATTCATTCCCGTGATTGCCCGGAAGCGCAGAATATCAAAGTACGAAATACTGGATTACCTCATTGTACAATACAAATTTTGAAGTTATGAATCCGTTTAATGGTGTAAATATGACATCTATGATAAGTCAGATAATATCCGAAAACTTTAAAATTTCGTCGTCCTGGAGCGAGAATCGAACCCGTGTCTCCCGGTTAGCACTGGAGTATGCTAACCACTACACCACCCAGAACGACCAAGTTACAAGTTTTCGATTAAATCGGTAACTTGAAATGTGTACAACACATTCAATTCCAACAATGTTGTGCTGCACTGCTGCTTGTAATCTGTGGAATACATTGCTGATACCAAGATTTGTGTTTGTATTATCAGAGCAGAAGCATACAAGCTTACCTAGAAGATCATTTTCCTTGAGTGTAGTCAGCATATACTGTAATTTGTAATTATTTCAGAGGTTTCCCCTCTCTCCCTTTTCACTTCTTAGCTCCAAAAGTTTTACACATATGCCTTTTTCAACATCAAAATATCTCACCTAGATAGGAAATACTTTTATGAGTCCATTGTTTGATGCATCAGAATAGATTGAGGTGTAATTTGGTTTACGAAGATCAGTTCTGAATTTACACTTTGACCACTGAGAAAAGACATTTTCAGTTATCACCTCTGTCTTTGTTCTTGCATATGAAAATGCTGGATCATGAACTTTCTTCATAACTTTAGATGTGCAGTTCACTTAAGGCTCTAAGAGACCCGCCATCTTGTATTGCTGCCTTCTCTTGTTAACCAACGGGCAAGCGTATTTCACAAATTGCTCGGGTAATTTTGCACATTTTGGAACACCGTTTGTGGCTAACGCAAGATATATGATAAATAAAGAGTTCCCTGGTTTCAGAATTTTTATTGATCTTTCCCTTCATTTTTTATCTGCAACGAAATCGTACCAAGGCGTCCTCCATAGTTTTATTAATTAATAAAAAATACTTAATGAGTCCAAAATGAAAATCTTAAACCAGGGAACTCTTTATTTATCATATATCTTGCGTTAGCCACAAACGGTATTCCAAAATGTACAAAATTACAAAAATGCCCGAGCAATTTGTGAAATACGCTTGCCCGTTGGTTAACAAGAGAAGGCACAATACAAAATGGCGGGTCTCGTAGAGTCTTAATGAAAGCAATGACTGTGGTTAATGTTACGATACGTAAGAATACCTTCAGCTGCTACCAATTTTGCATTTTTATGGCTTAGACTACAGCTATGCATGAACGACGTTACTGATGTATTACTTGCTGCACATTTCGGGGCCTTTTTGTGTCTCTCAGATTTTACATGAGATGATACATGAGACTTTCTTTTTATTGGAGGTTTAACGACCACCGTGAGCAACTCAAAGGGCTATATGCAGTCGCCCGTCCCTAATTCAGGGTCACTGGTTCCAGGGAAGGGAGAGAGCCAGTGACGTAAGACAAACACAACATCCATGCCTCACCGGAATTCGAACCCGGACCCCGTTCGGACGAATGATCAGAGGCCAGCGCTTAGACAACTGCGCCACCGGAGCCATGAGACTTTTCTTCTCTAGAAATCGAAAACTCTGTTGGTCAAATGCTACAAAATACTGTACATTATGCTTCGAAGCAGACGCTTTCATGAAAAGGAATTCCTTTTCTAAGGTATCATTAAAACTACACTTACGGTTAGGCATGGTGTGAAACTACTGCTTCATAATCCAAATTCCAAACGAAGCACTTCATACAGCATTCTTCAGAGTAATTTAGTCACTGACGTTCGAAAGCTGATGGGCCGCCCCGGTGGCGCAGTGGTCTAAGCGATGGCCTCTGATCATTCGTCCGAACGGGGTCCGGGTTCGAATCCCGGTGAGGCATGGATGTTGTGTTTGTCTTACGGCACTGGCTTTCTCTCTCATCCCTGGAACCAGTGACCCTAAATTAGGGACGGGCGACTGCTTATAGCCCATTGAGTTGCTCACGGTGGTCGTTAAACCTCCAATAAAAAAAAAGATAAATAAATAAAGCTGATGTTACTCACTTTGGGTGTTGCCACCTTTGGAACACTTAATAAGCATGGAGTGCGAAACAGGTGTGTCACTCTTGCATTAGTCAAAAGGCTGGTTCAACGAAATTATTTTTGAGAATATTTTTCATTGGAAACGTGAAAACCCAATGATAAATTCAAAATCTGAGGACACTTGAGGAACAAATATCAAAATTCGAGGACTGTCCTAAAGAATTCGGAACTTCTGGTCAGCTCAACAGAGGGCCACCGTTAAACCTACCCCATGGATTATTGAAATCCAGATAATGGGTGTTTTACTGTATTTGCAAAAGTTGAATTGAGAATTTTTTGCTTTCACTTAGATCTTACATTTTTTGCAAATTGTCTGCATATTTTAAGGCATGTCTTTCTGTTAGTGTGAGTAATTCCCAGGGGCAGTGGTCTAAGCGCTGGCATCTCACTGTTTGTCCGAGTAGGTTCGGATTCCAGTACCGGATGAGGCATGGGTGGTGTGTTTGTCATACTGATCTGGATCTCACTCTTCCCTGGAACCAGTGGTCTTAAATAAGGAAGAGGCGACTGCTTATAACCCTAAAAGTTGATCACGATAGTCGTTAACCCCTTAAAGTGGCCAGTGTATCTGAGCCAAATAGTGTCTAAACATTTTTATGCCATCCAAACAGAGTTGCTCTCAATGGTCGTAACCCATTAAAGCGGCTGATGTACCAGAGCCAAATCATCATCATCATCATTGTCAACCATTATCAATCCACTGCTGGACGAAGGTCTCCCCAAGTTTCCTCCACAACGGTCTGTCTTGTGCCAGTCTCCTCCATGTCACTCCCGCATATTTTCGAATTTCATCCACCCATCTCCCATGTGGTCTTTTTCTGGGTCTTTTCCTGTCCCTTGGAATCCAATCTAAAATTTCGGCTGTCCATCTATGGTCTGTCCTTCTGGCAGTATGTCCAGCCCATTGCCATTTCAGGGATTTAACTCTGATCATGATGTCTTCCACTCTCGTCATTTTTCGGATCCACGAGTTCCTCTTCTTATCTCTCCTGGTTATACCAAGCATGCACCTCTCCATGCTGCTTTGAGTTGTCTGCAGCCTTTGTATGTCTCTTTTAGTTAAGGTCCACGTCTCTGCACCATACGTAAGCACTGGAAGGATGCATTGATCAAACACTTTTCTTTTAGTGTCCAAAAATTTCTGCACCCCCAAACAGAGTTGCTCACGATGGTTGTTAACCTCTTAAAGCGGCCGATGTATTTGAACCAGGGTCCAAAAACTTCTGAACTTCTCGAACAGAGTTGCTCACGATGTCGTTAACCCCGTAAAGCGGCCAATGCATTTGAACCAAATAGTGTCCAAAACTTTCTGCGCCCCCTTACCCAAACATAGTTTCTCACTATGGTCATTACCCCTTAAAGCAGCCGATCTATCTGAGCCAAATAGTACAAAAAAATGTCTGTACTTTGCAAACAAAGTTGCTCATGGTGGTTGTTAACCCCTTAAAATGGCCGATGTATCAGAGCCAAATAGTGTCCAAAACTTTCTGCGTCTCCCAAGCAGAAATATTCACATAGAGACCAGATTTTACAAAAGCTACGGCAAAACAATTCCTTACTCCCTCTCATCTCAGCAGTATCGACTATAAATCTGTTTTCCAGTTCTTTTATTCGATAATTCATATCCCAAGGCATGACGAGGAAGGGCTGGTATCCCCATTGACACGAACATGGTTCCACTGGGTAGAAACAAGTGACTTAAACATTTTTCTCTCTCCTTTCTTAGGTTCATCCCCATTTTCCCCAGTCCTTTTAGCATATAATCAGTCAGAAAGGATCAATGTCAATCTTCCTCCTAAATGGCCAATTTGAATAACAAAGCAGCGGAAAAGCGACATCTTCTGATGCGCGGGTTCATTCGTTTCAGCTGCGTTTGGCTCACTTCTTCTACAACGAATGTGTTCATTCGAGCTGATTTCAGCCCATCTTGATAATTCCGAGCCAGTTCATTCCAGCCTTGTGGTTAAACGCCGAAATTAAAAAAAAAAAAAGATTTCTGAGGCTCTAAAATGTGAAATTATTGGCAATTTTTGGCATACCGATTAAAACATATAAATTTTATTATTATCAGCACGGCAGCTTCAAATATGCTAAAATGGGGAAATAGTCTAAGCGATGGCTTCTGATCATTCGCCCGAGATGGATCCGGGTTCGAATCCCGGTGAGGCGTGGATGTTGTGTGTTGTCTTACGGCGCTGGTTCTCTTCCTTCCCTGGACCCAATGGCCCTAAATGAGGGACGGGCAACTGCTTATAGCCCACTGAGTTGCTCACGGTGGTCGTTAAACCTCCAATAAAAAAAAAAATTGACAAAGCGGCCTAGGCCTAAGACCTTTTATTTAATATATTGTGCCTGAGTAAAAGTGAAGAATTATGAGCATGATTTGTTATAAATCTTATGAATATGAGACCGGCGGATCAAAATTTGATAATTAAAGCCCAGATCATATAACGTATGTTTTGTGTCTGAGTTAATGAGAATAACTATTAACTTGACTTCTTACGCAAACCTCATTAATATGAGCTCGGTGGATTGCAAATTGCTAAAAAGGCCCAAGCTTCAGGATTTATTTTCAATGTTAGGGGTCTGAAGACCGACCTTCTGGGAAGTCAACACGGAGAAATCAAAAATGCAATTTTTATACGACCCCCTATCATTTTGGTTGCTAGTTTTCCTGAGGGCAGCTTTCCTGTGGCCCACCCCCGGAATCACAGTGTACCGCCCAGGCGCGTCACAGAGTGCACGTGACAAGGTCGACCACACGGAGATATAAGCGGCCGGCCAGGACAGATGAGCCATAGTGCTTGACGTGAGCACAACGGGCACAGGTAGCGGTTTGACGAACGTTCAAAAAAGAATAATCATCCGCTACCGCACCAAGGGTGGAAGCATCTCAGAAACAGCAGACTTCGCGGGCTGTTCGTCAGGTGCTGCAGTAAGGATGTACCAAGAATGTACCGCCGGCACACCGGGTACCTCGTGACGTCATAACTGTGAAGCCCCAAAGGCCATTGACCCCAGGGGAGAACGCCGCCTCCGTCGACTGGTGAAGGGCAATCGACACGCAACAGTGCAGCAATTAACCACGCAAATGGGGCTCACTGCTGACTTCGCTCTACTGTTCTCGGGGACACGTACTTGGGGCACCTAAGTACGTGTCCCCGATAACAGTAGAACGAACCCTGTTACTCATGGGTCTCCGGTCGACGGCGCCCATATTAACTCAGGTCCATCGGCAACGAAGCCTGAAGTGCGCATGGGACTACCGTCACTGTACAGTGGACGAGTGCAAAAGGGTTGCCTTCTCAGGCGAATCGAGATTTCTACTTCACAGAAGTGTTGGGCAGTGGCGGATTCAGCGTCAGTCACTCGAGAACCAACACCCGGACACGCTTGTCTTCCAAGTACATGCCGATGGTGGCAGTGTACATGTCTGGGGAATGTTTTCATGGTATGACCATGGGATTGCTAGTACCACTGGATGGGTCCCTGAACGCCATTAGCTACTTCTCCATTCTCGTTGACCACATGCATCCCTTCATGTTGGACGTTTACCCTAGTGGTGATGGTGTCTACCAACAGAACAATGCGCCCTGCCACGTCGCTAATGGGGTGCGTGACTGGTTCCAGGAACATGACAGCGATGTATCCATTCTTGCCTTGACCGGCAAAATCGCCCGATCTCAATCCCATAGAGCACTTGCGTCACAATTTGCATCAACAGGTTTCGACGTACCGACCCACAACCACGTCATCTCCTGGTCATCCGTGCTCTATTACAGTTCTAATAGGCACGTGTGCTTCAGGCAATCTTCCAGGGCCTCATTGCGCCCATGCCTCGTCGTCTCGCTCCTGTCATATGGGCCAAGGGTGGTTATTCCCATTATTAGGTAAATGGTCATATTATTCTGATACCGTGTATATATCAGGCTTTTACAAATGAACCATTCTGGCTATACCACTGTTTTCTATGGTCATCAGGAGCGGATTTCCGGCTCGGCGCCCTAGGCGCCTACGGCCTTACTGATTGAGGGGCCCCAAAAACATATAATTGGATTTTAAGTTTTGTTTTGGTTTTCACGGACCGAAACAAATCAATCCTTGAAGCGACTGCTTTGTATTGTCAATTGATATTTTACTTTCTCATATTAATAACATATTTTTTTTTTTTGCTGTTGCTGATATTCCGAATTTTCGAGTTCTTATCGATGTACTTATTTTGAAAGGAACGGTTAAAATAATTTTTACCTCCCTTTTAGTGGTAGATAAAGGAGGTGTTCACGCTTCCCACACTTTTCATTGTTTAAGGCGAATTCTTAACTGGCCTGCTGTGGCTATAAATTACTTTCGTACTACTTCCAGCCAAGGGAACACACCTGTGTTGGAAACTTCCCACCTTCCCCCGAGTTGCGATTAGGAGTGCTTGTAAAAACTTTCCTGATGATCGGGGGTGTTTGCAGTTAATTGTTTTTCCTTCGTGGTAGGATAATCAATGAAGAAAGAAATATTTTTCATGAGATAATTCTTCTTAGGATAATCAAGTTCTTTCTCGGCCCTCTAAACCATCCTAACCAAAAAAGATATTAATATTTAGGCTGAAAAAGTAAAGAAATTCGAGAATATCACACTATCTTTTTCTTATTTAATAGTGTTAAAAGTAATTTATATTGTATTGCAACAACATTTTCTCGTTAGTTTCTGTTCCCCCGGTTTAGTACTGGTAATTATCAAGTATTCTCACCTTTTCTATTCCTTAAATCGATAATAAAACTAGCTTTTGAAAAAGCAATAAAAAGTTTCAATGATACTCTTACTCAAAAACCTGCAGTTCCTACTTTTCCGTTTTCAAACCGGATCTTTTGCATTTAATTCGTATGCTTCTGTTTCTGATAACTGCAGTGCAGGTATAAATGGGATACGGGTATTTAAAGTGCCAAACTTAATATCCTATGATTTCCTATTGGGCGCAAAAATAATTTTTGAAGTATCTCAAAAATCAAAAAGTTTGATGTGCATGGACAGACAAAATTATTACACTGGCGCTGTTTCTTACAGAACGTTCTATTAATAGGAAGATATAATGGCATTTTAAGAAGCGTAAAAATCTTCTTTTTGACCCCCCCCCTCCTTTTTTTTTTTGTTAATCTGACGGATGAACATTTCTGAGGGGATAAGAAGGGGGATGGGGGCCCCTGAACCTTTTAGCGCCTAGGGCCCGAAAGGATCTAAAGTCACTTCTGATGGCCATGTGTTTTGTGGCTAGTTGTCCGCCATGTCTTTCGACGGAAAAATCTCGCGTAATTTCGTAATGATGGTCACATATTAAAAATATTTTTGAGTCCAATAATTTCCCAAGTCTAGAAAAATATAGCAGCACTGTATTTTTTTATTATTTTTTTTATTTATGCAAGACAACTTTTTGGCTCTCAAATCTAAAATTGCACATGTTCCTTGTGCCCAATGTTCCTCACCAGCATTACGCTTCAACGTAACCTATAACAAAAGCGAAAGTTTTCGATAAACTGTCTCTTTGGTGAAATTACATTTCCATGAAATGAACTCTTAGGTGAAGCAGTCCTTCGGTGACGAGTACCTTTCGATCAAGTGACTCTTTAGAAAAATGAAATTTTCGATTAAGTGGCCCTTCGGTGAAATACGTTCCCATCACCTAATCTTTCGGTGAAATACGTCCCCATCACCTAATCTTTCGGTGAAAGAACATATTCGATGCACTTATTTTCGGTGAAGTCACCCGTTGGTGAAGTAGTTGTGAGATGTTCTAGCGGACCTGCAGGTTCCAAGCCCATTTGTGTTCGGTTCCAGGGGCGTAGCCATAAGGGGGATGTATGGGGGTATCACACACCCCTCAAATTCGGTATTTTGATTTCGATTCGGTAAATCAGCTCTGACAAAAATTGCCGAACTTTGCAGATAAAAAATTCCTTTTTAACATCTACGCAAAATATCATTTAAAATTCTGGTTTATAAAAAAAATGAACCATTACCACAGACACAGCTGAGGAGGATGCAAGTTGTTTCTATGACCAAAGCAACTCCACACATTTGGACTTAACCGCAAACACAGCTGAGGATGATGAAAGTTGTTTCTACGGTCAAACCAACTCCATACATTTTCGACTTAACCACAGACACAGCTGAGGAGGATGAAAGTTGTTTCTACGGTCAAACCAACTCCATACATTTTCGACTTAACCACAGACACAGCTGAGGAGGATGAAAGTTGTTTCTACGGTCAAACCAACTCCACACATTTTCGACTTAACCACAGACACAGCTGAGGAGGATGAAAGTTGTTTCTACGGTCAAACCAACTCCACACATTTTCGACTAAACCACAGACACAGCTGAGGATGATGAAATTTGTTTCTGTGACCAAACCAACTCCACACATGTTTCTTTCGAGAATTTGTTACTAATGTCGGCATGGCCTGTGTCTCAGAGAGAGACGGAGGCAAAGTAAAAACCACATGGTTTACTGGAGTCTCTGGCTGTCAACCTCTACGTAAAAAGACAAGTCGGATCTGGTGATCGCCCTATGGTGGCTCTGGGATGTATTGTGCTCTGATTGACATGTCATAAACAACATCACTGCGTAGCCTGACAGTTAACCGTAATTGTGCGGTTTGTGCCATACACTATATACTTGGACCTTGGACTTCAGAATAAGTTCTCTGCTGTGCCGACGTTCTGGCTGAACCTAAATAGAAGCAGCCTCCAGTCGTCTGTAGTGTTCAAACAAAGAACAATGATTCATGTTGTCCTCTTCTCTTCATCATGTGACCAATGAAAGGAAACAAATGAAACAGAATAGCGGCGATTTTGACTTGTGCGTTGATAGTTGTTTACTTACGTAGAAAAGGTGTGAAATGAAACCTAAAAGATATTAAAAGATGTAACAAGCACAAAAAATGGCTGCAATGCACAAAGCAATTCAATATGGATTACAAGAAAAAGCATGAAGAACTTTGCAACGGTAAGCAGCCAGTGAAATGTGTTGGGTCTCTTGCAAACCCTTTCGAAGCAGCTACAAAAAGGAAAAAGTTAGTAAAATCATGTAATGCATTGATTATGATACGCTTTCCAACATACCAAAAATTATTACTCAAGTTATGTGGATAACGGCTGTGGAATAAATCTCGCTCCTGTGTCCTGACCTTTGACCCCATTTCGATGATATTCAACAGAACTGGTTCACTATACCTCCGGAACAACATGATAAAGTTTTGTTGCAATAGAAGCAGTTTTACGCAAGTTATGAAAATAATGGCTGTGGAATAAATCTGGCTTTTGTGCAATGACCTTTGACCCCATTTCGTTGATATTCAACAGAGCCGGTTCACTAAACCTCCGGAACAACATGATAAAGTTTTGTCGCAATCCAAGCATTTTAGGTAAGTTATGATGCACCATAGGGTTCGTCCCCATGTGGTTCCTTACCACATACTAAAATTTGATCAAAATCGAACCATTTTTACACAAGTTATGACGCGTAAGAGCAATGGAATAAATCCCGCTCTTATGCCCTGCCTGACCTTTGACCCCATTTCACCCATTTTCAATAAGATTCGTGCCCAGGTGGTTTCTTACCACATACTAAAATTTCATCGAAATCGAACTATATTTACGCATGTTATGACGGATAAAGGCAATGGAATGGATCCCGCTTTTATGTCCTGACCTTTGACCCCATTCCACCCATTTCCAATAGGGTTCGTCCCTAGGTGGTTCCTTACCACATATTAAAATTTGATCGAAATCGAACTATTTTTACGCAAGTTATGACGCATAAGGGCAATGGAATATATCCCGCTCTTATACCCTGCTTGACCTTTGACCTCATTCCGCCCATTTTCAGTAGGGTTCGTGCCCAGGTGGTCCCCTACCACATACTAAAATATTGTCGGAATCTAACCATTTTCACGTGAGTTATCGTGCGGACGGACAAAGCTGGAGCATATACGTTTCTTCAGCGTATGGTTGGAAAGCGTAAAAAAGTAGCATAAAGAGAGCATTTTAAAAACAACAACATTATCCGTGGATATACCATCAGAAAAAGGAGATATTGTAATTTTCAGTCAAACATGAAAGTTTCTGACTGTGACATAAAATCAAATTTGATGAATGAGAACGTAGCGGAGGATGCCGGTATGAACAGTAAAGAACCTGAAAATGAGCCACCGTTTTCGAGCTCTACTGTAAACTGGACAAACTGTATAGGTCAGTATGAAATTTTTCTAAATTATTACGATGGCTGTAAGGATATAATTGCAAAATATCAAGACAGGGAAATAATTAACCCTGATTTAATTTTAGTATAATATTTGGAGGTTACAAAAACTATTCATAAGCAGTGTGGCAAAAGATTAACTTGTTGTAAAGATGCATTATCAAATCGATCAAAAAACATAGAAACGGTTGATGATAGTTTAAGCAACTGCAGCAAAGTCGAACATGATCCTGGTACGAGGAAACAAATTAAAACAGATGCTGAGAGAAAATATTTAATTTTTATTCGACCTCATCAACTTAACTTAGCTATTTTTGCTTCAAACCCTTCTATTCCAGCTGCCAAACAATATGCTCATTTAGAATATAGCATTGTTAAAGATGCTGCTTATTGCTTTGTTTGTTTCCTTTTCCCTGAAAGTCCAGACAGGAAGAAATCAGATTCTGCTTGGAATGAAACGGGTGCAAGGGGCAATGGCACACCACGAAGAGTGTCGGTAAAAATAAATTAGGAAAATTATCCCAGCATTTCTCTTTTAAAGCTCACAAAGCTTCTCAAGTTGATTTTTATTATTCGCAAAAGGATAAACACGTCGATATTCTTAATAAAATGAATTTATGATAATTAAATATTCTAAAATTCAAAATTGACGGCATGCCCCACTTGAAATTAAGTCGATCTAATTTAATTGGCAGAATTTGGTTATTTTCATCTATACACCTTCTCCCCTCCCTCCCCCCATATAAACACTTTAGCTATGCCACTGTTCGGTTCGTTACGTCCTTTACAACATACTGTAGAGAGCCAGCCCTTAGGGAAAATACTAGATGAGGTTAAAAACATTTATTGCATTTTAAGAGAGAAATTTATTTACAGAAGTACGTATTTACCTTCTGACGTTCGTGTGGTTACCAACCGTCGAACCTAGTAAGAGTTCTCTCTTCCTCCTCACAGTCACCTCGAATCTCCAATGTCCTTCTCTCTCTCTCCTCCTCCACGAACCACTCAGCTTTTGGGAGTCGCATTGTTGACACCTTGTAAAGAATGTCCCTTTAGTTCCGCCTCCAAGCATGTAGGAAGGCGTACAGAATATCACCATGTACTTGACGGTTGTCTCCCAGTTCCGTACGTGCCACTTCCGTACAAAAGGAATTTTGTCCCATTTCTGTACATTGCAGAACGCTTAGTGTCTTTTCCGTGCAGTTTCCCCGTACCTGTTAACAGATGGGGGAATACTAAGGGAGAAAGTAAATGCCATCAAATGTCCGAATTTTTCCGACGTAACAGAGATCACATCGCTATTCATTGTTTTCGTCAACCAATTGGCGCTTATGGTGGTGTAAGCGGGAACAGCAATACAAACTGAAGGGCAAACAGGTTGCCCACACATGGGCCGCAGGTGGCCAAGTGGGCAACGTTCGTGACTGCCACGGAAAGGACCTCAGGTTCGATCCCAGGCAGGTACGAACGCTCGATCCACTAAATATCCGCCGTGCGTCGGATGGGCACGTTAAGCCGTCGGACCCCGGGTACTGGCTTCCCGGTAATAAATAAGGGCGTCTTCCTCCCCCTTTGTACTTCGCTTCCGTGTCACTTTTCTATCTGGCACTCTAGCCCAAATCTCCTAGCTTCCTATTTCTAAGGGTTGTTTAAGACCTGGGGTCAGACACTCCCTTCCTAAAATCCTCTACATATGATCATGGTTGCCCACTAATGCCATCTTTACGGTTTTCAGCATTCGTCGCAGATGTTGAATTCCATGTGTGATTTTTTGCGTTTTTTTAATTTTAAGTGGAAATCATTCAGACGACTAAAAACAAAGCCGCTGCCATATACGAAGGGAATCAGTACCGGCAGCACAGAAAATCCAAATAGGGCGTCATTAGTTGGTTGTGTATAAAGGAAAGAAATGAGAGTTGTACAGGAACATTGAAGAGTAACGACGCTATCGTCGTAAGTGTGTCTCCAAAGGTCTTCAAGCCAGACATTACGATGACAGAGGTAAAGAAAAGCATTTTTCACGCAAGAAAAAGGGGCGAGAGAGGATGAGGAGCCTATTTAACAAATATACCGGGAAGAAATGGATCCCCTTTTAAGACAAGCTTACAAATTCGTAACAGAAATTCCACTGTTACCTTCACTGAATTCTACTTTATACAGAATTAGAAGAAAGGCGACTGGCGAAGCGCGGAACCATCAACTGCAGAGCATGTCAATATTTCAGAAGACGAACTGAAAACGGCACAAGTATTTTGTTAGCTGACGACGGAAAATATGACAGGAATATTGTTTTTGCAAGTACAGCAGGTAAAGAAGCAATTAAAAACTCAAAATTGTTTTTCATAGACGATGCATTTAAGAGTATTAGCAAGCAATTTTCACAACTGCATACTGTTCATGCTGATATGGGCAGCACTCAAAACGAAATAAAGGTTATTCCAATAGTATATGCGTTGTTACAGAACAAGGCGAAAGAGACGGCTGTTCACAATTCCGAAAAATGTTGCAAATTGGTGCCCTTGCATAGTAACCACGGATTTTGAACAAGCCTGCATCGTGGCTCTGCAAAATGTATTTCCAACGGTGGAAATAAATGGATGCAACTTCCATTTTAATCAAATGTCTTTGGCGCCATGTCCAGGAAATTGGTTTATCAAACGAATTAAAAGAGAATGAAGAAATTCGCCTCCACATCAGAATGTGATCTACATTAGCATATCTTCCGACTGAAGATACGGTTGCCGGTTGGCTAGCTTTTCAAGAGGACTCTCCTACACATCCGAAGCTGCAGCAATTTTATGATTATTTTCTCCAGCAATGGTTCAAAAACCCAGTTATTAGGCCAGATATGGGGAACTGCTATAACCAGCTTCATAAAACTAACAACACAGTCGAAGGTTACACCAGCAGACTTAACAAATTGATAAATAAACCACATCCTAGATTCAAAAATCTAATCCATCATTTGAAACACGAAATGCGTTATAATGACCTTCTCTGTGAAAGGGTTGAACTAGGTCTTGAAGGGAAAAAAACGTAGGAAAGCTTATATCAAAAGGGACAATCGCATCTGCAAAGTATTGCCAAACTACGATTTAAACCATGACTTAAAAAAATGCCTCAGATCGTTAGCCTATATTGCAAAATTTGAAGTAAAGGCAAAAGAAAATAATTAAAAAATAAATTAAATCTTCAGTCTATCACCTCATTGCAAAATCTACGAATGTACTTGAAACATACTTAAATACTTGTGTATGTTTAAAATTATTGTTTGCGTGCTAAATAGGAAAAAATTGGAAAATTAAGCAAATCAATAATTATTGTATAACTCATTGTTAAAATCTACAAATACCTCCACCGGAAATTTCCCCCACGCTGTCAGCCTCAGGTACGAACGCTCGAACCACAAAATATCCGCCGTGCGTCGGATGGGCACGTTAAGCCGTCGGGCCCCGGGTACTGGCCACCCGGTAATAAATAAGGGTGCCCTCCTTCCCCTTTCTACCTCGCTTCCGTGTCACTTTCTTATCGGGCACTGCAGCCCAAATCTCCTAACTTCCTATTTCTAAGGGTTGTTTAAGACTTCTAAGGGTTGTTTAAGACTTCTAAGGGTTGTTTAAGACCTGGGCTCAGACACTCCCTTCCTAAAATCATATGCATATGATCTGATCTGATCATAAGAAGTAATATATGTATATATATATATTGGCCAAGGCAGCGGCCAGTGCGACATGAAGGCAGAGGGTGCTAAGAATCCCCGGAGGACCAGACTAGGCTGCCATCTGATGCTGACCTTGGCTACTTACAATGGACGCTCCCTATCTTCTGAATCAAGGCTTCTTGAATTGGAAGAGGAACTACAAAGGATCAAGTGGGACATCGTGGGGCTAAGTGAAGTAAGGAGAAAAGGAGAAGATCTCATCGAACTGAAAAGTGGACATCTCTTCTACTATCGTGAGACAGATACTGGCAGAACTAGTGGTGTTGGATTTATAATAAACAAGAAACTGAAGGATAAAGTCGTAGAAGTTGAAAGTTCCTCTGACAGAGCTGCACGACTTGTTATCCAACTCTCGAAAAGATACCAGGCTCAGATTATTCAAACTTATGCACCCACCACAAGTCATCCTGAAGAAGAAATTGAAGAATTTTATGAGGAAATTTGTCATCTAAATAATAAAGGTAAGCAGCACTTGAAAATAATTATGGGAGATTTCAATGCAAAAATAGGGCAACGGCAACAGAATGAAACTTCAGTAGGTAAATTCGGTCATGGCAACAGAAACCAGCGTGGAAATACTCTCGTTGAGTTTGCAGAGGCAGAAGGGTTTTTCATCTTGAACTCCTTCTTCAAGAAAAAGCCACACAGGAAATGGACATGGAGACATCCAAATGGGACGACAAGTGAAATTGATTTTATTATGTGTAACAAAAAATTCGTCATAGAAGACTGCAGTGTGCTAAACAAGTTCAACACAGGTAGTGACCATAGATTGGTGAGATGTAAGATGCACCTCAACACTAAACTTGAACGTGGCAAGCTCATAAGACAAACAAAATCTATTGACATAACCAACCTTAAAAACACCATAATACCTTCAAGTTAGAACTGAAGAACAGGTTCTCTGCTTTAGAAGGCTTAACATCGGAAGAAGTGGACATCTCTGAAGTTAACAGAAAAGTAATAACCAAAGCTCTTATGGAAACAGCAACAAAATTAGCTGGGTCTAAGAACAAGTTGCATGTGAACAAATTATCAGGAAAAACCAAAATGTTGATGCAAAAAAGAAGAGAGATGAGGACAACTAAAGAAGATGTGACTTCCAAAGTGGAATATATAGAGCTATGCAAGACAGTAAGAAAAAGTATCACTGAAGACGTAAGGAAATTCAACTCTGAACTAGTGAGGAAAGCAATTGAAAACAACCAAAGCCTAAAGATAGCAAAGGGACATCTCAGTAAGGGAAGAAAACAGATTATGGCACTGAGAAAAGAAGATGGTTCTGTAACAAGAAATAGAGGCGAAATTTTGACAAGAGTGAAAGATTTCTACTCCAAATTATATGAAAGGGATGATATATGCACTCCAGACATCATGAAAGATACCAGTACCAGAGTTCCTCCAGTCCTTCCAGCAGAAGTGGCACATGCAATCAAGAACATGAAGCGAGGAAAAGCTCCAGGAGAAGATGGAATTACTGTAGACATCATACAAGAAGCAAGTGGAGAAATCGAAACAGTACTCGCCCAAATTTTCACTCGATGCCTTAATGAAGGAAAGATTCCTGAGGATTGGAACACCGCTACAATGATCCTGCTACATAAGAAAGGTGACATTGAGGATCTCGGAAACTACAGACCTATCAGCCTCCTATCAGTAGTTTATAAAATCTTCACTAAAGTTCTTTCACACCGCTTGAAGGTAACACTGGACATGGCTCAACCGAGAGAACAAGCTGGATTCAGGAGTGGCTACAGCGCAATAGATCATATCCACGTGCTGAGAGAACTAATTGAAAGAGCGAGGGAATATGAACTTCCATTGCGCATGGCTTTTATCGATTATGAAAAAGCCTTTGATTCGGTGAAACCATCAGCAGTTACAATGGCTCTGAAAACCTGCGGTATTGAAGATGCATACATTAATATTATTAATAACATCTATGAAAATGCAAGTGCAAAGATTAGGCTGTTTGAAAATACAACACACGTAAAAATTGGAAGGAGTGAGACAAGGTGACACCATATCTCCGAAGCTCTTTAATGCCACATTGGAGGGTGTTTTTCAGTCGCTGAGCTGGGAAAACAAGGGGATAAAGATTAATGTAGATTATCTAACCCACCTTCGTTTTGCTGATGACGTAGTCATTTTTGCAACTACCCCATCAGAGCTGCAGAGTATGATCCAGGAACTGTCTGACAAGAGTAAAGAAGTGGGATTAAAAATGAACTTTCAGAAGACAAAAGTGATGTTCAATGCTTTTACAAGAAATGAAGATTTATCGATTGATGGAGAAAAGCTGGAGACAACAGACACGTACGTTTATCTTGGACAGCAGATATCAAGTGAGGGTCACATTGATGAAGAAATTAATCGGCGTACAAAACTTGCCTGGGGAGCTTTTGGAAGAAACAGCATAATTTTCAAGAGCAATATGCCATTATGTCTTAAAAGAAAAGTGTTTGATCAATGCATCCTTCCAGTGCTTACGTATGGTGCAGAGACGTGGACCTTAACTAAAAGAGACATACAAAGGCTGCAGACAACTCAAAGTAGCATGGAGAGGTGCATACTTGGTGTAACCAGGAGAGATAAGAAGAGGAACTCGTGGATCCGAAAAATGACAAGAGTGGAAGACATCATGATCAGAGTTAAATCCCTGAAATGGCAATGGGCTGGACATACTGCCAGAAGGACAGATCATCGATGGACAGCCGAAATTTTAGATTGGATTCCAAGGGACAGGAAAAGACCCAGAAGAAGACCACATGGGAGATGGGTGGATGACATTCGAAAGTATGCAGGGGTGACATGGAGGAGACTGGCACAAGACAGACCGTTGTGGAGGAAACTTGGGGAGACCTTCGTCCAGCAGTGGACTGATAATGGTTGACAATGATGATGATGATGATGATATATATATATATATATACTACCATCGGGATCAGAGGAAATGCTATCCCACACTCACCAACCCGCTTGGCCAGCGTGGTGAGTTATGGCTAAACACCTCCAAAATGACTCTACAACTTAAATCTTGGCCCTCAGTCTCCGGCAGCTGGAATGTACCTGGCCAAGGCAGCGGCCAGTGCGACATGAAGGCAGAGGGTGCTAAGAATCCCCGGAGGACCGGACTAGGCTGCCATTTGATGCTGACCTTGGCTACCTACAACGGACGCTCCCTATCTTCTGATTCAAGGCTTCTTGAATTGGAAGAGGAACTACAAAGGATCAAGTGGGACATCGTCGGGCTAAGTGAGGTAAGGAGAAAAGGAGAAGATCTCATTGAACTGAAAAGTGGACATCTCTTCTATTATCGTGGGACAGATACTGGCAGAACTAGTGGTGTTGGATTTATAATAAACAAGAAACTGAAGGATAAAGTTGTAGAAGTTGAAAGTTCCTCTGACAGAGCTGCACGACTCGTTATCCAACTCTCGAGAAGATACCAGGCTCAGATTATTCAAACTTATGCACCCACCACAAGCCATGCTGAAGAAGAAATTGAAGAATTTTATGAGGAAATTCGTGATCTAAATAATAAAGGTAAGCAGCACTTGAAGATAATTATGGGAGATTTCAATGCAAAAATAGGGCAACGGCAACAGAATGAAACTTCAGTAGGTAAATTCGGTCACGGCAACAGAAACCAGCGTGGAAATACTCTCGTAGAGTTTGCAGAGGCAGAAGGGTTTTTCATCTTGAACTCCTTTTTCAAGAAAAAGCCACACAGGAAATGGACATGGAGACATCCAAATGGGACGACAAGTGAAATTGATTTTATTATGTGTAACAAAAAATTCGTCATAGAAGACTGCAGTGTGCTAAACAAGTTCAACACAGGCAGTGACCATAGATTGGTGAGATGCAAGATGCACCTCAACACTAAACTCGAACGTAGCAAGCTCATAAGACAAACAAAATGTATTGACATAACCAACCTTAAAAAACACCATAATACCTTCAAATTGGAACTGAAGAACAGGTTCTCTGCTTTAGAAGGCCTAACATCGGAAGAAGTGGATATTTCTGAGGTTAACAGAAAAGTAACCAAAGCTCTTATGGAAACAGCAACAAAATTAGCTGGGTCTAAGAACAAATTGCATGTGAACAAATTATCAGGAAAAACCAAAATGTTGATGCAAAAAAGAAGAGTGATGAGGACAACTAAAGAAGATGTGACTTCCAAAGTGGAATATATAGAGCTATGCAAGACAGTACGAAAAAGTATCACTGAAGACGTAAGGAAATTCAACTGTGAACTAGCAAGGAAAGCAATTGAAAACAACCAAAGCCTAAAGATAGCAAAGGGACATCTCAGTAAGGGAAAAAAACAGATTATGGCACTGAGAAAAGAAGATGGTTCTATAGCAAGAAATAGAGGCGAAATTTTGACAAGAGTGAAAGATTTCTACTCCAAATTATATGAAAGGGATGATACATGTACTCCAGACATCATGAAAGGTACCAGTACCACAGTTCTTCCAGTCCTCCTAGCAGAAGTTGCACATGCAATCAAGAATATGAAGCGGGGAAAAGCTCCAGGAGAAGATGGAATTACTGTAGACATCATACAAGAAGCAAGTGCAGAAATCGAAACAGTACTCGCCCAAATTTTCACTCGATGCCTTAATGAAGGGAAGATTCCTGAGGAGTGGAACAATGCTACAATGATCCTGCTACATAAAAAAGGTGACATTGAGGATCTCAGGAACTACAGACCTATCAGCCTCCTATCAGTGGTTTATAAAATCTTCACTAAAGTTCTTTCACACCGCTTGAAGGTGACACTGGACATGGCTCAACCGAGAGAACAAGCTGGATTCAGGAGTGGCTACAGTACAATAGATCATATCCACGTACTGAGAGAACTAATTGAAAGAGCGAGGGAATATGAACTTCCATTGTGCATGGCTTTTATCGATTATGAAAAAGCCTTTGATTCGGTGAAACCATCAGCAGTTGCAATGGCTCTGAAATCCTGCGGTATTGAAGATGCATACATTAACATTTTTAATAACATCTATGAAAATGCAAGTGCAAAGATTCGGCTGTTTGAAAATACAACACACATAAAAATTGGAAAGCGAGTGAGACAAGGTGACACCATATCTCCGAAGCTCTTTAATGCCACATTGGAAAATGTCTTTCAATCACTGAACTGGGAAAACAAAGGGATAAAGATTAATGGAGATTATCTAACCCACCTTCGTTTTGCTGATGACATAGTCATTTTTGCAACTACCTCATCAGAGCTACAGAGTATGATCCAGTAAGTTGCTGACAAGAGTAAAGAAGTGGGATTAAAAATGAACTTTCAGAAGACAAAAGTGATGTACAATGCTTTTACAAGAAATGAAGATTTATCGATTGATGGAGAAAAGCTGGAGATAACAGACACGTACGTTTATCTTGGACAGCAGATATCAAGTGAGGGTCACATTGATGAAGAAATTAATCGGCGTACAAAACTTGCCTGGAGAGCTTTTGGAAGAAACAGCATAATTTTCAAGAGCAATATGCCATTATGTCTAAAAGAAAAGTGTTTGATCAATGCATCCTTCCAGTGCTTATGTATGGTGCAGAGACGTTGACCTTAGCTAAAAGAGACATACAAAGGCTGCAGACAACTCAAAGCAGCATGGAGAGGTGCATGCTTGGTGTAACCAGGAGAGATAAGAAGAGGAACACGTGGATCCGAAAAATGACAAGAGTGGAAGACATCATTATCAGAGTTAAATCCCTGAAATGGCAATGGGCTGGACATACTGCCAGAAGGACAGACCATCGATGGACAGCCGAAATTTTAGATTTGATTCCAAGGGACAGGAAAAGACCCAGAAGAAGACCACATGGAAGATGGGTGGATGAAATTCGAAAGTATGCTTGAGTGACATGGCGGAGCCTGGCACAAGACAGACCGTTGTGTAGGAAACTTGGGGAGACCTTCATCCAGCAGTGGATTGATAATGGTTGACAATGATGATGATGATGATATATACTGTATAAAATATGTAATATTTTTGTAAACGTAACATATTCGTCTCAATAACTACTTGGTATTTAGTAACTGAAATCCTTTTTTTAATAACAAAACTTGATTACTTGCTAAATTTTAGTGCCAAGAAAATACCACTTTTAGTGCCACTATTTTCCATAGTTCAGAAGTAATGGCTGACTACAACCATGATGGAGAACTTTTCCAAGGTGGGGTACTTTTCCGAATGTGGGAGAGTTTTCCTGAGGAGGACTTTTCCGTCCATCCCTCTCGCAAAAAAATATCTTCGAGACCATTTCGTGAAAATCGATTAGCTTTCAATTACTAAAATTTTAAAATTCCATATTATTAACTAGGTTTTATGGGCTTTTTAATAACTGAAGTTATTTGGTACCTACAGGCATATGTTTCGTAAACGCAAAATTACTGCCCTGTATTGCGTATAACACATATCTTTACGTGGTAATTAAAATGATTGTCTTTGTTGTATACCAATAGAAAATACTGCAAAACAGTTAGACCAAAGTTAATCACAGCATGCAACTTTTATTCTTTTAAAGAAATAAAACCACCTTCTTTTAAATGCCTCACGATCACACACACAAAACACATGTCTAATGACATTTAGCGATTTGTACGAAAATACAGAACGTTCACAGCAAATAAATAAAAATTAAGAATTGTAGCACAAAAAAAGTAGAAATACTTAAATTGTATACTCTTGAATATTAAAAAAATGCATTTAACGTAATGCCGCAACGTTTTGCCCATTGAAAGAAAATCCCATAAAAAATTATAAATAATTAAATTTAGATAAACGGTGGGCATTATAAATAATTAAATTTAAATAAACGGTCTCAACAGTGGCGCCAGTGAATTCTCTCTGTGCGCCGAAGATGAAATTTAGATTGTGAGCTCAGAGTCAGAAGTCTCAAAAATATAAAAGTGTAAAAGCCTAAAACACGCAAACACGAAATCTATTCTCCTAACAATTTTAAAGCAAGAGAAGAAAAAAAAATAAAATAATAAAAATGTCATGACTTGTGAATAGGGCCTCAAGTCTTCACAAAAAAAATGCTTTTCTTTTTAATATTTCGTTCAAACCTGCCTCAAAAATTCCTGACATGTCTTTACTAGTTTCGTATGAAATTTCCATAAAAGATTTTGTAAAATCTTCCTGAGGCTAGAGTTCATACACCATACACCAGAGGCCCCTACAGCCGTGAACCCTCCCGCATTGGGGGAGGGGGGTTCGGGGTTATTAGCACAACCCTGATCCTCTGTCTTTCTTCGCAGGGGCTGCTGGCGGCCTAGTGGGCAACGTTCGTGACTGCCACGGAAAGGACCTCAGGTTCGAACGCTCGATCCACTAAATATCCGCCGTGCGTCGGATGGGCACGTTAAGCCGTCGGACCCTGGGTACTGGCCCCCCGGTAATAAATAAGGGCGTCTTCCTTCCCCTTTCTACTTCGCTTCCGTGTAACTTTCCTATCGGGCACTCTAGCCTAAATCACCTAGCTTCTTATTTCTAAGGGGTTGTTTAAGACCTGGGGTCAGATACTCCCTTCCTAAAATCTTCTACATTTGATCATATATCAGATGTCTTTCTTCGCGCATATCTCACACACATCTGTGTACGGAAATGGCACTAGACGATCTGGATGTGTACGGAAATGGGACAAAAATCCATTTGTACAGAAATGGCACGTACGGATGTAGGACGACACCGTACTGATTAACCAACGATTATCTTACCAGTTCGAGCAAAATGACGTCATTGAGGAGAAATGTCACAAAATGTCCAGCAGTATGTTAGTAAGAATAAATTGTCCGTTCTCATACAAGATATCTTACGCTGCTGTTACTTGAACACATACGCATATACACACAGAAAAAAAAAGTCATATATTCATCACTGTAAGGCACATTTGAATGCTGCATGAATTAAATATTTAAACCATATTTAAATGTTTATAAAGACCTCTTGTTCGCAGAGATCCTCACAGTAATCGTCGGGCAAATGAAATACATAAATCCTTTTACAACACATCTGCTGACTTCAAGTTGAACTCCTTTTTCCGGAAATCAATGGTTACGCATACTTTTGCCTACGGTTCTCGAATAATAATTCGGGCTCTTTTCTATGGCACAGTGAACCGCCGTACTTTATGACCGAGGGGAATATACAGCACAAAAGAAAATAAATTTTCTCCAAAAATAAAGCTACAGGTTTAACTATTGTTAAACCTGTTTTCTATGGAACATTACATGTAACGGAACATGTAATGTTCCTTGGCTTTAAAGCGTATTTATATCCGTGCAAAGTCAGTTCAACCTAAAAATACTACCTTACGCGTGAAGCTTATGCTTCTAACTAATTCACTTAAGGAGAAAACCCTAAATAGTTTACTAAACGTAGAACAAACACTTTAGGAATTTTCAAAGAATTACTATTTACAGTAAAATAGGAATATGCTGTTATTCCAATGCAAGTCTCTTCGTTGACACAAAGAACAGCACACTAATCACAATAAACGTATCAGCACATCCTCAATCACAGGATGCTCAGATTTTCATCGATAATCATCATTGTCAGCCATTATCAATCCACTGCTGGACGATGGTCTCCCCAAGTTTCTTCCACAACGGTCCATCTTGTGCCAGTCTCCTCCATGTTACTCCCGCATACTTTCGAATTTCATCCACCCATCTCCCATGCGGTCTTCTTCTGCGTCTTTTCTCGTCCCTTGGAATCCAGTCTAAAATTTCGGCTGTCCATCGATGGTCTGTCCTTCTGGCAATATGTCCAGCCCATTGCCATTTCAGGGATTTTGCTCTGATCATGATGTCTTCCACTCTTGTCATTTTTCTGATCCACCAGTTCCTCTTCTTATCTCTCCTGGTTACACCAAGCACGCATCTCTCCATGCTGTTTTGAGTTGTCTGCAGTCTTTGTATGTCACTTTTTGTTAAGGTCCACGTGTCTGCACCACATGTAAGCACTGGAATGACACATTGATCAAACATCGATAAAACACCTGGGTATTTATTTTCATGAAGAAAGTACCACACACAAGATAAGACTGTACAAATCTGATCTCTTTTTACATTGCTCACTCCATGCATTATACACCCAACACCAAGAAGGGGTTGTGTTAGATAAACGACAGTTGGTAGGCGGTGAGAGTACATCTGTAAGATGACGTCCATGCAAATTTCGCGCTCGGCGCATACGTGTAGCGCTAGTAGCGCCCCTCGGAACATACAAAGCAGGTTTGCTGTAAATACGCGCTGTAACGTTCGTGAGCGTTAGTTATCGTTGAGATTCGACGTAGTGTGTTGATGTTAGTCAAGAATGCCTTTAAGACCACGAAGAAGCCATTATCAACAGCTCACGGAGTTTGAACGAGGTCGTGTAATAGGGCTACGAGAAGGTGGATTTTCTTTCCGCAATATTGCAGAACTACTTAGCAGGAATGTAGCCACTGTGCATGATTGTTGGCAGCTGTGGTTAAGGGAAGGTATGCCTCAAGAAGACCGGGTTCCGGCTGACCACGTGGCACTACTGAGAGTGAAGACCGCCGTGAACGGCGTATGGCCGTGGCGCATCGTACTGCATCTGCGGCAGCAATTCGAGCTGCAGTTGCCACCACAGTGACACAACGAACTGTTACAAATCGGTTACTTGAAGGACAGCTCCGAGCCAGACGCCCTGTAGCGTGCATTCCACTTACTCCAAGCCACTGCCGTTTGCGACGTCAGTGGTGTCAAGCTAGAGCTCATTGGAGGACGGAGTGGAGATCTGTTGTGTTTTCTGATGAAAGCCGGTTCTGCCTGGGTGCCAGTGATGGCCCTGTGTTGGTTAGAAAGAAGCCAGGTGAGGGCCTGCAACCAACCAACCTGTCTGCGGCAGAGACACACTGGACCTACACCTGGAGTTATGGTCTGGGGATCAATTTCCTATGACAGCAGGAGTACTCTCGTGGTTATCCTACGCACCCTGACGGCACAGTTGTACGTCGGTCTGGTGATTCAACCTGTTGTGCTGCCATTCATGAACAGCATTCCAGGGGGTGTTTTGCAACAGGATAGCGCTCTCCCGCATACCGCTGTTGTAACCCAACATGCTCTACAGAGTGTCGACATGTTGCCGTGGCCTGCTAGATCACTAGATCTTTCACCAATCGAGCACGTATGGGACATCATTGCACGACAACTCCAGCGTCACCCCCAACCAGCATTAACCGTCTCTGTATTGACCGACCAAGTGCAACAGGCATGGAACTCCATCCCCCAAACTGACATCCAGCACCTGTACGACACAATGCATGAACGTTTGCATGCTTGCATTCAACATTCTGGCGGTTACACCGGTTATTAATGTACCAGCATTTCACATTTAAAATGGCTCTTCTCGCGCTTACAATAAGCTGTGATCTTGAAACCTTAATCGATTAAATATGTTACCTATACAAATGTATTGCCGCCATTTCATTCCTCTACAACTATTTTTTCGTGGTGTTGGGATTTTTTTCCGTCAGTATACTGCGTTCTTAGTGTCGAATATGCACAAGCCGTTCTCCCTGACCTCAAGACTGTTGCCAGATAACTTCAGTGAGCGATAAAATGTAACGTTACGTTTGAAACACTTAAAGAAAACAAACTCAAAATGTACATAAAGAAACTAAAAATGAAAGTTATGCTAGAATGTACGTCATAAACGTTTAACAGCTTTGAGGTTCAGAAAGGTAACATTTTAGACAGCGAACATTATTGTTGTTAGAGTAACCGGCCTTGAGAGCCCGATCACAGATCAACTGTTCAACTAAAAACCCGGAATTTCAGAAGCCAAGCTGGAAGTGGAAGAGCCAATATTGCACGGGAACTGGATTATCCGTGTAATGTGTGCCGTATTAGCAAGGAAGAGCATATTGAATACGTGTAAAAAAATTATTTCTGTATATTATACATGTTTCAATTTTAAATACAGTGTATAAAGTTTAACATGAGCTGTGATTTTTTTAAATCGTTATCGAAGGTTGTATTTATTCAGTGCAAGAGTATCCTACAGCATGAAATATATCAGTAACACTAATGTATGCAAGTAGTGAAGCGCGACTGCGATTTTTATAATGTTAGAGCTATGTGTGTCTTGAGATCTACATACTTAGGTATATTAAATCCCGTGGTACTATATTTTTGTTCGTACTCAATTTCTCTAAGCCACCGCAAAACTACGATTATTAATAAACTCAATGTTTTGTAATTGGCAAAAGGAAAAGATTTAAAAAGTTTATATAAAATACTTACCTTATGGAACAGATCTGTGGGTACACAGACAATGCTCGAGTAGGAATGAAATAACAGTATAAACAGTTGTCTTGCCTGCAAAAAGAGTGTTTGTTTTCCCGCTTTGAGTACAGTAATATACCCAAATGTTTATCTATAATATGTCCATTAAAGCGAGACAATAACATGTATCACGTAAAACATAATAATAGATACTGCAAAAGTGTGATTAAAACGTATCAGCTAATTTACTGATGGAACATCGTAGTTTGGCATTACTTCTTTTCAGATATGGAGGCAAATGACATCACTAAAAACTAATCACGTGTAAACCTCCAAAGTGGGTTTAACAATAGATTATGTTTCTAGATAAAATAATCTTTATTTAAATCAGTTAGTAAAAACAAAATCTGACATCCATTTAATTTGAATCATTAATGTTTCTTTACTTCATGGGTGAAAAAATGCTGTACAAATTTAGCAGGATTTATCAAACTCCCTGTCTTTAAAGCGTGTAAAAGATAGCTTTCTGCACTCCAAGTCCACTTAAGAGTTAACTGTTGTTAAAGGTAGGGAAGCCAGATAACAGCCTCTCCCTGGAACGCGAAAATTGTATCAATTCGCGTTACACTGAACTCCTGCTGTGTTCTTTCAAGCAATTTTTTTTTTTTTATCTGACGGTTTTGTTTTTTTATTGGAGGTATAACGAACACTGTGAGCAAATCAATGGTCTATAAGCAGTCGGCTGTCCCTAATTTGGGGTCAGTGGTTCCAGGGAAGGGAGAGAGCCAGTGCCGTAAGACAAACACAACATCCATGCCTCACCGGGATTCGAACCCAGACCCCTCTCGGACGAATGGTCAGAAGCCATGTAGCTTAGCCCACTGCGCCACCGGGGCGTCTGATCTAGGGTTCAACGACCTCAATGAGCAACTCAATGGGCTATAAGAAGTTGCCCGTCTCTAATTTAGGGCCACTGATTCCAGGGAAGAGAGAGAGCCAGTGTCGTAAGACAAACACAACATCCCTGTCTCACTGGGATTTGAACCCGGACCCCTCTCGGACGAATGGTCAGAAGCCATCGCATAGACCACTGCGTCACCGGGGCGGCCCAATTATTTCCCCCTCCGCCACCTAGACAGAACTACGCTGAGTATAAAATTTAATATTAACGCCACAAAGATCTGAAAGGGTCTTATACAGGAATCCGTTTCAAGAGAATCAATGGGAATAGAACAGAATGGTAATATGATGGGATCTGAACTTCGAAGAAATTCTTCCCTTACTCCTGTTTAATTATCCCACCCTGTTTCGAGTTTCCCCGATTGTCAGTTTATTGTAACCTGGACATCCATATTTATCAGCAGTGAAGTTCATTAGCCATTTAAAGGACAGTGAATTGTAATCATTTTCCTCCAATTTCGGCCATTTTGATGAGCAGGGCGAGGGTTAAAGTACTTTCTTCCTCAAGCATCTCGTTGAGGGCGAGTTGAATTTATGGGATTTTCACTTTCCTGCGAGGGAGTAAGAAAAGGGGACTGAAGAGCCAATTAAGGTACTTCTGCTTCTTCAGAGGGAAGGCATTTCTAAGGAGTGTCCGCGCTTTCTTGGAAAGCGTGGATTTCACTCTCCTACAGCTGTAACGTAGAAGAGCCTTAGCGCGGATTAGCGGCGCTAAGGCACTATTTCTCTAGCCTTAGCGGCGCTAAGGTACTTTTTGTAGTCAGGTGGTTGCAGAAGATGGGAAAAGAAATTTTTTAGATCACATATTCCAAAAAGCGAATCATCATCATCATTGTCAACCATTGTCAATCCACTGCTAGACGAAGGTCTCCCCAAGTTTCTTCCACAACGGTCTGTCTTATGCCAGTTCCCTCCATGTTACTCCCATATACTTCCGAATTTCATCGACCCATCTCCCATGTGGTCTTTTTCCAGGTCTTTTCCTGTCCCTTGGAATCCAGTCTAAAATTTCAGCTGTCCATCGATCGTCCGTCCTTCTGGCAATATGTCCAGCCCATTGCCATTTCAGGGATTTAACTCTGATCATGATGTCTTCCACTCTTGTCATTTTTCTGATCCACGAGTTCCTCTTCTTATCTCTGATGGTTACACCAAGCATGCATCTCTCCGTGCTGCTTTGAGTTGTCTGCAGTCTTTGTATGTCTCTTTTAGTTAAGGCCCACGTCTCTGCACCATATGTACGCACTGGAAAAATGCACACATCAAACACTTTTCTTTTAAGACATAATGGCATATTGCTCTTGAAAATTATACTGTTTCTTCCAAAAGCTCTCCAAGCAAGCTTTATACGCCGATTAATTTCTTCATCAATGTGACCCTCACTTGATATCTGCTGTCCAAGATAAATGTAGGTATTGGTTATCTCCAGATTTTCCCCATCAATCGATCAATCTTAATTTCTTTAAAAAGCATTGTACATCACTTCTGTCTTCTGAAAGTTCAGTTTTAATCCCACTTCTTTACTCTTGTCAGCAAGTTCCTGGATCATACTCTGCAGCTCCATGAGGTAATTCCAAAAATGACTGCGTCATCAGCAAAGCGAAGGTGAGTTAGATAATATCCATTAATCTTTATCCCTTTGTTTTCCCAGCTCAGTGATTGAAAGAAATTTTCCAATGTCGCATTAAAGAGTTTGGGAGATATAGTGTCACCTTGTCTCACTCCCTTTCCAATTTTTATGTGTGTTGTATTTTCAAACAGCCGAATATTTGCACTTGCATTTTCGTAGATGTTATTAATAATATTAATGTATGCATCTTCAATACCACAGGATTCCAAAGCAATTGTAGCTGCTGATGGTTTCACCGAATCAAAGGCTTTTTCATAATCGATAAAAGCCATGCGCAATGGAAGTTCATATTCCCTCGCTCTTTCAATTAGTTCTCTCAGTACGTGGATATGATCTATAGTGCTGTAGCCACTCCTGAATCCAGCTTGCTCTGTCGGTTGAGCCATGTCCAACATACTGTGTTTTATATACAGTACAATCATAACCGAAATATTCGTATTGCAGGGATGATCATGTGATCATTTTGTGATCAGACGTTTTATAAACCGTCTGATCACACAATGGGACACCTCACGGAACATAACGATAAAGAGAATGTTCTTTGTTTCTGGGTTTAACTTTCACCGTGAATTTCTATAAGGGTTACATGCGGTTGGCCGTCCCTGATTTAGGGGGGGGTGGCACACCGACCACGCTTCATGCGGAACTCATACCCTTATCAGAAACTTACACCTCTCGCCACTCGGCTACCCGGACGGCGTAAAGAGAATATGAGGTTCATAGTCTAGATGGTAGTCCTCAAAATTATTTCACTGCTTGGAGAAAAAAATGCGCAGAGAAATTTTGCAGCCGTTAAGTTTCGTGCAAGCGAAGAATATTTCTAGTAAGCTACCCTTTCTCTTATCTCTTAAGAATAACAACAGATGTCTCTTTCATTTACTCAGAATCTCAGGAAAAAGACGTATTAGTCACACTGAATAGATGTGACTACTAGCTATATTTATTCAGCGTGACTATATTAGTTACATCTATTCATTATGACTCAATAATAATTACACTGAACATTTTTAGTTGTGTGAAATGACAGGGTTACTCAAAAAAACTGCCTGTTTTTAGGATGTGACTAACAAACATTTTTTCCTTTATTAAAAATTGCTCAAATTAAATGGGGTACACCACTAAGGATATCTAAATTGTAAACATATACAGTATTTGTCATTTTCTTGTAGGACTTCCGTCCAGAGTGAGTAGAGTTTAGGTCCCAGCCACCTACAGCGAGATCGCCTTTTGGGCAGGACACAGAAACGGAAAGAATGAGAGCAAGTCTAGCCACTTTGATAGAACAGTTTGTAGTTATATTATAGTACAGTTGATGGCGCCACCGTACAAGTACGATATTGCACATAGAAGGGTGAGAGAATTTCAGGGGGGCATAGGAAAGGATACCCATTTAACCAGTGGTTCCAGTCTGTGGCCCTCACTTAACGTGCTCGTCCGATATTCAGCGATTGTTAGCAAATCCCACCATCTCTGAAAGATCAGCCCAGGTTCGAACCTGAGGACCTTGCATCGATAGTCTGAACTGCTAACCACTAAGTCATCCGCGGCGTCAAATTAAGCGATTTCAATAAAAAGAATTAGTAATAAAAAAATTTATAAAATATACTGAACAGTGAAAACAGCAAATCAGAATTCACAATGCTTTTTAAATATTTGAGTCTCTTTTCCAACACATTTTTACTTAATCAGTTCAGGCCCTTTTTTAATTAGAACTACATCACTGTTCTGCATGGGACACTTTTTCGGGGGGGGGGTTCTTAGAAAGAGGACGTTTCACTCGGTGACAGTGGGGTTTGGACTGAAAGGCGACCGAGAAAGGAGGTGGGAATTTTCTCTCTGCTAGGTGTGAAGGTTTCAGAACATCTTTAACAAAGGTAAGAGCACAGAAACGGACATGATGACAATGACACAAGCAAAATGGTTATGTACAGATGAGGGTAGCCCAACGCTACGTCCTATTTACAAATATATACACATTCATGAGATGAAAGAAGTAAAAACACTCAAAAGTCCTGTGGATCGAAGACATAAGCATGTTGGAATAGCACAGGTGGCTCGGTGTAGGTTGCACGGAGTTAAAGAGTTAGCAGTGGCAGTAGTACAAACTGTAAGGTGAAGCGTGGTTGACGTACCAGCAAACCATGGGACTGCTGGGGACCATGTGGAGAAGAATGTAGATTCACTATTGCGAGCACTGGCAATGCTGTACTCCAATCGAAGACGTGAGAGGAGATAGTCACTGAAAATGCAAAGTAATGCGGCTCCAGCTTGATGGACTGTGGTGGGATCGACATGTGTACGACGCTGTTGGTGGTACACGTATATAACGTGCTAGACGAGCACAAAATTATAAGAGCAGACTGCCGTAAGTTGAACTGGTGGAGAAGGACACAGGAGGAGCGTGCTATACGCACTAAAGGTGAGGTCGGTAGGACATGAGCATTGAGCAAGCGTGAACACAAAATGTAGTAGCGGCAGGAGAACGGTGCAGTACAGATATACACTGCTGGACAATTGCTAAGGACAGATCATAAACGGCTATATAGCGCATAAAAAAGTAAGTGTGGTTGGATGCCAAGTGAAATAAAATAATGTCAGAATGCCAGGACATTACAAGAAAGACCATTTATTGTGCTCTGAAATCCAGAAGGCTTTGGAACGTGTTCAAGGGACAAACAGGCCATTTTGTGCAGAATACGTAAACGTGAAAAAATGCAATTACCGTCCGCAGGCGTTCCGGCGTAAGATGTCAATACGGGATATGGCCACCATGGAGGGCGATGCAAGATTCCACACGTCGTGTCATGCTTTGCACAACATTATCAAGCAGCTGTTGAGGTAATTTATCCCATTCCTCTGTCAGTGCACGGATGAGGGTGTCCTTGTTTATTGGAGGGCATTGGCGACCAGCAAGACTCCTCCCCAAAGCATCCCACACATTTTCAATGGGATTCAGATCTGGAGAACGTGCTGGCCGTACGAGGCGTTGAATATCCTCGCTCTCAAGACACTCCTGGACAGCGACTGTTCGATGACATGTTGCGTTGTCGTCCATGAAAATGAATCTATCACCGACAGCACCACAGAACATGCGAACATGAGGTAGCAGAACATCATTAATGTATCGTTGGCCAGTCATAGTCCCAGTTGGAAGCACATAGAGGGACGTACGGCCATTGATCATGATGCCAGCCCATACCATGACACTGCATGTCGGATATCGGTCCCTTTCCTGTATATTTGCTGGACAATATGCAGTAGCACTATCACGCCAGATCAGTTGTCGTCGACAATCACACGATAGACTGTATCTACTCTCATCTGAGAAGAGGAAAGCAGACCAGTCGTTATCAGTCCAATTGAGATGTTGATTGCATCATTGCAAACGGGCGGTACGGTGACGTGTGGACAATGGGATGCACACAACAGGACGGCGGGCGTATAGTCCTCCTTCATGCAAACGTCTGGCGACAGTTTTTCGGGAGATCCGCTTGCCAGTATCAGCCATAAACTGATTTGCTACCTCACTAGCTGTGCTGCGCCGGTGTCTTTTTGTTGATAGCACTATTACCGATCTTCTGCAGGTGTCGTACTGCGAACCCGACCACCCCCGTGACGTTTGCTACACTCTCCATTTGTTTGAAATGATTTCCAAAGCCTTGAAACAACACTGTGGTTGACGTCGAACTCCCTGACAACATCTGTTATTTTTTGCCCTTCTTCAGTCTTACCAATAATACGGATACGCGTAAAATCATCTAGGTGATGTCGGGAAGACATACTGAAAATTGCAAGTTCGTCAATTGATTCTTTCCCTTTCAACTTTGCGTTTAAACAACAACGGTCAATACGCGTCAAATCCTTTATATCTCTTATCAGCGCTATGACGTCGCGAACAAGTTCGGCAATCCAAAATTTGAATACGCACAACACGTCTTACTGTATCCCGCACTTATGCTAATTTCCACATTTTCCTGCCTTCCATTTTATGGTTGCTATCGTTGCTATTGTCATCCTTCTTTAGCAATTGTCCGTCAGTGTATATGTGGAATATCAGCCTCCCCAGCACAAAACGGACATAGCGGGGAGGAAAGAAGTGTCATGCGGTGGAGGAGAGATGGTACAGGGAGACGATTATGTAGGAAGAGCCAATGTGTGTTCACCTCCATGGGTGCAGATAGAGGGGAAAGGGCAGCTGACCACACTGCAGAGAGAGAGGAAGAGGAAACGTCAGAGACGGAAGCTGGGGAGGAATAACGGGACAGAGAGAGGAAGCGAAAGAATTCAGATATCAAGAGGAAAGGATTGGTAGAGCAGTACCGTGAATCGACATAAAAAAGAGCAGAGGGAGATACGCAGAAAGAACAGGTGTTAGACCTGAGGTACAAGCAAGGGTGGGGAATAGGGAAATTATAGAAGAGATAAGGGAATTGTAGACAGCAGAAGCATGTGGTAGGGCACGAAGAGAAGGAGGTAAGTCAGAAAAGGGACGTAAGAGAAAATCAGTGGTGAGGAGATCGCGGACTGTTACGACGACTCCGTTGCGGAACCAAGATGGAAAGGCGTAGCAGGGGAGGTGGGGAGGATGGATGATCGAGGAGAAAAAGAGAGGTTCGGAAAGAAGCTCGGTGGTGGAGGAAAGCGGGAGAGCGGGAAAGGGCGAAGCAGAGAAATGGCATCTCGGTAAACAGAAGGTAAGTGAGAAAGGATAGGGCAGTGGTCCATTAGAAGGTAGGAAAGAAAAGTAAAGTACGGATTGCGTCGGGAGACAGTGACATTACGGGTAGTCTCATCAGATGGAACAGGTGTAGCGAGGAAACGTAGAAACGTTGTCACACGGAACGCCTTATAGTACAAGCAGACCAACGCCCTCATCACGGGGAGACAAGCAAAGCTGTAAGGCGTTGACGCATTGATGACCAGTCCATATGATTTGGGTCTGGCAGCGGGTGAGTTCTAGTAGGCAATGAACAGGCTGCGTCGACGTTATCCAGGAATATGTACACATGTATACCAAATAGGTTTGTGTTACGCGAGCACGCTGGTAGAAAGAGGTGCAGAACTGGGCTCGCCTCCAGCTGGCGGCCGTGCGAAGCAGGAGTGGGCGAAGAGCATTCCATGTGGTGATAGAGGCAGCAGAAGGTGTTTTAAGGTGGACTCCGAGAAACTGTTGAAAGGAGGAGGACCATTTGGCACCTCACGGAGAATCGACACGGTGGACCCATGACCCTACCCACAAGCCAGTGCTTTTCGAGATATTGAGGGTGGCGCTAGAACATGAAGCATAGCCTTCGTAGAGTCGCCGAAGACTGTGAAATTGAGATTCTTGACGTACTCAGAAAGAGATGTCATCGGCATATCGGCATAAGCAACGTTGGTAATTGCGTGGTGCCGTGTATTGGCAATCACAGAAGGCATAGATGCGAGGAAAGATCTGTGTACGGAACGTAGAAAAGGGTCTATTGCAATGGCGAAGAGCTGTCCAGATAAAGGGCATCCCTGCCGGACACCACGACGGAAAGGGATCGGAGCTGTGAGAAGGGTTGGCAACCTGACGAGGAAAATTGCGTTCCGGTAGAGGGAGAGAAGAAGAGATACAACAGATGGGGGATAGAGAGGTGTGAGAAATATTGTCAAAAGCGGATTGCTGGTCAAGGGAGAGAAGAACGAGAGGTTCAGAGCGAGTTCGGGCGAGATGGATGGATAAGGTCATTGAAGAGCTGAATGTTATGTGAGGTTGAGCGGCCAGGGACAGTGTAGGTCTGATTAGGGGAGAGAATATGGGGGAGAATAATGTTAATCCGGCTGGAGAGAAATTTAGTAAAGAGTTTATAATCCTGGTTTAATAGGGAGATGGGACGCCAATTCCCCAAGTCAAGTGGATCACCTTTCATGGGGAAGAGGACAACATGGGCGTTTGTGAAACTCCTCGGAAGGATAGGAAAATGCAATGCTGCAGAGAAAGCACAGAGAAGGAAGGGAAGGAAGGCAGGGAGAAAAGCTTTATAGAAACAGAAAAGAAGGCCATCCGGGCTAGGTGTGGCCCTGGGTTAAGGGAAGAGAATGTCTCAGAGAGTTCAGTTAGGGTGGGAGGAAGGAGGAGAGAATCAGAGAAATGAGAGAGGACTTGTGGTAAGACAGAATGAAGAAGAGGTAAATCTGAATGGAACGGGGGAGGAGCTGCACAAAACTTCTTCGTGTAAAAGCTCCGGACGAAATAGCATAGAGAAACTGAGTCGGATGATATCTCGCCGGTAGGGAGGCGGAGGCGATAAATCGTAGAAGAGGCACGGCGCTGAGATCCGAGAGTTGAGAGAAACTCGTAAGAACTAGCATCGGGCATGAGGTGCTGTAAGCGAAAACGTTGAAGAGCTTGTTGTGCAACCGGTACTAGAAGTGAATTGAGTTCAGCTTTGTACACAGAAAATATAGGATCAGCGAGGTTTAAAAGAGAGAGCATCTGGCGAGTATGATCTAGGCGCATCCTTCGTAGCGTTAAGATCGGGAATGACTGATTTCGCACATGAAGGAGGAGGCTAGGTTTGACTTCCAACCAGAAAGTCAAAGCACACGGAGCATCCTGTAGCTTGGGTCTCCAAGAGGCTAAGAAATCACGAACCGAAGAACAAAATCCTTCTTCAGCAAGAAGAGCGGCATCAAATGTCCACGGCCGATTGGTCCGTGGCTGGACAGGGGTGGTAAATACTGTGTGCACGATGGCACAATGATCGGACGATGCTGTGGGTTGACAGCAAGAGCCTGACACCGCAGGAAGAAGCATGGACGTAATATAGAATCGGTCGAGTCGGACCGTGGCCGGGAGATAAGCGAAAAGGTAATGAGGCTGATATTTAGGAAGTGAGACTGCTGACCGCGCGAGAGAAGGGGATTCAACGTGTTAATAAGATAATGAAAGAATGGAATTAATGACAATGCTTTGAGACATTCCCCATGACAACGGAATAAACACCTTCCTCACAGCAAGACCCAGCTAATACTTTGATTGACATTTTGTTTATATTTTATTTATTTGCTCACGTCTGGTAAAATGCGGGTTAAGGTCCATAAACAAAACTCTGGAAGCAAAGCATCGAACGAACCCTTCACACAGGGCGGTGTACTATAACTTAGCACCAAGCCCTAACAACATTATTGTCTCTGTGTTGTAAATAATGGGAGAAATCCCCCCTTCCCCCAAGTTACGCACATTTCCTGGCTGGACAGTCAGCGGCCGAAAGTGTGAGCAGGGATTTATACACTACCTTTTCCAACGTCCTCTAAATTTCCTCAGACACCCTTCATGAAAATCTCGACACCCCTGCATTTGAAGGTGTATAACACCTGCACAAGTATACACTTTCTAACTTTTAAGCATGAGGGATCAACAAAAAAAGTTTTCATTCGAGTTCGCTGCAAGACCATGTATGACGTAATCGTTGACGGAAGTCAGGCTATACAAAGGCGGTGAGTAATCTGTGGGGGTGTGACGTAGTACAGAGGTGAATCACGTGTCAAGACGACAAGTCTGCAGCGATATATTCCGTCGGCGTAGCTCAGTCGGTTAGAGCAACTCACTCCGGAGCGAGGATCCGAACTCTGTCACCGACAAATTTGTGTTTTAACAAGGGTAGTAGTCGAATTATGTCGTTGTGCTGTGCTTGTTGAATATACTGTATTGTACAAATTTTGAAGATGACAATCCGTTTTTTGGTGTAAATATGACAAAGATGGTAACTCAGATAATATCCGAAAACTTGAAAATTTCGTGGTCCTGGAGCGAAAATCGAACCCGCGTCTCCCATATAGCGCCCGGGTATGCTAACCGCTAGACCATCCAGAACGACCAAGTCTCGAGTTTTCAAGTTTTCCGATATTATCTGACTTACTATGGTCAGAGGTGTAAGTTTCTGATAAGGGTATGAGTTCCGCATGAAGCATGGTCGGTGCGCCACCCCCACCCTAAATCAGGAATGGCCAACGGCATGTAACCCTTATAGAAATTCACGGTGAAAGTTAAACCCAGAAACAAAGAACATTCTCTTTATCGTTATGTTCCGCGAGGTGCCCCATTGTGTGATCAGACGGTTGTGACGTGCCTGCCCATCAGGACGCAGACGACATAATGGCAGATAGCAGTCAGAACGAACGTCCGCGCAGCTCAATTGGTAGAGTGATTTATTCCGGAATGAGGGGACCCGGGTTCGAGCCCCGGCGTGGACAAAAATGGCGGATAAATTTACTTCGTTATGCGGTTTATAAAACGTCTGATTACACAATGATCATCTGATCATCCCTGCAATACGAATATTTCAGTTATGATTGTACTGTATATAAAACACCGTGTATTGGGCATGGCTCAACCGAGAGAACAAGCCGGATTAAGGGGGGGGTCTACAGGAGAGATAGCCTTTGCGCCCATTATGTCCAAGGGCCCAGGAGGCATGCCTGGGCAAATAATAGACAGATAGATAGAGAGACAGTGAGAGAGAGACAGAGAAAGAGATTTATAGAATAGTTTTACTTTTGTCTGTTATGATTTCCTCTTGGTAAGAAGCAGAGGCTGGAAGACAAACAGATTTCTAGGCAGTGACTCACCAAGGGCAAAGGTTTCATGCCGCTGTGTACAGCAGGGTCGGCGAGAGAGTTTCAACTTTTTCAAGTAATCCACCCACACCTCCTAATTTACACTTGGAACCGTTAATAGTCAAAGTTCCCTGTGGCTTCACATGGCATTATAAAAAAGATGCACTATATAAGAAAGTATACAATGCTAAATCATTAGAAATCCGCAAAATCTAGGAATCTCAAACTTTTAACTCGTGCTCTTATGATAACAATGGAAAATACTGTGACTTATTATGAAAACTCTGCAGATAATTATAAATATACATAAATATACGATGTCATCGCTCTGTCCACGTTATTTTATAAACAACGAATAGCAACTGAAAAATTTTACATCCGACACCGCTGGGATCGAACCCCAGTACTCTCGATAACTAGTCGAGTGCGTTCGCTTTACGCTACGGTGCCGACAATTCACAGCGCTATTCGTGGTTTATCAGTCAGCATCTGACTACACAAATCCATATTGATGGGCTCAGCGACTGATGTGTCGCCATCTAGTGGCATTCAACAGAGCAAGCTGTTTTTAATTGCAGCTGATAAACTTAAAGTAGCGTAAAGCGAACGTACTCGGCTAGTTAATCGAGAGATCTGGGATTCGATCCCAGCGGTGACGATGAACAATTTTTCAGTTGCTATTCGTTGTTTATAAAATAACGTGGACAGAGCGATGACATCGTATATTTATATTATCTCCACGTATTTAAAATATATTCACCATATAATTATAATTTATTTGTTTGAAGAATGCACGACGTATTAATTATCACAAGCATATTGCTGCAGTTTCGTGTTCTAACGGTATTCATAATGATTCCCGTCATAATTCTTTGAGCGCCCACTCAGATGTCTTAGCCTTGAGGCCCACTATAAAATAGCTTAGCCTAGGGGCCCACTCAAATGGTTTAGCCTAGGGGCTCATGACGTCAACATGAGCTACGGAAGTGTTCTAGGGTACCGTAAAGTGTGCTATCAATGAATCCCGCGAGCAGTCAGGAAACACATCATATGGCATTCTCTATGAGACACATGCTGCGTTTCAATGTGGAGGGCAACGCATTCTTCGAGCGCATTGTGATTGGCAACGAAAACTGATAGCGACAGTGTTCTTCAACCACCTAGGCTCATTGCTATTAAAGTTCGAGGAGTCGGGTAATAGGCTCATTGCTATTAGAGTTCGAGGAGTGTAGCATGTTATTGCGAGACACTTAAACGTTTGCGTTGTGCTATTAAGAATAATCATCCAGACATCATACATACATACATACATACATACATACATACATACATACATACATACATACATACGTACATACATACATACATACATACATATCACTAAGCTATTCTCTGAGATTCAGAGGTTAGCTCCAAAAAGAAATACAAACTTCCAGATATTTTTACTTATTGTTGTCGTATCAAACTTCTCCACTTACAGCGATCTTGACATACAACTCGGGCTTCACTAATATCCATTACACGCCATACACAAGATCTTTTATACTTCATGCTCATAATCTTTTTCTCATGCAGACACTCCTGAATCTGATCCACCCATATCTTCCTTGGCCTTCCTCTGCCTTTCCTTCCTGCCACTTGGGTTGAAAAGATTTTCTCAGTAAGCATTTCATGACTCATTCTTTCAACATGGCCAAACCACCGAAGCATATTGGTCTCCACCTTGCTAACAACATTTTGCTTCACATCACACAACTGCAATACATCTTCATTTCTCACACAATCATATCATGTCTTTCCACAATCCCCACGTAAGCATTTCCCCAGCACACAAACGACTTTTATGTTTCTTCTGCAGTACCCAGGTTTCACTGCCATACATCAGAGTAGGAACAATTACACTTTCATACATAGCCATGCGGGACTCTAGAGAACCCATCATTCCTGTGAAAACCTCCCAGAGCAGCTATGACTTTCAAAGAAGAATTCACTCGCCTACTAATTTCACCATCCAACTTGTTCTCTCTGTCAAACATGCTTCCTAAATACACAAACTCATTCACCTGGTCAATCACAGTGCCATTTATATTTACATTACATTCAGTGCTACCCGTTTCTCTCTCAAACACCATAACTTTGGTTTTTCCCTTATTTATACTCAGTTTGAATTTCATGCAAACTTCGTGCATCCGAGTCAACATACTCTGCAACTCACTTTTGCTCTCTGCCAACAGGACAGTGTCATCAGCATATAGCAATCTGCACACACGGATATCCCCAAGACATAAACCACTATTATCTATTTTGGCATCACGCATGCATGCATCCATAAATATATTAAACAGCCATGGTGACATTACACAACCTTGTCTAACTCCTGCACCAATGGAAAACATTTTGATAAAACACCATTCACTCGTACACAAGCTCTACTACCAGCATACATGGCTTTTACACTATTAAGTAGATTCCCAGTAACACCATATTCATTCAATACCTTCCACAAAAGTGTCCTATTCACTCGGTCGTAAGCTTTCTCTAAATCTATGAAGGCAGTAAAAACTTTCTTCCCAACAGCCAGATACTTTTCAATCATCGTGCGTAATGCAAAAATCTGGTTAGTGCAGCCTTTACCAGGCATAAAACCACTCTGAACATCCCACACTTTCAATAATGTAAGACCCCCTACTTTTTCAATAACAACCTTACCAAACACTTTCAATGGCACACTCAGTAGGCTAATACCACGATAGTTCTTGCATTCAGTCTGATGACCTTTTCCCTTATACAAGGGAACAATGATAGCATCCTTCCAATCCCGAGGGACCATTCCTAACTCCCAGCACAACTGGCAAATTTCAGTTAACCAGTCAATTATAGAGTCACCACCATATTTCAACATCTGTGCAGTTATGCCATCAACTTCCGGAGCCTTACCATTCTGACGAGATTTTAGAGCTTTACCCACTTCTTCTCTTGAGATCCCTCCTGTGCTTTCATCCCTCATTGTGACATCATCTGCTTCTGTCTCAGAATCATCCTTGCTTTCCTGATCTAATAACTCACAGAAGTATTCACCCCATCTGTCACTTAACTCATTGGGCTCCCATATCATTTCCCCTATCTCATTTTTCACACAACTTACAACTTTGTTTCCCCTATTTTTCCTGTCTCGTGTACTTCCAGAAGGACTTTCTATCTTTCCAAAAAGCCAGTTTAAGCCTTTCCACTTTTTCCTTCCTATCTTTTGCCTTACTGTGGCGAACCAGCTTAGCAGCTTCACGCTTCTTACAGTGATATTCATCCACAGAAACTCTACCTTGCAACATCCCCAAATAGGCTTCCTTCTTTCTCTTTACTGCCTCTTCAATCTCACTATTCCACCAAGCATCACCTGTATTGTTACCCACTATTGTGGTGCCACAGACCTCTTTAGCAGCAGTGACAACACAGTTCTTAAAACATTCCCACTTCTTTTATACATCTCTCTCACAAGATTTCAGATCCTTCAGTCGTTCTCTGAGTAAGTCAAAATACCGCTGATGATCTTCAAGGAGCCTATCAACCTTTATTCTTTCTATCCTGGGTCTCTTCCTATTCCTTTTCCTCCAACCAACATTAAGTTTCACTCGTGACACTACCAAGTAATGATCAGAACCAACATCCGCACCTCTCATCACATGGGTGTCAACAACTAAGTGTTTCAAACGCTGATCGCAGACAACAAAATCTATCACACTCTTTTGACCAAGAGTACGATTTTCCCAAGTATATGTGTGGATATACTTGTGGTTGAAAAATGTATTAGATACACACAAACCATTCTCAATGCAGAGTTCAATTAATCTTTCACCATTATCATTCACACAAGGGTCATTAAACTTACCCAGAACATTGTCAGAAATTGCATTCTACACACCTACTGTAGCATTGAAATCCCCTGCTATTATAACTTTTTCTTTAGCACCAAACTGGCTCAAAACAGCTTTTAGCTCATTCCAGAAATCTTCCTTCTTATGAGAAGGTTCCGAGTCACAAGGAGCATACACTACAACAATTACAATTCTCTGAAGTTTCACTTTCAAACGAATCCAGAGAATTCTCTCACTTACGCAACTATAGTGAATCAAGTTGTTCTTCATCTTTTCACTTAAAATCACACCTACACCAGCCTGTCCTCTCATATTATCCAATACTCCAGACCACACACTCACCGTGCCATTCACTTCTTCTACCCCAATTTCCTTCTTTTTGGTTTCACTTACACACAGCACATCCAGTCTATACTTATTCATCTCCTCAATCACTTCACTCATCTTGCCATTTATACCTCTAGTGTTTCATACACCAATCTTACATTCACTCAGCCGAGATCTCTTTCTCATACGCCGTTTAGAAAGTCCAGGTCGATTCCGTGGTGGACCGTCCTTCTCAAGTGTCGGTCCGCGGAAAAGACAATGAAAAGATGCAGGTTTTTTTTTTTTGCTTGTAGGTTTAACGACCACCGTGAGCAACTCAATGGGCTATAAGCAGTCGCCCGTCCCTAATTTAGGGTCACTGGTTCCAGGGAAGGGAGAGAGCCAGTGCCGTAAGACAAACACAACATCCATGCCTCACAGGGATTCGAACCCGGACCCCTTACGGACGAATAATCATACGCCAGCGCCTTAGACCACTGCGCCACCGGGGCGGCAAGATGCAGGATCTAGTCACACGATGGCATGAAGCAGGCTGTATCGGATTTTTGTATACAACAGACAACAACGGCATTCTCAACTTTATTCGTCAATGGAACAATTTCCTTAACGCCTACGGCAAAAGCATTTTGACGTAGAATACGTCTATCGTTTCGTTCCAGCACCGGGTCCCTTGGTAAAAATCCGTGTGTCCGAATGTGTACACCAGACTTCTGTCAATAATTTCAAAACTATAAAAGCTAGCAAAAATATAATAACTGAGTTGAAGAGAGGAAGGTCCAAAAAGTCTACTGAAATAGAATTCAAGGTCAGATGACGCAATAGTGAGCGGTGCGTACGTCCGTCATTTTGTAGTTAAATCGGCCCTCGGCGGGCGCGATAAAACTTGTATCACTCGGAACCGCGACGTGATAACACGTACCGCGAGGTGTCATTCGTTTCTCCTACGCGAGATCTATCGATATTTGTAATAATATTTGTGAGAAAACTTAATTAGGTGTGTGAAAAATTGTGAAATAGTTGAGAACTTTGTGAAAATTTCCGAAATATCTCAATATCTTAATTTAAAGAAGGTTCAAGTCTACCGCAAACGCAAACAGGAAGAAAGAATGAGTCAAAAATAATCGAGCAAGCCATGATAGCACATACCACGAGGTGTCATTCGTTTCGTCTACGCGAAATCTATCGGTATCTGTAATAATATTTGTGAGGAAACTTGATTAGGTGTGTAAAAAATTGTGAAATAGTTGGGAACTTTGTGTAAATTTCCAAAATGTCACAATAACTTAATGTAAATAGATCGACTTGAACGCCTGAAAACGGATAATTGAAGACTATACATGGGAGACATGTGCCTCGTCGACATCACACTGAACGGCAAGCCACGCTTCATTCTCGGATGCGTTTACATTCACTCGAACGTCTCCATCTCGGACCGCGAAATGTTTTTCTTTGCGATGATGATCAAGTACTCCGAGAACGCCTAGAAAATCAGCAAGAATATGATTGGTTACATCACAAAGGTACCGATGATAATCATGGGAGTCGTTAACGTCGACGCTCAAACGAATCTACACGAGCTCGATTTCATGAAGACTCAATTCAACTAGAACTTTGGGCAGACGCGATCGCCAACATCTCTGGGAAACACATACACTGAAGTGCCAGAAAAACTGGTACACCAGTCTAATACTTGGTAGATCCCTCATGGGAGCGTAGGACTGCAGAAATACGGCGGGGCATGGACTCCACTAGCTTCTGGAAATATACTGTAGGCAATGCATACCACACTTCCTGTAGAGCGTTCCACAATTCGGGTGTATTCCGAGGTCTCGGATTCCTGTGTTCGATAGCGCGTTGCATGGCGTCCCAAATGTGTTTTATCACGTTCAGATCTGGGGACTTGGTGGGAATGGTAACACCCCAAACTCAGTACTGACCCCGCGGTTATAAGTAAGGGCATTTTCCTTCCCCTTTTGAACTCGCTTTCAAATGGCTTTCCTGTCGGACACTCTAGCCCAAATCTCCTACTTCTAAGGGTTGTTGAAGACCTGGGGTAAGACACTCCCTAAAATCCCCTGATTTTTGCGCACAATTGAAACGTTTCATCTTCATAATTTCCTTACTTCAGTGTTTCTCAACACTTTTGTTTTTGTGACCTCCTTTTCCATATCAGTTTTTATTGCGTCCCCCCTTTCCAATCTTTTTACAGGGACGCTGCCAAAACACCGCACTTGTTACTTGGGCTAGTTAGCTACTGCTATCTGAACACTGTGACTGCGTAATTGCAGTATAATTTTTACATTACATAACTTCTTTAGTACTGATCTGTTTAAAATATCTGTTCAAATCTAGTACATGCATAGATCGTCGTCCGCGTTGTAAAATATGCATCGTTGCAAATTGCTGATCGTCATCACCCGGCTACCGTATTAAGAAAGGAGAGCTGGGTGCGCTTAAATTTATTGCCTCCCAGTTTTGGGAGGAGTAATTCTTCCAGGCATATATTGAGATGCCTGTTACAGTTTTTGTACCGATTTTTGTTGTAAACCATATAGCTCAAGTTGGGTACCTTGTTTATTAAACAGGTTTCCTCACAAACCCGAACTAGTCCGCTTTTCTTACCGTTTATAACAATAACGCTTGGTGTGAGCGTACATTTATTACCACGGGGAAGGTTTTATTTTATTTTCAGAATGTATTTTATGTTAAAATCCTCCAAATACTTGGTGTCAGTGAATAAACAAAGACATCGTTCTTTCACGTTTTATCAACACACAGCAACCGAAAATTTGTCATCCGGTCACCGCTGGGGATCCGAATCCCAGATCTCTCGATATCTAGCCGAGCGCGTTAGCCTTACGCTACGGTGACCAACAATCAACGGCACTATGTGTGTTTTTCTGTCAGCTTCTGACATCATAAATCCGTAAGATGGGTTCAGCTACTGAGACCGCTCCATCTGGTGGGCATTAACGGCACTGGCTATATATTGATGGTAGCATTTAAATCCAAAGGCCGAGGTCCAAAGTGAAAATCCTCCAAATACGTGGCATCAGTGAATAAAAGAAAAAAAGACATCGCTCTTTCCACGTTTTATCAACACATAGCATGCTGAGCCCATCTTACGGATTTATGATGTCAGAAGCTGACAGAGAAACACACATAGCGCAGTTGATTGTTGGCAACCGTAACATAAGGCTAACGCGCTCGGCTAGATATCGAGAGATCTGGAGTTCGGATCCCCAGCGGTGATCGGATAACAATTTTTTCAGTTGCTATATAATGATAAAACATGGAAAGAGCGATGTCTTAGTGTATTTTATGTTTTTGTTGTTTCAGTAAATAGTTTTTCTTCAATTTCCACCTCTTCGCGCCCCCTTAGCGGGACGCGAAATATCTGAACACGCTTCTGGGATGGACGATTATAGGAAAAACAGAAAAAAAGGAAACCAGTAAACCCAATGACCTTATATCTCTCTGCGTTGGCAAATTAAACCTTTCTGATTTGTGGAGACTTGATACTTTGGGGATTCTAGATCCCGGTGAAAAGATCGCGAGAAAGGAGCTCGAAGACGCTGACAAAGATCATTTTATTCGTAATGTTTTAAGACATGAGGAAGAAAGATATATGGTTTGTTTGCTATGGATTCAAGATCACCCTCCTCTGTCGGAGAGCACGGAGTTAGCAGTTAAAAGATTGAAGAGCTGTGTTAAATCCTTAGAACGGACTGAGAAGTTAGATGCTTATGAAGATGTTTTCCGGGAGTGGCTGAAGGGGGGCATTATATGTGGAAGAAGTTAAATCTTCTCAGGAATATGTGAAAACTGAGCATTTTTACCACATCATCCTGTTTTCAAGGAGAACTCAACGACCAAAATGAGACCCGTCTTTGATGGTTCGGCGAGAGAGAAAAGCTCTCCCTGCATTAACGATGTATGGAAAAGGGACCGAATGTTGTAGAGCTTATACCCTCGATTATAAACAGATTTCGGATGGAAAAAATTGGGGTAACTGCCGATGTAAAGAAGGCTTTCTTACAGATTGGACTTCAGGAGCATGAGAGACCGTTCTTGAGGTTCCTGTGGTGGGAGAACGGTAAGGAAGAAAATCTTTAAATCTTCCAGCACCGAAGAGTTGTTTTTGGAATTTCTTCGAGCCCTTTCCTGTTAGGAGCAACAATGGAATTTTACCTAAAGAACGCGCCGTATCATCCGCAGGAAACGGCGAAAAGGCTCCTGACGTTGTTTTATGTTGACAATTGTATTTTCAGCGTGAACAGCCGAGAGGAGCTTGAGTCACGAAGTATTCTCAGTGCAACCAAGTTCGATTTGCGAGGGTGGGAGCATGCTCCTGCGTCGTCAAAAGTGGAGGAAGAAGATGGAGATGCAAGGAAGGTCCCAGTGCTGGGACTGAGTTGGACACTGAGTTCAGATGAGCTGTCTGTTGACGTGAAGGGGTTCTTTAGCGATGGAAAGTCCCCATTGACAAAACGAGAGATCCTTTTAGTCTTCCATCGGGTATTCGACCCAATTGGATTCACGTGTCCGGTCACATTGGAGCCAGAGATTTTGCTGGAAAGAATGTTGGAGAACGGGGTCAATTGGGACTCTAAGCTGCCTCCGACTATATCTAAGGAATTTGAACGTTGGAAGACGCAATTCGACGGCTTGAGTGGTGTGTTGATTCCACAATGCTTTCTAAAGGTTGCTTCAGCCAATTCAGAGGTGTCTCTTCATGTGTTCTGTGATGCAAGGAAGATAGCCTTTGCTACTTGTATTTTTGTCCAATGTCAAAATGATCGGTCCACGACGTGTCAGCTAATACCAGCACGTTATAGAGTCGCCCCCTTGAAGCTACCTTCCATACCAGGATGAAACTCTTAGCCTGCACTGTTAGAGCTAGGTTAGCGCAAACAACGAAATCAGACTTGGGGGCTGGCTGGAGAACAAGCCTACGCACTATTGGTCTGATTCTGTAAATGTGTTATACTGGATAAAAAGAAATGAAAATTGGGTAACCTTCGTTTAAAATCGTGTTCAGGAAATTCGGGGACTAACAGACCCAAAAGACTGGAGGCACATTGCCGGGTCTATAAATCGTGCGGATTATCCTTCGAAAGGTTGTACAGTGAAGGAGTTGAAAATTACTCGTTAGTGGGAGGGTCCGGAATGGCCAAGATTACCGTGTGATGTATGGCCAGCCTCAGAAGTATGTACTTCCAAATTTGGAGGTTGTGAATTCAGAAAGGCGAAAACCTATTGTGTCTGATACTAACACAGAAATTGAGAAGGTTTTTCGAATATTCTACAAAGATCTCCTTCTACAGCAGAATATAATTAGAGTCATGGCGTGGATTTTTCGTTTTTACAGGAATGCAAAGGCCAGCCGAACTGAAGGATGTTTCGGTGAGTTGGGTGTAGAGCAAATCGAAATGGCCGAAAAGGTAATGTTGAAAGAAGTCCAAAGACAGAGTTTTGGCGAAAATAGAGAAACTTCTCTGAAAACCTTTATCGACGCAGGAGGGCTGTTTAAGTCAATACGAGAATCACCTTGAGAAAAGACTTAGATGCATTTCGTCATCCAGTAGTACTGCCTTCTAAACATCACGTAGTGAAAAAATTAGTTAGGAAAAAACATGTTGACCTAGACCATGCTGGTCTGCAGGTCCTAATCTCCACTCTGAGTGAAAATTACTGGATAATAAAATGTAGAAAGGCGATACGGCAAGTTGTTAAAGAATGTGTTAGATGCAAAAGGTATACTGCTCTTCCTTTGGAACCACTTAGTGCGCTTCTTTCTGAAGATAGAGTCAGAGAGGCCCTTGTCTTCGAAGTGGTTGGCATCGACTTATGTAGACCGTCTTTTCTGAAAAATGATGAAAAGAGTTGGATTGTGCGGTTTACCGTGCGGTTCATTTAGAGTTAGTAACTTCTCTGTCACTTCAAAGATTTATTGCTGGCACTTCAGAGATTTATTGCACGCAGAAGACGTCCAACAACCATTTATTCCGACAATGGTACAAACTTAGTGGGAGCATCTAAAGAGTTGAAGCCCATTTATTAGGGCAGAGTGCAAAGGATTGCTACGGTGAAAAGAATTCAGTGGAGTTCAATCCCCCTCTGTCCCTTGGTGAAAAGGATTCTGGGAAAGAATGATATACATGTTGAAAGTCAGTCTCCTGTATGAAGAACTGTACACAATTCTCTGCGATGCGGATGAAGTGATCAATTCGAGACCGCTGACACCCCTATCTGAGGACATTGACGATATCGTTGCCCTCACGCCGGCTATGTTTTTGCAAGAGATCAGACAGACAGGAGTCCCCGACATAAACTTGATTGACACCGCAAGACTGAACAAGCGACTTACCTATAGGCAGAAGATTCGACAGTATCTCAGAAAACGCTTCAGAATCGAATATCTGGGACAACTCACATAATTTTCAAAGGCTCAACGGAGATCCGACATTGCGGAAGAGGACGTGGTCTTCGTGTGCGGTGACAAGACTAAGAGACTCGATTGGCTTTTGGCCAAGGTGCATAAACTTATTCCGGGCGAGGACGGTGAAGTCCGTATTGCGGAAGTTAAGATCAAGACAGGGTATTTATTGCGGCAGGTGAAGAGACTATCCTCTAGAGATTCGAGAGAGCGAGCGCTCCTCCCTTCAGGTCCTCAGCCTTCTGCAGTATCAAGATACATCGAAATGGGACCTATTTTCAGAGACCTTTCACACGACCCAGTGTCAGAAAAACGAGAAGCTACCTGTGGTGGAGGCGTGCGATCCCATTATGGATAAATCGTAAAGCCAATGCGACGAATGGACTTATGACTTTATATGCGTTTGAGTTTCGTGACTTGGTCCCGAAGTTCAAAGGTGAGAGGATGTCGAAAGAAGAAGAACAACTCCCGAAGAAGAAAATCTGAACATCTGTAGAGACGATTTTAATAGAAGGTGCTGTGATTTAGTGTGTACAAAGGAGAGACGAAAGTCCTGCCATTTGAACTCGAGAGAGAGACGTGTGATTTTAGCAAGATGGAACTCAAGATACAACATCACTTGTAACCAACGCCGGGGTTTTTATATTACGTATATATTTAGGGTGTGTGCGGTCATGTGTTTGTATTAATCATACACTGGCATGCAAAAATTAAGGACGAGACGGTTTTTCGAATGTAACGTCGTGCAGAAGTGCTCCACATCGACTCAAATCATAGCATAAGATCCCCAAAATGTAAGAATATGGGAAAAGTGAGCAAAACCGTCCAAACAAGGAATCCAAAGGATACAAAGGCACTTTATTGAAATGGTAGCTTCGAGCACAACTGGACGGAAGACAGAAACGTCCATGTGACAGGCGGCTGCCAAGAAAAATCCAGTCTTTAGTAGGGGATCTATATGATCACCCCTGACTGCGTTGCAGGATTTACAACGTCTGTCCATGCCAGTGGCGTGCCGTGAACTTTCTAGGCAGGCATGCAAAAAAAAAAAAAAAAAAAGTAGACCTACCTCATTTGTAGCGAAATTCCATCCTGCAATCCTTTTTTATGAATTCTTCCGTTACTTCTTCATAAAACGTAGGCTTTGACATCAAAATCTTCAGGAGAACCTTTTCAATTGTAATTAAAGACAGTCCAGATAATCTGTCTTGTCCCTGTGTACTGCGGGAATATGTTTTTATTCTTTTAAGAGCAGAAAACGATCTCTCTACGGAAGCCGTGGAATAAGGAATTGTCACAATTAAATGGCACAACTTATTTACTTCTGTCAAGCATTTATCCAAACCAAGCTCGTGCAAGGATTTGAACAATTTGCAGACCCTTTTACTGCTTAATTCTGGGGAAGAGTAAAGAACACTTAATTCACTTTTTAACCTTGTGAAATTAAAGCGCGTGGGATACGTTTCTTTGAGTGAATTCAAGCTCTCTTCGGGAAACTTAAATCTGGAAGATCTTAGACTTTTCTGGATTAATGAGCTCTACGAACTTTATTTTATCGAATGATGAAAATCTGCTTTTCATCTCAAGAAGAATAAAAAGGCAGCTGCCTAAGCATGTAGAAAACTACCCAAAACGTACAATTAGAATTTTACTACTAAAAGGCATATTAGGTAAAAACAAGATCTTTCGCAACAGGCGCCCTGTGCGTCATCAGGTTAAAAGAACTGGCGCTAGGAGAACACACACACCCAATATATAGATAGTCCCGAAGACAACAGCGATCCCGGTGAGTGACATGATATCCGCGTCACAACTCGGTTACAGCGAGAAACAAAGCAAAGAAAGAAAACACCAAATAGATTACAAATACATATTCACCGAAGTGAAAAATAAGCACAGGGTCCGTTATCAACCCCCGCAGTAGGGTACTTCGCACGACATAAAAAATTAAATAAGCGAATCCACGGTGCATGTACATGTGCAGGTAAGTCATCGTTACAGCATACGTCCTTAAAAACGTCAATATACAAACTTTCGGCGAAGAGAGTCATATACCTACCTCTGGTCCTAAGTAATAAATAAGTCTCAGACCATGAGGGCAGATGAGTTCCAGACTTAACCAGGCGTGCAAGGGCAGTAGTAGTAGATCCAGTCTTTACAGTGTACTGATGTTCAGTCACTCTAACTCCTAAATTACGAAGAGTGGATCCTATGTACCATGAATTAGGAGCAGCAGCAACGTCGGTCTTCAAGGGCACACAGTACGCGCCCACTGTTCTTGGATGGGTTTGGGCTCACGATCCTTCCTAAGCATGCTCCGAAGGTTAGAGGCCGCATCACCAAAATCTTTTTGTGTTTTTTACACACTCTCCGTAATGCATTTGTAACCGGTGGAAAGAAAGACATTGATCCCACATAAGTAATCTGCTCGCGCTCAACACACAACGAAGACGAATTACTTCTCCTATGCCGAGCACACAACTTTTTCACAATACCAACACCATACCCATGTTCCATCACAATGGTTTTAATAAAAAGAAGTTCTTTATTCCGAGCAGCAATGCACGAGGAATGGGTATACGCTCTATTCACCAAAGCCCGAATAGCTGCAAGTTTATATCTAGCCGGGTGGAAAGAGGCGTGTGGAATGATATCAAAAGAACCAACGGCCTTCCGATACACTTCAAAAGTCAAAAAATCCTTATTAACATGTCTGGTGATTAGAAGGTCCAAGAAAGGGATCTTAAAATTTTCCTCCCATTCTATCGTCAGGTTAATAGTAGGATATTTAGACGACAAAAGGCTTCTAAAAGAAAGCAAAGCATCACCAGAATGTGGCCAAACGACAAAAACATCATCGATGTAACGCAAGTACAGTGCTGGAACCTTCTCTGCCCTGGTTAAAATATCGTCCTCCAAATCTTGCATGATCACCTCTGCCAAAACAGCAGAGAGAGGCGAGCCCATAGGAGTGCCACCTTCCTGACGGTAAATGGTCCCATTGAAGCGAAAAAAGGATCTTTTTGCAATAATATTTAAAGCATCGGAAATTGCCTGAACTTGCATTAGGGGAATAGTTCCCAAGTCGGACAACTTAGAAATAATCAAATCGTGAGCTACGTTCAATGGAACACTCGGATATAACGATTCCACATCCAATGATGCCAAAATGAAAGAGGAGCCCAAGCCTCTGAATTCTCGAATACGGGCAATGGCCTGGAGGGAACTGGTAATGGAATAAGGTGAGGATTGGACAAAAGGCCGAAGGTAACGTGCCAACGCCCTCTCTAATGGTCTTAAAGGACTGTTACAACTAGAAACGAGCGGGCGAAGAGGCAAACCAGGCTTGTGAGTTTTAACGGTGCCTAATATATTGGGAATGGCAGGGACAACAACACTCCTTAACATAGAATGAATCTCTCTAGGCAACAAACCCTCTCTTTTAAGGGCTGAAATTTGTCTAATAGTGGCCGAAGTTGGGTCAGAAAGGACAATTGAGTGAGGAATAGTATTAATCACATTGTTCATCTTCTGAATATAATCCTCCCGATTTAAAATAACGATGTCGTGAGCCTTGTCTGCAACTGTGATAACAATGTTAGGGTTATTTCTCAATTCACACAACTGTTTCTTCTCTTCACTGTAATACACTGTCATCGCCGAGGGCACCTGAGGCCCAATTTGACTGCAAATCTTCGCAATTTTTTGCCTAGCAGAATCCTGGTCTTCCAAAGGCAAAGCATGAATAATGTTCTCGGTCTCTGTAATGACACGGAAAGCATTAACACCATCTGTGGGGTAGTTGAATTTCGACCCCCTATTTAATGCCCGGACCAGAATTGGATTCAACGATGCTTTTCATCTGTTCGCTAATAGTGTCAATTATTTCTGCGAGAAAACGTTTCCAGGGATCCGCAGATGTCTCTTTGAAAGAAGTTAATCTAATCTTTTTCAACGGAGGATGAGAGAAAGTGGGGCGCAGGGATTCACATTCTTCTAGATATTTTTTATAGGAAGCCAGCTTTTTGAGATATATTCCACTGTGCTCTTGATATGCTGCACACAGAATCCAATATCAAGATTTCTTGACTGCAATATTTCAAACAAAATTTTCGTTAAGCTGAAAACATCATGAAATACACAAAGGGTGAAGTTGAACTCTGGATCTCTTAGCTTGTGCAAGTACCCTTCAGCAGATAAATACGTTTCCCCATCAAATTTTTCAGGACTTTCAAGAATTATTTCAAAATATTTCACGAGAGAATGATATTGCTGCCTTACTGTGAACACGATTCTTGACTTGAAGTTCCACCTTACTGTAGATCCTGTTGGTAATCTGCGATTAACCATATTTCGCAAAAGTTCGCTTCGAGATGAAGATCTGGAAAAAAAGGATGATAGACCATCAAGAGTCAGGGGAAAAAATGCGACATTCTTTTATATTTTGAGCGGAGAATGATAACACGAGGTTCATATTATGCGCATAGCAGTGAACGAACATTGCATCTGGAAACAGCTGCCGTACTCTGGTTTGCAATCCTGTTAATTCCCCTGCCATAACAACTGCCCCGTCGTAAGTTTGAGCTATTAATTTAGCCCCACATTTGTGAGTCTCGACAAAGGATTTCACGTGAAAGAACAGTTCTTCCGCAGTTTTTCCACTGCTTACATCAGAAAATCCGAGAAATCTTCCGACTTCGGCATCTTCGGTTGTATATCTTAGTACTGTAGATAACTGAGATTTCTTAGAATTGTCAAAAGTTTCATCCATCATGATAGCTGTAAAGTAAGAATTATCAATTTTTTTGTAGATGTGGGTTAGCATTCTTTTCTGAACAGCACAGCATCGATTAAGTTGTTTTGAATTCTGTTGGATTGGCCTCAAAATACCGTAGAGGAATCCAGGTGCTGTTTCAGTAAGGGATTAAATTCACTAATCAGATTCAAAGTTTCTACATAATTGCCTCAATTTAATGATGTTTCCGATTCGCCATGTCCACGAAAAGCCAGTTCTTGAATAGCTAAATGACACATGACACGAATAAGCCTTTGCAAAACATTGCGATTTTGTTGCACCTTTTCATTATGTTATGTGACAGACATATTCATCTGTTGATCTAATAAGCAATCGATTCTCACGGAGCCAAATGTCTTCAATTTTATGCAAGACCGCAAGTGCTGCTCAGAACCTTCATGGCGTTTCATGGCATTATGCAAATTATTTAAGTCCGCATAACCAGTTTTGTTCCAAACGATTTTCTCATGGCAAAATAACAAACAAGGCCAACAGTACAGCTTTTGGTGTTTTTGATATACCACAAATCCATTCTGTTTCGTAAATGGAAGCGTTGAAATGTCGTTCGTATGTTTTATCTCCTTTCTTAAACGACGATGTTAAGCGACTCAATTTTGGTGTTGGCCTTACGTTGCTAACACACTCCGATTTTTCCCCAAAACTCAGGCAATCGAAAGACTTATTCACTAATTTTGCAACATTATCCTCCACTTCATTTGCCATTGCTTTCCCTTTAGTCACTTAAACCAACGAATACGGAAAAAACAGCCTGAGAATGTTACAAACGTTACTCCACGAAACACCGCTCGAAGCAATACACACAGTGAACAGCGAGTTACAGGCGAAAGAAATAATGCTTCTCATTAGTGGATGCAACAGCGGCATTCAAATTTTGACCAGTCGTATGACCGGTTTCCCACAGCAGTTGACATTACGCCGAAGCCTCTACTGAAGTGGGAATTAGCAAGGTGAACAACGCGAAACCACCTTGAAAGCCGGTTTCCTTAACGAAACAGCTGGCTGTCATTCGCGGTGTGAGGTGACAGGCAGATGCAACTCCGATTTTGCATTTGACGGTACTGTTCCGAACTTCCGAATGAAAAAAGTGCATTTTGTTTTTGAATTAAACTCTTTCAAAACCATTGGCATATAGTTTACATTTTCGCACACAATTTTTTTTTCGTATAATTATTATGGCATGCGTTGCATACAACGACCGCACGCCACTGGTCCATGCTGAGGATCAGGTTGTGAAGGAGCTGTCGAGGCATCGCGGTCTATTCCTCTTTTACCGCCAATCGCAGCTGCGGAATCGTTGCTGGTGACTGGTGACGTGCTGCCAAGCGTCTCCCGAGAAGGTCCCACGCGTGTTCGATTGGATTTAGGTCCGGGTACCTTGCGGGCCAATCCATACGTTGAATATCTTTACTCTCCAACAGCTTTGCGACAGCCACTGTACGATGAGGTGTAGAGTTGTCTTCCATGAAGAGAAACTCAGGACCCACAGCACCTCTAAACAGACGCACGTGAGGCAGGAGAACCTCGGTACAATAGCGGACACCAGTGACTGAACCTCCTTGGAAGATGTGGAGGTCAGTACGGCTACTAAGCATGATACCGTGCCAAACAATAACTCCACCACCTCCAAACCGGTCCCTTTCGATGATGTTGGAGGTGAGATTGCGTGTTCCCTGCTCTCCCCAGATGTGTATACGTCCAGAATAGCTCGTCAGACTAAATTGGCTCTCATCCGTAAAGAGAACTCGACCCCATTGCTGACGTGTCCAGTTCTTGTGTTCCTGGCAAAACAGAAACCGCCGTCTCCGATGAGCAGGTGTTAATAGCACATACCGTACTGGTCGTCCTGCAAATAGACCACCTTTGTGCTGACTCCTGGCCACGGTAAAACGCGATAACAGACGTCCAGTTGTCTGTTGCATGTGCCTTGTGATTTCTCCTGCTGTCTGCCGTCTGTCTCTTCTCGCCTGTAGGACAATATACCGGTCGTCCGCTGCCGTGGTTGCTCGTGGACGACCACTGCTAAACTCTCGGACAGCTGCTCCTGTCGTTTGAAATGCTCTCCAAGCTCGTGAAACGATGCTGTGAGTGATCCCGAACTCTTCGGCCACATTAGTCACACTTCGACCTTCTTCCAACTTTCAATGACGCGACCACGGGTAAAGTCATCCAGGTGTCGTCTACTGGATTGCCAGTTGGCCATATCACGCGGTGGCTGCAACTCGACGTCGTTCAAACTGATGTACACCGTGCTTTCACCGAATTGCTAAGCGTACAACGTCCGGGTGCTTTAAACCCTTCCTACACCTCCACCCCCGCCCCAAACGTCATGCTGCATATATACGCATGCCCTACCATACCGGACACTAGTCTATCTCCTGAGTGGTCTTTCGGTCCGTTCTGCCTGCTCGTTGCGCTGTTATGCTAATTTCTCCTCTTCGTCCTTAATTTTTGCACACCAGTGTATAAGCATGAATTTGACCATGTATTTCTTCGCTATGCGGTTCATTATAAAATGAGCCGCCCCGGTGGCGCAGTGGTCTAAGGCGTTGGCCTCTGATCATTCGTCCGTAAGGGGTCCGGGTTCGAATACCGGTCAGGCATGGATGTTGTGTTTGTCTTACGGCACTGGCTCTCTCCCTTTCCTGGAACCAGTGACCCTAAATTAGGGACGGGCGACTGCTTATAGCCCATTGAGTTGCTCACGGTGGTCGTTAAACCTCCAATCAAAAAAAAAATTATAAAATGACTGGATGTGAGAGGACTTCACAGCATTTTCACCGCGTTAATTAGCTTCAAATTGTCAGAAAAATATGAAGAAATTGCAAAATATGAGGACATTTCACCAATCACGTTGAAACGTTATAGGAATCATGAAGGAACAGACATTTGCTTATGCCAAGTGCCATCTTATGACGTCACACTTCTTTTTTTTTTTGATTGGAGGTTTAACGACCACCGTGAGCAACTCAATGGGCTATAAGCAGTCGCCCGTCCCTAATTTAGGGTCACTGGTTCCAGGGAAGGGAGAGAACCAATGCCGTAAGACAAACACAACATCCATGCCTCACCGGGATTCGAACCCAGACCCCGTTCGGACGAATGATCTGAGGCCATCGCTTAGACCACTGCGCCACCGGGGCGGCCGTCACACTTCGACGACGTATATCAGCATATTGTTTCATACGCGGTATGCCTCCATTTACTGTTTTGGAAAATTCCCTTCATGGATATCAGATGTTCAAACGGTGTATGTTACTCTGTAGCCTGGTTAACTGTATGGAATACTGTATGAGATAAACTAAAGTCTTTAAAAAGAAAATACTGAAGGGTGTAACTTTCTTTATTAGTTGCCATTTCTATTTATTTTACCTCCCTACTCCCGTAAAGCATGAATTCACGTCGCTGGGATGACAATTGTAGGAAGGCAAACACCCTCCCTGCTCTCCCGGTAGCTGCGGCCCTGTTCGTGCATCCTCTCCGCTCCCCCATGTTCCGTGTAGCACAAACCGCTTACTCAATATCTGTTAGGAATGCTATGGGACAGAGATGCAGATACGCTATGTATTAATACGGCCAGTTTAAAAGAACTTTGTGTTGAGAAAGTTACCAAGAAAATCATACCTTCTGCTGCCCATTGGAGTGACTTGTCCCGTTGCCTTATTTCCAAAACTGTTAGCCGCCCCGGTGGCGCAGTGGTCTAAGGCGCTGGCCTCTGATCATTCGTCCGTAAGGGGTCCGGGTTCGAATCCCGGTCAGGCATGGATGTTGTGTTTGTCTTACGGCACTGGCTCTCTCCCTTCCCTGGAACCAGTGACCCTAAATTAGGGACGGGCGACTGCTTATAGCCCATTGAGTTGCTCACGGTGGTCGTTAAACCTCCAATTCAATTCATTCAAAACTGTTATTACAGAAAACCTGGAAAATGAAGTTAAACTGGGAGGAAGAGGTTGATTCGGTAAGCAAAGCTGCATTTTTGAAGTGGTTGTCAAAAATATATAATCTGGAGAGTGTTCCCGTTCCGCGATGTTTAAGAGGTAGTGACATCAGTGAGAAATTCTCCTTGCATTTCTTCTGTTTTTGTTTTTTTATGGAGGTTTAACGCCCACCGTGAGCAACTCAATGGGCTATAAGCAGTCGCCCGTCCCTAATTTAGGGTCACTGGTTCCAGGGAAGGGATAGAACCAGTGCCGTAAGACAGACACAACATCCATGCCTCACCGGGATTCGAACCCGGACCCCGTTCGGACGAATGATCAGAGGCCATCGCTTAGACCACTGCGCCACCGGGGCGGCACCATTTCTTCTGTGATGCTAGTAAATATGCTTATGCCGTGGTGGTTTTTTTAAGAGTAGAGACAAGCGAATCTGTCAAAGTCCATTTGCTACAGACACGGTCTAGAGTCTCACCTACTGGCAAGAAGGAAACTACAATTTCCAGATTGGAATTGCTTGCGGCCACAATTGCATCTCGCTTGGCCTCTACAATATTGTGTGAAATCCCATATGAAGAAGTTTATTTCTGGATAGATTCCACTACTGTTATTGCGTAGATCAAAAGAGAAGAATCCTGGGGAACTTTCGTTCACAACAGTCTCAGGAATTAGAGCTTTAACTTCAAAGGAAAAATGGAGACATGTTCCTGGGTCCATGAATCCTGCTGACCTTACTTGCGGATGATGCTCCGCTCAGCGATTGCTGAAGTCGAAACAGTCCCTGCAACTTCCTGAAGGACAAGCATAGCTGGCTGTCCTGCACTTAGTGTGTAAAGTGCAATCATTAGCAGTCGGTGTTTATAAAAATTTGAAGCCAAAATGCCTAGATTTTTCGGCATTATGAATTGCGGTATTAGAGGAAATCGAGACCGCAAGTCTTTTTCAGGCTACTGGCTGCTGTCTCTAAAGGCAGTACAGAAAAAATTCGCTTATATGCCAAACGAAGGGAGATCGCTTCCCAGAGCTCAGAAAACATTTTTTTTTTAAGAGTTAGACTCTTCAAAGGCAGAGAACCTCTTAAATGTTAGTTTTATCTAGAAATTTGTTATTTCTGGTAAAGAAGAGAATCCATCTTTTACTTGTTCAAACGCTATTGGAGTGCAGTGCTTGCACTTATTGCCTATTGGGCCAGGTGTTTTCATTCGTTCAGCCAACACCTTTTAAATTCAAGTTGAATTTAAAAGGTGTTGGCTGTTGTTTTTTTTTTTTTTTTTTTTTTTTTGCGTAGGTTTTATTACTACTGACTATTTTCTTATAGAACATCTTTTAGAGTTTGTGTCTTAGTCAAAATATTTCTTAAATAAACGCTTCGGTCCCTAATCGGAACTTCTGTGCACGTGTTTTTTTTTCTCCAGAGACTTCTTTTCAGAAGGTTCCTGGTTGATCTAGGGGGTGTTGAAACTTTTTATAGGGATAAAAGTTAATTTGTTAGCAAACCTGACTTTTAGTCAGATTCAAATCTCAGGCTCTTCTGTATTTTTTAGATCTCGAGCACACCGTTAACATGACTCACTTTTTTTGCGAGTTTTCGGCTTTTCACTTTTAAGGTTATTTAGCTGTCGGTGTTGGGAGTTTTAAGTTTACTACTTTGTTTCTATATGATATCACCCCCCCCAACTACGGTTGATTTTTTTTAGTGCACCTGGATTTTTACCTGGAGCTGAAACACACTTTTGCAGAAAAATGCAAGTAATGGCTAAAATTATTGTCCAAATAAAATCCTTTTTGGTGTCTAGGTCTGTTTACAGGTCGGTGTTATGCTGCTAAATTTATTTACGGATAAATAGATTATAGGGCACAAATCCCAGCAAAATTATTTCAGTTTTTGACCACAATTTCACGTAAAAAAAAAAGATTTTTCTAAGGCTTAAAAATCGCTTCCCAGAGCTTAGAAAGACACTTTTTGTTGAAGAGTTAAACTCTCAAAAAGGCATAGAACCTTTCAAGGGTGAGTTTTATCCAAAATCAGCGATTCCTGGAAAGAAAGAAATCCTATCTTTTTTTCACTCAGATCTCCGCACCTGGGAGGGAAGAGAATCTTACTTATTAATGCTGCGTACCTATTTCCTCCATAAATTACCGATTACTCACGAATTTGTGATCGTTTTAAATTACCCTGTAAAAGAATACCGACGACGAGAAATTGTTATATGCTTCGAAACTTTTATAAGCCGCGAATTGTTCTGCAGTAAAAGCGCTTCGACCAAAGACGAAGTAATCGAAAATATTTACTATTTGCACTTTTGGAAATTTTTTCGCATCACCTTCGAAGATACTTGCATTCAGCACATAAGGATCTTTTCCTTCAATCTCTTTAATTTTTCCAGATACCGCATTTTGTACTCGGAAGTTAAAGTTTCAAAGTAAGAAGCCATCATTTCAACGAGGCTGGTTGTCCTTCAGTTACGTTACTAAGGCTCGTTGCCATGCTGAGAGTCACGTGTCTGCTACATCCTCATTATGGTGTACTAAAATGACTGGTGCAGAAAGCGCGCTATAAGTCCCATGTTAAAAGATGTCACGGGTTTTAGAGCACCGTTTGGTGGCGCTGTTCTACAATCGATAAAAGATGATTTTCCAGGACAGTAGAGGGCTTATTACCAACGAGATAGAAGTACGTAGAGCGCTTACGTCGGGGAACGGGTGAAGCCACCGGAAACAAGTGGCAGAATGTTTGATGAGGTACAGAACGATTTCCGTTCCGTGTTAAGAAAGGGAGTTTTCGTAATATATGGTTTGATGTTAAATAAGGATATAACTCAGAAATGTTGTTATAAACACCTAGGGGGTGAGACTAAAACTTTAACGTATCAAATAACGCTTTTCATTGTTAGTTGGCGGCAATAGTGTTTTAAAAAGAAAATGATATTTTAATGGATGCAGCTTGCTCTCGTTGAATAAAATCTCATGCCGTAATTTTTTGACATTTCACAAATTTTTTGGAACCAATTTTCAGTGAAATATAATTCTCTCTCTCTCTCTCTATGTATATATAAGACCCAGAAGATGACCCCATGGGAGATGAATGGATGAAATTCGAAATCATGCAGGAGTGACACGGAGGAGACAGGCTCAAGACAGACAACTGTGGAAGAAACTTGGGGAGGCCTTCATCCAGCAGTGGATTGATAATGGTTGATGTTATACATATATCAGTAAAAAGAAGTAAAGCACACTCATGTAGTAATTAGACCACATCAACACTGCACCTTGCTGCAGGAATTAGACGTAGTAGAAATAAACATAGAATTAACCAGAAGTAACCCACTTTCATGGTTCTAGACAAAAATGACATAGAATGAAACAACTCAGGAACCCCAAACCACTCTTTAGGGAAAGACATCTGGAGCCCCAAAGTTAAATCATAGCTTAAGTGTTACCGAAAAAACCCAGAAGACCCCATGGGCGATGGTTGGCTGAAATTCGAAAGCATGTCGGAGTAACATGGAGGAGATAGGCTCAAGACATACAGTTGCGGAAGAAACTTGTGGAGACCCTCATCCAGTAGTGGATTGATAATGGTTGACAATGATGATAATGATATATATATATATATATATATATATATATTTGTTATCCAACTCTCGAAAAGATACCAGGCTCAGATTATTCAAACTTATGCACCCACCACAAGTCATCCTGAAGAAGAAATTGAAGAATTTTATGAGGAAATTTGTCATCTAAATAATAAAGGTAAGCAGCACTTGAAAATAATTATGGGAGATTTCAATGCAAAAATAGGGCAACGGCAACAGAATGAGACTTCAATAGGTAAATTCGGTCATGGCAACAGAAACCAGCGTGGAAATACTCTCGTTGAGTTTGCAGAGGCAGAAGGGTTTTTCATCTTGAACTCCTTCTTCAAGAAAAAGCCACACAGGAAATGGACATGGAGACATCCAAATGGGACGACAAGTGAAATTGATTTTATTATGTGTAACAAAAAATTCGTCATAGAAGACTGCAGTGTGCTAAACAAGTTCAACACAGGTAGTGACCATAGATTGGTGAGATGTAAGATGCACCTCAACACTAAACTTGAACGTGGCAAGCTCATAAGACAAACAAAATCTATTGACATAACCAACCTTAAAAAACACCATAATACCTTCAAGTTAGAACTGAAGAACAGGTTCTCTGCTTTAGAAGGCCTAACATCGGAAGAAGTGGACATCTCTGAAGTTAACAGAAAAGTAACCAAAGCTCTTATGGAAACAGCAACAAAATTAGCTGGGTCTAAGAACAAGTTGCATGTGAACAAATTATCAGGAAAAACGAAAATGTTGATGCAAAAAAGAAGAGTGATGAGGACAACTAAAGAAGATGTGACTTCCAAAGTGGAATATATAGAGCTATGCAAGACAGTAAGAAAAAGTATCACTGAAGACGTAAGGAAATTCAACTGTGAACTAGTGAGGAAAGCAATTGAAAACAACCAAAGCCTAAAGATAGCAAAGGGACATCTCAGTAAGGGAAGAAAACAGATTATGGCACTGAGAAAAGAAGATGGTTCTGTAACAAGAAATAGAGGCAGAAATTTTGACAAGAGTGAAAGATTTCTACTCCAAATTATATGAAAGGGATGATATATGCACTCCAGACATCATGAAAGATACCAGTACCAGAGTTCCTCCAGTCCTTCCAGCAGAAGTTGCACATGCAATCAAGAACATGAAGCGAGGAAAAGCTCCAGGAGAAGATGGAATTACTGTAGACATCATACAAGAAGCAAGTGGAGAAATCGAAACAGTACTCGCCCAAATTTTCACTCGATGCCTTAATGAAGGAAAGATTCCTGAGGATTGGAACACCGCTACAATGATCCTGCTACATAAGAAAGGTGACATTGAGGATCTCGGAAACTACAGACCTATCAGCCTCCTATCAGTAGTTTATAAAATCTTCACTAAAGTTCTTTCACACCGCTTGAAGGTAACACTGGACATGGCTCAACCGAGAGAACAAGCTGGATTCAGGAGTGGCTACAGCACAATAGATCATATCCACGTGCTGAGAGAACTAATTGAAAGAGCGAGGGAATATGAACTTCCATTGTGCATGGCTTTTATCGATTATGAAAAAGCCTTTGATTCGGTGAAACCATCAGCAGTTACAATGGCTCTGAAAACCTGCGGTATTGAAGATGCATACATTAATATTATTAATAACATCTATGAAAATGCAAGTGCAAAGATTAGGCTGTTTGAAAATACAACACACATAAAAATTGGAAAGGGAGTGAGACAAGGTGACACCATATCTCCGAAGCTCTTTAATGCCACATTGGAGGGTGTTTTTCAGTCGCTGAGCTGGGAAAACAAGGGGATAAAGATTAATGGAGATTATCTAACCCACCTTCGTTTTGCTGATGACGTAGTCATTTTTGCAACTACCCCATCAGAGCTGCAGAGTATGATCCAGGAACTTGCTGACAAGAGTAAAGAAGTGGGATTAAAAATGAACTTTCAGAAGACAAAAGTGATGTTCAATGCTTTTACAAGAAATGAAGATTTATCGATTGATGGAGAAAAGCTGGAGATAACAGACACGTACGTTTATCTTGGACAGCAGATATCAAGTGAGGGTCACATTGATGAAGAAATTAATCGGCGTACAAAACTTGCCTGGAGAGCTTTTGGAAGAAACAGCATAATTTTCAAGAGCAATATGCCATTATGTCTTAAAAGAAAAGTGTTTGATCAATGCATCCTTCCAGTGCTTACGTATGGTGCAGAGACGTGGACCTTAACTAAAAGAGACATACAAAGGCTGCAGACAACTCAAAGAAGCATGGAGAGGTGCATGCTTGGTGTAACCAGGAGAGATAAGAAGAGGAACTCGTGGATCCGAAAAATGACAAGAGTGGAAGACATCATGATCAGAGTTAAATCCCTGAAATGGCAATGGGCTGGACATACTGCCAGAAGGACAGATCATCGATGGACAGCCGAAATTTTAGATTGGATTCCAAGGGACAGGAAAAGACCCAGAAGAAGACCACATGGGAGATGGGTGGATGAAATTCGAAAGTATGCAGGGTGACATGGAGGAGACTGGCACAAGACAGACCGTTGTGGAGGAAACTTGGGGAGACCTTCGTCCAGCAGTGGATTGATAATGGTTGACAATGATGATGATGATGATATATATATATATATATATATATATATATATATATATATATATATATATATTATTTATATACAGTATACATATATTGTAAGGATAATAGGTGTCAATGATGATGATATATATACAATTATCAATCCACTGCTGAATGAAGGTCTCCCCAAGTTTCTTCCACAATTGTGTGTCTTGAGCCTGTCTCCTCCATATTACTCCGGCATGGTTTCGAATTTCATCCACCCATCTCCCATGAGTCTTCTGTCCCTCGAAATCCAGTTCAAAATTTCAGTCGTCCATCGGTGGTCTGTTTTTCTGGCAACATGTCCATCCCATTGCCATTTCAGTGGTTTCACTCTCTCTCTCTCTCTCTGTATATATATATTCTTTGAGTTGTCTGCATTCTTTGCATGTCTTTTTTTGGCATCAAAAGAAAAAATCTTTCTACACATCCTGCTTTTCTTTTTTAGTTAAGGCCATACATACAGTATATATATGTATATATATATATATACTAAAGAGCAAAACTGAAAACTAAGGAAAAACTTTAGAATTTAAAACGAAAGTTGCAAAATAACCTGAAGATCAAAACGCGCAACGCAGCAGTTTTGAAAATTCAGAATTCACATTCTATTAAGAAGAGACCTAAGCAAAAAAATACATATATATTTTTGACTCATACCAAGTACAACATAGTGAAGGTTATGTATCTACCGGTGTGAGTAAAAGGAGAAAAGATAAAAAAATATAAAACAACTGAATGTAGAAGGTGTCGAGAATACTGAGCCTTGGCTTTATCAAGGTCCAGCAAAAACTCTGCATTTTCTCACTTCCACAAAGACCTAGTTGGAAATGGGTTTCTGCAAGGCCATAGATGCAAGTAACATGCCCACCTAAAATTGTTTTAAAAAATATATATATGTCATGTCCTCCGCAGAGTTGTATGACCTAGCACTAGTTAACAATTTCGCTTGCATCCATAACCCTCCTGGCCCGACCCATGCTCTTCATCTGTTACTATTAAACAGAGAGAAGAAGATTAAAGAGAACTCAAGCTGTGAGAGTGACATAATAATTAGAAATAATTTTCAACTATAACGAAATGCCAAGTTCGTCTGAGAGAGAATTTAAACCTGAAAAACAATGCAAAAGAAATCCAAATTTTTACATTGCAATTAAAAAAGGAAATATTAATTTTTTAAAAATCAGATTTTTGAAAGAAAACTTGATTCTAAAACCCCCTACTCTACAACTTCTGACAACACGAAAACGAGAATAAGTTAAAGACAAAAATTAACTAAAGAAAACTTTGTGAAAGTTATATGACTTAAACAATTAGTTGCAATATGTACAAAGTATTTCAGCAGTGCTTTAAGTGCATGATTAAGTAGTTATTAAGAACTTAACTACTTTGAAAATACAGCGCAAAGAAAAGGAACTATGCTTAGCCATCTGCTGTGCCTATGTTCCCCAAAAGACGCGCAAAGTTACCAAGAAAAAGAAAGAGTTAAAACCCGCAAAAATGTTAACAGACAAGCCAGTGCCTAAAAGCTGAAAAGCAAAAAATCAACAGAGAAAAAAAGGTACATGAAGTACAAACATTGAACTTAAAAAACCTAAAACCCAAATACAAGGAAGAGAGCTTACCTCTTGTGCAACTGAACTTTCACCTCACAAGAGTAAAACATGGCTGACCTCTTCCCTATGCCTCCTAACACTTCTGTAACTACTAAAGAGAACCTTAGTGCTATGGATATGAAGGTCCTATTAAAACAAAAAATTAAATAATATAGAAAAAATCACAAAAAAAGCTTAAAAATCTGTTTATAAAAGAAAATAAAAACAAATAAAAAAGAAAACTAGTTATTCATCACTAGGATAGCTATACTAAAAATAGTAAAACTAACATTAAAATTAATAAGATTCTGATTAATCTATAGAAGCTCACTAAGGTGATTTAATACATGCAAAGATTATTAAATACACCACACGTGTATTTTATAATATTTCTCATGTATTCTGGAGAGTTAATTCTGCTCTTTCTGATCATACAGATCCACAGTCTTAAGTTTATATATATATTTTTTTCTCTGGTTAAAATCTCCGCGAGTTGGTTTCTTTCTGTATGAGGAGGCCGTCAGCCCCACCCACACTGCCCCCCAGCGACTAGGGAGTGGCAGAAGTGTTAGGACGCATAGGGAAGAGGTCAGCCATGTTTTACTCTTGTGAGGTGAAAGTTCAGTTGCACAAGAGGTAAGCTCTCTTCCTTGTATTTGGGTTTTAGGTTTTTTAAGTTCAATGTTTGTACTTCATGTACCTTTTTTTCTCTGTTGATTTTTTGCTTTTCAGCTTTTAGGCACTGGCTTGTCTGTTAGCATTTTTGCGGGTTTTAACTCTTTCTTTTTCTTGGTAACTTTGCGCGTCTTTTGGGGAACATAGGCACAGCAGATGGCTAAGCATAGTTCCTTTTCTTTGCGCTGTATTTTCAAAGTAGTTAAGTTCTTAATAACTACTTAATCATGCACTTAAAGCACTGCTGAAATACTTTGTACATATTGCAACTAATTGTTTAAGTCATATAACTTTCACAAAGTTTTCTTTAGTTAATTTTTGTCTTTAACTTATTCTCGTTTTCGTGTTGTCAGAAGTTGTAGAGTAGGGGGTTTTAGAATCAAGTTTTCTTTCAAAAATCTGATTTTTAAAAAATTAATATTTCCTTTTTTAATTGCAATGTAAAAATTTGGATTTCTTTTGCATTGTTTTTCAGGTTTAAATTCTCTCTCAGACGAACTTGGCATTTCGTTATAGTTGAAAATTATTTCTAATTATTATGTCACTCTCACAGCTTGAGTTCTCTTTAATCTTCTTCTCTCTGTTTAATAGTAACAGATGAAGAGCATGGGTCGGGCCAGGAGGGTTATGGATGCAAGCGAAATTGTTAACTAGTGCTAGGTCATACAACTCTGCGGAGGACATGACATATATATATTTTTTAAAACAATTTTAGGTGGGCATGTTACTTGCATCTATGGCCTTGCAGAAACCCATTTCCAACTAGGTCTTTGTGGAAGTGAGAAAATGCAGAGTTTTTGCTGGACCTTGATAAAGCCAAGGCTCAGTATTCTCGACACCTTCTACATTCAGTTGTTTTATATTTTTTTATCTTTTCTCCTTTTACTCACACCGGTAGATACATAACCTTCACTATGTTGTACTTGGTATGAGTCAAAAATATATATGTATTTTTTTGCTTAGGTCTCTTCTTAATAGAATATATATATATATATATATATATATATATATATATATATATATATATATATATATTTTATTAAGAAGATACCTAAGCAAAAAAATACATATATAATTTTGACTCACACCAAGTACGACATAGAAAAGGTTATGTATCTACCGGTGTGAGTAAAAGGAGAAAAGATAAAAAATAAAATAAAACAACTGAATGTAGAAGGTGTCGAGAATACTGAGCCTTGGCTTTATCAAGGACCAGCAAAAACTCTGCATTTTCTCACTTCCACAAAGACCTAGTTGGAAATGGGTTTCTGCAAGGCCATGGATGCAAGTAACATTCCCACCTAAAATTGTTTTAAAAAATATATATATGTCATGTCCTCCGCAGAGTTGTATGACCTAGCACTAGTTAACAATTTCGCTTGCATCCATTAACCTTCCTGGCCCGACCCATGCTCTTCATCTGTTACTATTAAACAGAGAGAAGAAGATTAAAGAGAACTCAAGCTGTGAGAGTGACTTTGTGGAAGTGAGAAAATGCAGAGTTTTTGCTGGTCCTTGATAAAGCCAAGGCTCAGTATTCTCGACACCTTCTACATTCAGTTGTTTTATTTTATTTTTTTATCTTTTCTCCTTTTACTCACACCGGTAGATACATAACCTTTTCTATGTCGTACTTGGTGTGAGTCAAAATTATATATGTATTTTTTTGCTTAGGTATCTTCTTAATAGAATGTGAATTCTGAATTTTCAAAACTGCTGTGTTGCGCGTTTTGATCTTCAGGTTATTTTGCAACTTTCGTTTTAAATTCTAAAGTTTTTCCTTAGTCTTCAGTTTTGCTCTTCAGTATATATATATATATATATATATACACCTGGTTATGATGTCGCTCACCCTCTCTTTCTCTCTCTCTATATATATATATATATATAAAACATTACGTATAAACATTACTTACCTTTTCCCTGTATTTTTTATTCTGTCAGTTTACTTTTTGATGTATTTTAACAGCAGGAATAGGCTAACCCTTTTTTTGATGAAAATTATTTTATTTATGTATCTACATATGTTTATTTGCTATGTATTATTTAACTATCTTCCAAGGTTTATCCGTAAGAAAAAGAATTGAAAATAATTATTCTTAAGTGCAGTTTAAATAAACTTGGTGACCTAATATATGTTGTAGTTACAGATATATATATATCACTTCTGTAACTCCCCTGTGACCTAGGTATAGACAGACATTGGGGCAATATGATGCTCCAAATGCTATTTACAGTTAGCAACACCAGTACCGAGTAGCTAAAAATAGTTTTATGTACTTTTTCAACCTAAAAAGACTTATAATTTTTGGTATCAAAAGAAAAATCTTTCTACACATCCTGCTTTTAATAATCTGGGCAGGTAAATTTTCTCTGGGCATGTATTATTTTAGATATTTTTCAAGCTCTGGGCTGAGTGACCACAAAATTCAGATTATGGACTTTAATTTTTTTATGGGACAAAAAATTGTATTTTTTTTGTTTCAGTATTAAGTATTTAATATTTTTTATTTGCACTTTCATATTTTACTTTTTTTTTAAGAAGCCTAGTTTTTTGTTGTCCCAAAGCTGAAATTTTGTAGTTTTCACCTGATATTTGTACACATTTTGGCAATTGTTAAGATGTACTGCACATAGTTTTTTTTTTTGTTTGTTTGTTTCAATTTTAAGGGCACAGCCTCTTATTAATATGAAGTGAGAAATTAACAACCACTGATTTGCATTCATGATGTGCAAAAAGTTTGGCGAGCAAATGTTTATGTTTTGTGTTGTTATTTTGTGGGTTCCTTCAACAGACTTGCTGGAAATACAAGTGCGTCTGATTTGTATTTTAGAGAAATACAGGCACAACTTGTTCAATTCAAAGAAAGATTGATTTACGTGAGTGATATTTGTTCAATACTAACCTCTCATATATATGGTTGATGCAATAGGAATAACTGGCAATTTATACATGGACATACTGACTGTACATTCATCATGAATCAGAGGTCACATTCTTCAAAAAAAAACAAAAAAAACACCACCTATCACGCAAAAATCAAATGCAAGTAGTTAATACAAAATGTTGCTAGTCCCTTTCTTTTGTATTATTCCATAATTTTTTTTCAATTGTCATTTCATAATCATTTGTGCCAGTTTTCATAAATATTTTATGTTATTTGCATTTTTGAGGTACCATTGTACTCCCTGTTTCCTATTTTCAGTTTTAAATCAATATTGCCTGTATTTTTGCTACCCAAAAACCACACACATTGTACTAACACATTCACAAATAAGGAGTATTCTGTCAAGAAATTTTCAAGCTCCCCACTCTCACTTTGTTGCAGTAATACTACAGATTAATCACTAATCAGAGACAAATGCCTAGAACACAAGCTTGGTGACCCTGTGCTCTCAGATAAAATACTAGATTGTTTCCTGACAGGTGTCGGCAAGCAATAAATTTATATTACCAATCACAATTATTACTTCTGCAATTTAAGTAACCATAAATTGATTGCTTTACCAGTATTTGCTATCTAATGGGCATTAGCCATGGGTACATGATCTTTATCACATAAAAAGAAATTGCTGCTTCCTAAGATTTTGAAATATTTGTTGTCTTGTCAGACAAGTTGCAAGTACACTGTACAGATTCTAGAACATATATACAAATGCCATTTGCAAAACATCCTCAAGTATATGTAAAAAAAAAAAAAAAAAAAAAAAACACTAGCATAAGTAAAAATTGTTCCCAAAAAGCCTCAAAGTTGGTAACTCACAATTAACCTCGTCTTCCCATAAACATGATTCAGTGTTCACATTGAGTACGACTGTTTACAAAATATAAGAAATAAAAAGTCTTAAGATAACACAGATATTGAAATGGTTCATCTGCTGGTTTAATCACCAGCTACACGGATTAGATGTCCTATTTTCTGCGTTTGATTAACTGAGCATTTACAGCTCAACCTTATTTAAAAATACTTACTTGTGAAATGTAGGGCTAACCTTCCAAAAGTGGAGTAAATGGCATTTTATTGTTGAAATAATTATCCAAAATGTGCTGATAATTGTGAATATTCACAAATCATAACACGATCGCCGATCAGCTGAAAGAACCGAGGTGACTCCTTGACACACGCAGAATTTGTACCTCATCAAAGATGGCGGGCTCTCCCCTCGTTGGCTTCAGCTGCCACAGCAGAGAACTAATCACAGAAGCACTCTATGTATTTCTATCTCGTTGCTTATTACTCAGTTAAAAATGCGATCAACACTTTCCTGAAAATGCTTTGTGCCAAATTGTCAAAGTGGTTACAAAAATGCCGCCAAAGCATTGTTATTTAAGGCACCTGTTGATGTGCTTTTACTGTCTCAATAAGAGAAAAATATTTCGCGTCCTGATCGTAAGCTTGGTAGTCATTGTTGTGTGAGTTGCACTTTGAAAAACAGTTTATAGAAAGAAACAGTTATTATAAAATTAATGGGTTTATTATAAATTAATAGTTATTATAAATTTCTGCTCTATTTTTACCACATATCAAAAATTCCTATCCAGCTGTGAGGGAGCAAAGGCTGTAACAGAGTAGTACCCTTACATTTATTTATTTTTTTTTTTTTTTTGATTGGAGGTTTAACGACCACCGTGAGCAACTCACTGGGCTATAAGCAGTCGCCCGTCCCTAATTTAGGGTCACTGGTTCCAGGGAAGAGAGAGAGCCAGTGCCGTAAGACAAACACAACATCCATGCCTCACCGGGATTCGAACCCGGACCCCGTTCGGACGAATGATCAGAGGCCATCGCTTAGACCACTGCGCCACCCCGGCTTACATTTTTCAATGCAACCCTGAGTATTTAATTCTAGCTATGTCCTTGATGGGGCTTGTGATATATTTCTAATGAAATATAATTCAAAAGCATCTTATCTGACAAATTTTGAACCTTGGTATAAACTAGGCCTCTGTTTTTTCGCCTAATCTTTTTTTGAACCCACGAGCTCAGTGTGGACATGGACCCATGCCGTTATGAACTGGAGTCTGGGCTTATTTTCTAATATTAATGCATAAATAACGGAACAAAGGTAGTAAATTTCCAAGAAAAATAATCTGTTCTCCGTGTAAAATCCCTAGACATTCTGGCAGAATATTCAAATATTCTTACATTTAATTTGAGTAATAAAAAAATTATGCTTAAATAAAAAAATCTTCGAAAAAAAAGAGGTAGAATATATAAATTAAATAACTTGACGAATGATTTGTCCTTTATCAGAAAATTTTTTTATGACGTTTGGTTTTCAACTCCAATGACTATTTGTTTTATACATTGCTTGCATTTATAACAATATTTTCAAAACGTTTGTATTTTTATCTGTTTCAATAGGTATTTTTAAGAGTAAATAATATGAACATGCTTTCTGGAGAAAAATTCGTCGATTAAAATTCTTAGGCCGCCCCAGTGGCGCGGCGGTCTATGCGATGGCTTCTGATCATTCGTCCGAAAGGGATCCGGGTTCGAATCCCTGTGAGGTATGGATGTTGTGTATTTTTTACGGCATGGTTCCCTCCTTTCCATGGAACCAGTGGCACTAAATTAGGGACGGGCGACTGCTTATAGCGCATTGAGTTGCTCCCGGTGATCGTTAAACCTCCAATAAAAAAAAAAGTTCCTAGGCACTGGCAATATATTCAAATAAAGAAAACTACGCTGACGTTAACAATTTTTCTTTTTATTAGAAAAAAAAAAGGAAGGGGTATATACCAAAGACTTTTAAGACCACAGATATCATATACAAGAAGCTAGATTGGACACCCAGCCCATGAGGCGTGAGAAGGTAGGCGCCATTTTCAGCGGGTCATCACGATCCATTTAAGCAAGGCTATTTTGCATTAAGTCAAAGGAATGCGAGTTTGGTACTGTGATTTTCTATTTATATTGAGATTCAAAGCAGTCAGTACCCATTTAGTGGCGGAAGTTATACAATTTAAGTAAAAAACAGTAATATTCCTTAGTGCTAACTAGAATGCCAAGGGTCTTGCAAAATATTGAATTATTTCAGATTCGGCCAGGTGTTAAATTCCAGAGAAGACATTCCGGTATCTGCGATATAAAAAAATATCACGCTGGTTTTAATTTGCTGAGAGATATGATTTTGACGTTTCTTGTTAATGAATGCTTACATTTAATACGCCATTTCGTTGCTATATTGCCCAAATAAATAATATTAAATGTTAAAAACTGAAATATCCTTAGTGCATAACAAGACGAAATATCAAAATGTTTGGTGAAATTCGAAACTTTTTGAGCAAACATAATAAATAAATCAGAATGACAGAGGTAATAGCAACAAGGAAAAAGATTCACATTATTTCAGCTTTTCTATGTAAAGCATGTGGAAGCCTCTCTTTTTTTTTTTTTTTTTTTTTTTTTCGGATTCAAATCAATAGTTTGCTGGTTTTAATAGCTACTTATTGATTTTAAATAAATTATTTGCGTTTCCATTATTTTAAATCGTTGCCGCATTACCTCCTTAAAAATATTTTCCAATAATTTTTTATATTTTCATACAATACAAGCTTTAAATTTTATTATGTATATATATGTATTGTTTTCAGCATTGGGCAAGAGGCAAATAAGTAACAGCAATTATATTTTCGTCTCTCTGCGTAAGATTTTTTTATCTGAGGAAGCTTTCACCATGATTTATGCAATAACCAAGTCCAAACCATCCTGCGTAACGTGCCAGGCTCCGCCGCCATCTTGACCCTCTCAATGTGGCTCCATGCTTCTCACAGCGCAAGCCCATGCTCAACGGAGCAGACAGCCAATCTAGTCCCTTATACGATATCTGTGTTTAAGACACATAGACTGGAAAACCGTAGGTTAACCGGGATACATTTGAAGTTCAGTGTTGTACGTCAAGAATCTGTCACGTTTCATCTAGGCTTCTCACCACCTTTTCTAATGTTTCCCTTCAAATAAAAGAGGTGTTTTAGTATTTTAAGTGCAGGATAGTTAGCTAGTAACCCTTTGCACTTACTTTATCTTTAAACATTAAGTTGAGGGACTCAGCTCTTACTAGAACCTTGTCACATTTACCGTGACTTGCAGTTTCAATCTAAGCTTCTCACCACCTTTTCTAATTTTTCCTTGAAAATAATAGAGTTGTTTTAGTATTTTAAGTGCAAGATAGTTAGCTAGTAACCTTGTTCACTTATTTGATATCTAAATAATAAATTGAGGGACTTAGTTTTTACTAGATCCTTGTGTCATTCACCAGAGTATGTATGGCTCTAAAGTGAAAGTTTCTGGTTAAACCTACAGATGGTTTGCTAACTCGTGTTTCTTTTCCGATACTTTTCGTCCTCAAGATTTGTAGTTGTCTAAACTCTAAGTTATATGAAGGGGAAATTTATTTCTATCATATTTAATTTTACTTATTTTTTCTCCCGTTTAGTAGCTATTACAAACACATAATACTGATTTTTGACTAGTGTGAAATGCGAATTTCATGCAACTAGATTACGCAGTTTGCACGCAACTGAAGACGAAATATATTTTACACGTAGGGCAAGCGACGTTTCCCTTCAGTTATTTCATATCCCCCAACATTACGATAATGATGTTTTCTTTAATCGTAAGTTGAAGGAGTAATGTTTAATTTACACCCCATTGAAAAAAAATTAATACGCAGTATTTAAACAACGTAAAATTTCTTCATTCGCGCAGGCAAAAAAGCTTAATTAACGTTGCTTACATAGTACACAGGATGTAAGGTCAGGTGATGCGTAACATCACAGCCTCTCCTTGACAAATGTCAACCCCGCCTTCTCGTGGTGCATCCTGTTCCCACTAAAGGGGCTCTGACGACCGCCAATAGCGGTATAACTATACCATCGGGATTAGAGGAAATTCTATCCCACACTCACCAACCCGCTTGGCCAGCGTGGTGAGTTATGGCCAAACCCCTCCAAAATGATTCCACAACTTAAATCTTGGCCCTCAGTCTCCGGCAGCTGGAATGTACCTGGCCAAGGCAGCGACCAGTGCGACATGAAGGCAGAGGGTGCTAAGAATCCCCGGAGGACCGGACTAGGCTGCCATCTGATGCTGACCTTGGCTACTTACAATGGACGCTCCCTATCTTCTGATTCAAGGCTTCTTGAATTGGAAGAGGAATTACAAAGGATCAAGTGGGACATCGTGGGGCTAAGTGAGGTAAGGAGAAAAGGAGAAGATCTCATCGAACTGAAAAGTGGACATCTCTTCTACTATCGTGGGACAGATACTGGCAGAACTAGTGGTGTTGGATTTATAATAAACAAGAAACTGAAGGATAAAGTTGTAGAAGTTGAAAGTTCCTCTGACAGAGCTGCACGACTTGTTATCCAACTCTCGAAAAGATACCAGGCTCAGATTATTCAAACTTATGCACCCACCACAAGTCATCCTGAAGAAGAAATTGAAGAATTTTATGAGGAAATTTGTCATCTAAATAATAAAGGTAAGCAGCACTTGAAAATAATTATGGGAGATTTCAATGCAAAAATAGGGCAACGGCAACAGAATGAAACTTCAGTAGGTAAATTCGGTCACGGCAACAGAAACCAGCGTGGAAATACTCTCGTTGAGTTTGCAGAGGCAGAAGGGTTTTTCATCTTGAACTCCTTCTTCAAGAAAAAGCCACACAGGAAATGGACATGGAGACATCCAAATGGGACGACAAGTGAAATTGATTTTATTATGTGTAACAAAAAATTCGTCATAGAAGACTGCAGTGTGCTAAACAAGTTCAACACAGGTAGTGACCATAGATTGGTGAGATGTAAGATGCACCTCAACACTAAACTTGAACGTGGCAAGCTCATAAGACAAACAAAACCTATTGACATAACCAACCTTAAAAAACACCATAATACCTTCAAGTTGGAACTGAAGAACAGGTTCTCTGCTTTGGAAGGCCTAACATCGGAAGAAGTGGACATCTCTGAAGTTAACAGAAAAGTAACCAAAGCTCTTATGGAAACAGCAACAAAATTAGCTGGGTCTAAGAACAAGTTGCATGTAAACAAATTATCAGGAAAAACGAAAATGTTGATGCAAAAAAGAAGAGAGATGAGGACAACTAAAGAAGATGTGACTTCCAAAGTGGAATATATAGAGCTATGCAAGACAGTAAGGAAAAGTATCACTGAAGACGTAAGAAAATTCAACTGTGAACTAGTAAGGAAAGCAATTGAAAACAACCAAAGCCTAAAGATAGCAAAGGGACATCTCAGTAAGGGAAGAAAACAGATTATGGCACTGAGAAAAGAAGATGGTTCTGTAACAAGAAATAGAGGCGAAATTTTGACAAGAGTGAAAGATTTCTACTCCAAATTATATGAAAGGGATGATACATGCACTCCAGACATCATGAAAGATACCAGTACCAGAGTTCCTCCAGTCCTTCCAGCAGAAGTTGCACATGCAATCAAGAACATGAAGCGGGGAAAAGCTCCAGGAGAAGATGGAATTACTGTAGACATCATACAAGAAGCAAGTGGAGAAATCGAAACAGTACTCGCCCAAATTTTCACTCGATGCCTTAATGAAGGAAAGATTCCTGAGGATTGGAACACCGCTACAATGATCCTGCTACATAAGAAAGGTGACATTGAGGATCTCGGAAACTACAGACCTATCAGCCTCCTATCAGTAGTTTATAAAATCTTCACTAAAGTTCTTTCACACCGCTTGAAGGTAACACTGGACATGGCTCAACCGAGAGAACAAGCTGGATTCAGGAGTGGCTACAGCACAATAGATCATATCCACGTACTGAGAGAACTAATTGAAAGAGCGAGGGAATATGAACTTCCATTGTGCATGGCTTTTATCGATTATGAAAAAGCCTTTGATTCGGTGAAACCATCAGCAGTTACAATGGCTCTGAAAACCTGCGGTATTGAAGATGCATACATTAATATTATTGATAACATCTATGAAAATGCAAGTGCAAAGATTCGGCTGTTTGAAAATACAACACACGTAAAAATTGGAAAGGGAGTGAGACAAGGTGACACCATATCTCCGAAGCTCTTTAATGCCACATTGGAGGGTGTTTTTCAGTCGCTGAGCTGGGAAAACAAGGGGATAAAGATTAATGGAGATTATCTAACCCACCTTCGTTTTGCTGATGACGTAGTCATTTTTGCAACTACCCCATCAGAGCTGCAGAGTATGATCCAGGAACTTGCTGACAAGAGTAAAGAAGTGGGATTAAAAATGAACTTTCAGAAGACAAAAGTGATGTTCAATGCTTTTACAAGAAATGAAGATTTATCGATTGATGGAGAAAAGCTGGAGATAACAGACACGTACGTTTATCTTGGACAGCAGATATCAAGTGAGGGTCACATTGATGAAGAAATTAATCGGCGTACAAAACTTGCCTGGAGAGCTTTTGGAAGAAACAGCATAATTTTCAAGAGCAATATGCCATTATGTCTTAAAAGAAAAGTGTTTGATCAATGCATCCTTCCAGTGCTTACGTATGGTGCAGAGACGTGGACCTTAACTAAAGGAGACATACAAAGGCTGCAGACAACTCAAAGAAGCATGAAGAGGTGCATACTTGGTGTAACCAGGAGAGATAAGAAGAGGAACTCGTGGATCCGAAAAATGACAAGAGTGGAAGACATCATGATCAGAGTTAAATCCCTGAAATGGCAATGGGCTGGACATACTGCCAGAAGGACAGATCATCGATGGACAGCCGAAATTTTAGATTGGATTCCAAGGGACAGGAAAAGACCCAGAAAAAGACCACATGGACGATGGGTGGATGAAATTCGAAAGTATGCGGGAGTGACATGGAGGAGACTGGCACAAGACAGACCGTTGTGGAGGAAACTTGGGGAGACCTTCGTCCAGCAGTGGATTGATAATGGTTGACAATGATGATGATGATGATGACATAGTACACACGCCGTTTTTTTTTTTTTTTTTTTTTTTGATTGGAGGTTTAACGACCACCGTGAGCAACACAATGGGCTATAAGGTCAGGTGATGCGTAACATCACAGCCTCTCCTTGACAAATGTCAACCCCGCCTTCTCGTGGTGCATCCTGTTCCTACTAAAGGGGCTCTGACGACCGCCAATAGCGGTATAACTATACCATCGGGATTAGAGGAAATGCTATCCCACACTCACCAACCCGCTTGGCCAGCGTGGTGAGTTATGGCCAAACCCCTCCAAAATGACTCCACAACTTAAATCTTGGCCCTCAGTCTCCGGCAGCTGGAATGTACCTGGCCAAGGCAGCGGCCAGTGCGACATGAAGGCAGAGGGTGCTAAGAATCCCCGGAGGACCGGACTAGGCTGCCATCTGATGCTGACCTTGGCAACGTACAATGGACGCTCCCTATCTTCTGATTCAAGGCTTCTTGAATTGGAAGAGAAACTACAAAGGATCAAGTGGGACATCGTGGGGCTAAGTGAGGTAAGGAGAAAAGGAGAAGATCTCATCGAACTGAAAAGTGGACATCTCTTCTACTATCGTGGGACAGATACTGGAAGAACTAGTGGTGTTGGATTTATAATAAACAAGAAACTGAAGGATAAAGTTGTAGAAGTTGAAAGTTCCTCTGACAGAGCGGCACGGCTTGTTATCCCACTCTCGAAAAGATACCAGGCTCAGATTATTCAAACTTATGCACCCACCACAAGTCATCCTGAAGAAGAAATTGAAGAATTTTATGAGGAAATTTGTCATCTAAATAATAAAGGTAAGCAGCACTTGAAAATAATTATGGGAGATTTCAATGCAAAAATAGGGCAACGGCAACAGAATGAAACTTCAGTAGGTAAATTCGGTCACGGCAACAGAAACCAGCGTGGAAATACTCTCGTTGAGTTTGCAGAGGCAGAAGGGTTTTTCATCTTGAACTCCTTCTGCAAGAAAAAGCCACACAGGAAATGGACATGGAGACATCCAAATGGAACGACAAGTGAAATTGATTTTATTATGTGTAACAAAAAATTCATCATAGAAGACTGCAGTGTGCTAAACAAGTTCAACACAGGTAGTGACCATAGATTGGTGAGATGTAAGATGCACCTCGACACTAAATTTGAACGTGGCAAGCTCATAAGACAAACAAAATCTATTGACATAACCAACCTTAAAAAACACCATAATACCTTCAAGTTGGAACTGAAGAACAGGTACTCTGCTTTAGAAGGCCTAACATCGGAAGAAGTGGACATCTCTGAAGTTAACAGAAAAGTAACCAAAGCTCTTATGGAAACAGCAACAAAATTAGCTGCGTCTAAGAACAAGTTGCATGTAAATAAATTATCAGGAAAAACGAAAATGTTGATGCAAAAAAGAAGAGAGATGAGGACAACAAAAGAAGATGTGACTTCCAAAGTGGAATATATAGAGCTATGCAAGACAGTAAGAAAAAAGTATCACTGAAGACGTAAGGAAATTCAACTGTGAACTAGTGAGGAAAGCAATTGAAAACAATCAAAGCCTAAAGATAGCAAAGGGACATCTCAGTAAGGGAAGAAAACAGATTATGGCACTGAGAAAAGAAGATGGTTCTGTAACAAGAAATAGAGGCGAAATTTTGACAAGAGTGAAAGATTTCTACTCCAAATTATATGAAAGGGATGATACATGCACTCCAGACATCATGAAAGATACCAGTACCAGAGTTCCTCCAGTCCTTCCAGCAGAAGTTGCACATGCAATCAAGAACATGAAGCGGGGAAAGCTCCAGGAGAAGATGGAATTACGGTAGACATCATACAAGAAGCAAGTGGAGAAATCGAAACAGTACTCGCCCAAATTTTCACTCGATGCCTTAATGAAGGAAAGATTCCTGAGGATTGGAACACCGCTACAATGATCCTGCTACATAAGAAAGGTGACATTGAGGATCTCGGAAACTACAGACCTATCAGCCTCCTATCAGTAGTTTATAAAATCTTCACTAAAGTTCTTTCACACCGCTTGAAGGTAACACTGGACATGGCTCAACCGAGAGAACAAGCTGGATTCAGGAGTGGCTACAGCACAATAGATCATATCCATGTGCTGAGAGAACTAATTGAAAGAGCGAGGGAATATGAACTTCCATTGTGCATGGCTTTTATCGATTATGAAAAAGCCTTTGATTCGGTGAAACCATCAGCAGTTACAATGGCTCTGAAAACCTGCGGTATTGAAGATGCATACATTAATATTATTAATAACATCTATGAAAATGCAAGTGCAAAGATTAGGCTGTTTGAAAATACAGCACACATAAAAATTGGAGAGGGAGTGAGACAAGGTGACACCATATCTCCGAAGCTCTTTAATGCCACATTGGAGGGTGTTTTTCAGTCACTGAGCTGGGAAAACAAGGGGATAAAGATTAATGGAGATTATCTAACCCACCTTCGTTTTGCTGATGACGTAGTCATTTTTGCAACTAGCCCATCAGAGCTGCAGAGTATGATCCAGGAACCTGCTAACAAGAGTAAAGAAGTGGGATTAAAAATGAACTTTCAGAAGACAAAAGTGATGTTCAATGCTTTTACAAGAAAGGAAGATTTATCGATTGATGGAGAAAAGCTGGAGATAACAGACACGTACGTTTATCTTGCACAGCAGATATCAAGTGAGGGTCACATTGATGAAGAAATTAATCGGCGTACAAAACTTGCCTGGAGAGCTTTTGGAAGAAACAGCATAATTTTCAAGAGCAATATGCCATTATGTCTTAAAAGAAAAGTGTTTGATCAATGCATCCTTCCAGTGCTTACGTATGGTGCAGAGACGTGGACCTTAACTAAAAGAGACATACAAAGGCTGCAGACAACTCAAAGCAACATGGAGACGTGCATGCTTGGTGTAACCAGGAGAGATAAGAAGAGGAAGTCGTGGATCCGAAAAATGACAAGAGTGGAAGACATCATGATCAGAGTTAAATCCCTGAAATGGCAATGGGCTGGACATACTGCCAGAAGGACAGATCATCGATGGACAGCCGAAATTTTAGATTGGATTCCAAGGGACAGGAAAAGACCCAGAAGAAGACCACATGGGAGATGGGTGGATGAAATTCGAAATTATGCAGGGGTGACATGGAGGAGACTGGCACAAGACAGACCGTTGTGGAGGAAACTTGGGGAGACCTTCGTCCAGCAGTGGATTGATAATGGTTGACAATGATGATGATGATGATGACATAGTACACACGCCGTTTTTTTTTTTTTTTTTGATTGGAGGTTTAACGACCACCGTGAGCAACACAATGGGCTATAAGCAGTCGCCCATCCCTAATTTAGGGTCACTGGTTCCAGGGAAGGGAGAGAGCCAGTGCCGTAAGACAAACACAACATCCATGCCTCACCGGGATTCGAACCCGGACCCCGTTCGGACGAATGATCAGAGGCCATCGCTTAGACCACTGCGCCACCGGGGCGGCACACACGCCGTTTTATCCGTACAAGCTCTGTGATCAAAATGTCACCAGCTGCTGCCACTCATTTGCACAAGAACTTCCAGTCTATGTGTCTTAAAGGTAATATTTTCTTGTAGTATTCCTACACATCCTATCGTAAATTTTTTAACAACGATATTTGTCACTGAGTCCTGGTTATTCTTTGTTATTTTATATTGCTTGTATATACAACAATGTTTTCAAAACTTTATTTATTTATTTTATTTTATGGTCCTTTAATAGATTTTTTTTCAAAGTAGATGTCAGGTCCACCATATTAGGTGTTTTTTTTTTGTTGTTGTTTGTTTTTATTGGAGGTTTAACGACCACCGTGAGCAACTCAATGGGCTATAAGCAGTCGCCCGTCCCTAATTTAGGGTCACTGGTTCCAGGGAAGGGAGAGAGACAGTGCCGTAAGACAAACACAACATCCATGCCTCACCGGGATTCGAACTCGGACCCCTTCTGGATGAATGATCAGAGGCCATGCTTAGACCACTGCGTCACCGGGGCGGCCCATATTAGGTGTACGAACTTGCGTTCTCGAGCAAGGTTCGTAGATTCGAGTTCTTTCAAAATTACAAAAGAACTATTCGTAATGGCAAAAGTGTGAAAAATAATACTTTACGTGAATGAAAGATAATATTCTAAAAACGGGTTTTTTTGGCAATCATCTTTAATTAAAAAATAAATAAATCTTGAAGACTGAAAACACCAGTGCTCCGTGCATTTATCTATCAGATGTAGAGGACTTTTGCTTTAGGGAGCCATCTGGCGGCAGAATCATGAGAGCGAGGCACAGAAATCCTTTGCTTTCAGCACAAGTCATTCTGGTCCACCACACCTCTACTGAATTCGTTGTTGACGAGGAAAAGTGTAATTTCATCCTTGGCTACTTGTTTGGTTTCAAAGCACGAAAATGCAGAAACTGATTGGTATTATCACTTCTTTTCTAAGTACGAAAAGATTGTGCGCTTGATTGGGTGGATTTTAAGATTTGCAAGAAATTGTCGCGTGTCAAGGAATTTAAGAAAACAAGGGAGTCTTGAACTGGAAGAGTTCCAGGAAGCGGAGAAAAGAATAATAAAGATGATTCAAAAGGAAACCTTTATAAATGAAAAGAATGAGAAACTAAGAACACTAGTAGTCTATAAAGATCAGGAAGATATTATTAGACTCAAAACAAAAATTGTTTATAGGAAAGATAGCGAAGATTTTAGAAGACCCGCTGTACTCCCTTCACAGCATGAAGTGGTAAGACGATTGATATTTTCTTATCATGTAAAAAATAATCACGCTGGGACTTCAATTTTGCTTAATATCCTAAGAGAATATTTTTGGATACTGAATGGGAGAAGAACTGTGAGAGCAGTTGTGTCAAAATGCACTATTTCCAAGAGACATACTGAAAAATATCTAGATGCCACAACAGCTCCGCTTCCCGAATATCGTACTCGTGATGCTGCAGTGTTTGAAATTACAGGAATAGACTTAGATGGCCCATTGTATTTAAAGGGACAACAAAAAGCTTGGGTTTGTTTCCTTTACCTGTGCTGTCTACAGAGCGGTTCACCTTGAACTTATTTCTGCAATTTCAACCGAAACTTTTTTGTCGGCTCTACGCAGATTCGTGGCGAGACGAGGAAAATGTTCAGTCATCTACTGTGATAACGGAACCAACTTTGTTGGAGCTGCCAATTTACTCCAAGGCCTGGAATGGAATCGCATAATCGAACATGGAACAGTTAATCGCATTCAATGGAAATTTAACCCCCCTACCGCCTCCTTGTGGGGTTGTTGGTGGAAGAGGTTAATAAGAGTAATGAAAGATTTACTAAAGAGAGTTTTAGGTAGGGCATTCTTGTCGTATAAAGAGATGATAACTGTGTTATGTGATTGCGAATCGATCATAAATTCTCGATCTGTCACTTATATTTCAGAAAGAAACTCCGATCTTACTCCTCTAACACCATCAATATTCATGCAAGACATCAAGGAGTCAGGTGTTCCTGACTGTGATGCCGTAGATCATAACAGCCTTAACAAAAGGATAAAATACAGACTAACTCTACAAAGAGATTTGAGGAAGAGATTCAGGTCGGAATATTTGGGTGCACTAATTCAAAGACCCAAGTTAAAAAGGAGGTTAACTGTAGCTGTAGGAGAAATCGTCCTCATTGGAAGTAACAACAATAAACGTATCAATTGGCCGCTTGGACGAGTGATTAAAACTTTCCCGGGGAAAGAAGGAATCGTCAGACTGGTGAAACTCCGTACTGCACATGGAGAATTGGTCAGACCTATTCAACGTCTCTATCCCTTGGAAATTGCAGTTACTACAGCTGACAAAGTACAGCATCAGGTACTAAGAGGTCATCCGTCTGGTTGTAAAGTGCGAAGGTCACAGGAGGTAAGTTCTTTTGATTCTGTGAACAAAACTAAAAAAAAAATTTGGACGAACTGCCAAGGTGCCTGAAATATTGAACTTTGTGATGTGATTTATTGAGTTGTGCATTCCCCCAACTCAAGGTGGGAGGAGTAAAGAAATGACTGTATTTACATTTATCCGCTTAGTGACGCTGATGTGAATCTCTTGATTTTATTGCAATGTGTTTGTTAATCTATGTCTGGCAACAAGTTTCTATTGACTTTCTGACTTTTTACTTTTAGTTTCGGAAGCTGTTGTAAGATGCAGCGAGTTGAAGTGCTCTGTGTGTGCGAGTCGATTGAATCGATGTAAGCAGTTTTCGTGTAGATGTTATAAAATGTGTCGTTAGTGCACCAACTGTCTGCTGGTTTGTATTTTGTGTACCGGTATTTCGAGAAATCTTTCTACCAAGCACAAATGGATACAACAATATGTGATTTCATTCTTCACCGCATTAGTCTTTTAGGTTCTTCGTCGAGATGTGATCAGCAGTAGGATTGTCAACAGTGTTCTTGAGTTTTAGGTATTCCCGTTAATATTTGAGCTTTATTGCAAAATCCAACAATATCACATCTTGGCACAGATTATCTTTATCTTCCATTGAACCGTCTTTCTGCAGTTCGACACTTACCAACTTGTTCCTTTGTCTTCGTACTTGCTAACTACATTATCTTCCCAAAGACAGTCGAAGGGAATAGACTGGCAGCCTATTCTCGGTGGCGCAGTGGTCTAAGCGATGGCCTCTGATCATTCGTCCGTAAGGGGTCCGGGTTCGAATCCCGGTGAGGCATGGACGTTGTGTTTGTCTTACGGAACTTGTTATCTCCCTTCCCTGGAACCAGTGACTCTAAATTAGGGACGGGCGACTGCTTATAGCCCATTGAGTTGCTCACGGTGGTCGTTAAACCTTCAATCAAAAAAAATAGACTGGCAAACGTAATGTTGGCGCTTCCGAAATGACGGAAATCACTTGCACATGCAGCTCCATCTGTAACTGGCGAGGTTGGTAATAAACATGCAAATGCTTATTGGAAAGCAAGAGTGTTTGATTCAATTCATAATGTATTGCAGAAATGACATAGATGGAATGTTTGCGTACAAACCGAGATCTTCGTGGGTCAAATTTCAATTACCAAGTTCTCATGTCTGAGAAAAACAAAGCTAGTAAGCCGAAAAATACCAGGCCATTTCTCGCGGGGCCAGAGATATACGCAGAAAACAGAAATGAAAAAAGAAGAATGCAAACTGTTAATATTAATCTACTATTGTATTTCGAAAGTAATTATTTTGGAAACCGAAATCATAAAGACTTAGAACTCAAATACTCGCTCGCAAACACGTCAACACACTAGCTACTCGCCACAATGGTGGATTTCAATGTATGTCGGACGTAGCATGGCTTTCTACGATTAATCGTATAATACAAGGCTATGCCAATTTCGCCGATCCTACGGGATTCCATGTACGAGCAAAAACGCCGGTTCAGTCACATGGGGGCGCTAAATCGCGACCCCAAAACATCAATCTTTACTGCTGATTTCAGCTGAGGTATCATCATCATCATTGTCAACAATTATCAATCCACTGCTGGACGAAGGTCTCCCCAAGTTTCCTCCACAACGGTCTGTCTTGTGCCAGTCTCCTCCATGTCACTCCCGCATACTTTCGAATTTCATCCACCCATCTCCCATGTGGTCTTCTTCTAGGTCTTTTCCTGTCCCTTGGAATCCAATCTAAAATTTCGGCTGTCCATCGATGGTCTGTCCTTCTGGCAGTATGTCCAGCCATTGCCATTTCAGGGATTTAACTCTGATCATGATGTCTTCCACTCTTGTCATTTTTCGGATCCACGAGTTCCTCTTCTTATCTCTCCTGGTTACACCAAGCATGCACCTCTCCATGCTACTCTGAGTTGTCTGTAGCTTTTGTATGTCTCTTTTAGTTAAGGTCCACGTCTCTGCACCATACGTAAGCACTGGAAGGATGCATTGATCAAACACTTTTCTTTTAAGACATAAGGACATATTGCTCTTAAAAATTATGCTGTTTCTTCCAAAAGCTCTCCAGGCAAGTTTTGTACCCAGATAAATTTCTTCATCAACGTGACCCTCACTTGATATCTTCTGTCCAAGATAAACGTACGTGTCTGTTATCTCCAGCTTTTCTCCATCAATCGATAAATCTTCATTTCTTGTAAAAGCATTGAATATCACTTTTGTCTTCTGAAAGTTCATTTTTAATCCCACTTCTTTACTCTTGTCAGCAAGTTCCTGGATCATACTCTGCAGCTCTGATGGGGTAGTTGCAAAAATGACTGAGTCATCAGCAAAACGAAGGTTGGGTTAGATAATCTCAAATAATCTTTATATGAGAATATTTCTTCAAAAATCAAAATGTGCATACATATGTTTACAGCAGTGGCGGCTTTTCAGATGAAGTAGGTGAAGTGCCTCTTCACCTAATTTACTTAAAACAAAGTTTTATTCAGTAATGTTTTATAATATATTCTTTTTTTGCCTTTATTCAATTTCAAAATACTCAAAAATTTGAATAGATATTAATTCACATGGCGCGCTCAATACGGAAAACAAACCTTATACGCAAAACAGTGCATGGGAAGAGCCGAAATGAGAATACTTGGAAGTCTGCATTTTTGGCCGAGTCGTCATGGTAACCGTAACGTCACCCTCCCCAATCTGCTCGCTCAAGTGAAGTGTTTCAGCTTCAGGCACCTTAGCTCTGCATCTCTCAGTTTTTGAGCGTGAAGTCATGAGAGATCATGGTGGAGCGGGTGGACTACCAGGGTACCTTGCAATCTACTAGGGCTTTTTCCTTGTGGTGCTGTGGTACATTATTTTCAGAAAGGAATTTGTTCTTTCGTGCTTTGTGATTATTTGTTGAAAGGTTTAGCTGATATTTTAGGTTTGTGTACAATTTAACTGATAGTAATAGTTTTTAGTATGCATCCTGTGGACGACATTGTAATTTATTACGAACTCAATGTAATCGGTGGAAAGAAGATAAAAGAGACATTTTGCTTCAAGGACGACCGACGGAAATTGCTGCCAAGAAAGAAATCAAGAAGTGAGGTAAATATAATATTATTAATTTTAAAAATTATTATTTTACTGAATATAAATGAATTTGCAGCACTTCTGCGTTAATTTTTTTTTGCCCTGCCTACTTTTTAGTAATAAACATTCGGCTTGGCATAAAGATGGATTCTCAGATTTATTAAGCATAACACGGTCACTTCATAAACATCGTAACTCTAGCGAACACCTGAAATGCGAATTAATGTTAAGGAATTTTGAAAAAAATCAAAACACATTGCCGATGCCCTGAGGAAGAAATGCTAGGCCGTGGTCTAAGGCGCTGGCCTCTGACCATTCGTCCGTAAGGGGTCCGGGTTCGAATCCCGGTGAGGCATGGATGTTGTGTTTGTCTTACGGCACTGGCTCTCTCCCTTCCCTGGAACCAGTGACCCTAAATTAGGGACGGGCGACTGCTTATAGCCCATTGAGTTGCTCACGGTGGTCGTTAAACCTCCAAACAAAAAAAAAATTCTAGGCTTTTGAAAATATGCATTTTAACGAAAACGTTCGTTTAAATAGGCTCTTCCTGCAGACAGTGATTGACTATTTTAGTCTATACTGTATTTGAGCAAACAAGAACTAGCATTCCGTGGCCATGACGAAAGCATGGACTCGATAAATCGCGAAAATTTCATTGAATTACTTTCGTTGTTGATATCAAGAAGTCCTTTAGAAATTCAAAATCAATACGAAACGATAAAAAATGTATTCAGTGGGAACTCGAAAACTATTCAAAATGAATTAATTGAATGTATTCCTGATTATATGAACTATCACGTCAAAAATTAAATAATTTTTTATTGTTGATTCGGAAGGGGTTTTGGTTGAGGGATTTTTCGGTTTCCGTGATGTGAGTAAAGATAGACCGTCAGGAGCTTTACACAAAACGCTAGACAAAATTTTGGAACAGTTTGACTACCAACGCAAATAAATAGGACAATATTACGATCGGGATAATGTCGAGACACTTAAATGGGCTACAGAAAAAAAAGTCAAGGATAAAGCTTATCAAGCTGTTTTTGTTCATTGCTCAGTTCATCGTTTGAATCTTGTATTACAGCAGAGTTTTTCTAAAATTTCTAAGTGTCGACTACTTTTTGCAAGCCTCAGTGGAATTGCTTCGTTTTTTCACCATTCTGTGAATTGGTCTTATACACTTTCATCAACAACCGCAAGACGCATACCAACCATAACAGAAATTCGATGGTCCTCCACTTCGAAATTAGTAAGTGTAATTGTTGAAGATTGGGATAAATTGAAGAAAGTGTTCGTATTTCTGACGAATAGTTAACAATCAGACAAAAAAACAATTCATCTTGCCAAGGGGTTTTTTTTGAATGATATGAACACTTTTGAATTTACATTTTTGGCTCCACCGATCTATTATTCGAACTTTGGAAGAAAAACTCACTGAACGTAAACTACTGTGTAACTCAAATTAAAAAAAAAAAACTCGTGAAATTTTGAGCCATAAAAGGAACGATGAGGTATTTGAGACACAGTTTGGAAAAGCGAGCAAAATTACAGAAATCAGCACGGGAATATGCTGCTCTTACACAGGAAACAATTTTTCAAAATTATAAACAATTGTATTTTGAAATTTTGGACTACATTCTTATGGAAATGGATATAAGAATTCAAGACTGTAAGAAACTTCAATTTGTCTGACTTGCTGTCACAACTAAATTCGAATAATTTAATGCATGCTTTCCCTCTCGCGCTCTTGAAAATCTACATTTTTACGGAAACATATTTACTAAACACATTTACTAAACACCAGCGCCTTAAAAATGAACTGAGTCTTGTATATGCCGATGAAAAATTAAGGAATATATTGACTCAATAACTTTTTCGAGTGTTTCACGGAGACAAAGACATTTTCACAGAAGATTCTAAATTGGTTTCACTCATTTCAACAATTCCATCTACAAGTGTGTCAGTGGAAAGAAGTTTTCTTGAAGAAATACAAACTTGCTCAAGAAACACTAGTTCCCAAGATATACTTGCTTCTTTGGCAAATATTTCTATTCAGGAAGACATTTTATTGATGCTCACGAAGAAACAACCATCGTATGACGATATAATCGACAAATTTGAAGCTTTAAAAGGAATAAAAATTGATTTAATATACAAAAAATAGGTAAGTTCTCATTAAGTGATTTTCATTGTAGACAGTACATATCTTTTCATACTGCTCTTGTACCTCTTCACCTATTTTTCCAACCACAAGCCGCCATTGGTTTACAGGGTCATAGCTTGAGAGGAGCCAGAAGTCCAAATCTTCACTGTAAGGTACTCATTTTCAGTCACTTTCAAATGTTTCCGTGTTCATTTGTCTCTTAATTCTATTCTTTTTTTTTTTTTTGTAATCTTTTAAATATCTGTGCACCCTTTGTGTTTCAACTTTCACTTTTCTCATCTACTGTGTTTAGTATCACCATCATTTTATGTTTCACATACAAAGTGGTTTTGTTGTGAATCAGGAGATATTAACAGTGATGTTTTGCATTGTCATATAATTCTAAGAAATGGTTAGTGCAGTGTATCACGTGAAAAAGGTACTGTTTTAATGTCCTCTGCTAATCCAGAGAATCTGTATTTGTACTGTGAAATTCAGTTTTAAATAAAGGAGCTCCAGTTCTATTAACTGATTTTGTAGCACACTATTAAAAACACCTTGTCTGTTAGTTTATAATGAGCATTTACTAGTAATGGTCAAATCTGCAATTTGGTATACTAGTCAAGCCCTAAAGCAGGAAAAAAGAAATAGATGAACTTTTGGTAAATGTAGCTAATTCTTATCCCCTATCCTTGTTGTTTATAGTGCAAAATTTTTGGATATGAACACTGTTTTTTTTTTTTTTTTTTTTTTTTTTTGATTGGAGGTTTAACGACCACCGTGAGCAACTCAATGGGCTATAGGCAGTCGCCCGTCCCTAATTTAGGGTCACTGGTTCCAGGGAAGGGAGAGAGCCAGTGCCGTAAGACAAAACCAACATCCATGCCTCACCGGGATTCGAACCCGGACCCCTTACGGACGAATGATCAGAGGCCATCGCTTAGACCACTGCGCCACCGGGGTGGCTATGAACACTGTCGTAATTATGGGTGGGTTATTAATTATTCAAAGACGATTATCTTAATAATGTAGTTATATTGAACATCCTTTTAAACGTGATTATATAACCAGCCGCCCCGGTGGCGCAGTGGTCAAAGCGATGGCCTCTGATTACTCGTCCGGAAGGGGTCCGGGTTCGAATCCCGGTGAGGCATGGATGTTGTGTTTGTCTTACGGCACTGGCTCTCTCCCTTCCCTGGAACCAGTGACCCTAAATTAGGGACGGGCGACTGCTTATAGCCCATTGAGTTGCTAACGGTGGTCGTTAAACCTCAAAAAAAAAAAAAATAATTACATAACCTGCACTATTCCAGAAAAATTTGCTACAGCGTTAGTAAACAGATCTGTATAACCTTCGTAAACCTAGCGACTTCTTTAATTTTGCTACAAATTTAGAACATTACATAATATGCTAAAAGCAAGCAAATCACAGCAAAATATACAGTTGTCATTCACAGTAAATTGCTATCGACGATTGAATCCCAAAGAACTTAATTAAACCTAGTAAACGGAAAATAAAGTGATACTAACCGGTGGAATGACATACCTGGTATTTTCTTTTTAAGTTTATTTGCGTAGCTGAATGCCACGCAGGATCCCATGAAAACTAAATATGAACAAGCTAAAGTATGTTGTTAAACACAGAAAAAAGTCTACGCTGACAAAGTAATTTAACGAAAAATATGAGCTTCTAAAAATCATAAATTTTCAATGCTTTCCTATGTCAGACACGACCAAGAGAGTAACCAAGCAAGAAGCGAAGGGATATCATAGCAATTAACAGGTCGGCTTCAGAAATCAGCGGTTACAGCGTCTCCTATATTTTCTACCTCCATGTAGCGAACTGGCATAGCCTTGTATTATACGATTAATCGCAGAGAGTCATGGACGTAGCATGCAAGGAAGTAATACTTGGTAGCATGCTCTTTGCCAATTTTTTTATGATTGTAGATTTAACGACTACCGTGAGCAACTCAATGGGCTATAAGCAGTCGCCCGTCCCTAATTTAGGGTCACTGGTTCCAGGGTGGGAAAGAGCCAGTGCCGTAAGGCAAACACAACATCCATGCCTCACCGGGATTCGAACCCGGACCCCGTTCGAACGAATGATCAGAGGCCATCGCTTAGACCACTGCGCCACCGGGCGGCTCCAATTTAACTCCTCTGATGCTTTTGTACCCTCCTGCTCAATATATACTATGGTGACGTCATGCCTTCAGATGTTATTCCCCTCACCCAATACAAATTCTATTTTAAATTCAGCCTCATTTTCTTTCCTGCTTCCAATTAAAATACATTGTTTCGAAGCACTCTTCTACCAAACAGCAGGTCAACGTTCGATGAGCCGCAAGCAAGCCAGTTCAGGGCCGTGCAAGATCACCTCAGGAACGAGATCGCGCACGGCCCTTTTTTTTTTTTTTTTTTTTTTTTTTTGATTGGAGTTTTAACGACCACCGTGAGCAACTCAATGGGCTATAAGCAGTCGCCCGTCCCTAATTTAAGGTCACTGGTTCCAGGGAAGGGAGAGAGCCAGTGCCGTAAGACAACACAACATCCATGCCTCACGGGATTCGAACCCGTCCCTAATTTAGATTTAGGGACACTGAGTTGGGGGAAGGAGATAGCCAGTGCCGTAAGACAAACACAAATCCATGTATGACTGGATTCGAACCTGGACTGGGACGAATGGCCGGAAGACAGGGCTTAGCCCAACTGCGCTACTAAGGTGGCATATTTATGAAGTTACTCAACCCTAAATTAATTGTATGCCAGCATTATTATTTCCTATTTAAATGTCTTTCTAACACGGGTCTAAGAATGAGTGCAGTGTTTGTATTTGGTATTGAGGAAATAATTAATTAACAATTTGCCCATTTTGCTGTGCTTCAGTACGAAATTTTACTGTGTGTTTTTTTTTTTTTTTTTTTTTCCGGTTTTATCACTCTGCAGGTTTAAGTGAGAAGAGAAATCCAAATGTGGCAAAATTATTTTTTTTAAGAGTTACCTATCGTAAACGAAATAATTACATAAACATTTCTTTTAGAAATTAAAAATTTCGAGAATCGCAAGAATTTCAGTGCAAATTTATAAACTAAGAAAAAGGAAAAAGAACGGAAATTGATGTTCATTTAAGGGCATTTAAATGGGAAAAATAATTTTTCTTTAGCTGAAACCACGGACTGTCATACCCCGTGACTGAAACAAACTTTTCAAAACTGAAGTACGCAACGTCCAACTTCTGACCATAAAGTACTTCTGATGTTCCAGTAAGAAGTTGTACTGGTCTGGCGGTGGTTGTGGTGATATTTAGTAGAACTTGGCAACACTTTTGCGGATGTTTTTTTATTTCAGTTAGTTTTTTCCGCATGAAGTTCGAAAGAGTTTTTGTGTTACGAAGTAAGAAATGTTAAGTGTTTTTGAGTGTCATTTTAAATTCGGATTCTAACGAAGGAAATTTGTATTTAGTGATGTTCCATGCTTAATCAGGCAGAAAAATGGCAGATAATAATAAACTAATAAGTGAAGGATTTGGTAACGAAGCTTCCCATCATCAGAATAGCCATGATGAGAGTAACAGCGGTGGAGTTGTTACCGAGTGTGATTTTAAAATAGTTGATAGGACAGAAGCATCAGGTGCTGGGGCAAATGATGACTGCAGTACATTTTTAGATACTCAAAGCGAAAGTTCGTCGCACTCCAGTAGCATCAGAATCCTTGAGGAAATTGATGCGACAAATCCTGCAAGTCCCACTAGCATTACAAGTGAGTCGGAAAATTCAGTTATTGTCGTGTCTGGTGACGATGAGCCATATGGCACAGATGAAGGCGAACTTTCAATAAATTCAGGTCTTAGTTACCTTAGAGAATTAAATGATTTCATACATAAGGAATCTACACCACTTCCATCCCGGGTGTCTACTTCTATTAGGACAAAAGATGTAAAGGGTGTTATTGGTAATGCTCATCGACAGGAATTTTTCTTTTTGGATTCTGATTCAGAAAACACATTTCAGAATACGTGTGAAGATGATACCCTCGTAGATGAAGAAGTAACATTTATCAAACATGTGGTTTCACCACTTAGTGATTTACTTTCAGGAAACAAAGTGTCGCATTCTGCAAAACGGAAAAGCATGGACAAGGAACAAGATTCAGGTAAACATCTGCTTGATGTCGAAAGCTATTATGCTAACGATGGTGGACCTCCGCTAAAGCGAAGAAAGCCCGAAAATGGAGCAGATGTTAGTAATACTGAAATCAAAACTGAAAGTTCTGTGTGTGATGTTTCTTCATCTGTTACACATAGTAAGTATTTGTTTAATAGTACAAATACCCTTGAAGGTAGCCTGTTGATTAATGATACAAAAGCCATTGATAGTAGTGAAAAAGGTATGTATCTCAATAGGAGTGATGATAAAGTTATGGATGATTCTGAACCAAGTATAAACCAAAGTGAAATTTCATCTTCGAAATTAGAAGTTGATCCTGATGATAGCTGGAACAGAAATGAAACTGCAGTGAAAAGTACTTATGATAAAAACTTAGGTGGAGAAATGCATGTCTATAAGAGAGATGGTTCGTGGCCAAAAGTTGAAACTGGAAATACTACATCCTGCAGTGGCAGAGATGTGCACAAGTCATGTGATAATCTCTGTACACCTACAAGTTCGCAAAAAAAGGAGTCTGTGGTCAAGGAGTCTGAAGGTGGGTGTGTTTCTTATAACAGGCAAATAACTGTTGATAGCCCAAGTGAAAATGTGTCATTCCTAAAACTTGGAGCTTTGAATGCTCCATGTTATGAGGATGTAGTTGGCAAATGCATGCCTACTGTACTGTTTGGAGAAAACTGTGAGAATGGGGCATCCCATATTCCCCAAACTGAGGAAGGAGATACAGGTAAAGTGGTGACAAATGCAGATAATCCCCAAATTGAAAAAGGAGGAACAGGTGAAGTGGAGACTGAAACTCATCTTTGTGTTGAAAATGTGAGCACAGCAAGCAGTGGTATCCATATTGGAGATGAAGTAAACTTGATTAGAAATAGCGGTAAGTATTGCTCAGTTAAAGGGAAGGAAAATTGTGAAGTTGCTAAAAAGTTAATAGGAGAGTCTGTAGTTGCACACAAGAACAGATGTGGTGATAATAATGCGGGAGGGGATTCTGCAGTTCTTGTTACTGTGAAGGGATTTGGTCAGGAAAGTAGAAGGGAAGCAGGTAAATTTTGCAGTCAAAATGATGTGGGTAATGGTAAAATGGCTTCACGTATGGATAAGTCGGGCATTTCTAAACCTGGGGAGGAAACAGCAATTGTTAATAGAAAAGATATAGGAAATGATAGCAGCTCTGTAATAAAAGACAAATTAAGTATAGGTAGTTCTAGTGGGATTGATGTGAATTGTGATAAGGGAATTTCTGCAGGTATAGATGCTAGTGAAGATCATGGAGTTGATGGGAATAATGATAAAATAATTTATGCTGGTATGACGAAGGTAGATATTAGTGCAGATCATTCTAAGGTTTCTTTAAAAGATACTGTAAAGAAAGTGGAAGTAGGCAGTGGGAGTCTTAGTGAGCACTTGAATGAAAAAGATGTTAGTAGAATGGACATATCTGTAAACACTTCACTTTCCAGTGAGTATGAGTTCATAGTTATAGATGATGCAGATGTCCATGAAAATGAGAACTTTAGTAAAAATGTTGTATGTAATTTTGGTCGTGGGAAACTTGTAAATGTGAAAAGTAATGAATCTAAATCTAAAGAACCATCTCAAGCAGAGTTAGATGTTAGCAATAATGATTCATTTAATGTTATGGATGGATCAGATATTGTAGTAGTTGATGAATGTCCTGGAAATGAAACTCAGCAAAGTAGCTCTATTAATAATATCAGCAGTGTGTCTGACCATCCTGGAAACAGTAGTGCTACGGTTTTACTTTCACAACAGCTGTCGATGGAAAATGACAGCTGTGAAGTTGAAATAGTGGCTGAAATTGAGAAAACTTCAGCCAAATGTGCAGATGCTAGTGTACCATCCACTTCATTTGACAGATTAGTGATGGGTGAAAAATTGGATAATGTGCCTCCACTCGGTGATGGTAAAGCAAAGGCCAAAGAAAAGGGTAAGTCGAGGTCACATCCGGCTGTGGATTTTTGAAACGCCTAGAATCTGGCTCCAGCTTGTCAGCTTCTCATCAGCCAAGTCCGGCAACAAGCGAAAACAGCTCGGTGTCATCTGATGTTCAAATAGTAGACGACGTAGCAAATCCTGCCGAGCCATTTCGAAGCGACGATCCTGCAGAAAATGCCGATAACGATGACCCGGGTTGGGAGCACGTAAGAAGGCTTGAAACGGATGAAGAGCGTTACCGACAAGTCAGAGCATGTTGGTTTTCACGCAAGATCCCTAATCCAAACAAAGATTTAACGTACCAGTCTTATAGGAAATCTAGGCTGGCAAGGGAGGAATCTTCGTCTGTGACCGAACCTATTACTCGAGGTCACAAGAGAGCAGCTACCTCTCAACCAGGTCAGAGAGAAACCAAGCGGGTACGAACCCAAAGCATGCCTTGTACTGCTGTTATAGATTCGAAAATCTCTGACGCTGAGCAGAAGTTTGTGGAGCGAACTGCTGATGCTAATGAGCGCTTCAGAAGGAAAAAGGAAGTGTTGACTTCACAATTTTACATTGCCCGTAGACTTGTGCAGTGCAACATGAGAAGCCAGTTTTTCAGAAATAAGGTAATTTCAGATGTCATCAACATTTGTGGTGAAACGAACTTAATTCAACACCTCATGGTTACTGAGAAGTTTGAAGAAAACACTTTGTTTTCTGACTTAGCAAACCGGCTTACTGATATCCAAAATGAAAATGAAAGTGAAGTATCTAAGTTGAGAAAAGCTCGAGATGAAATATACCAGTTTTGCTCTTTTTATAAAGGTCTTGCTGGTGTTCAAGACCCCACTGAAATTTCTAACGAAGAAGTGCAGGAGCTTAGAGAAATTGATGCAATGTATGAGGCATATATAAAGTGTTACACTGATACTGTCTAAATAAACTGAGCAACAGGGTTTTGAATTACTTGCCGCATATGTGTACAAATAATATTTTTATGTTTGTGTCACAAAGCAAATGTCAGTTCTCTCTGTGTTTATTTTAGGCTTATATTTTTTTTTTGGGGGGGGGTGATATTTTGTATTATTTTGTATACTTTCTCATTTGGTGTTGACTTTTATTAAGCCCTTGTGTTATTACAATTTTTGTGATTGTGTTACATATACAGACAGTAAACACAACTTTGTTAAGGCTGATATATTTTCTCCTAATGTAATGTAAAAACACTTATTGTAATCCAGCAAAAAAAAATCAGTAGTGCAATGTTTTTTATTTTTGGCACATCAAAATGGTGTTTTTTTTCATGTTGAGGGTTTTAGTCTGATTTTCACATTTCTGTGCGTTAATATTCCTGTATGTTTATAGATCAAAAATGCCAGTTTGGTTTTAATGTTTTATTTCTCTGTTGGGTTTTAACAAATCTGTTGCCTTTGCAAACAAAAAAATCCTGAAATAGTTTTTATGTGCTTAAAGAATCGTGTTTCTGAACAAAGGTGTTAAGAAACGGTTCAGAGTTTATCGTGGCATTTTTTTTATTTTGCTGTATCTGATATGTTAATGTTAAGCCAGCTTGCTTTTCAGATTGCATTGTTATGATTCTTTCAAAATACTCCAGATTTGAATATATATGTGTGAAAGTAAATTTGCAGTCATCGAAATAAAAAGTTTGGCGTCAAAAGAAGTTAGGAGCTTTTCTGGTAAGGAAAAATGTAAAAAGCACAATGTTAAGTAGGAACGCTGCTGTTTTCTATGTGTATAACTACCTCAATTGTAAATACATCTTTGGCCGCACAAAATTGTTCCTTACTGTCAAACCTAAGTGCTCTTAGTAAAATAGGTTCAAATAAGAAAAAAAAAAAAAAAGTTTTTTCTGAAAAAAAGGTAAAGATATGAAAGGGTGTTATAGTGAGAACAATGTTCCATTTTGTTAATGTATATTACATCTGTGATAAATAAAAGTACTTTTGATAGTGTCACTATGTCTTTTTGTTGCATAGTGCTATGTAATTATTCATGTTTTCGATATTAGACTCATAGTGCATGTTAGAACACTTGATGTACTGACATATGAATTATCACTGGTAATGTGGCCTTTTTTTATTGTACTATCAAAGACGTCATTAGCTTTGTGTGAAGTTAAAAAGTGCAGAGCGAAATGTGATCAAACATGCTTACTGACAATTAAATCTGTGAAGTATTGGACTCTGAAAATCTTTGCATGGACTTCTTGATTATAAACTCTTCAAATAATTCAGCACATCATTGCCCCCCTTTTCTTTTTATGTAAAGCTTGTGCATACCCACCAGCACAGTAAAGAAAAGTAGCTCCAATGTTTGTTTAAGAAACAACATAAATTGAGAAGAGAATTTTAACCTGAATTTTTTTTTTTTTTTCAAATAGAGTATATAGTTAAACCCATATATACCAAAGTTGAAGGGAGAGTAAAAAAATATTTGATATATTCAAACTGCATTATAATTAGACAGATAAAAAAAAGATTATTTTTGGCATATTACATTGTCAGGCTAAAACTGATGAATCATGAACTATCACCAATTATGTGATTGTGGGCCGGATTTTTTTTTTTTTTTTGCCGATTAAACCCTGAAATTCCAGAAAGAATGAGAAGTCCGGATATTTTGTATCTGTTAAAATTATTCTTAATTTTTAATTTAAAGTAATTTACAGTTTTTGCAAGATAAATCAGTTTAAAAAAATAAAAAAGTCCAAAATTTTAATCCTGTAATCTAGAAATAATGTGTGTATCAAGAAATATTCATCAATCAGGCGCACAAAGGACAATAATGTAGTGAGTACAACTGGCTCAAAATATGGTAAGTAGTTGGGACAATTACAAGAGGGATATACAAAGTAGTATTAAAAAATCTAGGACTGTTGAAAACTGTGGGACTACAAAAAAAAAAAAGAAAGAAAAAACAAAGAAAATTGTGACCTTAAAAATGGAAGGTGTAAAAGAAAGTTTGATTGTGCTGATGTAGGAGAGGGAAAAAACAAACAAAATTGATGTGTTTTCTCAAAAAAGGATGAACTTTAGAATTCATGTTTATAGATTTTCTGTGTAAAAGCAAAACGTAAGCAAAAATTGTTTTTAAGCTGTTTGATTTTAAATTCATGATTGTCCTTCCTTATGTCATAACAATTTATTTCTCCAGAGAATATGTAAGTTAGAATGTGGAAAGCTGTTTTAAAGTAATACTTGTAAATCCAAAATAATCAGTTTGTACCCTAAGCAAACTCAGCATTCATATAACTTTTGCCTTGCTGTTTTCTGGATATTTGATTTGACCTCACAATTACACATGATCAACTAATCAAAGGTAAGTAATACTTGTTAATTAAAAACTAAAGCTGATAAAATAATGAGTGAGATCTGCAACAAGCAAAGTATGTAACAAATATGAAAATTAATGAAGGTTTAAAATTTCACCTGTTTTATACAGATATATGAGCAAATTTGATTGTTTTTTATTAGATGTTTAGTACCATTAATTATTACATTAATCATGGCTGCCATTCTTCCATCCTGGGGACAGATTTGTCTTTTGAAAATTTTGTCAGATTATTTTAAAATTCTGTTCCCATTTTTCCTTATTTTCCCGAAAAATTTGCAAAATCGTATTTTGTGTAATCACTGAAATTGTGAATTTGCAACAAAGTTTTAAAAGTGTTTAATTTAATACCTAGGAAGCCAGTTTTAAAAATGAGCTTTATTTACATCTTTAATATGTTTTAAGAAATTTGATGCAATTGCATACCTGCCAAGTTTTCTGGAATATGTCTTCTTCCGGTCAAAAAGAAACCTTTTACCTGAATTTGTTGCATTTTTGGCAATTTGGTAGATGTCTGTCCGCTAGCTGACATTTTTTAGAATCGGCAGAGTGCCCGTTCTAGCAGGAATGAAAATATTCTGGGATTTTTCTTGTTTTGAAGTTTTCTGATTTTCTCTCTCTCTCTCCCTTCCTGAGTGTATTTCTCATTTTTAATTGTTTACGCTTTCCAACCGTAGGTTGAAGAAGCGTATATGCTCCAACTTTTTTCGTCAGTCTGTCTGTCGGCACGATAACTCACGTAGAAATGGTTCGATTTCGATGAAATTTTAGTATGTGGTAGGGGACCACCAGGGGACGAACCCTATTGAAAATGGGTGAAATGGGGTTAAAGGTCACGCCATAAGAGCACCTCGCGATGTTCCCACTCTCCTGCGTTGTTAAATATTCCCCGTCCCAGGGATCATGCTGCTGCTCACATTCTTTGCAATTTGTGAAAAAGAAATCGTTTTGGCAATGGAAACAAGGTATTGGCAATTACCTTTTTGTACAGTTATAATACATTGTCGAAAAAAACTTGAATTTGGCAAATAAGTTGACGAAAACTTTTTAAAAGCCAGGGCAACCCAAGGTAGTTAGAATGAGAGAGGTAGGTCAAAGATTGTAAACAAACAGTGGGTGGTCTTCCCTTGCGTAGGCCTGTGACGTAGTTGGTCGTCCCCAGCAGTCTTCTTTCCTGGTGGTAAAGAATGGTGAAATGCGTGATTCTTAGTTCAAATTAGAAGCTTTTAAGAATGCATATGCAGGGTTTTTTTTAAATAGGAATTACAGAATTAAAACAAAACCTACCGATTACTAAAACTTGAAACTTTCCTTCCACTGTTTCCCTTTTTTTTTTTTTTTTTTTTTTTTTTAACTCCCTGGAATTCAATGCATGTGCTTGGTTTTTTCTTTTCATTAAGCTTTTTTGGTTGACATCGTTAATGTATTTAATACAAAAAATGTTCTTGCTCTTGCATAGGTTTTAATGACACCCACGTCAACTTCGGGAAAATTTAATTTCAATTTCGATTGAAGTTTGTTTGTGGCCTCTGGGGATTTATATTATGCTCCATGAAATTCTGAAAAAACTGATTCAAACTGACAGTTTGTACCCAAATGTTGTTTGGTATCATTAGACTACCTTTTGATAAAGTCTCAATACAGCCTTTATTTTGGTTCTCCAGGTTAAGTAGGTTAACGTTTCCAATTCTTTTTCCTTGTGAAGAAAGGCTAAATATCCAGCAAAATAGCGTATGGCTTCTTCCTCTTCAGGATTAGTAAAATTGCAAGTATTAATACACACATTGTCCATCGTACAGGTGTTCGAATTTTTGCCTCGTCTTGTGTTTCCATTAAATTGAAAAATAAATTAGCCCTTATTATTTTGTCTTTGTGGCAGGGCTGAATGGAGCTTTTGCGGGGGCCCATGGCGAAATGTCATTGCGGGGCCCGGAGCAAAATTTCACTGCGGACACGTGAAAGTAAATCTCATATTTTAATCAAATCGATATGTGAAAAATGCCCTTTTGTAAAGAACACACACGAAAACCTGTCCTAAAGACATAATGATTATCTCACAGAAATACATACTGGCTTTAAGCTTAAGAAAAAGACCATAATATGGATTGAAAATTCCGAGAGAGAGTAAAAAGTGTCCACGATTTTCTTTCCAGGTCGGGGGCAGCTGAAGTTGTATTGTGACTTTTATAAAAACTTCCTCACACAATGATAAAAAGATAGCTGCGTAGCGAATATTTTTGTGTAGGAAATATTAAGGACTCTTCTAAAATAAATTCATAAAAATAATTTTCTTTCATATACATGTTGCAGTGATTGATTTTTTTATTTTGTTAAATTTAAGTAATTGGTTTATACACAAATTGTTGAATATATAAAAGTAGGGCCCGCAAAATGATGAAATTTAAATTGATATTTCATGAATGCGGAAAACATTCAGGTGGTTATAAAAATCATTTGAAATCTGAAAATCTCAGTATCTGTACGGCGAAGGACCATTCAAAAAGGGGGTGGGGTTTAAAAACAAAAAAATTAATAAAATCTTTTTAAGGGCTTCGCGCTCCAAAACTTACAAAAAAAAAATAATTATAAAAATTCGACAAAAAATGGTTTTGTTTTTTCTCTTTAAGTGCGTAGCCCTAGGCGACCACCCCATTTTTTTTATATTGCAGCCATTATATATATATATAACTGAGGTTTAACTTCAATATTGGAAGTCTTGTTGTAGTTTTTTTTTCTTGCTGTGTGTTTTACACTATATTCTTCGTCGTTTTTAATGTTGCCATTTGCTGGCAGCGGAGGCTTTAATCCAAGCAATAGCATTTTCACTCTGTGCTTGAAATCAGTTGGTAATGAATGATTGTAAAATTATTCATTGATTAAACAAAGAAATATAACTACCTTGATCTGAAAATGAGTTCACGATACCAAGTGGATGTCTGAACTGTGGAGAGAGAGAGCGTAGAACAGCTCCAAGAGGGTTCCACTGATTCCTGGAACCCTAAGCCAGAGTGGGTTGGGCGAACTCATTGACCTACCTTCTCTCATTCTAAATACCTTGTGGGCAACCCTTTCCCCGCCCAATAAGTTTTTGCGTTTAAGCTTGATAGGGGAGGGGAAGTTCCCAAAAATGGGAGTGATGAAGTTGGAAAAATTTGTAAAAATTGATGCATTTTTTAAAAATCTTGGATTTCCTTATATATCATGTGATTCTATCATAAAGTTCACATATCATTACGTGACCACAAGGTGCTTCAGGAAGACACTTTGACGTGTGTAAGTTCTGTTTTACCCGTTCTGTAAAGTGGATACAGTCTGCGGTGGTGCATTAGCTTATTCAATTAAAATATATTGGGTATATAAATAAGTTTTGAGGGATTTCCGTTCGGTGTCGTACTTATTACTGCTCGCATGTGTTTTAAGGTGGCAACACTGCGGTATCGCAGTACGAGACGCCAGCTGTCAGAGTCAGTATACGACGTTCGATTGAGGTGCGAAGACGTATTTGTTTTACTGGATGGAAAATGGCAACTTTCGTCTCTACAAAACAGCATTTGCGGGAAGTGTTAGTGCATTACTTTATTGTCAAGAAAAATGCTGCCGACAGCTATCGCTTCATGTCAGAAATCTATGGTTAACATTCCCCATCCCTAATAACATGTGAGTATTGGTTTAGACGATTCAAAAGGAACGATTTCGATGTCAGAAATAAAGAACGTTCTGGACCATCCCAAAAAATTACTGATGCCGAATTAGAAGCTTTACTCGGCGAGGTTCTGTGCCAGACCCAAAAAGAACTAGCAGCAGCATTAAATGTTAGTCAAGCATGCACTTCACAGCATTTAGCTGCCATTGGAATGGTGCAAAAAGAAGGGAATTGGGGTTCCACATGCTTTGCGGAAAAGAGACCTTGAATGTCGAAAAACCATTTGCGAATTGCTGCTTCAAAGGCAAAAAAGAAGTTTTTTTGCATCGTGTTATTACTGCCGACGATAAATGGGTATGGTACAGTAACCCTAAATGGCAGAAAGCCTGGGTCAAGCCAGGTAAACTAGGTCCTTCAATGCCAAAACGTAATATCCATGGTTCAAAGGTAATGCTGTGTATCTGGTCGGACCAGAAGGGTGTGATCCACTATGAACTGCTGAAACCGTCGGAAACTATTACTGGTGATCGGTATCAAACCCAATTAATGCATTTAAAACGAGCTCTCACGCAAAAACGGCCGGAATGGAAGAATAGACACAACAAAGTCATCTTACAGCATGACAACGCAAGACCACATGTTTCTCGACCTGTGAAAAAGTACTTGGAAGGATCCGACTGGGAAGTTCTACACCACCCGCCATATTCGCCAGATATTGCACCATCGGATTACTATTTGTTCCGGTGGATGCAGTCGGCACTTTCTGGAGAACGGTTTAGTTCTTATGAAGACATCAAAAATTGGCTGGACAACTGGATCTCTTCCAAGGAACCGGAATTCTTCCTTCGGGGCATACGTTCACTGCCTGAAAGATGGGGTAAAGTTGTAGCTTCAGAGGGAGCATACTTCGATTAATATTAAAATATTGTTTCTGCTCTCCAACAACATGTTTTGTTCATCTCAAATCCCTCAAAACTTATTTATATACCCAATAAATCGGTTAAAAGTCCTAAAAATGCTACTCACTGAAGTTCGTGTTCAGTCCAACGTCAGTAGTTATTGAGAGTTTTTGTCCAGAGTTGCATCTTGCTGCTTCAATACGGTCAGTTGTTAGGGTTAGCTCGAGAGCCATTTCGTCAAAAGTTGTACCCTACTTCGATTATGTCCAGTTGTTTGTGTTAACTCAGTTCTTGGTTTTCTGTATGTCAAAGCATTGTGAAATTCTGAATGCATCTGCCTGATTTTTACTGGTGGAAGTTTTCAACTTCGTGTTTCACATGTGTTAAGTTTGTTTCATTGTTGTCCTTGTTTGTTGTAACATTTTGTTGTGGCGCTCATTTCTTTTTCACAAAGAGGCAGATCGTTTTGTAGAAAAGTGTATGTGTGCCGTTCAGTAATACTACTAATTACTACTGACAAGGCTCTTGCCAATGTTGGCCAGGTATGCTGAACTATTGATTTTAATGGCCTAGATGGTTAGTAACCCCATTTGTCACAAGTTAAAAAATATTTTTTTCTTTTACCTTGCTGTATTGTTTTCTTTTTAGGCTGCAAACTAATTAATGATAGGTTTAAAAACAAATATTGGAAATGATTCCAGTAATATGATACGTTATTTTCTACATATATTGTAAATGTCTTTAAGTGTTTTGTTTTTTTGTTAGGAGACCAGTGGTTTGTGAATTCTAGTGGTCCAGTGGGCCAGTAGAAGATGTATTTCTAATTCTAACATTGTATATATTAGATTTGTTGGCCCCCTCCTGTATACCTGCTGGAATTGATAATGCCTGGGCCAGTCTTTGGAGCTCCCTACCACTTTTTTTTTTTTTTTTTTTCAGGACTGCACCACTGAGTGGGAAAAAGTAAGAAAGCAACTCAAACATTCTTGCCTTTGTGCAAATTGACCTATCTCTAAGGTGGACGTCTAAATGATTTTTCTCCCCATACTTCCGATAAAAAAATTTCTACCCTATATCCTCGGCGAAGAAAGATTTTCCATATGTCAAAATTGGCCCACTGATAAGAAAGCATCCTAACTTAGATTGTACAATCGGTGCTTTTTTGCAAAAAGCTTTCCTGAACTGCATTAAAAATCAATAACTTTACGTTGATGTAGTTATGATACTTGCTTACAGGTAACACCACTCTTCCTTACCACTACATCGAAGTAAAGTTCTTGATTTTTAATATAGTTCAGGAAAGTTTTTATGCAAAAAGCACTGATTGTACAAAGTTAGGATATTTTTTTTTTATCATTGGGCCAATAGCCTGCTTGAGTGGAAATCAGGAGATGCGAGTTCGATTCCCGTTTGAGGGCTATGTACTCACAATTTTCAAGTTTTCTGAGCAGAAGTTACATTGAGACCAGTAAACTACAGGAAATTCAGTACACAATTCTGATTGCTTTGAAAAATCAAAAGGAGAACATTACGAAGTTCAAGGGATCTACAAAAATTTCGGTTTATACAAAACTTCATATTATGCAAGTTCGTCATATATGGGTAGGACTGTATTTAAAACATGAAGTAGAGAACAAATCGATATGGGGTCGCGGGTGGCCTAGTGGGCAACGTTTGTGCCTGCAACGGAAATGCCTCGGGTTCGATCCCAGGCAGGTACGAACGCTTGATCCACTAAATATCCGCCGTGCGTCGGATGGGCACATTAAGCAGTCGGACCCGGGTACCCCCATATAATAAATAAGGGCGTCTTCCTCCCTTTCACTTCCATATCACTTTCCTATCGGGTGCTCTAGCCCAAATCTCCTAGTTTCCTGTTTCTAATTGCTGTTTAAGACCTGGGGTCAGACACTCGCTTCCTAAAATCCTCTACATATGATCAAATTGATATGTAAGGTAGAGAACACAAATTTTCTGCTCAACAGTAGGCTAACTTAAAGACATTTCATTCACTGATGGATAATTATTTGTGCCTTAATTTTTAATTATAATGTTCCTGAATCACTTTTCCCGTTCTCTCTACTGAATTACTTTGATTAATGCCTGAAAAGGATATGATGTTGCATTCAACAATTACATCAAAGCAAAAATTGATAGATCTTGTCAGCCAAATGTGCTCCGACATATAGAATTATAGATTTTCAGCTTCTCCTAATACGTATTTCCTGGCGTTGTGGATGCTATTTTTTTCCCTCAAATAAGTCTCAAAAATTTACTGTGTGTCCTGGAGACCGAAGGTTACATTTTTCGTAGGCCTGTACTAATCCAGAGGAGTGTTGTCTATATTAAAATGTTTACCCGTAAACCTTATTAATAACAAGACTGCTTTCGTTGTAAAATGCCATGGGAAGACTTTTTCTGGGATGCATTCACCATAAACCATGTAGTCTATACTACGAGACCGACACACACACATATGGAGTTCTATATCAAAAGAGCCACTCTAATGGGTTTTGGCCAAAATGTGTAAACAATCTTTGCTCACCTGTTCGAAAAACCATCCTGCTTCTGTGGGGCCAGTTTTGTGCCCACGAAACAAACACTGCTAAAGAGAGGTTGTAGAGACTGAAGACAAAAATGGCAGTGATACCTGGTGATTTAACAAGCCAATTACAACCACTGGACATATCCATCAACAAGGCATTTAGGAAACAAGAGTGGAATCGGTGCATATGGGTCACAGACCATGACCTAACCATAACAGGTCGTTTAAAAAGGCCAACAATTACTCAGGTGTGCAAGTGCATCCTAAAATCATAGAATGCTGTGAAGACTGAAATAGTAAAAAATCTTTTTAAACATGTGGCATCAGTAATGCCTTAGATGGCACAGAAGATAACATTCTGTTTGAAGATAGTGACACTTCGGACAGTATTGACGACCCTGGTTGTGACATTGATTCCGGTGATATAGATAACATGTGAATTTTCTGGGTTTGAGGATATGGATGACTGAAATGTTTTTCCTTATATGTAGAGGTAAAATTTGTATTGCTTAATTTTCATGAAAGTGCTGAGGCCTTGTTTTTATGTTTATTATTTTTTCTCCAAATTTTGCATTTTAAAATTGGGGTGCATCTTATCACCGGGAAATACGATAAATATAAAATTTTTGAATAATATACTTTAAAAGAAAGCATTTTTTGCAGTTTATATTTATTTGACCTATTATACATATTTAAACATTACATAATTCTGACCTATCACTTCTCATTGAAAATCGCACAAATCTTCGAACTAAACTGTTAACAGTTCCTCAAAGAAGAAAAAGGTCTATTCTGCATTTTATTGATACAGAAGTCTTGTTTCTTTTAATAAATTCATGTTATTACAGTGAATAAATTATCTATATTTTAACAAATATGTCAGAAGTACTTCCAAAGTGTTTGTCTTTTCTTCTGTGGCAGTTGCCGGCAGGTTTGTTTATGTTTGACATAACGCCTGTCTCTGTGCAATTACAAATAGTTGCACAATAAAATGCAAAACAGAGTCGTATTTTTTTAGATATACACATTTGTATTCCCATGAAACAAGTAAAATACATAGAACGGAATGTAAAAAATATCTCAAACCGGGTGCAATTTTCTTCTTACTACTTTGGGGTGAAAAAATGCACTACATTGACTGATTTGAAGGAGTGGCATTTCACTGTGATGTATTAAGAGCAGAATGATCATAAGTGCCGATTATAACCCATAGCTGTAGAGCTGAGGATATTACCGATGAATCAAAACTATCTCGTGTCGGAATGCAAAAGAGAAAAGGACATATTTTAAAAATAAATAAGTTTCAATCAATACAAATATATCGCTGGCACAGTGGTCTAAGTCAGGGCTAGATAATAAGGAAGGAATGGGTCTATTTTTATCGGAAGGCGTTAATAACAAGAAAGAAACATTTATTAACGTACCTATATAACTAGCTAAGGAGAAAGATATTCACTAGGTTTAGATTTTGACAGCGTTATGACACTTTTTCTAATGGCAGAATTTATCTTTTTTTTTTTTTTTTTTTTTTTCTGAGTTTATTTTCTTCCCGAAACTAAATCTTTGTTGTGAATACTGAATTCTGATAAATAAATAAATAAATAAATACATCGCTCTTTCCACATTCCAGAAACACATAGCAACCGAAAAATTGTTTTCAGCCGCCGCCGTGGAATTGAACCACAGATCTCTCGATATCTAGCCGAGCACGTTAGCTTTACACCACGGTGGCTCTGGAACATGGAAAGAGCGATGTATTTATTTATTTATTAACTGTCGCCACGTATTTGGAGTATTTTCACCTGGATCTCACCCGTTGGATTTAACTGCTATAATATATATAGCTAGTGCCGTTTATGCCCACCAGATGGAGACGTCTCAGTAGCTGAGCCCATCTTATGGATTTATGATGTCAGAAGCTGACTTAAATACACATAGCACCGTGGATCGTTGGCCACCGTGGCGTAAATGTAACGCACTCGACGCGATATCGAGAGTTCTGTTGGTTCAATTCCACAGCGGTTGGCTGAAAAACAATTTTTCGGATGCTGTGTGTTTCTGGAACGTGGAAAGAGCGATGTATTTATTTATTTATTAACTGTCGCCACATATTTGGAGTATTTTTCTGATAAATGTTTGTATGTGGCAATAAATTTTCACAGCTTTTTTGTAGGTGTCTGGAAATCTCTCTTCTATTTCAGTTTTTAATTTGCAAATTATGCCTTTCTCTTGGGAAATCTCTGTCTCGTGAATTGACTTAAAAATTATTTCAAATTGTTCTACTGTTCTCATCCACTTTGGAGAAGGCACCGTGATTCCCCCGAGCGATAGTGTTAATCCATTGACCAGATGGAAAATCTTCAGCATTTCTAGAAATTGTTCCAAGGGAAGGAACTTTACCGTGTAGGCGATAGGCAATATAACCTGCAACATAACTCAGAGCTTGTTTCTTAGCATTACATTGCTCCTCTTGAACTGTTTTAAGTATGCCGTCGTCCCAATCTTGCAGCCATGTTCATTGCAAATTGTTTCTAAAACTTCTAAATAATCTGCATTTATTTCTCCTGACACTTCATCAAGAATTTCTTGATTATCAGCTGTAGTGTAAGCTTCTTTTAGTAGCTCTGCTGTCAAATATGTTTGGAGTGTTTTACCTTCTTAAAAATTTCTATTAACTTTTTTGGACTAATTAGGCAATTTATTTGCCAGCAATATTTGTTTTAAATGACTAATAAATTACGTAGGCGAGGGATGGTCATCAAAAACACCTATGCCTCTTATTTGACTGAACAAACTCTCCATGGCATGTTGAGTCAAACGAGTAGTTAAAATATAACGGACTCCACGAAGCTTTAAATCCTCGTAGAGACCGAGAAGAGAAGAAATTGATACAAGAATGCCTTTTTGGAAATGCGGCATATGTTTTCTCCCCATTACTCGGAGATTCAGTATTTCTGACTTCGTTTTGTTCAGAATTTCCTTTTGTTGTATAAAAAGGGGGTTGATACCAAAACCTGCTTTTAGAGGTTTGCTTTTGTCCGTGTATGGGTAACTGCTATTCATAATGTCAAAAAATGGATCTGCTAAATTGAAGAAAACTGCAGTGTTTTTATGCTCAGTTAGATATTCAATACCCTTTGCAGTGGTGGCTGAAAACAAAGTTTTTGCTGGACCTACTTTTTGCCTCTTGTTCCCTTTTATTGCTATATAGCACGGCAGCAATTTAGGACACAACTCTATCTCCCCGGAAACCTTTTCGAAAACATCTTTTATGATGCTAGTTTGGAGCACAGATTCGTCCTGCAAGACAAATCCACGGTCAATGAAATGACTGCGTAAAATTTCTAAATAGTGAGGAGGATCTGCAAAAACCCAAATCTTAGAACGATTGTCTAGCGGATGGGTAAAAAATGATTTTTCAGGAGAAATTAATAGTTCCTTCCACAAGATCATACATACATACATATCACTAAGCTGTTATCTGATATTCAGAGGTTAGCTCCACAAAGAAATACAAACTACCAGATAATTTTTACTTACTGTTGCCATATCAAACTTGTCTATTTACAGCGATCTTGACATACAACTTGGGCTTCACTGACATCCATCACACGCCGTACACAAGATCTTTTAAACTTCATACTCATAATTTTTTTCTCATGCAGACACTCCTGAATCTGATCCTCCCATGACTTCCTCGGCCTTCCTCTATCTTTCCTTCCTGGCACTGGGGCTAAACAGATTTTCTTAGTAAGCATCTCATCACTCATTCTTTCAACATGGCCAAACCACTGAAGCATATTAGTCTCCACCTTGCTAACAACATTTTGCTTCACATTACACAACTGCAACATATCTTCATTCCTCACACAATCAAAACATGTCTTGCCACAAACCCCTCGTAAGTAACGCATTTCTCCAGCACACAAACAACTTCTATGTTTTTTTGTTTTTTCTGTAGTACCCAGGTTTCACTGCCATACATCTACACTTTCCATACACAGCCATGCAGGACTCTCTTAAGAACCCATCATTCCTGTGAAACCCTCCCAAAGCAGCCATGACTTTCAATGAAGAATTCACTCGCCTACTAATTTCACCATCCAATTTGTTCTCTGTCAAATGTGCTTCCTAAATACACAAACTCATTCACCTGGTCAATCACTGTGTCATTTAGACATATATTACATTCAGTACTACTAGTTCCTCTCTCAAAAACCATAACTTTGTTTTTTCCCTAATTTATACTCAGTTTGAATTTCATACAAACTTCGTACATATGACATGGTTCATACGCTCCTTGAAAACCTTGAAAAGTCCTTGAATAAAAAAAGTTCATTTTCAAGTCCTTGAAAGTACTTGAAAAGGTTTAAGGCTCTGTAAACAGTACTTGAATTTGTTGTTGTTGTTTAAGTAATGATACGAAAAAGCATATGTTAAATAATTGTTTCTGCTAAAAAGATGTATAGGAGATTTCTGTGTAGTCCTGATGAAATCACCACGCTGATCAAATAGTGCCAAAGTTTTGTTCAACCCAGGGGAGTGTGTGGACAGCTGGTGCTTTGACTATGATATCGCTACAGAATAAAGCATCAGCCATGTGAGTAAAATAAGTGGAATGATGTATTCGCAAATTAAGATGGGCTTCTATTTACTGGGGTTAGGGTCACGTTCTTGCCGGAGGATGGAACTTCCAGGAATTGCTTGTGCTTCGTGCGTGAACCCTTCATCTCCTGGCTGCATCAAAAAATGCATCAAAAATAAAAAGTTAAAGCAAACAAATAAGTGTCATACCAGCAGATGAATAGGAAAATAATGTACCCTTTAAAAATATTCCACAAATTAAAATTTCGGAAAAACGCCAAAACACGGGCAATTCAAAGTTAATAAAATAAACCAACTGGGAGCAAGGGGTAACAGGCAGGTCATTAAAGGTGTGCCCACCCCAGCTAAGATTAATGGTCTGAACTTACTAAAATATCTATCTACTGACCGACCGACAGTACACACATGGGATAATTCGGGTTTAAAAAGTTCTTGAAAAGTGCTTGAATTTATTTTGCTTGGAAGAGTACGAACCTTGGACCATCAACGCTGAACTTTGTTGTGAGCAACTGTTCCATGTGGAGGGAGCAATTCAGCAGAAACGAACGCATCAGCACCATGGTGTCCTTCTCCAACATGGTAATGCATGCCCTCACAGTGCAAACATGGCCAAAATGGCCATTCAGGACATGAAATGGGAGATCCTTCCACATCCGGCCTATTCCCCAGATGTTGCCCCCCCCCCTTCAGACTATCACCTGCTCCAGTTTCTGTCGAATGCACTTTATGACAGACGTTCAACAATGATGTTGATCTCCAGAATTTCCTTGATGATGATTATTTCGGTCCACATCCTACACGTTTTTTCAAGAATGGCATTGCAGACCTATCCAGGCGTTGGGACACCATAGTAAACAATGGGGGGGGGGGGGATACATAGTTGATTAATTCTGTTTTCCCTTCTGATGTAATACATTCCTGTAGTGCGGGGAAAACAATAGCATGAACTTATGCATCAACCCAATACTAAGCAACGTTACACACGAAACACAACAGATATGAGGGGCCAAAGATTTATCATTTATGCATAACTTCAATTTTACACCCAAAGTAGAACTCTTATGATTTTCGTACCAAAGGAGTACTGTTTCAGAAAGTTAATTCACTACACATGTAACAAAAATTGTTTAGGTGATTTATACAATTCATCATCATTGTCAACCATTATCAATCCACTGCTGGATGAAGGTCTGTCTTGTGCCAGTCTCCTGCATGTCACTCCTGCATACCTTCGAATTTCATCCACCCATCTCACATGTGGTCTTCTTGGTGTTTTCCTGTCCCTTGGAATCCAGTCTAAAATTTCAGCTGTCCATCGATGGTCTGTCCTTCTGGCAGTATGTCCAGCCCATCGCCATTTCAGGGATTTAACTCTGATCATGATGTCTTCCACTCTTGTCATTTTTCGGATCCACGAGTTCTTCTTCTTATCTCTCTTGGTTACACCAAGCATGCACCTCTCCATGCCTCTTTGAGTTGTCTGCAGTCTTTGTATGTCTCTTTTAGTTAAGATCCATGTCTCTGCACCATACGTAAGCACTGGAAGGATGCAATGATCAAACACTTTTCTTTTAAGACATAATGGCATATTGCTCTTGAAAATTATACTGTTTCTTCCAAAAGCTCCCCAGGCCCAAAGTAGAACACATATGATTTTCATACCAAAGGAGCACTGTTTCAGAAAGTTAATTCACCACACATGTAACAAAAATTGTTTAGGTGATTTATACAATTCATCAATGTGACCTTCACTTGATATCTGCTGTCCAAGATAAATGTAGGTATTGGTTGTCTCCAGCTTTTCCCCATCAATCGATAAATCTTCATTTCTTGTAAAAGCATTGTACATCACTTTTGTCTTCTGAAAGTTCATTTTTAATCCCACTTCTTTACTCTTGTCAGCAAGTTCCTGGATCATACTCTGCAGCTCTGATGGGGTAGTTGCAAAAATGACTATGTCATACAATTATGAGGCATTTTTATCAAGAGTATGTTCCACTTACTTACCTGTATATCTCACATGGAAATATGCACACAAAAAAATGCTATTTACAATTTTATAGCCCAAGAAACAGTATTAAAACACAAGACAAACTCACAAATGGCAGGTGTATAGTGAATTTTGTTACATTGCTTTAACAAAAGTATATCTTACCCACACAATCACAGGAAACAAAATAATCACTTTTTTTTTTTTCAGGGGTGTGCGTATCTTTCAGAGTTACTGTTTCTTGTTCACCAGCAACTTAATTTTGAGAATTGTAATGCTCACAAACTCTTACCTAACACAAAATTACAGAATGATAAAGAAAACAAAAACCTTTCCTCACACTGTTCCCAGATTATTGCCCATGAGGGCCCAAGTCAGATAGGCATATAACTCAAAGTAATCCCACTAATGACTTGGGCTCGCATGAACAATAAGTAATTCCAGATTGACACAAGTTTGTTTTATATCACTGTAATTTTGTGCTTGGGAAGAGCTTATATGTATTATAATTTTCAAAGTTTCTAGTGAACAAGAACAGCAACTCGAAGAGATATGCACACTCCTGAAAAAACAAAGTGTTTATTTCATTTGCTGTGACTGTGTGGGTGAGTAAGGTATACAGTAATCCCCCGACTTACATTATCTCAACTTACTTTACCCCGCACTTATGTTGTTTGGCCCAAACTGTACAAAAAGGGTGGAGTTTACAATGTTTTTTTTGTGTGCTCTTTTGACATCACGCTCGGAGGGAAGGAGGGGTGATTTATGTTTCACTGTGCTGTCTGGGAGGAATGGTGTGAAGGGGGAATGCCCAGACTCGGCTAGAGGCATTGGGGTGTGGGATAGGTATTAATCCCAGATGTGTATGTGAGCAGAGCACGTGGCGATCTAGAAATTCGAAAACAAAGCATTCTTGAAGAAATCGAGGAATCTGACCCTAAGCCTATGAAAAGAGCAATGACCGTTTCAAAATTAAATGAGGGGCTAAATCTCTTTAAAGCTGGGATTAAGATCTTTAAAGACGTTGATTCTGACAAGCAATGAGTAGCAATAACCAGAAAAGGATGCTGACTGCTATGAGGATATTCTAAGGAGAAAAAAAAGAAGTCTGTAGAAATTTATTGAGGTATTTAACATTATGCAATAGAAAGCGCATACCTTGCACTACTTTTCAACATAGCCACTGAGTTGGTGTAAACACTAGAGCCAAGTTCGGACTCGATTTTCTGAGCCCGAATTTTATATTGCAAAATAGAGCCTGGGCCCAAACGATCCCGAAAACTGGCTAACCTGTTCAACTATTAATAAACAAGTTAGTAAAATCATGCAATGCATTGATTATGATACGCTTTCCAACATACCAGAATCATTACTGAAGTTATGAGGATAATGGCTGTGGAATAAATCTCGCTCCTGTGCCCTGACCTTTGACCCCATTTCAATTATATTAAACAGAATTGGTTTGGTATACCTCCAGAACAACATGATAAAGTTTTGTCGCAATCGAAACATTTTTACATAAGTTATGACGCATAAGGGCGATGGAATGGATCCTGCTCCTATGTCCTGACCTTTGACTCCATTTCACCCATTTTCAATAGGGTTCGTCCCCTGCCACATACTAAAATTTCATCTAAATTGAACCATTTTTATGCGAGTTATGATACGGACAGATAGTTGGACGGACAAAGCTGGAGCATACTCGTTTGCGCTTCTTCAACCTACGGTTGGAAAGCGTAAAAAACATCTTCTTTTCCACACTTTCACTCTCTCCTCTTGCAATTAACCAATGTATTTCTCAAATGTGAAGTGGGGAAAGGACCTCTATTTTGCAGTGTAACTGTGCGATTTTCTTTGACCGTTCTTTCCACCTGAAGTGCTTCAGGCTGCTGGGCATCCAAAATGATCGGGCAGTTGTATGTGCTCAAATAATGCTAATATTATTATGCCATAATGTGCTGCAATATGTACATTGCTAAATAGAATTAGCAGGGAGCAAGTGCGTGGAGATAAAGGGGTAAATTATCGTCGGCATACTATCAACTATCCAATATCTGTAGTTCTGGAAAAAGCTTTTCCTTCTCTGCAGAAACACTGATGTGCAGCCTATGGCATTTTCTACCCAAGCCCGGAATAAATAGCCATCTTGAATGCCCGCTCCACAACCAGAACCAGTTGCCAAAGAATTAATTCCCTTTACCAACTGTAAAGCATCTCATTTAATAAGTCATATAAAATCACATAATATATACGAAAAAAAATTCTTGCTCTAAGAGCCTGAGCCTGAACCGCAGTAAATACTCTACAGCCCGGGCTCTGCTTCGGGCTGTAGAACTCTCTAAGAGCCCGAGCCTGAACCACAGTAAATGTTCTACAGTCCGGGGTCTGCTTCGGGCTGTAGAACTCTCTAAGAGCCTGAACTGCAGTAAATGTTCTACAGCCCGGGCTCGGCTCTGGTAAACACTTCTGAACGTGTGACTAAAAGTTTGGTTCCCTGACCACTCCTTAGCCACTCGGCCATCATAGAACTGTTGTTTGCACATGCTCATTGTTTGCAAATTGTAGTCCCCCTAGATGTTTTTTCAGATTGCCGAAGATGTGATAGTTGCATGGCAATGAATCGAAACTATACGGCAGTGTTGCCATACCTCCCATCCGAAACTTTGGAGCAATTGTTGTGTTGTGCGTGAGTGTGTGGCATGGCATTGTTCTGAATGAGAGCAACACCTTTTATTAACTTTCCACGTCTCTTGTTTTTCACTGCTCTTCTCAAAGACTAATGTTTGGCAGTATGAGGCAGCATTAATTGTTATGCCTTTTGCCATAAATACCATGTAAAGAACTCCTTCACAGTTGAAAAGCACCGTGGCCACGACTTTTCCTGCTGATGGCACAACTTTGAATTTCTTCTGCTCAGACAGTGTTGTGTGTCTCCATTCCATAGACTCTCTCTTCATTTCTGGGGTGACATGGTGCACCCATATTTCATCGCCAGTGATGGTGTGGTGTAAGATGTCATGGTCTTCCACAGAATAGTTCTGAAGGAAGGCTAGAAAAGAAAAAAATGTTGACCTTTGTGTTCGTCTGTGAGTGAACGAGGAACCTATCTTGCACATTATTTGTGATAATTAAGATGTTCATGGATGATGGAACGAATACTGTCTATCGACTGTGACTGTCAGTCATCCATTATTCATGGAACGGACACTGCCATTTCTGTGACTGTCGGTCTTCAATTATTGTGAGTCGTATCACGCTTCCTGCAGTGATCAATGTTGATGGCCTTCCTTTTCAATCAGCATCCGTCAAATCTGTGTGACCATTTTCAATCTGCTGGCACCACCTCACTGTGGCTGGATGTGACACTGCATTTCCCCCATACACCGCCGTTATTTCACAATGAATATTGGAACAATTCAGACGTTTTTCCCATAAAAATCGTACTGTTCCTCATATCTTGAATTGAAGTAACATTCTAGCTGACATGCCATTACGATCGCTTGCTGCTACACAACCGTTACCACTACGTCAATGATACTCTCCTACTAGGTAGGGGGTGCACAGTATGAACTCCATTCCACATATACGCCATATTTGTTGCACAAGTATACCAAGAGATGGTGGGAGGTGTAACTTATTTTTGAATGCCCTTCATACTTGTGACAAATCGACATATACACAATTGTTTTTTTGTTTTGTTTTTTGCTTTGCACCCAAGCAGCATCTTTGTGAAAATGGAAAATACTTTCCTGTCTTTTAGTAGGCTCAGGGCTTGAAAAATATCTGAAAAGTTACATGCTCAGCTAGGCATGTGCAGAAATTATTTACTTGCCCAGGTAGTAAAAGCTAGATGTCCAGGAAATTTCGTCTTTTAAAATAACAAATCGGAACCCTAATTTTTTTAAATAAAAAATTATGATGGACTTTTTTTTTTTACATGTTTTGCATTTCCATTTTATGGGTCTGTATTCAAAATGTTCAGTGCACAAAAGAGTGCATTTCAAATGTTAAGATGATGATGCTGAAATTGGTGTGAAATTACATGATAATGAAATTGGTATAACTTGAGAAATTCAATGATTCTTCCATGTGCCTTTCATTGAAGTTTTCTGCCTTTGTTACTAAACACCGGAGGCTAGTTCTATCAGAGGTATGCATCCCGTCGCTGACTGTAAAGAAAATTTGGACCAAAACTACATATGGTTCCAATTTCTGGACCTAGAGCATAATATAATTAAAGAAATATTCTTCTGTCAATGGGCACTCCGTAATAATAATACATCTTCTGGTGATTAACAGTGAAATGAATGAAACATGACACGTAATGACGGCCTTTTTTCTTGTAGTAGGAAATTCTATTTCAAACATTTAGTATTTTAAAATTTAGTTGTGGGGACTGGGCAACTAGATTGGTCTGGGCAGGTAAAAAAACAAAAAAACAATTATTTACATGCCTCGAGCATGGTATTTTTCAAGCCCTTAGGCTCCATAGCAAAAACACAGAATTCGCAGTTCTGAACTTTATGTGCTGCCAGCGAAGAGATACACAATATACTGCCTTTGTTTTTAGCATGTGATGACAAGTTTAAACAAGTTTTAAACAAGGCATAGCAATGAAGATTCTACATCTCAAACCATTTATGTATAGTAAAAATCAAAATCTAGATATGAGTTTCAACTTTTACCATTTTAATTTTTAAATCTAGCAATCATTTTACATAACAATAACAAGAATAATGGCACAGAATTTTCAGTTGTAATAAGCATGTCTTTGGATCCTTTCTGATGCAAATAAAATTCTTCAACAGTATTTATTTTGTCAATGGAACCACTTAGAGAGAAAAAATCACCCCAATTTCTACAGTTGATAAAACATCCAGAAATAAAAACAGCTCCTTACTCCTACCAATGGCTAGAAAGTATGTTACCAAATTAATAAATGGTGCCAAAATATTTTCTCATAGCAGAAGGAAGATATCAGACACACACAGATTTTCAAATTGAACAGTTAAAAGAAGAGATATGTAAGGAAACATGATGTAACTTTACGTCTTCTAGCGAAAAGAATTTTACATTAATGAAAAAGTTGAAAATGTGCAAAAAGTATTCTTCATAGCAAAAACTATACCAAGGAAAAGGAATTTTTCAAATACATATCCTGAAAGCTGAGATAGAGTTAAAAAGGTTTTGACCTTTACATCCCCTAGCTGGAAAGCTCTGCATTACTTAAAAAGGATAATGTTCCCCATCTTCATTGTTGCAAATGGCATACAGTGAAAAAAATATTTTCAATAGGGTTTTTAGAAGAGGAGACACAGTTGCAAACAAAAGTACACAAACACCACCAAGCAAAAGAACTGTGAACTACAAAAAACTCTGCAAGTACAAGACTAAAGTGTTCCATAAGGTAAATGGTATCTGGAATTAAAGGAATGTTTTTTAATTGGACATTTAGAAGCAGAGATATCAAGAAAAACATTAAATATTCGTTGTGGAATAGCTTTTTTACGGGTCTTATAGAGGTTATTTTTCATCAAAGTTTGTTGTCAAATTTTCGAACTAAAGCCTAGTTCGTCATCAGGACTATGTCACTTGAGTAGTTGCTGCCACTCAATTGGAAGAGTCCATCCGCAATTATCGTTAATTGTGGTACTTCTTCTTGCTATTTCGATCCCTTCTTCTAGTTTCCTCTTTACTAAGTTTGACTGGTGGGCGATTATTTTCACTGAGTCCCAATTTATGGAGTGTCCACTTGCTTGTATATGTCTGTCTAGCCCTGTTTTGTTCCCAATGTTCCTAATAGCTGCTTGGTGTTCTTTCATTCGGACCTTAATACTTCTCCCTGTTTCTCCTATATAGCTGAGTCCGCAGTTACAGTCGATGCAGTAAATTACTCCTTCCTGCAATTGGATGTCCAATTCTTTCTGCTTTAAAGCTGGCAGGAATTTCTTTATTTTGTTATTAAGATCTGGAGCTAGCCTGATATTATATTTTGCTCTGATCCTTTTCAGGTTCTCGAAAAGTCCCTTGTGGTACGTAATTTTGCTGGTGAATTTGAAGTTGGTTTTCTCCTGCTTCTTTTTTGGCACTTGTTTAAATATTTTCTCAACATATGGGGAGGGGTAATTGTTTTCTGCCAATATTTCCTTTAATTCTTCTTTGTGAAGATCTTTCTGAGTAGCTGAAGAGACCAGGATTTCAATCTTTTCCAAAAATTGTCTCGCCGTATTCGATTTAATATAATCAGGGTGGAATGAGCAGAAGTCTAACATCTTTCCTGTGTTGGTGGGTTTTCTAAAAAGCTGAGTGAATATTTTCCCCTCTCTTGAGGTCAAGGTTAAATCTAGGTAATTGATGCTATGGTCTCTTTCCTGTTCTAGGGTGTACTGCAAGGTATTCTCTAGTAAGTTAAATTCTTCCAGAATCTGAGAGGGTAGAGATTGGTCCACAGTATCTACTATAATTAGGACATCATCCATGTACCTCACATAGAGAGCAAACAAGGAGGGTTGTATAAGGATTTTTGCCTCTAGTTTACTTATATAATAATTTGCTAGCAGAGGTGCTAGTGGAGAACCCATTGCAAGTCCTGAAGTTTGCCTGTAATATTTCTTTCCAAACTGGAAGAAATTATTCTTGAAGGAAAATAGGAGCAGTTCATATATGCCAAGTAGTATTTCTTTATTGTGATTATGGAATACTATTTTTTCCGCAAGGTCATCTGCAATGAATTCCAGTAGGAGGTCCAGGTTAATGTTGGTATACATAGAGATTATATCCAGGCTTGCCATTACTGGATGAATTAATTCTGGCAAGTTGTCCAGTTTTCCTTTTAGCTGCATGGAATTTTTTAGTAGGTAGGGAGGAGAAGGGAACATATCTCTGAGGTGACCAAGTAAATAATAATTAATGTTGGAGAGTGGCGAATTTCTAGTGTCTATTATAGGTCTTACTGGATGGCCTTCTTTGTGAACTTTTATCGTACCATAGATCTGTGGAATTCTTGACTGGATTTTGGAGAAGTTTTTGAAGAGCTCATTAAGCTGTTTTTTATTTCTTAAAGAGCTGATTAAATTCTTAAGATTTTTGACAGTTTGATCTATAGGGTTACCATTGAGTTCTTCATAATAAGGCTTGCTCAATTCAGCTTCCATTTTATTGTAATACTTCTCTTTTTCTATCAATACTAAAACTTTGCTCTTATCTGCTCTCAGTGCTACAACTTTATCATTGGCTTTGAATTTTTTAAGGTCAGCAATGGCATTTCTATTAAAATTGTAATCAACTTTTACTGGCTTTTTTACAAATTTTGAGACGCAGTCTGAGAATTCTTTCCTTAAAGTAACTGCTGTATTTTCATCTTCTCTTTCTACCTTACTACAGATGCTTTCTAAATCAATCAGTATACGTTTTTTGTTAAGTGTTGCGGAGGAAAGGTTATAATTATATCCCTTATGGACCAATCTCTACCCTCTCAGATTCTGGAAGAATTTAACTTACTAGAGAATACCTTGCAGTACACCCTAGAACAGGAAAGAGACCATAGCATCAATTACCTAGATTTAACCTTGACCTCAAGAGAGGGGAAAATATTCACTCAGCTTTTTAGAAAACCCACCAACACAGGGAAGATGTTAGACTTCTGCTCATTCCACCCTGATTATATTAAATCGAATACGGCGAGACAATTTTTGGAAAAGATTGAAATCCTGGTCTCTTCAGCTACTCAGAAAGATCTTCACAAAGAAGAATTAAAGGAAATATTGGCAGAAAACAATTACCCCTCCCCATATGTTGAGAAAATATTTAAACAAGTGCCAAAAAAGAAGCAGGAGAAAACCAACTTCAAATTCACCAGCAAAATTACGTACCACAAGGGACTTTTCGAGAACCTGAAAAGGATCAGAGCAAAATATAATATCAGGCTAGCTCCAGATCTTAATAACAAAATAAAGAAATTCCTGCCAGCTTTAAAGCAGAAAGAATTGGACATCCAATTGCAGGAAGGAGTAATTTACTGCATCGACTGTAACTGCGGACTCAGCTATATAGGAGAAACAGGGAGAAGTATTAAGGTCCGAATGAAAGAACACCAAGCAGCTATTAGGAACATTGGGAACAAAACAGGGCTAGACAGACATATACAAGCAAGTGGACACTCCATAAATTGGGACTCAGTGAAAATAATCGCCCACCAGTCAAACTTAGTAAAGAGGAAACTAGAAGAAGGGATCGAAATAGCAAGAAGAAGAAGTACCACAATTAACGATAATTGCGGATGGACTCTTCCAATTGAGTGGCAGCAACTACTCAAATGACATAGTCCTGATGACGAACTAGGCTTTAGTTCGAAAATTTGACAACAAACTTTGATGAAAAATAACCTCTATAAGACCCGTAAAAAAGCTATTCCACAATCACTATGAATAGAGGTGCCATAAATGCATTTACAACTAGGATTAAATATTCGTGTTTCTAGTGGGGAAATTTTGGAAGGTAATGCACACAAAATATTTTCATAGTTAGTAGTATCTGACTGAAAAGAAGTTTTTCAATAAGGTTTTTAGTCTTTCAGAGATATTGCTGCAAACATGCTGTAAATGGAAACTTGAACTTACGCCCTTTAATGGCTCACTTGGGCATTAAGAGAAATTTGAAATTGTATGCAGGACATTTCACTCTGGAAACGTTCTCCCGATAAAGAAAGAATTTTTAAATCGAACTCTTAGAAGCAGAGATATCAACAAAAATAAGATGTACACTGAAGAGCAAATGAATTAGAGACAGCTGGCGTTATGCAAATGTGGTGCTGTGGGCGACCCTGTAAACAGAAATGACATGACACATACAGCGATTCGACAATATAAGGAGTGATGCGACGGGAATCAGTAAGAGTCGGGCGCAGTATGGGTAAGACGAAGGATCTAAGCACATTTTATCGTGGGCAAATTGTCGGAGCCCGACGAGTGGATCACTCCATCTCGGAAGTCGTGCAGGCACTGGGATTTTCATTAGCCGCTGTGTCACGGGTGCACCGTGAGTACATCGAATCCGGTAAAACCATCCCTGCAAGGGCCAACTGCCGTGGACAACAGCATGTGGATGAGCTGGGTCATCGTTGGCTAGCTCGCATTGTAACAGCGGATAGGCGAGCGACAGTGAAAGAAATCACTCGGCAATTTAACACTGGTGCACAAAAACATGTAAGCAGCCTCACCATCCAGAACAATCTCCTTGCTATGGAGTACAGAAGCCATCGTCCCACAAGGGTACCACTGCTGACCGCACATCACAGGGTGCAAAGATTAGCATGGTCGCGGGAACATTGCCACTGGACCCTAGACATATGGGAAAATGTTGCCTGGACTGATGAGTCGAGATTCAGGTTGGTACATGCGGATGGCAGGATACCAGTACGGCGCAAACCACATGAAGTGATGGATCCTTCTTGCCAGCAGAGTACTCTTCAAGCTGGTGGGGGTGGCATTTTCGTCTGGGTACTGTTTACATGGACTGAAATGGGACTCCTGGTACATGTGACATCGTCCCTCACAGGTCAACGTTACCGGGCTATCCTGGACAACCATTTGCTCCTGTTTGTGCGTCTTCAACATCCCACTGGGGACCTCATCCTACAACAAGCCAATGCACCGTGCCATCACTCCCGAATTGTATCCGAATGGTTGGATGAACACTCCAGCAACGTGACCTCGCTTCCTTGGCCAGCTAGGTCACCTGACCTCAATCCCATCGAGCACATCTGAGATGCCATCGAGAGAGATGTTCGAGGCTCTGATCTCCCCTCCATCAAATCTTCGTGAACTGTGGGAGCTTGTTCAGGGGTCATGGATCCGTATGGCTTCCAAACGCTTCCGGTGTCTTGTCGAGTCCATGCCAAGACGAATTGCCGCCGTCATCAGGGCAAAAGGTGGTGCTACACGTTACTAGACAGCTATCTCCAATTCAATTGCTCTTCAGTGTACATCTATACCCTTGGCGGTAAAACAATACACTGATTTATGCAGAAGGTGTTCCCAAAATGTTTTCCAAGGTGAGTGGTCATCGAGATGGTCTGGCTTCAAATCCTGGTGAGGCATGGATGTGTTTGTTTTACGGCACTGTCTCTTGCCTTTCCCTGGAACCAGTGGGCCATAAATTAGAGAGTGGTGACTGCTTATAGCCCACTGAGTGGCTCATGGTGGTCATTAAATCTCCAAATAAACAAACAAAAAAGGTGAGTGGTATTTGTCTATGAAGGAATGTTTTCAATGGAGTTTTTAGAAGTGCAGTGCAAATACCATTCTTGTGATTATTGTGTGAATTTGTGGAATTCCGTTTTCGTTATCATTTGCGTCATTCTCAAGATCGATGCAAAACTGGAGAGAAATTTTGAGCGGATCAGGTGGGGGAGGTTGTTCGCTTTGTGTCGCGGAATATTTCACCTTTCAAAACTTTCGAAAACGGAAGTTAAATGGAGTGAAGATTTTCTCCATAATATCGTAATTTCCTTTTCCAGCAATGGTCCTTCTGCCCAGTATTGTTGTTAAATATTATTTTATTGTACAAATATTTGTATTTCAGCTTGAAAATGGAGGAAAATTAGATGTCGCAAAATATCCCTGTAATCTTCTAGCATGAGATTCTTCCATTTGCGTGGCTTTCGAGATTGATGCATAAATGAACAGAATTGCGGGTGGTTGTTTTCCGTTTGAAGACAGAATTACTACTGTCGGAATCGAAAGTTAGAGCGGAGATTTCTCCCATAATTGTATTTTTTTCCCTCACAATATCCTTCTGTTCAGTATTGTTGTTAGATAACAATTTATTACATAAATTTTCGTATTTCAGCTTGAAAATGGAAGTCAGACGGAGCAAAGATTTCACCTATGCTCATTAATTTTTTTTCTCTGCGGTGTTACCTATATCCTGTGTTGATAATTTCATATATTTTTAAATGTCAGTTATTTTATAAATTTTCGTATTTCAGCTTGAAAATGGAAGTCAGACGGAGCAAAGATTTCCCCTATGCTCATTAATTTTTTTTCTCTGCGGTGTTACCTATATCCTGTGTTGATAATTTCATATATTTTTAAATGTCAGTTATTTTATGTTTTAAATAGAGTCATGTGTTCCAGTTTAATATTTACATAAATAAATAAATTAATAAGAACACTTGACTGTTTTGCTTATGCTACATTTTATTGATGCTGTTTTGCTGTGCATTCGGTTTTTTTATCCGGTTAAAAAGGTCACCTTTTTTTTTTTTTTACTTCATCAGTCTCCTACATGAAATACACGAAAAACAGAAATAAACACTTATGCCCCTGGTTACCAAACTACTCCCTACAAAAAATTTGAAATTATATGTAGAACTGTTCACACCAGAAGCTGTATCTGATGCAAAAAGAATGTTTGAAATCGTACTTTTAGAAGCATTGATATCAAGGAAATCTCAATTTACCTTTTTACCCTCTAGTGGAAAACATATATACATTACTTGAAAAATAAACTAACCAAAATAGTCTCCATTGTAAATGGCATTATCAAAAGAAAGAAGCAATTTTTGTATGGAAAAAATTCCGAAAAAGTTTTCCCAACTGGTATTTGGATAGAGCTGGTGTTTACGAAATTCCCATAAGTAATAATCCTGCAGTATCATATATAGGAAGCACTAAAAATAAACTAAAACTTATGAAAATTGTAATTCATGAGGCAACCTTATGGGTTGTCTTATGGTATAAACGTGCTTTTGATTAATATACACTGGCGGAAAGTGAAAAAAGAACACCAAGAAGGAGACGTCTGATACCAACGAAATTTATACAGCATAATAACGGAATACAGAGGATAACGTGATCAAAACATTATGGCAAAATACAGCTGTATTTGCTGGTAAACTGAAAAATAACATTTCCATGTAGCATGGTTAGTACGAGGTTGAACCGCCATGAACTGCGTCACACTGTGCAATTCAGGCATGGAGTCTGTCGTACAGATGTTGGATGTAAGTTTGGGGTATTGAGTTCGAAGCATCCTCAACCTGGACGCGTAAATCGCGGATGGCCGTGTAGACCAGATAAGTCGTTGTCCCATAAAATCCCACACATGCTCAATGGGGGACAAATCCGGTGAACGTGCAAGCCATGGAAGTTGTCTCACACCCTGAAGTGCATGTTGTCTTGCACGTGCCGTGTGTGGGCGTGCGTTATCTTGCTGGAAAACACCACGATGGACCGACCTTTACAAATGGCACAACAACGGGCTGAATGATGTTGTTGATGTAGGAGGTGCTGTTTAACGTACCCGGTACAAACACTAGTTGTGTACGGGAGTGATAGCTGATCGTTCCCCACACCAGGAGACCAGGTGTAGGCCCCGTGTGTCGCTAGTGGATGCAAGAAGGGTGGAGACGCTCCCCTGTGCATCTGCGAACACGCATAAGGCCATCGGACGCTCCCAAGCAGAATCTGCTTTCATCGCTGAACACGACAGATCGCCATTGCGTTCTCCAGTGCAGACGTTGGCGACACCACTGCAGCCGTTCCTGACGGTGGGCTGGAGTCAGAGGTACACATGCCAGAGGCACACGTGCACATAGTCCTGCATCCAGTAGACGGTTGCGAATTGTTCGCACAGTCACCTCAGGTGCAACGGCAGCTGGGATTTGCGTCACAGTGGATATTCTGCTTGACAATGCCGCTCTTCTTATGCCTCGATCAGTCCGTCAGTGAATCCCGGTTCCACGTCTTCTCGTGTGGGAATGTTCCTCGGACTATCTACGCCACCATCATACCACCACCGATACTTCCCTTCCAATTCGCTCCGCAATACGGCGATACGACCACCCGGCCTCGCGGTGTCCGATTAGACGACCTCGCTCAAAGTCCGATAACTACTGAAATCGTACACTTCTTCCATGTCCAGGCATTGCAGCTTCTTCAGGGTCTTCGCACGTGTCCGTACGCTGACGACTGATTACATTCACTTTGCCGTACTCCTTAAATACCACAGACGATAATTTGCATATTATGCCGTGCTGTGGCGTAAGCGCTCACCGGTTGGTCCCGAAATTAACATCACACCTACGTAAACTCGACCCCATTAACATATGTAAATTTCATGATCGTCCGCCAATTCCTTCTTGGTGTTCTTTTTTCACTTTCCGCCAGTGTATACATAATATCTAAGGTATTTTACCTGATATTGTCAAAGTATTTCGCACGTTTGCTCTGTGAGGCACATGCTCCTGGCCCAAGAGGTCCCTTCGTTACGGACCTTTGGTTAGTTACAAAAAATTTTGCAGAAATAAAACAGTTAGGTTATATATTTTCAGTTCCACATTCATTCATTTGCACAATCAAACATTTGAAATTTACTATTAATTAAAAGGTTTTAGTAGAAAGAGTACTATTAAAATCTTTACTATTAATTAAAATCTTTCTACTAAAATCTTTCCGTGCCTGGAACATTCTCTATGTTTGAGGGCGGCGACGGAGGCTCATCTGTTGTGTCCACTCCTTGAGAATGGCCTGGGCAGAGGCTAAAAGTGCTAGGATAATATGCTTATTGCTGAGTGGGGAGAGGTCCGAGATTATTGGGGATAATGGTTGTGTCAGGTTTGGTTTGTTTCAATTAATTACCGGTGTACAGTTGTAAATAATTATGGGGTAAAGTTTTAGCTTTGATGTTTTAGGAAATGTGTAATATAGGTTTTCTTGATTGAGGTTTTAATTAGATAAGTGTGTTTTAGGGAGTTGAATTATGTGTAATTGTAGTTGATTATTTTGAATCGGCATTTAGTTATTGGGGGAAAAAAAAACTAAGTTTTGTGTGAGTTAAAAATGACGTGTGTTTTTTGGGCCTTGAACCACGATGTGTCTATTGAAAACTACATGCTGGAAATGTGTGTAAGAGATGAAAACCTCCTAAATGATATTTGGGATAAAGGTGAGGAACCTCAAAATGTAGATTATGTCTAAATAGCATGTTAATAATTAAGCAGCTAGGTGACATTTTTTGACATTTGCAATGCTGTATGAATATATAGTATTTAGAAGTAAATATATGGAATAAAATGTATTTTGAATTCAGTAGCATCTCCATTGCACCTTTCAGTGGCTAAGAAATGCATCGGGGGGAGGGGGGGGCAAAGATTATTGTTCTCGTGTCTGGAAGCTTTCTAATGCAAAAATAATTTTTAAAATTGAAGTAATAACTACAGAGATATGGAGTCCACAGATGGGCAGACCAAGTGATACTATAAGAATGTGATACTATCATTAACATTGTGCAGAATGTCAGACAAAAACAATCTAAAGGGAACAATGAAAAGATTGAAAAAACATAAAATAATCAAGTATCAGATGTGTATCTTGGGTCTGAGACCTGGGCTATCTCCCCCTCCTCCAGTACTATTTTTTTTTAATTACAAAGTTTAATTTTTAATTGTTAAGTAATAGAAGTAACTTTTTTCTAAATTTTAGGTACATGCCATTGCTAACTTGATACCAAATAATTATGAGGATTAGGATTTGAACACTTATTTGTACGTGAACTCCATTTTTCTTCTGAATACTTTATTTGTACATGAACTCCTCCTCCTCCTTTTGTGTGAACTTGAGTGCTACGTTTTCATAAAATGTTTCTTCCGAGTATTTTTTCATATTTAAAAATAATGTTTTTCTCTATTGACAAAACAGCCAAGTTTTAATGTGTGTGTCCTTGTATAGCTCTAAGATATATCTTGATTCTTTTTAATGCTGAAAAACTTCTTTCTGCAGTTGCAGTTGTTGATGGAAAGTTTAATATGAGGTCTGCTAATTTGTACACCTCACTAAACACTATGTCCAATTTATTCAACTTTATGTAACACGTAATGTCTTTTATTGCTTTGTTTTTTGTATTCATCAAGGGAATAAAACACCTTCAGTTTATTTTTTAGTCGAGCTGTATCAAAATTTGAAGCATAGAGTTCTTTAAGTTCTGACAGTAGATGTTCAGGGAAGCTTTCACAAAATTTATCAAAACAGTTCGAATCCAACAAAGCCACGAATTTAAGAATAATATCTCTGATTTTAATTCATTGACACTTCACAAAAACTTAAACAACTCTCGTGAAACACTTGTGGGGGGAGTATGCGAGTGACTGAGATAGTCTAACTCTTCTTTTTCTGAACGAACCGTTTCCCAAAGCAATGGCTCATTCCCCTCTACCAGCTGATTCATGTTGTCATGGAAACGCTAGCAGGCGATTGCACGGAAGGTTTTCGCATCAAAACTGCGAAGACTCTGGAAGAGCTGCTTGCGTTATGCCGTTGGTTTTCTCTCGCCAGACTGAGTCAAAGAAGCGAATCCGCACACGTTTTTTTTTTTTCGCACCAAAAGTATCGACATATTTTAATACCGCTGATAAATTGACTTTTATTTGTGTATATTTAATTCAATTTTATTTGTGCATTCTCTGGGCTTTGCAGCTATCTCAAATATATGCCACTGTCAAGTATATACCAATGGCAAATTATTAATTATGGAAAATTAGATACCAGAATTAATAAACATTTTATAAAGAATAACATAAAAGTAGCCACTACAGCAGAAAACAAAGTAGCATATTTAGCTAATAAAGAAACATACAGGAATACAGTAGACAAGATGGAAAGAAAAAATGTTGTATATCAAATTCCATTTAAGTGCAACAGTAATTATATTGGACAAATGTCTCAAAAATTGGAAATCAGAATTAAAGAACATCAAATGGCTATTAATAACAAAGATCAAAACAGTGTATTAGCAAATCATATGCAGTTTTGCAAATGTGACCCTTCATGGGAAGAAATCAAAATATTGGACTATGAATCTCATAAAAACAAGAGACTAATTAAAGAAAGTTATTTCATCCAAAAAAACAGTGCCAACAATGAGCCTTCAAAACTAATAAGTGGTGTTTTAAACAACTTAATTACAGCAACAGAATACACAGCAAAAACATTTTAGTTTGGTAACTGGCAACAGTTTGAGAAACTTGGAAGCAGTATGAGGAACCTGGCAACATTCAAGTTCTTCAGAAGTAAACAGAACTTTTGTTAATCCTTCTATACATTTAGAACAGGCCTTGATTAACATCAAGAGGCCAGAAACATCTGTAAAAATAAAAAGAACTCAGAGGGAAGGAAGATTAAACAAAATTTCTTCAAGTGGAACTAGAACCAGAGGAATAAATCTGTGTAAAGCCTTAAGTAAGTGATTTAATACTATATAAGTACGTACTTTTATTTACAAAAAACATGCTAAAAGGGACAAAGGCCTGCTTGCCAAGTTTTATGGTTTATTTGTAAAATTTACAGAAATTCTACTTATTCAACAGACTACATATTTTACAAATTTATGTTTTAAGTTTTGTTTCCAGGTTAGTGCAATTTTGAGGGGTGAATAAGTGGACCAAGGACCACTGTGCCTGCATATTCTGATTTACTTGGTCACATTTTCAGCCACTTCCACATTGCCAACCCTCTCTACTTGCTGTTTAGGGAGAAATTTGGTAAATCTGCTGCAGAACTAGGATTAGCGATAACTGTTAAAAGAGAGAGAAAACAAAAATAACACCAGCCTCACATGAGGCATCCAAGTTCCCCACGCCCTTCAAAGTTTCGTCGGCAACAATCCAAAGTGAAGCAAATTATGATTTTTTGTGTACGATGCCCAGGGTGTTGTGGTCCCTGATCAAGTGCCAATAGGGTAAAATGTCAACATACAATATTATCGTGCGTGATTGGCGCTCTTTGGTCAGACCTGGCCCTCGCGCCATTAAAATACACCAACCAACCAACCAATATTACCGTGACTTTCCGAGGACAAAGTTAAGATCAAAAATTGGTCAAAATTGTCCCAACTTGTTGGAAGCTAAAGCAATCTTGCTGCATGACAATGCATCATGTCACGGTGCAGTGTCTGTACCGGGACTTTTGTCAAAATGTGGTTGGGAAACTCTATCCCACCCACCATACATCCCGATCTCAGTCTACCCGACTTTGATCTTTTCCTAAAGTTAAAAAATTGGCTCTGTGGCATCCACTATGAATTGCTGGACGAACTGTCATTGGACATGATCCGAGTAACACGACAGCTGGACAAAGATGGGGTAGTACAGGGCATTCAGGAATTACCTCACCGCTGGCAAGCTGTCAGCAGCGGAGGTGAGTACATTGAACGGCAATAAGGTAAGTTTCCTTTGTTACTTCACACTTTTCTCAAAAATGGACAGTGTGCAGAACTTTTGTTAGGACCCCCATACAAGACGAAAGATTTCATTTTTTTAAGGTGTTCTGATATGTCTGGAATAAAGTTTTTAGGTCAAAACTTCAGTTAAGTTAAAAGTTACTGCAACGATTGCGATAATTTCGCAGTTATAAGTGACATTTTTATCTGTGTGTGCAGTCTAAAGATAACATACTAATGAGATAATTATGTATTGATTGCATTTTAATCACTGAAAGCATGAAATAATGCCTAATATAAGCTGACCAGAAGTCATGAATTATTAAAGAACGGTCTTTGAATTTAGTTTACTGTCCCCGAAAACGTCTGATGCCTTTGGGGATACAAATTGTGCTTCAGTTTTGATTTTTGTCCTCAAGTTTAGACTTTATCTCAAGCTCCTTACATTTCGATTGAAAATTTTGCTTAAAAATAGTTTCGGTTGTACCCACCTACCAACACACTTATTGTGAAAACAAATTGCACTTGTTTTCATTTTTACCAAAGATTTTCACAAAATGAGAATATTCAACATGCAGTTCGTTTTTCAGAGAAACATATGCTCATATTTCAGTGCCTGCATCAAAGGTAAAATATTTCACTTTTGCTGAATATGTTTTCTCCAGCACAGCTCTGCTTTGTGGGTACAAATGGCAAACGTTCTAAAAGATATGTTTAAGACAAAAAAAAAAATTAAGATACAACATCACACTTAGTGAAATAATCAAGGGTGAAATTTACAACTAGGCTAACCTAGGCTGCTGGACTGTTAGAAGCAATTGAGTTCACTCTTTCCTAATGTGGACATTGCGTTATGAATTTTCCTGAACATGATGCTTATAATGCATCAAGTGAAAGGTCTTTTAGTATTCTTAGAAGTCAAAAACTACCTTGAGAAGCCTCACCAGTTTAACTTGTCTTGTTTCAAATGCTGAATTTGTGGAAGAACTTGATTTTGAAGATGTCATTAAAGACTTTGTTACCATGAAAGCATGTCAACTAAACTTTTAAGAAGAGGTAGCATCAAAAACTATTTTGTGTTATAGTGTGGGATGTTCAGAGTAGTTTTATGCCTGGTAAAGGCTGCACTAACCAGATTTTTGCATTTTGCACGATGATTGAAAAGTATCTGGCTGTTGGTATGAAAGTTTTTGCTACCTTCATAGATTTAGAGAAAGCTTACGACCGAGTAAATAGGACACTTTTGTGGAAGGTATTGAATGAATATGGTGTTACTGGGAATCTACTTAATAGTGTAAAAGCCATGTATGCTGGTAGTAGAGCTTGTGTACGAGTGAATGGTGTTTTATCAAAATGGTTTTCTATTGGTGCAGCAGTTAGACAAGGTTGTGTAATGTCACCTTGGCTGTTTAATATATTTGTGGATGCTTGATGCCAAAATAGATGATAGTGGTTTATGTCTTGGTGATATCCGTGCGTACAGATTGCTGTATGCTGATGACACTGTCCTGTTGGCAGAGAGCAAAAGTGATTTGCAGAGTATGTTGTCTCGGATGTACGAAGTTTTCATGAAATTCCAACTGAGTATAAATAAGGGAAAAACCAAAGTTATGGTGTTTGAGAGAGGTACTGGTAGCCCTGAATGTAATGTAAGTATAAATGGCACTGTGATTGACCAGGTGAGTGAGTTTTTGTATTTAGGAAACATGTTTGACAGAGAGAACAAATTGGATGGTGAAATTAGTAGGCGAGTGAATTCTTCATTGAAAGTCATAGCTGTTCTGGGAGGTTTTCACAGGAATGATGGGTTCTCTAGAGAGTCCCGCATGGCAGTGTATGAAAGTGTAATTGTTCCAACTCTGATGTATGGCGGTGAAACCTGGGTACTGCAGAAGAAACATAGGAGTTGTTTGTATGCTGGAGAAATGCATTACTTACGGGGGTTTGTGGCAAGACACGGTCTGATTGTGTGAGGAATGAAGATGTGTTTTTAATGTGAAGCAAAATGTTGTTAGCAAGGTGGAGACCAATGTGCTTTGGTGGTTTGGCCATGTTTAAAAAATGAGTGATGAGAAATTTTTTTAAAATCTTACTGAGAAATATTTTTAGCCCAAGTGGCAGGAAGGAAAGGCAGAGGAAGGCCAAGGAAGACATGGGTGGATCAGATTCAGGAGTGTCTGCATTAGAAAAAGATTATGAGTATGAAGTATAAAAGATCTTGTGTATGGCGTGTAATGGATATCAGTGAAGCCCAAGTTGTATGTCAAGATCGCTGTAAATGGAGAAGTTTCATACGACAACAGTAAGTAAAAATATCTGGTAGTTTGTATTTCTTTTTGGAGCTAACCTCTGAATCTCGGAGAACAGCTTAGTGATATGTTTGTATGTATGATAATAACAATCCAACATGAATTTTAACTTTAACCCTTTTGTAACCATAGCACCCAACGCACCCTTACATGCAAACAACCACAAGTGCTCGAGTTGCCCGAATAGCATGAGTAGGATCCCCCCCCCTCCCATGTTCTTTGAACTCACACGGTGTCCAAGGGATTAGCAGAAGTCATCCTCAGTTGTGATTGTTGTTGCCAAACAAAGAAGTAAGCCAGGAGTTAGTTTGTCCTAGGCCTATATCATTCAGCTTTCCTACATCACTCAGTAGAACTCTTGCTTTGTTTACATGTGCTTCATTTGTCTGTGATATTTTGTATTGTCATAAAAGCAAAGTTTATGAGAGAAAATTTATCAGAAATATTTCATTTTACTCAATCCAAATAAACAGATTGAGAACATATTTTTTTTTACAAGAAAAAGGTTAAGTAAACAAAAGTTTTCAGTAAAGTGTATGTCAAGCCTGGAAATCAGAATTTTCAAGTAGTGGCCCAGCACAAATCCTTTTATTGTTGCAAAAGAGGGGGATGAAATTTGGAAAGGAACGACAGACATTTTCAGGCGTTATGGTATTCTGAGCGACAAAACATTTTAGGATCATGGTCATTAAAGGGTTAATGTTGCCAGATCTTTTAATTAATTTTTTTCTTTTTTTACAATTGAAATTATTGTAGTTTGTTGTTGATTCATTAATATTTTATTTAAATATGGGGAAAATAATTGAATATTTTTATTTTCCTCTCAGTGCTTTGTTGTGGTGAAACATATTGGTATGAAATTTTAAAGAAAGGTATGTAAAGAAAATTTGTAAAATAAAAAATAAAATAAAATTTGTAAATTAATAAAATAGGCTATATAATCATTGATGCACTTAAGTTTGTTAATATTTTGGGGTGGGGAGAGCAGTCTCCAAGCAAGGCTGGTCTAATGCCCCAGATACAGTAAAACCTCCACTGACGGACACCTCCGAACAATGGCAACCTCCAAACAACGGCAAGTTTTGTTCGGCACAGAACAGCTGCAGTAGAATTTACATTAGCAATAACCTCCAAACAGTGCAATCTCTTAACAGTGGTCAACAGACACCCAAGTCTGTCCTAAAGGAGGTCTAAGACACTTTGCCTGTAAGGATTGTATGCAGTTCCTTCGGTACTTCGGCTGGAAGAACAAGAGGAGGACAAATACTGTTGCTATATACACATTCTGGTGGGTCAAGTGTGGTGGTAATTACCTTGGGTGAGCTCCACATCACATGTATATTTTAGTCCCCCCACCCCTGTGTTAGGTGGGAGTGGGATGGTGTCTTAAATGCTGTCTGTTGGCAGTGATGTTGATTGGTTTTGTCTCTGTGGGTTCTGTTCCTGCTTTCCACTTGTGGCCGGTAAACTTTGCAGTAACACTTCACTGTCTGTAACATTTTTCTCGTAGGGTAATGTAATGCTAATCTCCTTTCAAATGGCTATTTAAGACCAAGTGGCAGGCACTGCATTCCAGCCATCCAATTCTAGTGAGCAATATAGGAAGATAACAGGAAATAATCGTGCATTTAAACTGCAACTCCTACTAGTCATTCCTGTTTCTGCTTAAACAAATTCATCTATAAACAATTAATACAGACATTTAACGTGGACCAGGAACATCAAACAAAGATCTTCGCTCTTTCCACATTTATAAGTGAGTCACAGAAAAATTCTCATTGGCCGCCACCGCGAGTCAAACCCAGGGTCTTCTAATTATTTCTTCTGTTGCTGCTTACTAATTAATACAGACGTGGAAAGAGCTTTGCCTTTTATAAACGTGGAAAGAGCTTTGCCTTCTAATTATTTCTTCTTTTGCTGCTTACCATCTTTGGTGAATCCCAGCATTGTGCGGGGCTCCAAGAAGCAACCTGCCAACTTGGCTTGGTGTTAGCGTGTGCGAGTCTGGAGGAATTCGAGGCCGCTGTGGTGTAGCAGAAGCATATCCGGCACGTAACTGGAAGACCCTGAGTTCGACTCCCGGTGGCGGCCAATGAGAATTTTTCCGTGAATCACTTATAAACGTGGAAAGAGCGAAGATCTTTGTTTGATATAAACAATTAGTTGCTTTTACTGTTCTGAATCTGGACAATGTCGTTCTTGAGCAAAGTTCAGTTTTTTGTAGGCTAACACTTGCATTTGCATTCTGACCACCGCATCGCTAGAGGCACGCAGTAGATAGGTCTCTAATTCTATATTAGCTTTCAGATTTTGCTCAACCCAACTGCATGATGAATTGTTTTGCATACAGAAATTATTTTCCCATGGACTGTCTCTTTTTCTCCCCATTTCATAGAAAGCTGGTTTCACGTACAATTCATACATGTGAGTAGAAGATCTGCAATATTAAAGACGACTTTTCAACATTCGCAAAAATAAAAATTTCCTGCAGTTTAAACTTTTTGTTGCGAGTTTTTGCATTTTCATAAAAATGAATTAAAAACAAAAGAAAAAGTTTTTGGCATTAGCAGAAAAGGTGAAAGCTATTGAAGAGAGTGAAAAAGTAATAAGTTCTCACCGCTTAGCATAACATTATGGTTGATGCAGATTAGTGATTTACTGAAAAAGAAATAATTAGTGTAAAGGTTTCAGAGAGCATAGAGGAAATGCAGTTAAAGAGATAGATTGAAACTGGCAACTGTGAAGTGAAAACCTACAACGAATTTTAGAAAATTTAAATGACTTTCAGACAGTGGTTTATGCACGAAATAATCAGAGCTGACTGTATCTGTTGAGAAAGTAATTATCATAAAGAAATCAAACCAGTCATTGATAACAAATTTCTTCAAATAAATCGTCACTGACATACAAATAAATAAGCAAATTGATTAAACTCAACATGTCCAAAAGATAATTCTTTATGTAATAAAGAATTTCATACATTAACTAGTACATATACACTCACGGACAATGAAATTTGCGCACCTAGAAGAAAACATGCTACAACCACGAAACTTTGGAAATAGCTAGAGTGTTTGCTGGTATGCAAAATGATCCACATATGGTGCGAGTGTACATGACTGCACACCCTGTGGTGCCGCTGCCAGCATGAACCAGCAGCCGTATAAACCGCCTTGAGTGTCGGCCAATGCTTTTCCCTATGAAAGTGAAAAGCACCAGCTGATACAAGCAAGAGTACAGAGTGACAAGACTGCCACGTAGATGCCAGAGACGTCAATTTACACAACTTATGGACTTTGAGATAAGCCTGATCATCGGGCTGAAAACTGCAAGATGGTCAGCATGCCGTATAGCCCGCCACGTGGATCGTTCTGACTATATCGTCTGACTGTGTTAGGAGCAGTGAACACATGGCGGAGCGGCTCTGGACGGACCAGGAGGATCGATGGATTGTGCGCCAGGCACAAACGGATCCCATGGGATCCCGGTCAACTATACAGGCAGACATAGCGGCCATGAACCATTTCTCGATGCCTTGCTTAAACGAATCTGCAATCCCAGCGGCCCATAAGTGTGCTGCCATTAACACCGGAATATTGCCGGCTCCGTGTGCAGTGGTGCCAGCCCAGAGCAACATGTTACGCCACAGACTGGTGGTATATGGTGTTTAGAGATGAGTGTCGCTTCGTTTTCGGGACAGATTATCATTGTGTCCAGGTGTGGAGGTCAACGGCACAATCCCAAACTCGCTATCGATCGCCACACCTCCCCCACTGCAGGCATTGTGTTCTGGGAGCCATTGCCTACAATAGCCGATCGGCTATAGTAGTGGTACGTGTATCATTGACGTGCCAGCGGTATGTGGATGAAATCCTATGGTCCCATGTGCTCCCATTCCTAGCCAGGATTACAGGTGCGCTATGCCAGCAGGATAATGCCCGCACACAAATGGGTAGGGTTGCTCAACACTGCCTACATCATGTCCAGACAGGTCCATGGCCTGCCCACTCCCCAGACGTGTTCCCTATTGAGCATGTGTGGGACCAGTTGAAATGCTGGCTACCGCAGTGCTGCACTATCCAGGATTTGGAGCATACTGTCACCGTCCAACATGTGTGGGTCAGTCTGCCACAGGACAACATCACGAGTATGTTCGCCTCCGTGCCGGGCTGTATTGCAGCATGCATCGCAGCACGAGGCGGTGCGACGCACTATCGAAGAAAACTGGATTGTGTGCCACAGATCTCTCTGTAATTGTCCTGCAGCTCTTTGTTTGCCATCATGTGCATCATTCATCTGTATCATTACATCCACAAAATTTCAGTTCAGTCCAATGCTTCCTTCTTGGTGCGCAAATTTCATTACCCATGAGTGTATATACACTATATTGACAAAAGTCACCGGACACCTAGAGGAGAAACACAACATAGCATTTATTGACATACATTAGTACAGTGTTGGTCCACCTATGGCCTTAATGCATGCACTGACCCTTTGAGACATGCTTTCGACAAGATTTTGGAACACAGCAATAGGTGTGCTCTTCGATTCAGTACATAATGCTGCCACTAACTGTTGCTTAGTAGTAGGCCTTGGTTCCAAACTGAAACTTCTGATGTGGTGCTCTAATTCATCTCATAGGTTCTCTATGGGATTAAGACCAGGGCTCTGTGCTAGCCAGTCCACACACGATACAGAATTATCGTCAAACTGCGCAGTAACAGTCCTTTGTTTATGGCTCTGTACATTATCCTGCTGGTACCAACAAGGCTCGGTTCCATAGTATTACCACAGAGTTGGTAGGGCATAATTGTCCAGAATATCAAGGTAGACGTGCTGGTTAACAGGTTTGCCCTTGATAACCAATGGGCTGGTACCATACCACTAAAAATACACCCACACAAGTACACTGCCAGCTCCAAACTTGACCGTAGGAACAGTACACTGCAGTAAATAGCATTCCCCCGGCTGCCGCCATACCCACACGTGATCATCAGACTGATGGATTTCTCCTGAGGCTTCGACTCCCTCCATCACTGATTTTCTTTGATTTGCTGGTACGTTTTGCTGCTTCAGGCACGCTATGTGTCTTCCACTTATTCAGTACATCCAAAACAGTTGACTTGGGTATGTTTAAATGCCTCTCGGTTTCTCTTGTGAATAGCCCGTCGGGAGAGATTGACTTTCTCAAAGTCAGTTCTCTCCTCCCACGACATTTTCACTCAACCTCACTGTGTGGTATGAGCGTGGTCAGCTGCAGGCTTGTTTTTATACCATTTGCGGCTGTATCGCGTATGTTAACGCTGCAAATCCATTCATTGGCTTTTGAAGGGGTATCCGGTAACTTTTGTCAATATAGTGTATATATTCCATTTCAATGATTAAAAAAAGGCAATGTGCGTTCAATAGTAATACATTTCAGAATGGGATGCAGTGCAAGAAAATAGAGAAAATTTAAAGGAATCAAAATCCTTGGCTGTAGGGTCGGTCACACCATCGTCGACGTATTAACGTAGGAAATGTGCCTCCTGCCAGAATGACTAACGGTGACTACATTTTATTTTTATTGTTTTGGTAGTATGTTTCATTGAATTCTCATTTATTTCCAGAGAAGGGGGGATGCTGGTCACAGATTTGGGAACTGGACTACAGACATCCACCATCCACTTTGCCAGACAAATTTAGGGGCAGAGTGGCTGGCAATATGGAAAATCCTAAAATCCCCAAAGTCTCTCTCCCCCATAGGGCCAGACCTTATTTGTTAGAACAGCTAGGGTTAGGGGCTCTAAATGATATAACCACCTAGCGGGTTAAAGCAACTCCAACCATGGTGAAAAGTTTTATCCCACTTTTGACTCTGGGAGGGGGATATATAGGCAGTGGGGGAAAAGTTGAATCACTGTGTCATCTATACTCTAGGGTAAGGTTACTGATAGAAAACCTGACAGTATGGTAACACAAATTATTAACACTTTTAACTTTTATCTTAAGAGTATTCAGCGGAGAAGAAAAGTGAATCAAACTAAGACCGAGACATAGGTAATAGTGAAATAGCACTGTTAATGCAAAACCCTACAAACTATCTATATACACTGATGGCCACCCAAAATCCAGCACCAAGAAGGAAGCATCCGATTGGCCTGAAATTCGCAGCATGCGTCGCCCGCGAGAGGACATGCAAACGATTAGCATTGCAGGGCATATGCAAATCATGTGCACCCGACACGCCACCGAGAAGCACTATAAGAAGGGTACACAGAAGGCTGGGTGTAAGTAGTGGAAGTGTATTGTGCTGCTGGACCTGTGCGTTTGAAGCTTCCTGATGCCTCGTCGCAGAATACGGCAGTCATTCCAGCATGTTTCGGAGTTCGACAGAGGACGAATAGTGGCTTATCGGGACAGCGGTTTATCATACCGAGACATCGGCGCCCATGTGGGACGACATCCAGCCACAGTGAGACAAGTATGGATTTGGTGGGTGCAGGAGGGACAGACGGACCGACGTGAGTGATTGCCACAGCCACGGCACACCACCGAACGAGAGGACCGGCATCTTGTGCTGCAAGCATTGACGGCTTGTACCGCCACATCACGAACGTTAGCGCAGGAATTAGAGTGTGTTGCGCAACAACCGTGTCAGCACGTACCGTTCGACGTCGTCTGCAGGAGCGGGGACTTGTCGCACGGCGCCAATTGCTTCGATTACCATTGACGTTACACCACCGGCGAGTGCGGCGACAGTGGGCCGTTGAACGCCGCACCTGGACTACGGAATGACACGACATTGTTTTCTCCGACGAATCCCGCTTCTGCCTGTAACACTACGAGGGACGGATCAGCGTGTGGCAGCACCGCGGCGAGAGATTGTATGCTGCCTGCATTATGCATCGCCATACCGGTCTGTCGCCTGGCGTTATGGTTTGGGGCTCAATTGGATATGACACCCGCACCCCTCTGGTACGCATCGCCGGTACACTCAACAGCCACCGCTACATCTCTGACGTTTTGGAGCCTGTAGTCCTCCCTTACCTGCAGGACCTGCCAGCAACCACGTTTCAACAGGACAATGCACACCCACACCTGGCACGCATCGTGCAACAATTCTCCACAGCCCACCAGGTGTCACTGCTGCCGTGGCCTGCCTGTTCTCCCGATATGTCGCTGATAGGCAACCAAGTGGCACGGCTACACCTGATGAACTGTGGCAATGTGTGGAAGCAGCCTGGACCGACGTACCCCAAGCCCACATCCAAAGCCTCTTTGTTCGATGCTGCGGCGTGTAGTGGCCGTTATTGCTAGCCATGGGGGTCACACGAACTATTGATGTCTGCGTGTTCCACAAGTCGCACGGGCCTGTAAGCTCAATCGTTTCATCTTTGTATCTGTTGTTATGTGTCCAGTAAATCTGGCTTTGCTATCTCGTGTCCTTCTTGGTGTTGCATTTTGGGTGGCCAGCAGTGTATATATATATTTTTTTTACTCAGGTACATTAATTATAAAGCCCTAGGCGTGGGCTTTTTTAACAATTTTTAATCTGCTGCACTAATTTTCACAAGGTTTGCATAACAAGTCAAGATTTTAGTAATGCGTTTTTAATAAAGCAGAAATGATTAATTAATATGCCCTAGGCCTAGGCCTTTTTAACAATTTTCACTCTGCTGAATTTATATTCATAAGGTTTTCATAGAAAATCAAGTTAATTGTGTTGCACCTTTACTCAAGCACAAAACATTAATTAATAGAGCCTTGGCATAGGCCTTTTTAGTAATTTTTATACCATTGTGATCATATTCATAAAGTTTTCATGACAAGTTGAGTTAAGAATGTTATGCGTATTAAAATATTCTTTAAAAGGCGTACTAAGTCTAGACACTAATAATTAATGTTTGGTGCCCAATTAAAAGTGCAACATTATTAACTTGACTGGTTATGCAAACCTTATAAATATGAGTACAGCAATTTAAAAAATTCTTAAGAGTTCTAAGACTTTGTATTAATATTTTGTGACCATGCACAAATACAAAATTGTTATCTTGGCTTGTTATGTGATCCTTATGAATATGAGACATGGTACAAAATGTTGACACGGTCAAAATGTTCAAAATAACAACGAAATGTGAAATTTTTCCTGTTTCTTCACTTTTATTTTATTTCAGTTTTATCATTTTTATTAGTATTATAAATATTGAACGGGAATTATAGAGGATAAATTTTTAAGGTACTTTACCTCTCAAGTTTTCGATCTAGACACTAGATCATCATTATCAGGAGTTCTTGCGTCTTACTACTTCCACAGGTCTGGTGACCAAGCATGGATTTTCCATACAGCATGGTTGTTGATGTTGCCACCTTCAACATTTATAATACTGAAGTAATTAGAGGAAGCCATGAAGTCATTAATTATTAGGATTTTTATTAGTTCTGAAAAATTTACACTTAGACCACAGTTGTTTTCCATCTTTATTGTGCTTTTGACAGTATTTGTTACCATATTTTGGCATTGCTTTGTGTTGCACATCTTACATAACGTTTTGCATCCCTGTTATATTTCAGACATTTTTCTTTCGGTGTCAGTTGTAATGTCGACAAGGTCAAAAGACAAAACTGGACCGACAGTCACTATGCCTACTTCAAACCTTCCAACTACTACGGATTTAATTGTCTGACTACAGAACTACGGAACTCGCTCTCGAAACTACGGATTCTAAAAATTTTGTTTTATTTTATTTTATTTTGCTATTATTTCATGATAATACATGTGACTCTTAAACGGATTCGCGGAATTCCGCGTTGTTGTTTTTTTGTCATCATATAGATCATCCTCAAGATCGATACAAAACTGAAAAAAATTGGAGAGGGGGGCGGGTCGTTTTCTGTCTGGGGACGGTATTTCGTGTTTAAAAACTCTAAAAAGGTAGTTAAACGGAGTATAAAATTTTCCTGCAATCAAAATTTTTTTCTCACAATGTTGCCTGTGGGTCCAGTATTCTTGTTAAATATAATTTTATTGCATAAACGTTTGCATTTTAGCTTGAAACTGTAGGCAATAATTTGCAAAAATGGAAGTTAGACGCCGCAAAAATTTCCCCGTAATCTTTAGGCGTGAGATTCTTTCACAAATTCGAGAAATTCCTCCTTTTTTGTTATTATTTTGGTCATTTACGAGATTGATGCACAAGTGATCAGAAATTTTGGAGGGTTGGTGGTGACGAGGGGGAGAAATGTTCGTTGGACAACGAAATTCCATCTTTATGTACCTCGAAAAGGGAAGGTCGACAGAGTTCAGATTTTTTTCTGTAATTGTAATTTCTGTTTTCTAGCGATGCTGGCTCTGTCCGGTATTGTTATTAAATATCATTTTACTACATAAATATTTGCGTGTCAGCTTGAAAATTGGTGAAAAAGTTTCCAAAACCGGAAGTCGAACAGAGCAAAGGTTTTCCCTGTGATATAATCGCTCTTGTTATCAGATGGCATACAAAAAAGAAAAGAAAAAAAAGTGGCAATGGAGAAATAGGGAGAAAAAGTTATCAGCAGAAAGAAAAATTATGCAGTCGATGCTGTGAAGCTGCAGAGTCGACAAAAGAGAAACTCACAGTAGTCCGCATTCTTGATGTGTGATTTGATTTTTCACCCCGTTAAAACATTCAGCTTTTTATTGCCTTCTTTGGTCTCATCTTGACATAAACTACAATTTTAGAGGCAGTATGATCATATGGTAAGTGGAGGTTCGCGCACTGTGTGTTTACTTGCTTGGATTTCCCGTCTGTCAAGTGTTATGGAATTCTGAACGCATGTAACTGATTTTTACTGGTGGAAGTTTCAAACTTAAATCACGCTATGCTACCTATCGTGTACTCGACAGGTAAACAGCTTTGTGTTTTGCACATCTTTTGTGTCTTTCATTAGAGTCCTTGTTTGTTGTAACGTTTTGTTGTGGATGTGCACCATATCCATTTTTCACGAAGAGATGGATCGTTTCGTAAAAAAGTGTCATGTATGCCGCGCAATAATACTAGTTACTACTGACAAAGCTTTTGCCAATGTTGGCTGGTATGCTACTTCCTTACTTTCTTTTTTTTTTTTTTTTTTTCTCAGATATTTGGTTTTCATTTTAATTTTAGATTACTTTAGTTTTTAGATGCGTTTCATACGTACGAAGGAACCTATTAGCTTCGGCAGTCACTGTCATTCAATGGATCTTCAGGAAATTTGACACCTAACAGGGTTTCCCTGCTAGAAAAGATATTCACAGAAATTAATATCTTGGTTCAACTCGTAATTTTGGAACCAAATGGCAAGATTGGTCATGTATCTATATTGAGGGGGTAAACATATAGGGAGCAATGCTTTAGAAACCCTGTTGTTTATGGCTCTTCACGAAATTTAATACTGTATCTGTGTTCCACATTGAGAAGTTAAGTACTGGGTTATTAAATAGCTCAGGAATAAGGTGCAATGACATCAAGTTTCAAGGACACTACTTAATTCCATTGGCATATTTAGAAGTATGCAAAGTTGCCGCTACCAAATATCAAGACATTTGGCTGAGACCAACAATGAGGATTCACAGGGTAATTAATACCAACCCACTAAAGGGAATCCTAATGATCCTGAGATAGAATTGACATTAAATGTGAAATGGGGGGGGGAGCAAATTTCTTATCAGTTTGTCCATTTAAGAAGCAATGAATTTGAACAATTGCATTCTTCAATAATTAACAAAAAAAAAAGGTAATATTTAAATCCTGTCGACATTTTGACCCTGTTGATATTATGACCATGTTGACATTTTGACTCTGTTAGTATTATGACTGTGTCAGCATTTTCACCCTGTCAACATTATGACTGTGTCAGCACTTTAACCCGCTCAACATACCATACTACACCCTTTCAGCCACATATAGTACATAAAAGGTATTCTCAAGTACCGTATAAGTGTAATATGGAATTTATATGGACAATAGATATTAAAACATTGGTCAAGTATAGCTGTGTTATTTAATAGTCTAAAATACCATACATATTTTGTCCAGATAATTATTGTTGTGTTGCTGGGCTGCATTGTTTTGTTTTTACCTCAAATTAACTTCTTGGCCCTATGCCTCGATCCGACCAAAGTGTTCATTAAGCTCTAAGTGTAATGTCATCAAGTACTTGATTTGACAAAAGTTTGATATCTTTATTCTGTTCTTTTTTTCTCTGAGATAATGATCAGTATTCTCTTTGGTATAAACACATTTAAAATGTTCTCAGATCATATCATCAAACTTGCCAAACCGGTGGCGCAGTGGTCTAAGCGATGGCCTCTGATCATTCGTCCGAATGGGGTCCGGGTTCGAATCCCGGTGAGGCATGGATGTTGTGTTTGTCTTACGGCACTGGCTCTCTCCCTTCCCTGGAACCAGTGACCCTAAATTAGGGACGGGCGACTGCTTATAGCCCATTGAGTTGCTCACGGTGGTCGTTAAACCTCCAAAAAAAAAAAAAAAAAAACTTGCCAAACAGTTCTACTATTCCCAATAAATTTTCATTATTTGCCGTATACAGATTATCACATGACACCCTAAAGGTTAGATTGTGCTCTAATAAAAATGAAGTTATTGACATAAGTCTTTCTAAGAAACCTCTCCCATGAATAAGTTCCCTATTTATTGTTTGCTGATCTGAAGCATCCATACCTTTATTTAAATGCTTAGATGTGATCTGGCGACTTTTTGTTGTTTAAGCACATTTGTGTCTCCAAACGTAAAAATCTGTCAGAAATTTTTGAGCAAATCATCCGTCTATGCTTTTTGCTTCACCAGTGTGTGTGTGTCTCCAGTCTCATTTCATTTCAAAGTTTTTTATAAAATGTTTATTTCCAAAAAAAAATTCATATCCTTGATTTCAGGTGGTACAAAAATTGCAGCATTGCCTATAAATGTAGAATTAAATTTTTTTGGGCCACAGTGCCAGATCAAGTGTATGGTATAGGGAGGATGAATAGGTATTGTGATCAGCAGACTGAATGCAGTACCAGACCCTCAATCCAGAATCTCCAAATCCAGACAGAAGGACCCAAAATCCAGAATTTTTTTCTAACAATTTTTTTTTTTGCTGATTTTTTTGGGGAAATTTTCTAATACTGTATTTTTTAGACACATATTTTATGGTTTTTAGCATTTTTGCTTATTTACATTCGCTGTTTTAACAAAAATAAAAAAAATAAAAAAAATGCATCCGATGTCTGTTCACATGCAAATCACAAATCCCAGATTACCTTGACATTGGAATACTCACTGTATACTAGAAGTGAAATGCTTTAAAGCAAGCTTGCGTAAATAAGGTATGTATTGTTCCCTTAATATGGGAGGTTAGCAAGGGTTTTATGTATTCTTTCTGAAGACTGGTGCTGGTGTTAAAAGTCCTCCTAGCTCCCAGCTATGAAGGAACTCAGTAAACCATCATGTTTATTTGAAAGGAAGCAAATGAGCTTAAAATGGGAGAATCCCCCCCACTTATAGCCTGTGTGTCTTTTTGTTGTCAGCAGCAAGGGCGCCCACAAGGGGGGGTGATCCCCTAGCCGTTGGTATAGCCAAATTTTTGATAAATTTAAAACACTAAAATAGACGAAACCTTATTTTAAAGCATTTTTTTAAATAATGAGATATTAATAATCGATTGTATCAATTTTTTTTTTGTATTTTAGTATCTTGTACATTTACTAAAATGTTTGACAGCCTTGAAGGAGGTAAGGATTTTTCTTAGCCCCCCAAATTACTCATATGGGCACCACTGGTCAGCAGCAAAGACTGGATCTCCATCTCAGGGAAGGAAAATGGGGGACCCCTGCTGTGTTATCTCCCTATCTTTCTTAAATTCCCTGCCTCTGCTGGGGGAGGAGGTGCCATGCTGCAAAACCTCTTCCTGTTTTCTCCTATCCAGCTTGTTCCTCCTTCCCCCATTAAGATTCCTCAAATCAAATTATAGTGACATACATATTTAGCTCTCCCCTCCCACAAGCACCCCCAGTAAATTTGGTCCCTGAGCAGGGAAAACAAAAAGTCCTGTTTCTTACCACTTCCAACTTTTCTTTATTCTAAATGCTGCCAATGACTGGTTAGGTTCTTAAGGTGGTTAGGATCTTAATGATTGTTTTAACCTTGGTTGTTTATTCAATTTTTCACACATGTCAAAAAGGGCAGCAACAACAACATAACATATGTATGTACATACAGTACTTTGATTCATGAGGACCCCAAATCCAGAAAATCCCAAAATCGTTTGGTCCCAAGCTTTCTGGATTTCAGGTCCCATACTGTACTAACATTCTGATTATTTAACACAGCAGCCAAATCATCTTCAATTCCTTTGTAAATTGAAGCCAAAGATGATTCTAATTCAAAATTTGTAGAATCCTGAGATACAGATGGTAACACCCTCTTCTTCTTTATCACATTTTTTTTTTTTTAGATGACCAGGCAAGTTGTGAAAATTTATCAAGGCTCCGCAGCTTTCTGTTCTTGTGGTTCTTTTCCCACTTTTTTCTTTTGGTTTTGCACCCCTGATAACTTTTTTGAGCTCATTCTTTCAAGTTATAGTTCCAGATTTTATCCTGAAAAATTCTTAATGTTTCAGCCATAGGCAAATGTTTGTATTATTTGAAAAACAGTACCAGCAGCATGGCGCAAGATTTCTCACATTATCAATTTATATAAAGTGTGGAATGTCAAGATGACTCATGATCTGTGTCTCGACTCTTGTGTTTCTCAAAGAGGTACCCAGCAGTTTCTCCTAGGGTTTACACCTACAGGTAACATTTAAATGCAGCATATTCACAGAGAAGGTTTAGATGCAGTTTTAGACCCAACCATGGGGCTTGAGTGCTACACATCAGAAGGAAGTTACATTAGATCGATCCTAGGGGCTCAGATATGACAGAGACTGGTCAGAGAAGCAGGATTGTCAAATTAAAAGGGCAAGTCGTGTCAACAGAGTTGGAAGTGCCAGACTATGGTGTCAAAACCGTATTTCCCCAAAAGTAAGACCTAACCAGGAAATAAGCCCTAGCATGATTTTTCCTGATGCTCGTACTGTATAAGCCTTACCCCAAAAATAAGCCGCAGTTACGATACGTAGTACCGTAGTACCAGATCAAATAATTATTCCTGCAAAAATGACTGCCTATCTCCAGACTCTTGAAATTGCTATAAAAAAGCCATTCAAGGATCATTTGCGCATGGAAATCAATGACTACATTGAAAATTGAATGGAGAGAAATCCATGTGGAAACTTTGTGAAGCCTAGCCTGCAAGAGGTCGTGACTTGGGTGAAGAATTCATGGGATAAAGTCACTGACAGCTGTGTTGCCAATGCACTACGAGCAGGCTACATGGACAAGAAGTGCTCATTTAAGGAGAGCTTTATTGCTGGACATGAGAGATTGATGTCAATGATTCTACAGGAAATGGAGTCGCAATAAATTCAGGCCGGATTTCGGGGTTTTAAGAGTTATGACGATGTTCCAGAAGATGACATGACTGTATTTGAGTAAATGTAGATTTTTGTATATGAATGAAGTAGATATTTTGTGCATGAATAAATGCATGAATAAAGTAGATTTACATGAATAAAGTAGATTTTTTGTACATGAATAAATGTAGATGAAAAAGAAAAAAAGTTGGTAGTACATGAAAAAATAAGACATCCCCTGAAAATAAGCCCTTATGCGTCTTTTGGTGCAAAAATTAATATAAGACCCGGTCTTATTTTCGGGGAAACACGGTGATACTTTCAAGGAGGGAGAGCAAAGGTAAAGTAAAGGTAGGGATCCCAGATACATTGGAAATAAATACGGGACACTTACGACTGAGGGTGAAAGTTTAGTATGCGCATCCATCACATATGCCAGTCTTACAAAATTATTCTAACTGTTCTTATTAATCAATCAGTCTTGCAATACTTTCCTGAAGAATGAATTTCACTCAACAATTGTTTGTTTTTAAGAATCATGTCATGAAAAGCTACACAATCCTCATTGAAGAATGATTTTACAGTTTTTACAGACAATTTGTTTTTCTCATCGGTCCACAGTGCGTTCATGCGAGAAAATAATCTTTCAACACACTTATTTGTTCCAGGGATACACATACTGAACTCCACTATTTTCTTTAAATTTGATAGTTCTCCTTCAACATTTTTTAAGAGATCCCCTCAGACTCTATCTAACTGTTTAGATTTCAACATGTCCTTCACTTCACTATCTTTTTTGGATTTCAGAGCTTGTTTCACTACCATTACTTCATCAAACAAATTAGATTCAACAGTGTTTGATATGGCAGCGGTCTGATTAATAGTTTGGACTGTTTGAAAAAATTTCCCAATTTCCCAAGATAATGCTGTTCTCAGTTTCACCCAAGACATACTGTTTAATTTCAGCATATACTGTGACCATTCTTTTATATATGACACACATGTGTTGTAGAAATAAATTTTATGAAATTAGATTACTGACTGCATCCACCAGGTGTCGAGATCACGTGCCCTTCTATCCTCTGATATCAATCTGCCACTGTTGTGCTTGCCTACATAATGAGCGCATTCACCACAGAGTTAGACGCGGGTGATAACAGTCAGCTTGGGGGAAGCTTGGCGTGAATGTTCAAAAATATGTTTGTAAAAGAATAGAAATTGTATCTCATCTATTTTGTTTTTCAGCCTTGAACTCTACAATACAGTACAGAAAGCTGTCCCGAAGAGCTTTCTCAGAACAACGGAACGCATTAGCCAAAAACGGGACGATCCCATATTTTACAGGACGTCTGGGATCCCTAAGTAAAGGAGCAGAGAGAGATTACCTTATTTATAGCAGGTGGTCTGATACCTTGGAACCAATGGCTTGACGTGCCCATCCGACACACTACAAGTATTCAGAACAACTCGGCCTAACTGGGATCAGTTGCACGACCATGTGCACAGATACTGGTTGCTCTAACCACTGGGCCACTCATGAGGAGATGGATGTCTTTTATAATCACTGCTAGGGGTCCAGATTTCGGTAGAACACTTGAGGAGTTCTACCGAAATCTGGGACCCCTTTTTGCATTTTATTGTAATAATGCTCTTTTGTGATGATTTGGATTGTTCCAGTGATAGTGAGACCTTTCATCATCTCCAGTCATAATAGCTGATTGTCTTGAATTACAATATCTGCAGGGTGTTTTTTTCTTTTTTTGTATACTCTACCATTTTGCAAAGCAAAAAAGAAGTTCTGCTTGGCACCCTCCTGAGTTTGTCACCAGTGCTGAGCTGGAACCGGGCTCAGCCAGTGTAATACTTGCTGGAGTTAAGGCTCAGGCTCTGAGAGAGGGAGAGAATTTTCTTCCTTTTTTTCAATTGTGATTTTGTATGATTTGGCACAGAATACTTTTTTTCATTTTTACTTTCTAGTTGTTAAATAGAATTCTTCAGCAACTGGATCTAGATGGGGAGTAGAAACTCAGCTGGGCTATTCACTCTGGGCTTCGGTAACAAACACCATAGGCCAGAATTACTAAATTTCTGCAAAGGAAAAGTTTCTGTAAGAACTATAGATAGCAGATAGCAAGCTGGCGAAATTTTGCTCCCTACCTCAACGGAACAGCTCCCTGTTAATTCTACTGAGCAATGTACGATGTGGATTGTTGTGCCTCCTGATTTTTCCTGATGCCCTGCACACCTAAACATTTCAGGAAGAAATGAACAGTCAAAGAAAGTACAGAAATAAATATTTATCTGTTCCTCACTCCACAGTTGAGAAAGAAATCAGTTAATAGTGCATGGAGGAAAGAGTGGAAGTCTGGAAGAGGACATTTTTTTTTTAATGCCTAAACAGGTTAGTCATAGTTTTCAGGCTCAGGCTTTTAAAATTGAGTCCGAACTGACTCGGCTCTTCTTGACATCCATCCAGTATGGCTGCACTGCCCTAAAGCCAGCCCTACTGGTGAGCATGTGTGAACAAATTAGTGGCTTTCTCATGTTGTTGAAAATAAGTGCTAGGAAAATAGAAGTGGGGGTAAATCACAGGGACATTTTCTAAAATATCCAGGTAGGTCTTCAAGATCACATTCCTTCAAATTTGCATCTGAGTATTTGATATTTTCCAATATCATCACACTGCACAATCACTTGTGGATCTAAAGAGGCTTTTCCTTTGTCCAGTGGAGTTTCCCGCAACAGATTTGACTAGACGGATGGAAAGTTGCCTTACCTGAGATGATTATTTCACCCACATTTTCTCTATTATTCAGCACCCATTTTCAGAATACTATCCTACCCGTAAGTTCTTGGTCACTTTTTTCTTTACACTTCAAGCACGTCGATTATAACATCATGTAATGTAGTTGACCTTCAAAGGTTGAAAAACTCCTTGCTTATAAGATTCGTTCTTCCGGTCATGAAACATCGTATTTTTTTTTTTTTTTTTTTTAATTCACTGGACAAAAAACGCAGGTTTTATTCTGCCGTCTGAGACGTAAACATAGCTCGTCATCTCCTTAAAAACCACACAAATATACACACCATACAACTCATTCATACACTCAGTTAAACACTATGTACATAATTACACTATTTACATTCCTAGGCAGTTAAACCCTTGTCAACTGTGACTAAAATAGTGCTCCATCCGCTTCAAACACCTTATTAACCCTACCGCAAGTGCCAACCTCGTTCAGCTTATCATACGCAATCCTCGACCACTTTCAACAGGACTACTGTTGTCATCAGAAGGCCAATGTGTCTCTCTGCCTACCACAGCTCAAGTGAGCAAAGTCATTGAGGTTCCAGCTTCAGTCGCAATCTCTGCATCTTTGTGTCTCTGGCGCCATCTATTGTCAGTGCTGCTCTCTTTTCTTTTTCCCCTCTTAACTGTTGTTCAATTTTTATTAAGGCCTTCCATTGTTCGTTTAAATTGCTTGGCTCATTAATGTTACACAATCTTGATCTGGTTTTTACAATTAATACTGATTCTGCAATGCTCAACTGCCTTTCGTTTTTACAGCTCTTAATAATTTTAATAACTTCAAACTTTGGACATTGGTGATTTTCCAGACAATATTGGGTTAATGCAGTTTTAGCTTCTTTTTATTCCAATTACTTATATGCCCGTGCAATCTATACTTTCATTTGTTCTTGGTGCTGCCTATATATGACAAAGGTGGTTTCTGGTTTATAGGAATCTCATATACACCTGCTCTATCTAGTTGCTTGATTTTTTCATTTTTTATTACTATATTTTTATAGTATGTACCTGATTTCCTACTTGTATGTCATAGTTGCCACAAACCTTATTAATTTCAGCAGAAACACCTTCAACATATGGGATTGCTCCTACATATTTTAATAGTTTTTTTTTCATTATTTCCCTTATTATTTGCTTGAGTTACTTCATAAATCCATTTCTTTAATACCTGTTGAGGGTAACCAAAATCATGTGCAATGTTTTCAATATATTCAATTTCTTCTTTTTTATATTGTTCTTTTGATAAGTGTGTTAAACTTCTTTTAATTAGTGTTTTAACACTATTTCTTTTATGTGTTAATGGGTGCGATGACTGAAAAGGTATTAATACAGGAATATATGATGATTTTCTATGCACTCTGTATTGGAATAGATGGCGCCAGACACACAAAGATGCAGAGATTGCGGCTGAAGCCGGAACCTCAATTACTTTGCTCACTTGAGCTGTGGTAGGCAGAGAGACACATTGGCCTCCTGATGACGACAGTAGTCCTGTTGAAAGCGCTAGAGGATTGTATATGACGGGCTGAATGAGGTTGGCACTTGCGGTAGGGTTAGTACGGTGTTTGAAACGGGTGGAGCACTAGTTTAGTCACAGTTGACAAGGGTTTAACTGCCTAGGAATGTAAATAGTGTAATTATGTACATAGTGTTTAACTGAGTGTATGAATTAGTTGTATGGTGTGTATATTTGTGTGGGTTTTATAGAGATGACGAGCTATGTTTACGTCTCAGATGGCAGAATGAAACCTGCGTTTTTTTGTCCAGTGAAAAAAAAAAACGATGTTTCATGACCGGAAGAACAAATCTTATAAGCAAGGAGTTTTTCAACCTTTGAAGTCCAATTACATTGCATGATGTTATACTCGACGTGCTTGAAGTGTAAAGAAAAAAGTGTCCAAGGACTTTCGGGTAAGTGATTGGCTCTTTAATGATATGTCATTAATGAATTGCACGTAAATATGCGCACTTTGCTGGTGTTTAATACCTTAAAGGTGTGCAAATATTATGATACTATCCTATGATCGTAATCATTGGGATGATGGTGTTCCATGAAGTTATACTTGTACAGATGGGATTTTTATGCCACGAGAATGTAATGCACAGATTTGTGGCTTATTTGACATGTTTAGATGTTGTTAGGAATAAATATTTTCCACAAAGATAAATTGTTCTATCATATACATACATACCTAGGTACATTTACCTTTGGCTACAAATATCAAGCAAGGGACACATTGATGAAGAAGTTAATTGGTGTATAAAACTTTTTTGAAGAGCGTTTGGAAGAAGCAGTGAAATTTTCAAGAACAATATGCCATTGTGTCCTAAAAGAAAAGTGTTTAATCAATGCATCCTTCCAGTTCTTAATTATGGATCAGAGACATGATTCTTAACTAAAAAGGATACACAGAGGCTACCAGCAACTGAAAGAAGTATGGAGAGATGCATGCTTCGTATAACCAGGAAAGATAAAGAGAACTCTGGTATCAGGAAAATGACAAGAATGGAAGACATCACTGTAAAATTCCTAAAATGGCAGTGGTGTAATTTGTTTAAAAACTATTTGGTGGTGTAATTTGTTTTAAAAACTCACCAAAACGTACTTCAGTGAACTTAAAAAAGATATTGCACTTGTCAAACTATCTTTTCAGAACAAATCTGAATCAGTTTAAAACTAAATAAATGGTAGATATAAAAACAGTTTCCTTGCATTTTTATATCTACCATCACCTTGAAAAAGCCTTCCAGTGGAGTGTGAACGCTTGGCGATTCTTTTGTGCTTATTACACCACAAAAATTAACGGATTTAATACACTATGTGCATTTCTTGAGTAAATAAGCTATGATTCTGCAATAAAAGACATGATGTGCTTCTGAGAAAAAGTCATTCACTTAAAAAAAGAAAAGTTGTCTACTATTTGCCTTTTTTAGTGAGTAATAAAAATAAGACATATTTTGTATTTCTAAATTTCCATTCTATTATTTTTTCTCATTAAATTCTTTCGATTTTTTTTATTTTTTTTTACAATCGCTCTTCACATTATAAATTTGTGCTGTAGGAAATATGATGCTCCTTAATTCCCCATAAATTCCTGAGGGGAAGGCAAATGAGCTGAATATAAAGATTGTGCTTGAAGTTTCATTTAAAACTGAGCACTGAAGCATTTTTTTCTGCAAGAGGGCTTAGGAACTAATAGCAGGGTTCCCGTGGCCCTTATAAATTCTTAAAAGTCCTTTAAAAAATGTGTAACTTTTTTCAGGTTGCTTAAAAGTCCTTAATTTTTGCCAGAAATTCCCTAAAGTGCTTAAAAAGTACCCATCGCCCAAGTTGCAATATAGTGCATACAACTTCCGGTGCTGGTTGGCTATGTTGATGATGACATCGACAGAATGTCCACGGGGAAACACTGGGGCAGGAAGAGCACTTGTCAGTGACTCGTAGCGGACTTCACTTTGACTTCATTAATTTTTGACTTTGATTTTACAATTCAAGCCATAAAATAATTATGTACAATATCCAGATCTAGATCTCGTAATTTTAAGTACAGTTTTATTATCTACATTCTTTTTGTTGCATATGTGATCATTCTCTCATATGAAAACTGATTTGACCAGTAGGACGGTCTTTTAAATTGCATAAATTCTAATTTATTCCATCTATAAACTTGAATTATATGCAACAATATTGTTAGCTTTATCAACTAACTTTAGTTTGCATAGTTAAGTCATGTGTAAAAGTATATTTGTATATATTTTATTTGTACATGTGCAAGGTATAAGGTCCTTAAAAAATTTTTTGTAGGGTAATTAAAAGTCTTTAAAAGGTTTTTATATTTTTTGGGAGAAAATGAATGAGAACCCTGTAGTAGGGACACTGCGGGGTCCTACTAGAGCTTCCTGCTGAAAAGTTTGTGATTGTCATCCAGCCAGAGCAAATACAAGATCCGGAAAGCAAAAGGGAATTATTTTATCGATATCATCACATCACAGCCAGCTTGTTTGTATATCTGTTACAAAAAAAGCAAAAGAAGTAGCATTTGCCCAATTAAAAATATTAAAATTATAAAAATACGGGAAGAAAGAATTTTGCATTTCATTTAGCCATAGTCACAATAAGGAATTTAAAAATAATATTTGTTTCCTCATATCTGATGAAGCAAACAAGGTTTGTTTGTTTTTTTTGGAGCACAAGGGCATTCTTGAAGGGTAAGGGACCGAACCTTGCAAACCCTGTGTGTGTGTCACTTGTTCGGAATAGTAAATGAATAAATTGGAAAATGAATGAGGCAGTTGAGTATGGATTAGCTGAGCTACATGATACTAAAAAAGAAAGGAATTGGGATGAAAGAAAATGAACTAGTTAGTGTGTAGTCTGGAATGCTGGAACAGTGAGAGAAGGCAAGCTGCCATCTCTCACTGTTCCAGCATTCCAGACCACATGGGAGTGATTTTAAATGAAAATATGAAGAACAGTGTGATTCATTATAATTCTGTAAGTCAGATAATTTTAAGGTTGCATTGGGAAGTAATATTTCAGAGAATGGTAATTTTTGTAGTATGTGATATGCAGAGAATGGTTATTTGGAATTTTCAGGCTTAAGAAACCTTGCTAGATGTTATTGTTTGAGAGTAGTTTTTGTTTATAACCACTTAAAAGAGTGGTACTAATCCCTACATTAAGACTCCAGACATGAAATGGTAGTTCTCACACATGAAGTTTTGAAACTTAAATTAATTTATCCCCACTAAGTCTCAAACACTTTAAGGATTTCTCTTACATTGTCTTAAATTAGAGACTGGTTCCCTCTTCAAGATACAATTTTAATTATTTCAAGATTTTTAAAGCTGTTTTGAGAAAACAATATAATTACCTGCATGTTGATGTAAAGTATAGTTAAATTAAAGATTAATTCTCAGTTTAAGTTTTAAAATAAATTGTTTTGAGGGCTATATTTTCATAATCGCTATATTAAATTCAAAAACTTAAAGGTTAATGGTCACATCAAACAAATAGAATGACAAACTAACTGTACAAGGGAATAAAACTGTTAAATCTGTTATACCTTTGCTTTAATTCGGTAATGCTTCATGGATTTCACCATGGGGTAGTGTAATAAAATGTTGAAGATGGTAGTAAGATACCGCTGTGCTGCAAAAAATGCCCCTTCCCCAACAAAAAGCAGTAGGAGTGGTAAAAATATCCTCTCCTTACTATAGGCGTGCTTCTGATTATTAAGGAATCATTACAATGTTATCTGAAAATGTATGGTGTAAACCATTTTCCTGCCACTTGGTTCCAGCCCCTTTTAGATTATTAAATTAGCTGTTTGTTTTTTTTTACTACAATGTGCTAATTAAACCATTTATTGGGTTGTCGGAAAAGTCATGACGTATTTGGCACCCGATGGCGGTTGGGCGGTTTTGGAAGTACTAGAGGCATGCGCAGCTCTGTTATCACTATGGCATTCGACAGGTGCCAGTTCTAGCTGCAGTCGAAAAGGAATAGTGAAAGATTTGGTTGATTTGCGGAGATTTGACATCAAGTTGAAGATGGAAGACCAAACTGTGCATTTTCGCCATATTTTACTGTTTTACTTCCGTAAATGGAAGAACGCGCATCAAGCTTGTGAAAAGTTGCGTAAAGTGTACGGTGATAATGCTCTACAAGAACGTCAGTGCCAGCGGTGGTTTGCAAAATTCCATGCTGGTGATTTTGACCTCAATGATGCTCCTCGGTTGTGGGAGGCCCACCGAGGTTGATGACAACCAAATCAAGGCATTGATTGAGTCAAACCCACGTTACACGACACGAGAGATTGCAGACACATTGCACATCAAGCGTTCACGACCACCTGAAGAAGCTGGGATACGTAAACAAGCTCGATGTGTGGGTTCCTCATGAACTCAAAGCTCAATTCACGGCGCGTATAAACATCTGCGATATGCTCATTAAACGTGAGGAAAACGATCCTTTTTGAAGTGACTGATAACTGGTGACGAAAAGTGGATTGTGTACAACAACGTGCTGCGCAAAAGGTCTTGGTCCTGACGTGCTGCTTCGCCTCAAACGACATCCAAAGCAGACATTCATCAGCGGAAGGTTCTGGTCTCAGTGTGGTGGGATTTTAAAGGTGTCATGTTTTTCGAGCTCCTACCACAGAACCAAACAATCAATTCAAATGTGTACTCTCGACAATTGGACAGTTTGAACGAATCCAGAAACGTCCAGAGCTCGTTCATCGTAAAGGTGTTGTGTTCCAGCGCGAGGCCACAGACAAGTTTGATCACCCACCAAAAATTATTGGTTCTTGGGTGGGATGTGTTGCCACACCCAGCATACTCGCCTGAGCTTGCGCCGTCAGACTTCCACTTGTTTCGCTCTCTTCAACAGTCCTTGCGTGGTATAACGTTCAATTCAGATGAGGCTGTAAATCAGCATATTGTACAGTTTTTCGCCACGAAAAGACAGGTCCTTCTATGAACGAGGCATTCTGCAGCTCACTGAAAGATGGCAAAAGGTTGTCGAACAAAACGGGCATTATATCATTGGTTGTTCTTTGTTCTTTCTATCAATAAATGACCTTTGCAAAACATGGCTAAAATACGTCATGACTTTTCCGACAACCCAATAGATGGCACTTTGAGTTGCCTCGATTTATTGATTTATTTTAGTCATAGAGTGTAAACCACCCACCACCAGAAGAAAAAAACTTTTTATGGGAATAATTTCTAACAATTTGCTATTGTTAAAAATTAGGTAACAAATATTTTGTTGTATTAGAAGCACTAACGTCACGTTTAGCAACAGTGATACTTTACCATATTCATGGAAATTTGGCATCCAGAACAGTGAAATAAAGCTGAATGCCAGCTTCCAAAATATGATGATGTATTGCAGTGCAAACATCTGTACTCTGTGGAATTAAGTTTTTATTGCGGAAGTCATCCGAGTTAGTGCTTGAAAAATTACCCCTTCAGCGAGGACTATTTAATTTTTTGTTGAAGAATGATACAAATTTCAGATTGAAGTTCATGTGGATATATTTTTTTATTATTATATTTTTCCCCATTTTAATTTTTTTGAAATTAATTGCTCTAAATATTCAGCTACAAAAGAAAACAGACTGAATATAAGAGATCACCCGAAAACCTACGGGGAGAGAGCAGTTGGAGGGGGGGTAAGCACCCCCGAGAATATGCCTGAATACATCACAGCGTAGTGCAAAAATGGACTCGTTCATTTATCAGTGTCAGATTTTTTCTTTCGGAAACGCGACCACTAGATGCCACCACGTCAGTGTGTGGGATGAATAAACCATGACGTGAAAAACGTAAAGGACGGCATATGACTTTTTTCATTAACTCTATCAAATAGAACTGCAAAATAGAAACTAAGAAATTAGCGCAGTCATGGCCGTAGCCAAAGGGGAGGCGGGATCTTAGGGACAGGTCTGCCCTCTAAATCTTAATGTTTCGCTATTGAACTTCAACAAATAATGTTTTTATTTTCATTAAAAAAAAACAGCTTCCTAAAGGAATTACCTCCCTTTGTGTTTAACCTATGTTTATTGCAAATTTATAAGCGAAAATTTTACAATTAATGCCAAAAATGGGCGAGGGAGGGAAGGGTTCGTGTAGCTTTTGAATTGTAAACTAGAAAATTTTTAGTTTCCATTCAATCTTCAAAAGAATTGAGTACCTTGCCGATAAAAAAAATTACCTCTCCCCAATATTCCTGGCTGCTGCCTTGGGCCTAGTTATTATACATAACTGCGCAAAAGGCAGCAGCGAGGAGGGCCCAAGGGCTTGGGCCCTCCCTCCACATGAGAAATTATTTGGTCCTTCGTTCTGTATTATTTGTCTACTTATTTTGAAATACATTGTAATATGTTCTTAAATATATGTTTCGGGAATCATTGAAAAAGAACTTTAATGTGGCAGAGATATTTTTTATCGTTTCACAAACAGTGGCGTAGCCAGAAATTTCTTAAGGGGGGGGGGGGGTCCATGGGTTTGGTTCATTGGTGAAAGCCTCGCATACACACGTATAACGCTTTAAATTTGTGATCAGCCTCCCCTCAAGGGAGGGGTTTAACCCCCGATCCCTCCCCCTCTGGCTACGCCACTGCTTCACAATATTTCGAGAGATATTTTGCTGCCAGGGCATTTTAATTTGCGTATTATTTTTTTTAGGCCACCCCCAGAACGAAATCCTAGGTGCCCAGCGATATAAGATATATTATACCTTTACGTCGCCTAGCGGGAAAACCACGCGCTATTTTAAGCAGAAGGTATTATCAAAAGGGGTTTTGTGGTGAGCGGTATCAAATGGAGCAACCAATTTTTTTTTTTTTTTTTAATAGGACTATATAATAGTTGCAAAGATACGTTGCCCACCGACAGACGGACGGGCAAAGTGATGTATATACACGTACTTTTTTTTTTCAAACGACGTGCTAAAGAAAAATGACGTAAGCTAACATTGTGAAGGTAACTTGCTAAAGGTTTGTATTAGTTGCTTTCAGTAATACATTCGATAAATGAATACTACAGGACATACAGTAGTACCTGAAAACTTTTTTTTTTTTTTTTTTTGCTGGGGACGACATCATCGGCCTCGGGTAGAATCTACGTGAACGTATTTTTTGGCAAAGTTTCGGTTGCATGGACCCAGCAGACGTGGATTTTTCAGACACAGAGGGCCAGTGCTGGAATGAGTGGACATGAAGTGAAGTAATATTGAGTTCACAGGGATATTGACAAAATCGTCTTATTTGGTTTCCCCATTCAAGCCAGTGATCTAAGCGATGGCTTCTGATCATTCGTCCGAAAGGGGGTCCGGGTTCGAATCCCAGTGAGGCATGGATGTTGTGTTTGTCTTGCGGCACTGGCTTTCTCCCTTCCCTGGAACCAGTGGCCCTAAATTAGGGACGGAGCGACTGCTTGTAGCCCATTGAGTTGCTCACGGTGGTCATTAAACCTGCAATTCATTCAAGTCTCCTAAATAGTGAAACATTGAATGTCAGTAAAAAAATAATAATAAAAAGATGGCACCGAATTTTCGGATGTAATGAGTACGTTTTTTGGATCCTTTCCGATGCGAATAAAATTTATCAAAGTCATTCAGAGTCAGTGGAACCGGTTAGAAAAAACAACCGGATTTCTACGATCGATAAAACATCTAGAATTAAAAATAGCTGCATACTTCGACCAGCGGCTAAAAAGTATGTTACGATAATTAATAAATGGCGCACAAAAAGTTTCTTATAGAAGGCAGGTATCGGCGATAAAGCAATTTTCAAATCGAACAGTTAAAAGAAATATAGAGAGAAACATGATATAACTACGCCTTCTAGCGGAAAAGTAATGGGAAAGTTGAAAATAGGTAAAAAAACTTCAAGGAAAAAGCTATGCTGAGGAAAAAGGAACTTTTCAAATACGCCTCCTGGAAGTAGAGGCAGCGAGAGAAAGGTTTTCACCCTTACGACCCCTGGCGAGAAATCGGTGCAAGACGATAATGCTCCTCATCTCTATTGTACCGAATGGCATACAGTAAAAAAAAAGAAATTCCTCAATAGGATTGTTAGAAGCGGAGATACAACTACAAACAGAAGTGCACAAACACCACCTAGCGAGAGAATTGTGAAACTTGCCAAATACAAACCTAAAGTGTTCCACAAGGTAAATAGTATCCGGCAGGGGCAGATTGGCCGACCGGGACATTTCTCGGTGGCCCATTCGAGGAATGGCTTACTTTCTCGTATTCTCTTTGTCTGTATTTTTTGGGAAAGAACGAATAATTATGTTGGTACTTACGAATAAGAATCGTTTACTGCATTTGAGTTTTATGTTATCTGTCTAAAACGTTATTGTCTAAAAAATTCGCTTCCTCCTATCTAATACTAGCTCATAGCCTGTGCCATGCACGGATGAAAAGCTGTGACTGAAGTTTTTACCTAGCTCGCGCGTGTTGCCACAGATGAACTCGTTTGTCTTACTAATTCCATTATATTTTCCGGCATCTTCTTGAATTTACGTATCGTGCGATAGTGGTGAGCTTAGCTGAGATCAGATCATATGAAGAGGATTTTAGCCGCCCCGGTAGCGCAGTGGTCTAAGGCGTTGGCCTCTGATCATTCGTCCGTAAGGGGTCCGGGTTCGAATCCCGGTCAGGCATGGATGTTGTGTTTGTCTTACGGCACTGGCTCTCTCCCTTCCCTGGAACCAGTGACCCTAAATTAGGGACGGGCGACTGCTTATAGCCCATTGAGTTGCTCACGGTGGTCGTTAAACCTCCAATCAAAAAAAGAAGAGGATTTTAGGAAGGGAGTGCCTGACCTCAGGTCTTAAACAACCCTCAGATATAGGAAGCTAGGAGATTTGGCTAGAGTGTCCGATAAGAAAGTGACACGGAAGCAAAGGAGGAGACAACCTTATTTATTACCGAGGGGCCAGTACCCGGTGTCCGACAGCTGAACGTGCCATCCGACGCATGGCGGATATTTAGCAGTTCGAACCTGAGGTTTCTCCGTGGTAGTCGCGAACGTTGACCACTAGGCCATCCGCGGCCCGTGCTTAGTTCCGATTTCGGCCAACGGATAAAGGCAGATGGCCCTGCAAGTACTAAATGACTCGGAGCTTATTCCTTTTTTATGAAATTACTCAGCAATGCGAAGAAAATGAAATAAAACACGACATAACACCTACGTAACAGAACAGACAGTTTTTTTTTTTTGATTGGAGGTTTAACGACCACCGTGAGCAACTCAATGGGCTATAAGCAGTCGCCCGTCCCTAATTTAGGGTCACTGGTTCCAGGGAAGGAGAGAGCCAGTGCCGTAAGACAAACACAACATCCATGCCTCACCGGGATTCGAACCCGGACCCCGTTCGGACGAGTGATCAGAGGCCATCGCTTAGACCACTGCGCCACCGGGGCGGCACAGACAGTTCGAGCACGTGCGTGTTGCCTCACGGGAAGTCGTTTATTTTACGTTTTCTTTTCGATTGGAGGTTTAACGACCACCGTGAGTAACGCAATGGGCTATAAGCAGTCACCCAACCCTAATTTAGGGCCATTGGTTTCAGGGAAGGGAGAGAGCCAGCGCCGTTGGATAAACACAACATCCATGTCTCACTGGGATTCGAACCAGGATCCATCTCGGACGAATGATCAGAAGCCATCAGTTAGACCACTGCTCCACCGGAGCGGTTACATTTATCTTAAAGGAAACAATGATTTACCGGTACTGGTCCGTGAATCAAGATGGCAGTTCATGAGTCAAAATAATGGATAGACTTCAAAAAGGCGTCCATTCCAGGAAGCTGTGCGAATACCGTTGCGCAGCAGACAATCAGTGACCAAATACATACATATAACTATCTTGTACAACACCCCGTTTCGAGTATGATTTGATATACTACGCATTCAGTCACGAGCGGATTTTTAAAATTTTTTCAGCCCTAAATTGCTGCTAAAATATGTTTACGACTGAATTAGTTTTACAATGTGTATTTCAGCAATTCCACTTCATCTAGGATTTAACAGAATCTTTTTTTTTTTTTTTTTTTTGAGGGAATTTATGAGGTGTTCCCCTGTGGGTACATGTGTTTCTGTAGTGGACCATAAGACTAAAAGTGCGGACCTAGTTTCCCCTGGCATCCGATGTTGAAAATTTTTTTTAAAGCGCGCATTGATATTGAGAAAAGCAGATTAAACGTTGGCGACCCTAGCGGCGAAACTGGACATTCTTTTTTTTTTAAATGCACACAAAACAGTTTTCATAGCTAGTGGTATCTGACCGAAAAATTATTTTTTTTCAATCGGGTTTTTAGTCCCGCAGATATTGTTGAAACCGAAAACTTGAGCTCACGCCCTCTAGTGGCACACTTGTGCGTTACGGAAAAATTTAAATTATATGAGGAAAGTTTCCGCACCGGAAATCTCCAACAAATAGAAGATTTTTCAAATTGGACTCGTAGAAGCAAAGATATCGACAGAAAATTTATATACATCTACAATCCTGCAGGAAAAGCTATGCATCATTTTAAGAAGAAAGTATTCTGAAAAGGTTGGAGGCAAAAACATACATTATTTTAAAAAGAAAATATTCTGGAAAGTTTGGAGGAAAAACTATACATTATTTTAAAAAGAAAATATTTTGGAATGTTTGGAGGAAAAACTATACATTATTTTAAAAAGAAAATATTTTGGAATGTTTGGAGGAAAAACTATGCATTATTTTAAGAAGAAAGTATTCTGAAAAGGTTTTCCGAGGTGAGCGGTATCGGTCCACGAAATAATTTTTTCTCTCGAGTTTTCAGAAGCTCAGATTTTGCTGAAATTTGAAATTATATGCAAAACATTTCCCATCAGGAGCTCTATCCTATGCAGAAAGAATTTTCCAAATGAGAGTTTTAGAAGCAGACGTATTGTGGAAAACGTAATTTACCTTTACGCCCTTTAGCAGAAAATCCATGCACTTCTTGAAAAAGGGACTGTACCTAAAATTGTGTCCGATGTAAATGGAATCCAAAGAAAAAATAATTTTTTTCAATCGGATATTTAGAAGCAAATATATGGAATAAAATGTATTTTGAATTCGATATCATCTGCGTTTACGCCCTCTAACGACGAAGTTGTGCATCAGAAAAAAAAAAAAAAAAAAGGGCGGAATGCAAGGGGTAATTATTCTCACATTTCAAGCTTCCCAATGCAAAATAAGAATTTCTCAAATAGGACAAATGGTTGCAGAGTTATGGTGTCCACAGTCAGACAGACGGACGGACGGACAAAACGATAACATAAGCACGATCTTTATTTTTAAAAGATATGCTAAAGGTTTTCTTAATACCACTTTACTACTCAGATCTTTGTGTCGAATATAATTTAATAAAAATGTAGTTAGTTGTTTGGATGGTTGAATGGTACTGAACAAAAGCCTAAAGAATGTGTTGATTATTTCATTATTATTTTTTAATTGTACAATATAGGTATGTGTACTTCGTGACTTACATCGGGAATACAGTCTAGTATTAGTGCGTAGTATCCGCATAATTTTAATGATTTATATTTTGTTAGCATGTCTTTTGTAAAAAAATGTACGTGCTTGTAGAATCACTTTGTTTGGTGCCGGCTGCCCATCCTTCCGTCTATGGACACCATATCTCTGAAACTATTAGTCCGATTTGAACTTTGTTCTTGCATTGGAAAGCTTGAAATGTGAGAACGATGATCCTGGCTCTGAGGTTTTTGGGGTTTGTTTTCACGATGCATAACTTTGCCGCTAGAGGGCGTAAATTCATATGCTGTCAAAGGCAAAACACTGTTTATTCCATATCACTACTTCTAAACATCCGATTGAAAACATACTTTCTTCCTTTCGACGCAATTCATAACAAAGACTATTTTGAGTACAATTTCTTTTTCAAGTCATTTTATGCATCGTTTTTCCAGCGAGGGGGGACGAAAAAGTAAATTGGGACTTCTCCGATATCTCGGCTTCTAAAAGTCCAATTTCAAAAATTCTTTCTTCATCGGATAGAGCTCCTGGAGAGAAATGTTCTACATATATTGCAATAATTTCTAAATCTTGGTAAAGAATGGTTTGTCCATTAGGGGCGTAAGTGTATATTTCTGTTTCTGATGTATCTGCAGCAAAATCTGCGCTTCTGAAATATCTATTTAAAAAATTCTTTCGTGGACCGATACAGTTCACTACGAAAAGCATTTTGAGAATACTTTTTCCTTAAAATAGTGTATAGTTTTTATGCCAGCGGGCGTGATGTATATCTTATTTTTGTCAATATCTCTGCTTCTAACAGTTTGCTTTGAAAAATTCTTTCTTTATCGGAGCGATTTTCTGATGCGAAATGTTTTGCACATAATAATAGAGTTTTTCTCAGCGTACAAGTGCACCACCAGAGGGCGTAAGCTCACGTTTCCATTTGCAGCAATGTCTGCGGGACTAAAAGTCTTATTGACAAATTCATTTTTGGTCAGGAAAATGAATTTTACTGTGGAAATATTTTGTGTATATTTGGTTTCCAAAATAATACACTATCCCCGCTAGGGGCGCTTATGTTTAATCTGTTTTCTTCGATATCTCTGCTTCTAAAAGACCGATTTAAAAGTATTCTTTTAACACCGGTTGCTATTTACCTTGTGAACATTTTGTACTTATGGAGTTTTTTGTAGTTTCCAGTTCTGTCGCTAGGTGGTGTTTGTGTACTTCTGTTTTCAGCTGTATCTCCGATTCTAAAAATCCTATTTAAAATTCCTTTTTTTTTACTGTATGCCATTCGCTATAGTAAAGAGGGGGAACACTCCCCTCTTTAAATAATGCCCAGCTTTCTCGCTAGGAGGCTGTAAATGTCAAGACCTTTTTTTTCTCTATTTCTGCTTCCAGGAGAGGTTTTAAAAATTCTGTTTCCTTAGCATAGCTTTTGCTATGAAGAATACTTTTCGCATATTTTCTACTTTTCCGTTATTCAAAATTGTTCCGCTAGGGGGCGTAAAGTTATATCATGCTTTCCTCGATGTCTCTTCTTCTAACAATTAGATTTGGAAATGCCTTTGTCTCTGATATCTTCCTTCAGCGATGAAAAAGTTTTTGTAAACAGCTTGTTAATTTTCATAATATACTCGTACTTTTCAGCCGCTAGAAGAAGAAAGTTGTCATTTGTATATTCGTCACGGGAAGAATTTAAAAGACGTGCGCACTACAACCGAAATTTCTGTGTCATCTTTCTTGTTGTTTTACCAGTTATAGAAATAATTACATTTGGTATTTTTCCATCTAAATAACGTACTATGAACAACCCATGCGATAAAAACCTTTAAACCACTTTTTTCGTGTCATTCTACATTACTTGGCAAATGTTTGCCATTCGCTGTAACCATTAGCATGTTTTTTTAGAGGTCTGCAGCACGGGCCTTATTTGGTAAGAGTGGTCCAGCTCAAGCTCGTGTGTTTAAGGCCCGATCCGTTTCAGATATTAGACATTCATCCCAGCCCGTGATGTTTCATTTTGTATTATTTTGTCCTTGAATTGTATTTTTTATTATAATAACAAGTCAGTAAAATCATGCGATGCATTGATTATGATACGCTTTCCAACATACCAGAAATCATTACTCAAGTTATGAGAGCAATGACTGTGGAATAAATCTCGCTCCTTTGCCCTAACCTTTGACCCCATTTCGATTATATTCGACAGAACCGGTTCAGTATACCTCCGGAACAACATACTAAAGTTTTGTCGCAATAGAAGCATTTTTACGTAAGTTATGACGCCTTAAGTGCAATGGAATGGATCTCGCTCCTATGTCCTGACCTTTGACCACATTTCGTCCATTTTCAACTGGGTTCGTCCCCAGGTGGTCCCCTACCACATACTAAAATTTCATCGAAATCCATTTTTACACAATGACGCATAGGGCAATGGAATCGATCCCGCTCCTATGTCCTGACCTTTGACACCATTTCGTACATTTTCAATAGAGTTCGTCCCCAGGTGGTCCCCTACCACATACAAACATTTCATCGAAATCGAACCATTTTTATGCACGTTATGACGCATAAGGGCAATGGAATGGATTCCGCTCCTATGTCCTGAACTTTGACCTCATTTCGCTCATCTTCAATAGGGTTCGTGCCTGGTCCCCTACCTTATACTAAAATTTAATCGAAATCGAAGCCAATTTTACGTAAGTTATGACACATAAGGGCAATGGAATGGGGCCCCGCTCCTATGTCTTTACCTTTGACCCCATTTCGTCCATTTTCAATAGGGTTCGTCCCCAGGTGGTCCCCTACCACATACTAACATTTCATCAAAATCGAACCATTTTTACGCAAGTTATAACGCATAACGGCAATTTAATCGATTCCGCTTCTATGTCCTGACCTTTGACCCCATTTCGTCCATTTTCAATAGGGTTCGTCCCCAGGTGGTCCCCTACCACATACTAACATTTCATCAAAATCGAACCATTTTTACGCAAGTTATAACGCATAACGGCAATTTAATCGATTCCGCTCCTATGTCCTGACCTTTGACCCCATTTCGTCCATTTTCAATAGAGTTCGTCACCAGTGGTTCCTTACCACATACTAAGATTTCATCGAAATCGAACTGTTTTTACGCAAGTTATGACGCATAAGGGCAAGGGAATGGATCCCGCACCTATGTCCTGAACTTTGACCTCATTTCGCCCATCTTCAATAAGATTCGTACCTAGGTGGTCCCCTACCACATACTGAAATTTAATCGAAATCGAAGCCATTTTTACGCAAGTTATGACACATAAGGGCAATGGAATGGGCCCCGCACCTATATCCTGACCTTTGACCCCATTTCGTCCATTTTCAATAGGGTGCGTCACCAGGTGGTCCCCTACCACATACTAAAATTTCATCGAAATCGGACTGTTTTTACGTGAGTTATCGCGCGGGCAGACAGGCGGGCAAAGCTGGAGCATATACAGTACGTTTCTTCAACCTACGGTTGGAAGGCGTACATAAAATGAGATATTATTGAAGATATTTGTCGAATGTAAGCCTAAAAATATTAACTAAACTTTGGCAATTATGGGAGAATGTAACCTTTAAAAAAGAGAGAGAGATTTAGGGCATTCAGAATGTCCCTTTCTCTGAAATAGCAGGCGGGAACACTATAAAAGTCAATCCCTATACGGATTAGAGATAGGAGAAACAGTGGATGTCGCCGCTTTTGCAGCCGATGCCGAAAACGTAGCTTTTGCGTCCGTTGGAAATTTGACTCTGCCCTTTCCCCAGGAGTGTCCGTGCCTTCCGTGTTGTTCCATCACCCCTAATAGCTTAGCTATTAGGGGGTGATGGTTGTTCCCCCACCAGTGATTGCTCGAGGGAGGTTAGGCATCGTATGGTTTAAAAATCGTCCTGCCTGATGGGACACGTGGACTGAATAATTTCATTTTAATTCGTTTTGAATGGAACCCATTAAAGAAAAAAAAAACAAAAAAAAAAACAAGCAGATTTTTACAATGGATAAAACATTTAGAAATAGTTACTTTCTCCCTCTAACGACTGAAAAGTATGTCACGAAAATTATGCACAAAAAGTTTCTCGTAGATGTAGGAAGGTAGAGACAAAGGGATTTTCACGTCAAACAGTTAGCAGAAGAGATAGAATGAAGCATGATATAAATTTACGCTACATAGCGGAAGAATTTTGAATAATGGAAAGGTGGAAAATACGCGAAAAGTTTTCTGCATATGCTAAGGACAGATTTTTTAAAATACGTCTCCTGGAAGCAGAGATAGGGCAATCAATGGTGGGGGAACAGCACAAAAGCAGGGGCGGATTTCCGACTAGGCGCACTAGGCACGCGCCTAGGGCCCCACAACTTGAGGGGCCCGGAAAACGTATAATTGGATTTCTAGTTTTGTTTTGGTTTTCACGGACCGAAGGTTCTCACACAGATGTGAAAAAAGTTGGGAAATTTTAAATGGGCAAAATTTATACAGAACACAGAAAAGTAGTAAAATTTTAAATGGGCAAAAATTTAATGAATGTTAATGTCCTACCATTCGCAAAAATAATGTTTCAAAAAACTGTGAAAACCAAATTCTTTGGACTTGGCGCCTCTAACAAGAAATTAAGGAACTAATTCGGAACTTTAAATATTTGAGAAGGAATAGCTAAGCTTAACCTGAGAGACACAGAAATATTTTATTCCTCTTGAGTTGAACAGTTTCTTTACAATAGAAGTTTAATTTTTTTAATTTTTGACTTTGACAGCCCTTAGTGGTAAATTCGTGAAGTATATGGATATTTAAAATGCCAAACTTAATGTCCTTTAAATTCTTATTAGCCACAAAATGAAATTTTGAAATATCTCTAAAAACAAAAAATTTACATATGCACGGACAGACAAAATGATAACACTAGCATTGTTACTTACGAGCGTTCTAATAATGGGAAAATAAAATGGCATTTTAAAAAGCATAAAACCCTGTTTTTTGACCCCACTCTTTCTTGTTTTTCTTTCTTTCTTTCTTTTTTTTTTTTTGTTAATCTGATGGATGAAAATTTCTGCGGCGATAAGAAGGGAAGGGGGCCCCTGAACTTTTTAGCGCCTAGGGCCCCAAAAGATCTAAAGTCGTCTCTGCACAAAAGGCACGGACACTCCTAGGAAATCGGTAAATCTGAAAGGTACAAAGGGAAAGCCTTGTTTAATCTCTTAACGGCGATCTCAACGTACTAAAGCAGCTACGCTTTCGGCACCGGCCGCGAAGTCGACCACTTCGACGTCCTAGTCTCTCATACAAGCTCGCATCCCACCCCATTGCAGACACCCTCGTCCCCACTCCACACAACGCACACACTCTCTTTGGGTCGAATCTTTTTACTCTCAACAAGCCCCGATGTGTTTTTACCATCTTAATACATATGGTAAAAACACTCTGATTGCCTCTCCTCTCCTCTGTGATTATTCCCTGGGCTATGTCATAAAAATAAGTAAAGCCAGGAAAACGACATTTTTGACAAAGCCCGGCTCTTGCAATTTTCTATGGGTTTTTGCAGCCCAGTTGACGCGTTCCTGATCGGGGGAATCTATCACAGTCCGCTCAGTCCACGCCACCAAAATTTGTACCCTGCGTACGATAATTAGCCGCCCCTCCATTCTGAACTGTTGGCGTCATCACTGATGTGTCGCCGGAGCCACTTCCGGACGAGTTAATTGTGCTTTGTTTATCTTATTCTGCTGGCTCTCTGCTTTTCCTTTAACCCTAAAAGTTAATCATGGTGGATTTAACGACCGTTAAACCCGACAAACAACATTAAAAAATAACATCTGTAGTGCTGCATGCTTTAGTCGCTATATTCTCCTTGAACCCCTTGGGGCCTCTACCCAGAATGGATATTCTAAGCGATGATTTAAAAGTACGATCTTCTTCATACACCAGCTACTTGTTTCGGGCCTTTTTTTTTTTTTTTTAGCCCCATACTTTGGGTGTGTCAAGGAAAACTGTGAGCTTTAAAAAATAAATGTCACTGCAGCTTTCTAATCACAAACTTTCTGCAGTACCTCTTTAAACGGATGGTGAGGGTGCATGTTAGTTCATTACCGCTCATGCTATTCTCGGAACACTTGCACTTGTTGCTAGCGTTAGCTTGTCCCTGGCAAAGAGGCGGTGCTTCTGGCTTGACGGAGGGTGGAAGGATGTGTAGTTTCCCTCTGGTTGGCGAACTCCCTCCTCCCTTCCCGGACCCAAACGCGGCCTTTTACTCCTCCGCAGAATTTATCAGGCCGCGATGTGCCCAACGTACGTCAAAATGTGGCAGATGTCGTCATTGAGGGGCGTTGTCGCCGTGGAAGAGAGCCAGGGAAGATAGAAGATACGGTCTTCTGTGGGTTACAGCAGTTCTCACGCAACGCGCGCAATAAACGGTGTAGTTGGAACTTTAGATATTTTTTTTTCAACGACTAACAGGTAAGTGTTTGAATTCCTTTCTCATGGTTTGATTTATTAAATGCACTGACGGATTCAGACCGAGTTTCCTCCCCATCTGTGAGAACGCGATGTTTCATTTAAGTCTCGCTTTCACAACCGCATAAATTAATTATTTAAGCCAAACGGAAAATGGTTTACGAAGAATCTTTGAGGAGACTATTTCAAGTTCGCGCTGTGGAAGGTGTTTATTAAAAGCAGACATTTTTTTCGTATCAGTGTTATTGCAAAATGTGTCGGAATCTTGATTTTATAAATGTTTTACGTTTTATTAGCCGCGGTTTTTGAGTTCACTTTTCGTTCCCGTTTAATATAAAGTCGAACCCTTTGCATACAAGGAAAATTGTTAACTCACGGGGAATATTTACCTTTGTATGTTGTAGAGGGTTTACTCATTTACGACTAGGCCTTGGTTTAAAGAGGACCGCCCCTACCCGGAAAATGGGTGTTTTAAATTCTCTGAACATATAATTTCGGTCGTTTATGATTTTTTCTTTTTGTAATTCGTTATAAACATAAATATTTTATGACTAGGCCAACCTAGGCCGTGGCTCTTAAAGACTCCTCCGCAGAATGTAAAATTTCTGAACATATATTTTCGGTGGTTTATGATTTTTTTTTTTTTTCGTAATTCATAGCAAACATAAATATCTTACTATATTTAATCGTGTATTACACGTTTAAAAAAAAAGAAATAAGTGGTGCAGCACGCACAATCAATATTCCCTCTAAGCAGCCCATGGGCAATGCGCGCTTAACCCAAAGAGCTGGGTAGGCATCAAAACCACATGGGCAAAAATATTATTTTCTCAGCTTCTCTTACTAATGCAGTAGAAGTTGGAACTTGAATCGGAGCCCTTGTTTTTTCTAATCCCCCATTTTTATCACCGTACTTTCCGCAATTGATTTATAAGTAAAAAAAAAAAAAAAAAAAAAGAAAAAGCGTCTTTGATATCGGAAGAAATCTGCCTTATTATCTGACAAAGTTTTGAGCAAAACCCTTTTACCAGCGGCTTACAATTTAAATGACCGGAATATCTTTCCCCAGCCATCTAGCATGGGTGCATAGTTAGTACGATCAACTTGGTTACGGTTTGCTGTGATTGGCTGGAGCTCATGTGTTGTTTTGAGAAGACTAATCTGCCTCTTTCTCGGCAGGGCCGGATTAAGGGGGGTCTAACGTGGCTATAACCTTGGGTCCCACCATCACCAAGGGCCCGGGAGGGATGCTCTACACAGCATATATATTCATATAGAGAGAAAGTAAAATAGTTTTAGTTTTGTCTCGTATGATTTCTACTCGATCGGAAACCGAGATAGAGACGAACGTATTTCAAGGCAGTGACTTATTAAGGATAAAACGTTTCATGTCGTTGTGTACAGCGAGGGAGAGTTTCAGCTTTTTCACTTCATATTGAATACCAAAAAAAAGATGCCCCAAGAAAATTATAAAACGCTAAATTATTAAAAATTACAAGACAAAATCTAGCAATCTTAAGCTTCGCAAATTCATGTTTTTGTTTGATAAGTGGAAAATACAATTTTTTTATGAAAACTTTGCAGATAACGTATTAGTTTGAAGAATGCATTACATACTAATTATGACAAACATATCGCTACAGTTTCATGTTTAAACGGACTTTAATAATGATTCTCCGTCATAAGTTCCTTGCGGGGCCCACTCAGATTCCTTAGCCTTGTACCCCACTCACATGCCTAGGGGCCCACTAAGGCCTTAATTCGGCCCTCTTTCTCGGCGTGGGAAAATTCCTAATCCTCATTCTCGCGTTCACTATCTGTTCGCACGAGGCTACTTTGCAAGAAGCCTTTGAGAATAAAGAGGACAATGAGACGAACTTAGAAGGAGGCGAACGGCATTTAAGAAAAGTGTTTTGACTTTTGAGAGCCCGTATTTTATTTATTTATAATTTTTGCTGGTAATTGATTTTCCGATTTATGAAAATTAATTAGGGATTGAAGAATTTTAATCTAAAATGCTTACTGCGCTGAAGATACTTCAGCTGCGCGGAGGAAGTTCAGTCATTGCGCTGCCGCGCGCGCACAGCTTGCAGGGAACATTGCGCACAATGGACAACTTAAAGGAAATTGTTTCTTGAAGTGAATCTGTAGGAACAACTGCTCTAATGATTGATTCTCTGTCCCGTGGGCACCTGCTGAGGGTCAGGGAAGAGAAAAATATCTTCTTCTTTTTCTTTATAAACATAAAATATAGAAGACCGTTACAAAAAAAAAAAAAAGGAAGAAAAAGCAAATGTAGGCGGAGGTTTCAGCAGGGACTCCGCTAGACTTTAGATCAGGATGGGAGGCGGGTGTGCGAGTATTATTTTTTTTATTTTCGCTGGGACAGGGTTGATAGCAACTTTATTTACTAAACATTGAAAAAAAAAAAAAGAATTTTCAATGCTTTTACTACCGGCTACAGAGGAATTCGGCGCGTCCGCCCCCGCCACTGATAAACAAACAAGATAACATGGCAATGACTAGTGGTTGGTGGAGTAACATATAAGTGTTGGTAGAATGTCGCCTTCAACTTAATTCTTGCTGTGAATGCATTGCCTTAATTGCTTTTCAAAATTTCGGACTTTCTTGTGAAAATAGTACTGTATTTGAACATTTAAAATGCTCTATTTATTTAGCTAAATCAAATTTTAAAGTCGTAACACGCCGACCCAAAACCTGTCCCCTCTTTAGCTCCATTCCTTCAAGCCAGCGACCTTGCCTTACCCTCCTCTTTTACAAATCAACCGTCAGCCACGTCCCGCTCTCTCATTGCCCCTGTACAGGTTTAAGAGCGTTGATATAGTTTTAGACTCCACTTTACGTATTGAAATTCTGTACACTGTCGAGCAAACAGCTGAGCAATTAGTAATTACCCCTCTTAGTAAATTCCTATTTACCCTCCTCATTCACCCCTGGCCATACTTACAAAAAAAATAAGGCTTAAACCAGTGTTCTCAAACTCAGATCCTTAGAAGGGCCACTTTCCAATTATTGAAGGAACTTAGGGGGCAGCATGAATATTAATAAATTTCTAACCGAAGTCATCGCTCTTTCCACGTTTATAAGTGAGTCACGGAAAAATTCTCATTGGCCGCCAACGGGAATCGAACCCGGGGTCTTCCAGTTACGCGCCGGATATGCTTCCACTGCACCACAGCTGCCTCGAATTCCCCCAGACTCACATACACTAACTGCCAAGCTGCTTCTTGGAGCCATGCACAATGCTGGGGATTCACCAAAGATGGTAAGCAGCAACTGAACAAATAATTAGAAGGCGAATGAATGATAACTACACGGTTGACGTGGACCAGGAGCATCAAATGGAAGTCATCGCTCTTCCCACGTTTATAAGTGAGTCACGGAAAAATTATCATCGGCCGCCACCGAGAATCGAACCTAGGGTCTTCCAGTTACGCGCTGGATATACTACCACTGCACCACAGCTGCCTAGGATTCAGCAGACTCACATACGACTAACTGCCAAACCACTTGGCAGGTTGCTTCTTGGTCCCGCGGAAGGTTCCAGCAGTAATCTGCCATAATATGGGTATCCCACCTATCCTGGCATCAAATAGAAGTCATCAGTGATGACTTCTATTTGATGTTCCTGGTCCACATCAACTGTGTATTTATCATTCATTCGCCTTTTAATTATTTGTTCAGTTGCTGCTTACCATCTTTGGTGAATCCCCAGCATTGTGCGGGGCTCCAAGAAGCAATCTGCCAATTGACTTGCCAGTTAGCGTATGTGAGTCTGATGGAATTCGAGGCCGCTGTGGTGCAGTGGAAGCATATCCGGAAGGCAACTGGAAAACCCTGGGTTCGATTCCCGGTGGCGGCCGATGAGAATTTTTCCGTGACTCACTTATAAACGTGGAGAGAGCGATGACTTCTGTTTGATGTTCCTAGTCCACGTCAAGTGTCTGTTTTAATTAATAAATTTCTTATGAATAAATGTCAAATTTACAAAACTACACCAATGGCTCGGCACTAGCGTCGAATGTTATTTCTACTTATCGGTAAATAGTAAAAACAAATGCTTCATCGATCAGTGAAAACAATCACTTTTACGTAACAATTATTTTCACTTAAATCTTAAAACAATCAGATTTACCAAGTGAACAAACACGGTACAGAAAATATTAAATGTTCTGACCAGAAACTTGGGCCCGCTTTTCTGTCACTAACGTATCGATATTTGAAATAATGTCCTTTCAACATGCTACTTTTAAAAGTGAGCATAAGGGACTGTCACTTAACCTATTCCTTTCAAGCCATTTTACTTGGTTCATTATTGAAAACAACTTTTCACATGAGTATGTTGTTCCGAACATAGACATTACCCGTACAGCTAGGTTAGGAATGTTTAGGTACTTGTCCTTTGAAATTAACTGGCAAAAATCTGTTAGATTTCAGCTGTTGAATTTTTCTTCTAGGAAAGTATCACACTGAAAGTCTTCTAAATCAAGCTGAAATTCTTCATGTGCTTTTTCAGCATTATAGAAAAATAGAGACCTGAATATATTTAGAAAAAATATTTTATGTCTTTGAAACATTCAAACCGCCTGTTGAAATCCTCTTTTAACATAGCTAACTGCGTAGAAAATTCACCAAAGTTGATTTCTTCTTGGGTGTGAAGCAACCGATGCAGCCGGAAGGAACTATCCACCAGCTGAGCGAAAGGTCGATCAGTGTTGCCAGCGCTTGATTTCAATTCTGCGCAAATAATATTACATTTTCAGACGACGCCCCTTCCGTACAGCGACATAGCTGCCAGCGCTCTTCGATTCGTAGAGAGTACGTCGGGGAAAGGCATCTGCACCGTTTTCACATTTCTTTCGACGTAACCATACGCATGCTTAATACAGCTACATTCATCTTAAACTTGTTACTTATAAAGAGAATGGCTTTGTTAAGCATTGCTATGTTTATATTATATTTAATATAATATACAAAAGGGTGATTTAATATTTATTTTGTAATCATTCAGGCGTGCCGCTAGACAGTTGGAGCCGGGTCGCGATTTTGAGACCACTGGCCTAAACTAAGGATTTCGGAGAGTGGGGAACAATTACAGTTTCCTCAGTGGCGTATATTCGAGGCTACCTAGGCTTGCTGCGAAGCCCAGAGAATGCACAAATAAAACTGAATTAAATATGTACAAATAAAAATCAATTATCTACGGTATTAAAATATGTCGATGCTTTCGCTGCGAAAAATAAAACGCGTGCGGATTCGCTTCTTTGACTCAGTCTGGCGAGAAAAAACCAACGGCATAACGCAAGCAGCTCTTCCAGAGACTTCGCAGTTCTGATGCGAAAACCTTCCGTATAATCGCCAGCTAGCGTTTCCATGACAACATGAATCAGCCGGTAGAGGGGATTGGCCCATTGCTTTGGGAAACGGTTCGCTTCGGAAAAAGAAGACAGAATATCTCAGTCACCGCATACTCCCGCCCATAAGAGTGTTTCGCGAGAGTTATTTCAGTTTTTGTGAAGTGTCAATGAATTAAAATCAGAGATATTATATCTTAAATTCGTGGCTTCGTTGGATTCGAACTGTTTCGATAAATTTTGTGAAAGCTTCCCTGAACATCTATTGTCAGAACTTAAAGAACTCTATGCTTCAAATTTTGATACAGCTCGACTAAAGAAATTAAATGAAGGTGTTTTATTCCCTTGATGAATACAAGAAGAAATCAGTAAGAGACGTTACATAAAGTTGAATAAATTGGACATAGTGTTTAGTGAGGTGCACAAATTAGCAGACTTAATTTTAAACTTTCCATCCACAACTGCAACTGCCGTAAGTGTTTCAGCATTAAAAAGAATCAAGATGTATCTTTGAGCCACACAAGGACATGCACATTCGAAAAACTTGGCTGTTTTGTCAATAGAGAAAAACATTATTTTTAAATATGAAAAAGTACTCAGAAGAAATATTTTATGAAAACGTAACACTCAAGTTCACACAAAAGAAAAGAAGAATGGAGTTCATGTACAAATAAGTGTTCAAATCCTAATCCTCATAATTATTCGGTATCATGTTAGCAATGGCATGTACCTAAAATTTAGAAAAAAGTTACTTCTGTTACTTAACAATTAAAAATCAAACTTCGCAATTCAAAAAAAAAAAAAGAAACAGTTCTGGGTGTGGAGGGGAGTGGGGGGGGGGCAGTAGCCCAGGTCTCGGACCCAAGATACGCCTCTGAGTTTCCTGGCACTGCCGATGCTATTTTGATAAGCTTTCTACGGGTAAGTAAACAACGCCCTTCCTAGGGGGAAATACGTAGGGCTACCCGACGAAAAGCACTAGACTCATAATTCCTCGGCAAGTCCAGATTATATTTTAAAGTTTAAGAAAACTGAAAAATGGCACATCTCGAACTGGGAAGGCGAGAAGAATTCAGACCACACTCGCATCTCCTTGGCGACGTTTCTGGGTGGAAGAGTAGTTGCGCATACGGATGGAACACTGTTAGTCATTTGGTAAGTTACTATGAGATGCTACGATGCTGTTAACTTTCAGGTGGTTAGTTGCTTACAAAGAAATTTTGTCATAGGAACGTTTTAGCTAAATGCATGAACGGCGGAGCTCGATAATTACAGAGGGGGAGGGGCAACTTTTTTTTTTTTTTCGTTGGAAGTTTAACGACCACCGAGTTCAAATGATCACAATGATCATATATAGAGGATTTTAGGAAGGGAGTGTCTGACCCCAGGTCTTAAACAACCCTTAGAAATAGGAAACTAGGAGATTTGGGCTAGAACACCCGATGGGAAAGTGACACGGAAGCGAAGTAGAAAGGGGGAGGAAGACGCCCTTATTTATTACCGGGGGCCGGTACCCGGAGTCCGACGGCTCAACGTGCCCATCCGACGCACGGCGGATATTTAGTGGATCGAGCATTCGTACCTGCCTGGGATTGAACCTAAGACTCTTTCCGTGGCAGTCACCAACGTTGCCCACGACCACCTTGAATAACTCACTGTGCTATAAGTAGTCTCCCGTCCTCTAATTAAGGGTCACTGGTTCTAGGGGGAAGGGAGAGAACCAGTGATGTAAGACAAATACAACATCCATACCTCACCGGGATCCGAACCCAACTCGGACGAATGATCAGAAGCAGCGCTTAGACCACTGCGCCAACTTCTCCGAGAGTTAGAACAATAAAAAAATGAAGGAGAGATAAATCAAACCTGTGTGATATACAGTCGGACCTCCATAAATAGAACCCCCGTATATCGAAATTCAAGCTTACGCTGTGATTGGTTCCTTCAAGTCCACTCTTCCCGTCCATTGACTCACTTTCACAAACGAGTGTGAAACTACGCAGTCATCTCTCTCGTATCTTTAAAAACCGTGTTTTTTTTTTATAGAAGCAAGTTTTATTTGTGGAGTTTTCCTGTTATTTGTTTAAAAGGTGAACATTTAATGACTTTTTGAAGTATGGGTGACAATTTCAAAGAGACATCAGCTGTTTTCGAACGCATCGCTATTTGGGACCAGCGGCATGCAGATCACCACAACAGAAATTGGGTTGACAATATTTGGTCGAATCTTTAACTGCTTCACAATTTCTGGTTCAACAATATTTAAAATATACTGAAAGGTTGGTAGCGACATCTGTAACGTACCAGGAGATGTGACGTACCTGCCAGCAGGACGCACACGACATAAAGGCACATAGCAATCAGAATAAAACGTCCGCGTAGCTCAATTGGTAGAGCAACTTATTCCGGAATGAGGGGACCCGGGTTCGAATCCTGGCGCGGATAAAAATGACGGAGAAATTTACTTCGTTATACATCCTTAAGTGTCTGAAAAACCTCTCTGGATAATTCTTGAATTGTTGATGGAATTGGTGAAAGTAACCGTAGTGAAGGCGTTCTTGATTCAAAGGAAGCACTCCATATCTTCTCTTCTTTCTCCTTGTCAAAAACCACATCTTTGTCGAAAATGAATCGCTATCACTGTCATCAGATGTCATAAGAGAGAGCATCGTTTCATTTCGGAGGACACAAGACTATAATAATAAAAGCGATGTGAACAGCTGCAGGGTAAATACTCCATGGCGAGCATCGCAGCTACATGCAAACAGCGAGGTGCCTGAGCGAGCATTTTTTTATGTGCCAGCAGCGAGGCTGCAGCATAAACGTACCCTAAAAGTGTGAGCTCAGTGAATTACTTTTACCACGGCCGATGGTCGGTGGCGAGCAGTTTAGTAGGAATGCCTTTCACTTCTGTAAACGCTTATCACTCGGCTTCACAAATACTTCATTTTTCTCTGGTTTGTGTGTGTGTGTGTGTGTGTGTGTGTGTGTGTTTCTTATTTTTTTGGTTTGACGGTTTAACGACCACCGTAAGCAACTCAATGGGCTATAGGCAGTCGCCTGTCCCTTTATTTAGGGCCACTGATTTCAAGGAAGGGATAGAGCTAGTACCGTAAGCCAAACAGAATATCCATGCCTCACCGGGATTCGAACCCGGACCCATCTCGGACGAATGATCAGAAGCCACCGGGGCGGCATTCGCTTATTTCTACGGAGTATCCACCGCCTTAACTTTATTTTCACGGGCGTTAAGACAAAGAATTCACATGCTTCCTTTGCGCTAGAACCCTTATGATTCGTGAGACGCTCTAGTGCGTGATCCGAATGCATCGGCTCATCGCTACGCTGTACATTCGTATACATTTTGTTTCACGGCTTAACGACCACATCACGAATAGCTTGCAAGACTATAAGCAGCCTATAAGCTATACTTAGTATACTATAAGCAGCCGCTTGTCTCTAGTTTCGGGACACTGGTTCCAGGGAAGGGACAGATCCTGGACTATCAGACAAACATACCACTCACACCTCAAGCCCGGACAAATGATCAGAGTACGGCGCCTCAGACTACTCGACCACCGGGGCGGCCATCTCTGCTGTACGAACATTCAGTTAAGATACTGGTATGCTTCCACACAAAACACAGTTTTCTCTATTTTTGCATTCATGATCATTAAAACAATTAGTGCTTTTCCTTTCCAGCTAACTAACAAAAGTGCCTTAGCGCAGCTAAGGAGCCCTAAGCGCTGGAGAAGATTCTAATTTTGGACATACTCAATATTTATATTTGTTTAAAATTTTCTCTTAAGAACGCTGAAGTAAGAACATTAGACGTTTTTTTTAAATTGCTTATATAGCATTTTCATGTTTGACATATCGTAAAATAATCTTGATTTTCATACCTTTGAGCTTCCAGTTCCTCAATTTTCAACGAAGTGGGCTGAAATTCCAGCAAATATTTGAGAGAGAGAGAGAGAGAGAGAGAGAGAACTGCTATACCAAAATTATGTCGGAGTTGTACCAAAATTTTTTTCGAATAAGACATGATTTTAAGATTTAAATAAATGAAAAAAAAAATACCGAACTTTTACGCTGTAAAATTTTCTATTTGTACTACAATTTTTGTAATTTTTCTATTGTGGACAATCACAGTTAAAATTTAAAGATTTTTAAATATCGTGGAGAACAGATTCTTCATTTAGTGATCATATATTCGTATGTGTTTCAATTACAAAACGTGCTTTTATGCTGCGGTTATGTATTTTAAAGACACCTTACTAAATAACGTAAACAAAACATTTTGCAACTTCGTATTGAAATGATCGTAAATGCCTTCATCTGCAGCATTTGTCAGTTATCACAAGGAGCGTAGGTAGAACATTTCGGGGGATAGGGTTCTTATATGACCACCCCCACAAATAATCTTATAGTTATTTCAAAATAAGTTCTTGATATTATTAGCTTTCACTCTGAATTCTGTATTCTCATATAATGGATAGTGCATCCCATAATGATCATCATGTAGCATTGTTCTGCAACTTCATCAAACATGGGTGAGTATTTTCACTACTTTAACTAAAGTAGTGACATTTTTTTAGCCCTGTTCATTCCCCACTCCAATGCTGTTAACATACGTAGATTGTTGTGCCTTCCGAGTTTTCCTGATGCCGGGCTCCTGGAAACATTTCAGGATAAAATGAATGGTCAAAGAAACTATAGAAATAGATTCACATCCCTTCCGCACTCGGCAATTGAGAAACACATCGATTAATTGCACGGGGATGAAGGAGTGGAAGTTTGGAACAGTAACTTGTTTTTAATGCCTAAACAGATTAATCATAGTTTTCGGGCTCTATTTTGCAATATAAAATTCGGGCTACGGCTGACATACTTCGGGCTAGGACTCTTGAAGCAGAGCACTAATGCCTCCTACAACCAACGGGAGTAAAATCAGCTACCCCTCCCTTCCTTGGCAATATACAGAATGTCTTGTACCCCCCCCCCCCCCCCCCCGCCGCAACATACGGTACATATACACTGGCGGAAAGTGAAAGAAGAACACCAAGAAAGAGACGTCTGATACTAACGAAATTTATACAGCATAATAACGGAATACAGAGGATAACGTGATCAAAACATTATGGCAAAATACAGCTGTATTTGCTGATAAACTGAAAAATGACATTTCCATGTAACATGGCTAGTACGAGGTTGAACCGTCATGAACTGCGTCACACTGTGCAATTCTGGCATGGAGTCTGTCGTACAGATGTTGGATGTAAGTTTGGGGTAATGAGTTCCAAGCATCCTCAACCTGGACGCGTAAATCGGGGATGGTCGTGGCTGGCCGTAGAGACCGGATAAGTCTTTGTCCCACACGTGCTCAATGGGGGACAAATCCGGTGAACGTGCAGGCCATGGAAGTTGTCTCACACCCTGAAGTGCACGTTGCGTTGCACGTGCCGTGTGTGGGCGTGCGTTTTCTTGCTGGAAAACACCACGATGGACCGACCTTACAAATGGCACAACGGGCTGAATGATGTTGATGTAGGAGGTGCTGTTTAACGTACCCAGTACAAACACTAGTTGTGTACGGGAGTGATAGCTGATTGCTCCCCACACCAGGAGACCAGGTGTAGGCCCTGTATGTCGCTGGCGGATGCAAGAAAGGTGAAGACGCTCCCCTGAGCGTCTGCGAACACGCATATGGCCATCGGAGGCTCCCAAGCAGAATCTGAACACCACAGATCGCCATTGCGTTCTCCAGTGCGGACGTTGGCGACGCTACTGCAGCCGTTCCTGACGGTGGGCTGGAGTCAAAGGTACACATGCCAGAGGCACACGTGCACGTAGTCCTGCATTCAGTAGACGGTTGCGGATTGTTCGCACAGTCACCTCAGGTGCAACGGCTGTTCGGATTTGCATTGCAGTGGATGTTCTGCTTGACAACGCCGCTCTTCTTATACGTCGATCGGTCCGCTCATCAGTCCGTCTGTGACTCCCGGTTCCACGTCTTCTCGTGTGGGAATGTTCCTCGGACCATCTACGCCACCATCGTACCACCACCGATACTTCCCGTCCAATTCGCTCCGCAATACGACGATACGACCACTTGGCCTCGCGGAGTCCGACTAGACGACCTCGCTCAAAGTCCGATAACTGCTGAAATCGTACACGTCTTCCATGTCTAGGCACTGCAGCTTCTTCAGGCTCTTCGCATGTCTCCGTACGCCGACGACTGATTACATTCACTTCGCCGTACTCCTTAAATACCACCGACGATAATTTGCGTATTATGCCGTGCTGTGGCGTAAGCGCTCACCGGTTGGTCCCGAAATTAACATGACACCTACGTAAACTTGACCCCATTAACATATGTGAATTTCATGATCGTCTGCCAATTCCTTCTTGGTGTTCTTTTTTCACTTTCCGCCAGTGTATTATCGTTCCTCAGCAACTATGCGAATCCAGAAGTTCGCAAACACACATGGCCCGTCTATTGTAGTTGAGATTCTAGCAGTTGCCTGGTGAAGTTTTTTTCTCAGCTTCTTATAATTACATTATGCGTATTTTGTTTATAAAAAAAGGGTTGTGGTTGAGTTGTGTGTTTAAAACAATTGAACTGAAAACATTTTTAAGAAAGAAAGAGACAAAATACACGGAAGGGGCCCACCGGGAAATGTCCCGGTGGGCCAACCCACCCCTGGTTACTCACTTTTGAAATGCTTTGCATTTAGTGAAGTCCGTAGCAAAAGTTTAGGCGCAAATAAATATCGACGCAAAAGTTCTAAGCAAAAGAACATGATGTACGTTGGAAAGCAAGTGAAACATTTCAAGATGTGTCTCCGGGCACGGGGTGGCGGAAAGTGAAGTTCGTTGACCGGGCCCGAACTTTCGAATGGTGGTGCAGCCCTTCCCTTTCCGCTTCCCGGAACAAACAGTAGAAAAACAATACCTATGGAGCTTTGTTGGGGATTAGGACCACTTACCTAGTGGAACTTTCTAAGGCCCATCACAACAATTGCACATATGCCAAATAAAATAAAAATAAAAATCTTGGCTGAAATTATTGACCGGGCCCTGGCCCGGGCGGTTCCGCCGCCACTATGTCTCCCTATACGTAATGGGAAACCAATATCGAAGACGACGAATTCCTAATCTAGGTTTAGAGACCTGAACCCATAGCGCACTGCACGTGAAATGATAGGAAATTTTTGAGTAGTGGGAGCAGTGTGCCCTGATGGGAAAGTAATATGTAACGGATATAATTATACGTAATAATACATGTAACATATAATACATCCAATACATGTAACGGGTATAAAAGAACACAAACGTTGGAAAGCAAGTGAAAACATGAAATATGAAGAATCTGCATGTCTCAAAAGTTAAGACGCAATAGAGACGTGATGCAAAACTGATCATTATTAGACATGTATTGTATTTCCAGACATCTGTCTCCGTTCAAAAACACGTTTTTCTGGAATAAATGAAATTATGTAATTTCCGGTTAATAAATTTTAATTTAATTATTAATTAGCTATTCATCGTAGAAAAATAATTGTTGTCTTCGGTCGTTCTTGAATGACATTTCATCCACTTGATCGTATACTCGGGGTAAAGCTAACCTGATTACACTGTTAAGTTTGGGAAACCGATTCACCGACATGAAATCATTTGTTTGTCAGTATTCCTCCGCGCACTAATGGGCTGCTGTGTGTCGGGAACCCTTCCAACTAAGAGTGACTAAAAGCGAGACAAAAGAAAACTTCCTGCGTTCAATCACGATGTCTCCCTCCACCCCCACACCTTCTAAACCTTGCCGACCACCAGACAAACGATTTATGAATGAGTATTTACAAATACGTAGCAACCACGAAGAAAGGAGTAAGTTCATTACAATGACCACCAAACCATTATCTCCGCCTCCGGCTAACAATTCTACCCTTCCAATCGTAGTAAATATCTTCTTGTTAACGTATAGCCTCTCGGAAGCAAAACAGAAGTTACAATGACGCAGCCAAAATGCTAATATTTGTATTTTTTACAAACGCGACCGAAACTGGGATCTTCATTTTTTTTAATGTGCTTACGTCCGACATTTAGAACATCTACATATCCATGTACTTTCTTAGGTCTCAGTTCAAGCTCGAACACGGCTTTTAAACTGGAACTATATTATGCAGTGGAAGTACACACTCCGTAACTTAAACTCCATAGTCAGGTTAGCCTTGCCCCAAGTATAGAACTGCGTGTTTTAATGTTGATTCTGCGCAAATAAACATCGCATGGAAACGATAGTCAGGTGTTGTATGACATCCAAAGACTTTGACTAATGTCAGATTCCCAGTATTTATCGCAATTTTGCATTAAATATTTATAGCAGTCAAGATGACCGTGTCCGCAGTTCTAGGTTTCAGTGGTCAAAAGTGAGTTTGCTTCCCAAATTATGGCAGGCTCGAACTGAAATCGAGAGATGAGGGTTCGATTCCCGCTCAAAGGCGATGCAATTTTCAAGTTTTCTGATGTGAAAATGGTACATATTGAACAGTAAAACTGGCGATTCAGACATATCTGACTGCTAAAATCCATTTCGTCAGATTTTGTTTTTGTTTTTTTAAATCGCCTAGCCTGGAGAAAACAAACAAATGTGTCGCTATATATGTATAAAGGATATTTTTGTCGAATTTCGACCAAATCGGCTATTAATTTTATTTATTTATTTATTTATTTATTTTTTTTTTTTTTGGAAATATCAAATCTCGAAGTTTAGTCTTCATCGGTTAAACAGTTTTAAAGTTTTGAGACATTTCATTCTAAAAAGAAAAAAGGAAAGAAAAACATCCCGAAGGTGACTCTGGATTTGGTGACATTAGAGCACAAAAACAAGGGGTGCTCTCACGATATATGTATTTATTTATTTACTTTGGGCAGCAGATATCAAGCTAAGGTCATATTGATGAAGAAATTAATCGGCGTATAAAACTTGGTTGAAGAACTTTTGGAAGAGACAGTACAATTTTTAAGTGCAATATGCCATTCTGTCTTAAAAGAAAAGTGTTTGATCAACGCATCTTTCTAGTGCTTACGTACGGAGCAGAGGCATGGATCTTAACTAAACAAGTTAGTAAAATCATGCAATGCATTGATAATGATACGCTTTCCAACATACCAGAAATCATTACTCAAGTTATGAAGATAATGGCTGCGGAATAAATCTCGCTCCTGTGCCCTGACCTTTGACCCCATTCCGATGATATTCAACAGAATTGGTTCAGTATACCTCCGGAACAAAATAGTAAAGTTTTGTCGCAATAAAAGCATTTTTAGTCAAATTATGGGAATAATGACTGTGAAATAAATCTCGCCCCTGTGTCCTGACATTTGACTTCATTTCGATGATCTTCAACAGAACCGGTTCAGTATACTTCCGGAACAACATGATAAAGTTTTGTCGCAATCGAAGCATTTTTACGTAAATTATGGCGCATAAGAGGGGGAATGGATCCCAATCCTATGTCCTGACCTTTGACCCCATTTTCAATAGGGTTTGTCCCCAGGTGGTCCCCTACTACATACTAAAATTTCATCGAAGTCGAACCATTTTTACGCAAGTTGTGAGGCATAATGGCAATGAAATTGACGTCGGTCCTATGTCCTGACCTTTGACCCCATTTCGTCCATTTTCAATAGGGTTCATCCCCTGGTGGTCTCCTACCACATACTAAAATTTCATCGAAATCGAACCATTTTTACGCGAGTTATCGTGCGGACGGATAGACGGACAATGCTGGAGCATACACGCTTCTTCAATATACGGTTGGAAAGCGTAAAAAAGACATAGAAAGACTACAGAGAACTGAAAGTAGCATGGAGAGATGCATGCTTGGGGTAACCAGGAGAGATAAGAAGAAGAACTCGTGAATAAGGAAATAAATGACAAGAATGTAAGATATCGTGATCAGAGTAAAATCCCTGAAATGGTATTGGGCTGGACATGTTGCTAGAAGGACGGATCGCTGATGGACAACCGAGATTTTAAACTGGATTCCAAGGGACAGGAAAAGACCCAGAAGAAGGTCACGTGGGAGATGGGTGGATTAAATTTGAAAGCATGGAGGAGACTGGCCCAAGACAGACTGCTGTGGAAGAAACTTGGGACGACCTTCATCCAGCAAATGGATGAAGGTCTCCCCAAGTTACTGAAGCCAAATTTCTGTTCTTCCTTCTCCGTCTGTAATCACGCGTTCCCCTTCGCTGGTGTTCAGAGCAAGGCCGTAGTTGTTGATAAATTCTAGGGGAGGCTACTAGTAATGTAGGGAGGCAAGAAAAATTTCTTGCCTCCCTATATTACTGATTAAAGACGGAGAAGGAAGAACCGAAATTCGGCATCACTAACTCCTCCGCGCCATTGCGTGTATCTACGGAAAGGAACCGAAAGACTAAACTAAAAGTAAATAGTTTTGCCATGCAACTGTAGTAGGTGTTAATACGTGGACTAAATGCTTTTGCTTTTTATTGTTTAATTGGCCTACGCAGCAATTATGTACATTGCAGTCCAAAGCGCATCGAGAGAGCTGGATGATTTTATTGTTGTTGAAGCCGAGGCACGCTCTTACTTTCATGCGAAGAGTTGGAGACAGAGGGGGGGGGGGGGTCGAGAGAGGGACTCGAATGATAGAGACTGGGTCACGCGAGAAAAACGGAAGCTTAATTAGAGGTCGTGAGATGATGACCTGAGAAGGAGCCCTTTTTCAGGTCTCCGAGTACGTCAGCGGAAGAGAATGAAAATTTGCTTAGAAGTAGAGTAAATAAGAAAGAGCGAATAATTAGGAAACAGAACGAGTAACGAGAATACTAAGAGTTTTGGGAAATGATTCAGCGATATAAGTTTAAGCAAACAGCGATAACACCATATTTACAGCGATATAAGTTTAAGCAAATAAAAACTTAACTGAAACAGCAACTTTTCTCATCTATTATTTTGTTATGTACTAGTATTTCATGCAACGAGCTGCAACTAGGTTTAAATATCGAACCTGAACGGGGAACATAACAGCAAGACAGCCCTATAAAAATTCACTTTTACCTATTATAATCAATATTAAAAAAAAACAGGTTTTAATTATACCTCTTCTTACAAATCCATTCGACGTGCTTTTATGACAGCAAAATCTTTCTTGGCATCTGCAAAATCAAGTTCTTAAACAAGTTCAGCATTTGCAACAAAACTAGACCGCCCCTGATCATTCATCCAAACGCGGTCCGGGTTCGAATCCCGGTGAGGCATGGATGTTGTGTTTGTCTGATGGCACTGGCTCTCTCCCTTCCCTGGAACCAGTGACCCTAAATTAGGGACGGGCGACTGCTTATAGCCCATTGAGTTGCTCACGGTGGTCGTAAAACCTCCAATCAAAAAAAAAAAACAAAAACAAAAAAAAAACTAGAACTGGTTAATCTCAAAGCCGTGAACGAGTTCCTAAGATAGTTCTTAACTCCTTTAGGAATATCGGAAGACCTTTCACCATATGCATTAGAAGCCATCGTGCTCAAATTTTTTAACGCAATGTCCATGAAAGGGAAGAGTAAAGTTAATTGATTCTTACGAAGTAATACATTTAGGAATTCGCAGGGTTCCCACAGCCCGACCCCCTGGGTCACGGCCGTAGCTAGGTCTCAGAACCGGCTGGAGGGGGAGCTGACTACTCATCAGGGTGAGTCTCTGTGCTCAACAAAAAAATAAGTATACACACATTTGTATCACATTAGTGACCACCTCCTACTTTTGACGTCAACAGTGCGTAGCCAATGAAAAAAAGACACGCGTCGTGAGCTGACGTCGAGGGTATATAAGGTGTCCTGTAGGCAATCTGAAAACATGGGGGGCCGCGGGTGGCTTAGTGGGCAACGTTCATGACTACCACGGAAAGGGCCTCAGGTTCGATCCCAGGCAGGTAAGAACGCTCGATTCCCTAAATATCCGCCGTGCGTCGGATGGGCACGTTAAGCCGTCGGAGCCCGGGTACTGGCCCCCGGGAATAAATAAGGGCGTCTTCCTCCCTCTTTCTACTTCTCTTCCGTGTCACTTTCCTGTCGGGCACTCTAGCCCAAATCTCCTAGCTTCCTGTTTCTAAGGGTTGTTTAAGACCTGGTGTCAGACACTCCCTTCCTAAAATCCACTACATATGATCATTTTTGATCTGAAAACATGGGCCGCGGGTGGCCTAGTGGGCAACGTTCGTGACTGCTGCGGAAAAGACCTCAGGTTCGATCCCAGGCAGGTACGAACGCTCGATCCACTAAATATCCGCCGTGCGTCGGATGGGCACGTTAAGCCGTTGGACCCCAGGTACTTGCCCCCAGGTAATAAATAAGGGCGTGTTCTTCCCCCTTTCTACTTCGCTTCCGTATCACTCTCCTATTGGGCGCTCTAGCCCAAATCTCCTAGCTTCCTATTTCTAAGGGTTGTTTAAGACCTGGGGTCAGACACTCCCTTCCTAAAATCCTCTACATATGATGTGATGTGATCTGAAAACATATCACTCGTTGCTGTCATGGATAAAAGGAGCGATTTATCAGATTTGTCGAAAAGGATGATTATCGGCTTTCGGGTCAAGGGTGGCAGTATTTCTGAAACAGCGCAGTTTGTGAATTGTTTGCGTTCTGCTGTGGTTAAAGTGTATCGTGATTGGAGAAATGACACCATTGCGAATGAACGACGTGGAAACTGCGGACCGCCACGTGCCATTGATGTGAGAGGTGAACGTCGGCTGCGAAGGTGCGTGAGGACCAATCGACACGCTACAGTGGAGCAACTCACTGGCCGAATGAACCAGGGGGCTACCGGACGTGTGTCTAAAACGACAGTTCAGCAAACCCTGCTGCGTATGGGGCTCCGATGCAGACGGATGGTCACTGCACCTATGCTGATGAAGGTGCATCGGCCGAAAAGGCTTATATTTCAACGGCAGTATCGGAATTGCACCTCCGCTGATTGGCAAAGGATTGCCTTCTCCGATGAGTGACGTTTTCTGCTTCATCGAACGGATGGACGTTGGCGTATAAGGCGAGAAACATCGGAGAACTAACGCTGTTCAACCATTGTTGGCAGAACACAAGCTGGTGGGTGCAGCGTTATGGTATGGGTAATGTTTTCGTGGCATTCCCTGGGTTCACTCATACCTGTGGAAGGCACTGGGTTCACTCATACCTGTGGAAGGTACTATGAACCGAATTTATTATGAGTCCATCCTTGCAGATCACGTACACCCACACATGCTGATTGTCTTCCCTGGGGCGGATGGGATCTTCCAGCTCGACAATGCGACGTGTCACACAGCTAGAAATGTCCGAGAGTGGTTAGAAGAGCACGATGAAGACTTCAAAGTACTTTCCTGGTCCCCCTAATTCCCCAGACTTAAACCCAGTTGAGCATCTGTGGGACCACCTCGATCGCGTTGTTCGCTCTATGGATCCTCCGCCACGAACCCTCTAGCAGCTGTCAGATGCACTGCTATCAGCATGGCTCCACATGCCTGTGAACAACTTCCAGCCCTTTATTGAGTCACTCCCAGCCCGTGTAGCTGCTGTCCGCGATGCACATGGCTGTTACTCTGGATATTAGTTGGTGGTTACTATAATGTGACTCGACCGTGTATATCCACGAATACATATAATGTGACTCCACCGTGTATATCCACGAATACTTTACTATAATAGTAAACAATTTCTTCCGCCCTGATGGCGCAGTGGTCTAAGCGATGGCTACTGACCATTCGTCCGCGATGGGTCCGGGTTTGAATCCCGGTGAGGCATGGATGTTGTGTTTGTCTTATGGCACTGGCTCTCTGCCTTTTCTGGAACCAGTGATCCTAAATTAGAGACGGGCGATTGCTTATAGCCCACTAAGTTGCTCACGGTGGTCGTTAAACCCCAAATTAAAAATAAAATAAAAATTGGTAGTGGTATTTTTGCCATTCCTCTTCCATTGCTTTCCATAATCTAATCATTGTTTTAGGTTTGCGTTTAGAAAGCGCCCTTTTTTTTTCAGTCCAAAAGCACAATTGTCCATTGGTGACACCTCAGGGGCCTTGAAGGAATATGAGCAAAAGGTCTCTTTCTCATTTTTACTCTTTCTCATTTTTACAAAAAATAGAGTGGTAGATTTGGATGTATGACTGGTAGCCTTATCCTGATTGAGTTCTACTCATTGAAGGCGCTGTGGATAAAGGAATTGTATTTCCTCTATATTTTTTTAATTGGAGGTTTAACAACCACCGTGAGTACCTCAATGTGCTATAAGCAGTCGCCCGTCCCTAATTTAGGGCCACTGGTTCCAGGGAAGGGAGAGAGCCAGTGCCGTAAGACAAACACAACATCCATGCCTCACCGGGATTCGAACCGGGACCCCTTTCGGACGAATGATCAGAAGCCATCGCTACATCACTGCACTACCGGGGCGGTTTTTAAATATTGGAGTTAAAACATTATTTGAGTAACATGTAGAATTGATTTTCATCTTCTTTTCAACTTTTCTTAACTTTAATTTCCCATTGTACGAGAAACCAGCAATAATAACGAATCCTTTACTGGAGCTTCCTTTGGATTCTTGGAGCCAAGTTTTTAAGTCACTTTCTGCTCTTTTGCGATGGTAAACCGACCAGTTTTTGTTACAGTCGTTTAGATAGATCTATGCTTCATCAATAGTTACAATAAATTACCATCTGTCTCCGGCTAAGTGATTTTCATAAAGAAGTCTACACCATGTTTTGCGTTCAGACACGTGCTTTGGTAAAAAGGCTTTGAATATAAACCCTTTTTTTTTTCTTTTTTTGAAATTCAGTTTTTTTATTACCTCGTTTACTGCTGATACAGAGATTTTTAACGATTTAGTGATTGCTCTTTGGGTCACTGCATTTCGTTTAAAAGCCAGAAAACTTACACTTGAAATAGTCATAAGAGTATGCACCTTCTTTCGATATTCGTTTGGTGTTCTTTTGAAAACAATGCTTGACGATTTCCCCAGGTATTATTAATAACATTGCTTATTTTACATTTAGAAATGTTAATTCCACGATTTCCGCAGCGTTTTTTTAATTACAGAATACGAATATTTCTCTTCGTAAAGAGTAAAAACATAACGTTCTATCCACAGCTGGTTTACGTGCGCCATTTTCTTAGCTGACGATATTTAACTGCAGCAGTTGCTTCCTTCGTGTCCATCTAGCATGCTGTTGCCAGTTTCAATTCTTTGAACTTCTTTTATTTTCTGTAATTTCTTATCAAAAACTTTTCAAAAAAGTATTAGCATCCTCTGTATTTGTAGCTATAAAGAAGTACCGAAACTTAAAACTTCTCTGCCTGTAATCTGTGTTTTCATTTAGTGGTCAAACTCATCACATTCCTCGCAACTTAATATTTTTTTTTTTTTTTTGAGGTTTAACGACCACCGTGAGCAACTCAATGGGCTATAAGCAGTCGCCCGTCCCTAATTTAGGGTCACTGGTTCCAGGGAGGGGAGAGAACCAGTGCCGTAAGACAAACACAACATCCATGCCTCACCGGGATTCGAACCCGGAACCCGTTCGGACGAATGATCAGAGGCCATCGCTTAGACCACTGCGCCACCGGGGCGGCTAATATTTCTGGATCACGTACTGTTGCCGCAGCCTGATAAACTTAAGAAAAAACCAAAAAAACCTCAGTTTCGTATACTTTTCAATGGACGTACATACACACATTCATTATAACTTTTCCTTTTTTTTTTTTTTTTTTTTTGATTGGAGGTTTAACGACCACCGTGAGCAATTCAATGGGCTATAAGCAGCCGCCCGTCCCTATTTTAAGGTCACTGGTTCCAGGGAAGGGAGAGAGTCAGTGGCGTAAGACAAACACAACATCCATGCCTCACCGGGATTCGAACCCGGACCCCTTTTGGGCGAATGATCAGAGGCAATCGCTTAGACCACTGCGCCATTATAACCTTTCAGATCAGATCAGATCATATGTAGAGGATTTTAGAAACGGCGTGTCTGACCCCAGGTCTTAAGCAACCCTTAGAAGTAGGAAGCTGGCAGATTTGGGCTAGAGTGCCTGATAGGAAAATGACATGGAAGCTAGGTAGGAAGGGAGAAGAAGACGCCCTTATTTATTACCGAAAGGAGGCGGGGGGGGTTACCCGGGGCCCGACGGCTTAACGTGCCCATCCGACGCACGGCGGATATTTAGTGGTTCGAGCGTTCGTACCTGCTGGGCTTTAGGGCCGCGGGTGGCCTAGTAGGCAACGTTCGTGACTGCCACGGAAAGGACCTCAGGTTCGATCCCATCAGGTAGAAACGCTCGATCCACTAAATATCCGCCGTGCGTCGGATGGGCACGTTAAGCCGTCGGACCCCGGGTACTGGCCCCCGGTAATAAATACCCCGCACGGGGATAACTGATTTTCCAGTTATTTGGGGAGCGGCGCCCCCACGGCCCGAGCTGACCTTGTGACTGGTCAACATCTGATGTCATGCCACAGCTTGTTTTTTCTTATTTTGGTGCTGTTGGTGTTTGCAGGGACGGCTGTTCATCCAGCTGTTGGGGAGTCGCGGCCCCACGATCCCGAGCTGGTCTTGTGTCTCGCTTTTTTCGTTTTTATTTAGTTTCTCCACTGGCTAGTTGCCCGTGTTGTATACTTTACCTAATCGCTACCACGTTATGCACTAACACCCCGGTCTTGTGGTTTTGTTACCCTCCACCACTAACTGTATTATATTAACCGCTCAGTTCGTAGGTTGCTGAGATTCCGTTTAGGTTCCCTTCCAGGATTTGTCTTCTTTGGATTTCTTTTTTTCCTTTTAGCTGGTTTGGGTGCTAGACCTACCTGCATGTTTGCCGCGTGCGGAGACCCGTGAGGCGGAAATGGGATGTCTGGCGGCTGAGGTCGCAGGAGACCGGATAAGTGCCTCCTGTGTACCAACACTCCTCTTCGACCCCGGCTTCGCTGTAAACGGGAGGCTAGAGACTAACCCACCTCTAGTCAGAAGTCTTGTACCAAGTTGTGTACACGGCTTTAGCGGCTTTTTTGTCGTATAGCACGGCAGGGTGAGCCCGGGGGCTGTGGGATCATGCCAAAGGCGTTGGCATGACGGTACCCGGAGGCCGAAGTGTCCGCCGAGTGCGTGTGATCACAGCCAACGGACTATATCTGCAACGTATAAGCTCCAGAACTGTGTCCAGCGTCATTTTCTTGGCTTGCAGACCTCCAGTTCTCCCTTGTAGGGCTCGGTGGTGGGTGGAGTAGTCTGCAGACGAATCTTCCTCCTTTTTTTCCATGGGTAAAAAGAACAAAAACTCCAAATTTAAGTCACCTGACAAAATGATAGTTGCCAACGACACTCCTTCGTCTTCTCAACCTACCAAGTCTCATACCCTTAAACGGTCTTTAGACCTTGACCTGACCAAGAATGTGGAACCTCTTCTTCGGCAGCTGTACCAGTCGCTCCGAAGCGTCGTCTCCCCTCAATTGCTGTGACTACGCATGCTACTCACTTGCTTGTAGAATCCATCGATCCGAATGAGAGACTGTCCACCAGATCTCCCTTTTTCATTTCTAAAGCTTTGGACGCTGCGGTTGGCCCCTTGAAGTCTGTGAGGAAGCTTCGCTCTGGGGACCTGCTTGTCCAAACTTGCAGTGTTTCTCAGAGTAACACTTTTCTGAACCTCACTAGTCTTCAAGGCATTCCTGTGAAAGTGACACCTCACCCGTTTCTTAACACCTCTCGGGGTGTTATTTCGGAGTTTGATCTCTTGCCATGCAGTGAAGACGAATTCCGTGACTGAACTTGCTGATCAAGGTGTTATTGCTGCACGTCGTATGATGTTCCGGCGTGATGGTTCCATGATTAAGTCAAAAAATGTCATCTTGACTTTTGACTCCCCGAAAGTTCCGACAGAAATCAAAGCAGGCTACTTGGTCTGTGCAGTTCGCCCGTACATTCCCAGTCCTCTGCGCTGTTTCAGGTGCCAGAGGTACGGGCATTCACAACGATTCTGTAAGAGTTCCGCTCGTTGCGCTAATTGTGGCTCCGGTGAACATGACGGGGAAGGTTGCACTTCTGCGGCCTGCTGTGTTAACTGCGGTGAGGCCCATGCAGCTTACTCCCCGCAACTGTATGAAATGGAAGGACGAGATGGCGATCCAGCGCCTCAAGACCCTGGAAGGCCTCTCGTACCCTGCTGCCAAAGCCAAGTTGGGTATTCCCAACACCCGACAGCGTAGTTTTGCCGCAGTTGTTAAGTCTCTGCCACAACCCGTGCAGCCCTTTGTTCCGCGCCCCTGTAGCTCTCGCAGCGCTTGCCAAGCGATCTACAGCTGACCAAGCGACACAGGTGTTTTTCCCCGAGCTCGCGATTTTTCGACTACCTGATTCTGGGCCTTCTCTTTGCAGCCGACCCTCTCTTCCAGTTTAAAGCAGAAAGCCTGCACGTGCGGACGACCCGGCCCTCAATCCGCAAAGGTGTGCAGTGTCCATCCAACTGTCTCGGCCTCAGCGAGGTCCCCACCCTCAACCAACATTATAGAGGAACATAGGGGAGGAGAGTGACAGTTCGTCCCCAGCCTCAAACAACATTGCAGAGGAACATGGGGGAGAAGAGAGTGACAGTTCGTCCCCGCCCTCTGCCAGCATTGCAGGGGAGTGTGGGGGGAGGAGAGTGACTCATCCTTTGTGTAGTTCTGTTTAAAAAAAAAAAAAAAAAAAAAATTATAATTATAATAGTCAATTAATAAATTTTTATATAAACCTAATTAACTACCTTGTCTTCACAGCTTTCATCATACTCTTTTTCAACTTTTACCAAGCCTGTCTGCTCTTAATCATTTTCCACGTTTTTTAAAAATCTGTGGCTGATAGTTCTTGGTCTGGCGCTCTTTGGCCAAACCTGGCCCTTGCGCCAATAAAATCCAACAACCAACCAACCAACCGGTAATAAATAAGGGCATCTTCCTCCCCCTTTCTACTTCGCTTTCGTGTCACATTCCTGTCGGGCACTCTAGCCCAAATTTCCTAGCTTTCTATTTCTAAGGGTTGTTTAAGATCTGGGGTCAGATACTCCCTTCCTAAAATCTTCTACATATGATCTATCTACCTGCTGGGATATCGAACCCGAGGTCTTCTCCGTGGCAGTTACGAACGAATTATAGCCTTTCAATAAACCTTCTAGAGAACTTTATGGTTAAGGTGGGGGGTAGTCTTCACTGCAGAAAGGGCGAGATCATTTAAATCGGGAGAAAATTTCAGTAAGGTGTTTTCCCGAATGAAGGTCACATAAATTCCTCCCACATTTGGTTGTATGTACTTCGAAACTGCACAGGTTACGCAGTAGGCACGCGAACAAAAGATTTGCAAAAATCTATGCGCATGCGTGCAGCGAAACTTCGACGATTAGCTCTCGGAATCAATAACAATTTTTCTACCGATACTGCTGTTCGTTTTAACAAAAGAGTATTTTTCATGGAGTGCGCGTGAGGGAATTGGGCGTTTTCCATGAGCTGAGCAATTTTATTGTTGCAGTGGGATGGTTGCTGTTGTCATGAGCAAGAGCAGTCCCGGACACCCTGGGAGTAAGAAATTGTATTTCTCTCTAGGGTTCCTATTCTGATTACGCAGAAGGCCTTTTCTGTGACGGAAACATGAAATCATGAGGGAATATTATCATAATTTGCTTCGGGAGGATTAATAAATGTTATCAGGATATTCCCATTATAAATTTATCTTGATCGGAGCTCGGTTTCTTGATGGCTCGTGTAGAGTGCTGTTTGTGCCGTCCCGATAGCCAGTGTTCTGAAGTTCTGGTCTGTAACCGATTGTCCGAGAAGGATCGGGTTCCTGTCTTGAACGAGGCATGAATGGTGAACCTCCTTTAAATGAAATCAACGATCCTATATAAGGGTAGGGGAGTCCCTCCCTAATAGAGGGCCATTAGTCATGTTAGGGACGGACTATCCAATGGTCCTAATATGCACTGTTAAAAATTTTGTTTTAGGTTGCACCAAAATGTGATTCTGCATCAGCTGCACCACTTTCTGAGAAAAGATTCACCATTGTGCCGTGCAAACAAACAGGGGCGCGCCGAGGGCATTTGCCGCCATTTGTACGAGAATATTTTTCAATCTTTATTTATTTTTACATGAAAGCAATACCTTTAGCAGCATAATTTTCTATTTCCTGTAAATTAAGAGTTTTCATAAAACACAACTGTCTCATATAAAACTGAAGGAAATAACATTTTTACAACCCTAGTTCAGATGACGCTGCGAATAATCCAAGAAGCCCTTCATATTGGCCACACTGTCATAGCGCTGGCCACGCATATCATGAATGCTGAAATCTTCAAGATTTGAAAAAAGATTTAGAAAAAGAATTGTTCGTCCTTTGCCCTCGGTATCCGTTACTGAATAAAACAATAAAAAAATATTCTTTGATTTCAAGTCGTTTTCTATTGAATTATATTATGAATTAATTTTACTAAAAAAATAAACGTGTCGCGTAGCATTACGATTTCTCACAGTAAAACGCTTTCTTAAGTTGGATCCACCTAAAATCTCTGCTTTGTGTTTCCAATGGGCAAACTTCTGTAGCCATTTTCTTCAAAATTAATGCGTTCGCAAGGATGAAAATTTGAACATCGATAAAAATAACTTAATGTTATAGCCTAGCGTACTTAATATTTTCTAACATTTAACCATAATTATATTAAAAATCAATAACCTTTCCTTTGGTGGTGTTGAGACCAGAAAATAGATGGCGCGACCTGTACATTGATGACGTCAGTAGACAAACAAATGTTGGATTGCTTAGTTATGGTTAAATTTCAGAAAATATTATGTATACTAGGCTGCAATATGAAGTTATTTTCATCTATATTCAAATTTTCATCCTTGGGATCGCATTAGTTCTGAAGAAAATGGCTACAGAAGTTTGCCCATTGGAAATACAAGGCAAAGATGTTAGGTGGATCCACCTTAGCTTCTCTCACGTTACTGATATTAATTTATCAACCGTAAACTTTGATTCAGGCGTCCTGCCCCCCCCCCCTCTTCCCGATTCTGGCGCCCGGGTGCTACCAGCCGTTGAACCCCCGCTTGGGGCGTCCCTGCAAGCAAAACCAACAACGTGGTACAACCTTGTACCATAACGTAGTGCAAAGTTGCACCATGTTTTTGGGTTTTGTTTGCACCACACAAAGGTGTATCTTTTCTCAGTAAGTGGTGTAGCATCACTTTTAGGTGCAACCTGCAACAAAATTTTTAACAGTGTAAGACCATTGGATAGTCTGTCCCCAGGGGTGGATTGGCCCACCAGGATACCGGAAAATTTCCGGACCACTCGAGAAACGACCCGCTTTCTCGTATTCCTTTTGCTTGGATTGTTTGGAACGAAATAATGATTACCTTGGTGCACATAAAAAACAATCATTAAATTCATTTGAGCTTTATTTTCCTATGAAAAGTTACTTCCTTAAAAAAATAGTTTGCGGTTTCTTTATTTTATGTCTCGTGCCCAACTTTAATGAAAGCCGACCATGAGGGATTCATAAAGAATTGTTAAGGATTTTTTTCCTGAATCGCATTTAAACACATCTGGTACTCACTTTCATACCATTTACTCAATCTAAAGATTTATCTAAAAATGCGAAATTTATTAAAGCTACTATTTTGCACAATAGATAGGTAAAGAAGTATAAACGAGTTCCTGGGTTAAAAAACCAAAGAACACCAAGTTAAAATATTTCTCACAGATATACTACTCAAATTAAATTTCATGTGGTTCCAAGAGATAAAATCTCACAATAATTACTTATAAATTATAGAAATATTCTTTCACATCTTAGATCTGTCAAAATATCTTTGAGGGGCCCGGGGAAAAAAACACCCGAAGCAGGTTTTATACAATTTATCTAGAATCACCCCATCAGGGAACACTGTGAAGAAGTGATTCTTTAAAATTGAGAGAAAAGGAAAGAAACAAAGCAAATAACAATGAAATAAAGTGAAAGTACGAAAGCAATACAGCCACAGGAAGAGAAATAGTTTCCAACACACGAAAGATGAAAATTTGACTCTGGATCTTACTATGAACTCGTGACTTATTAAATATTATTTTATTCCAATATTTTATTAAGAATATTATTACCGTTTCTATAAACTACTGGTTTTAATGTTATCCATTTTTAAAAAGTTTTACTTGCACCATATTTCCTATTCTCAAATTTTATAACTCTTCGAAAGCCGTATTTTATTGCTAATTTTATTTGTTTATTTGCTCCGAATTTCGATATTTCTGATTAAATGACATTAAATTTCTTTTTTTTTTTTTTTTTTGATTGGAGGTTTAACGACCACCGTGAGCAACTCAATGGGCTATAAGCAGTCGCCCGTCCCTAATTTAGGGTCACTGGTTCCTGGGAAGGGATAGGGCCAGCGCCGTAAAACAAACACAACATCCATGCCTCACCGGGATTCGAACCCGGACCCCTTTTGAACGAATGATCAGAGGCCATCGCATAAACCACTACGCCACCGGGGCGGCTCTTTTTTTTTTTTTTTTTTTTCGAGAGAGATTAGTTTTTTGTATTGAGTTGTCAGATAAGTTCGTTTTTTTTTTCCAGTTATTGGAATCCTTATTTTTCATGAAAAAGTTTTCACAAATCAGTCAATAACATATTTTCCTTTACTGTTCACGATCTCTTGCCAACGTTCCACTATAGGTTGTCAATGCCTCGACGGTAGAAATCCCCGGGTTTTGACTCGAAGAAGTTATCGAGGCCGCCCCGGTGGCGCAGTGGTCTAAGGCGCTGGCCTATGATCATTCGTCCGTAAGGGGTCCGGGTTCGAATCCCGGTGAGGCATGGATGTTGTGTTTGTCTTTCGGCACTGGCTCTCTCCCTTCCCTGGAACCAGTGACCCTAAATTAGGGACGGGCGACTGCTTATAGCCCATTGAGTTGCTCACGGTGGTCGTTAAACCTCCAATCAAAAAAAAAAAAAAAAAGTTATCGAGCTACTGTTTTAGCTCGACGTCGTTGTTAAACGATAAGCGTCGCAGACTGTTGGAGAGCGATCTGAAAAGGTTGTAATCCTGATGGTGCTAGATCAGGAAAATACGGTGGGTGCGGTATAGAACTTCCCAACAAAGATCTTGAATAGCAGTTTTGGTCAGATTAGCGACTTGGGGAAGAGCGTTGTCGTGTTGAAGAAACACACCGTGCTGCCAGTTGGGTCATTTCAGCTTAATTGCCTCGTTGAGCCTGTGCATTTGCTGAACGTAAAGCTGTGCATTTATCGTGATGTTCTTTTCAAGCAATTCGTAGTGGATTACTCCTTCCCAATCCCACCAAACACAGATCATGGTCTTGCGTGGGTGCAGCTCGGCCTTGGCTCGAGGTGTTGCTTGCTTGTGAAGACTCAGCCGTTCTTTCCTCTGCTTCATATTAACATAGAGACACCATTTTTCATCGCCAGTGACGATGCGGTAAAGAAATCTCTGTTTGTGTCCACGAGTAGCCTGGTGTAGAGCGAGCAAACTGGCGGCGATAGTGGATCGCTGGAGTTTGTCTCTTGCGTTCAGAGAATGTGACACCCATGCACCGAGTTTTTAGACCTTACAAATCAAGTGAAGGTAACGAGATACGGTATCATAAGAGCAACCCATCTGCTGGACCAATTCCCTAGTGGATTGACGCGGATGAGATCATTCAATCCATCCTCATTGAACTGAACAGGTCTGCCGCAACGCGGAGAGTCTGTGGCTTCGAATTCCCCCTTCTTGAAGCGTGAATACCATTTCTGTGCAGTTCTGTCAGTAATAGCGCTTTCTCCGCACACAGCACGAATATCTCGAGCAGCTTTGGAACCTCGATTGAAAGCGAAGAGAAGCAGGTGTCCAAAATGCTCATTTCTGTCTACTTGGCACTCCATCTTCATATGGCTAAAAAGAGTTAAACCAAATATAATATCGAAACCGATGAACAAAAGTCGTACAGGAACATCAAATAGAAGTCATCGCTCTTTCCAAAGCTAACTACAGTTAGACGTCGTGTATTTGTTGTTGTACAGGTAGAATAGAGCTACAAAAAACATATAACACTATGATCAAAATATCGTTCGTGTTCCTTCAAATAACATTTGAAAAAAACGAACGAACTTATCTGACAACCCAATAATTGCTATCAGATAATGAATTTCTTCTATCTATACATTGGGCTTGTGATGTGAACCGACGTAGCTAAATTCTCCCTATTTATGTGAGAAAAGCGCTACCGGACCAATCATGCTGTTTATAAATTAACTAGCTTTGCCCGGGATTTAGGCTTGTTAATTTCATATTCCCTTATATGTCACTGAAAAAATCGGGGAAAAAATTGATGCTTGCAAGAAAGAAAAAAGCTGATTTCACAAATTCGGTCATTACAAATTATTTCTTCATAGTGTGATTATTTCAGCACTTGGCCGTACACAACATTTTTTATTTCTTATTCATCGGCAACAATATATGATTTTGTTAGATCCTTTGCTCTTGAAATTCCAACATGCAGCTGTAGAATCAAACGGACCAAAACCGTTACGAATTATTTAACACGCGTCCAGGAGAAACAAAATTGGAACACTGACTGAACAAAATGCTTTAACAATTTGTTATCAACTAAGAAATCAAATGCATCACGTGCTTTCGGTTTCAGACGTCTTTGAGGGGCGAATCTCTGGAATAAAAAAGTTAAAAACGTGTCTTTGCGAATATTTTATGAAACTGGCTGAAATTTTAATGAACACCATAAATCGTTAATTGGAACATGACCTCGAAATTTCGCCTGAATCAGTAAATAACTTTTTAAATTAGCCGTCAAAATTTTATTAACCGTTTCTGCGTATATATTTCTGTTTACAGGTGAATTAAAAATGCCATGCCTATTTTAAAAAAGTTTTGAGCGGATTCCGGTGAAATTTTGAGGGACTCCTCTTATTACCAATTCATGGTGTTGACAAAAATTTCAGCCCGTTTCGTTAAGATTTCGCAAAGTTTGTTCTTGCATTTTTTTATGCACAGTTAGTTCTCAAAGAATAGAAGCACCTGTGAATGAACACAGTCACGTGCTTTCAGATTTGGGACAGATAACGATGACGTAGCAAACGACGCTGACTTTATTGATTAGCTTGTTAATTAATTCATAACTCGCGAACGAAACAACTTAGAGATCTTAAAATAGTTGCGTTGACCTAGAAATTCCAGTATTAATAAGCTATGCAAATTTCAAGATGCCCCAGTTCGGCGTTCGAGAGTTTTTGCTGCTTTAGACAAACAGACGTTTTGTGTTTTATATATAAGATTAAGCCAAAGCTAAGTACAATTAGACGTCGGTCTTTTGACTTGAAGACTAGGGTCATTGCTATGCCCTACTCTTCTTTTGTAATCTTGAAGAAGACTCTAGTATCCATTGCGATGGCCCATCATTCTCACCTCCTTATCCACTGACTATCACAGGGCACGCAGAGATATTCCGAAATTCGTATCTTACTCACATCGACCTTAAAAGGAACAACGATTTACTAGTATTGGTTCATGGGTCAAGATGGTTATTCGATGGTCAAAATAATGGGTGGACATTCAAAGTAATACTATTCTGCAGTAGTACTGATATTCCACTCCTTATCCACACAGAGGCGACTTTACATCTTTTGGGCGCCCTAGGCCCTAAAAGATTCAGCCCCCTCCACCCCTTTATTGCCTCAGAAATGTTCATCCGTCAGAGTAAAAAATAATAAAGTCAAGAAATTTTGTTTTACCTTTTTAAAAATGCCAATCTATCTTTCTATTATTAGAATGTTTTGTAAGAAAGACTGCTAATGTAATCGCTTTGTCTGTCTGTCTGTGCACATCGAAGTTTTTCGTTTTTAGAGATACTTAAAAAAAATGTTTTTGGCTGCCAGTGGCGGTTCTAGACAAAAAAAAAAAGGGAGGGGGCACAATTTCTACATGTGCCCGTAATTAATCAAAATATATATGTTACCTCCCCCTTCCAACGGTTATATTTAGGGGCCTTCCCCCGCCTAGAACCGCCACTGCTTGCGGCAAATAGGAAATCAAAGGATATCAAGTTTGGCACTTTAAACACCTCATATACTTCATGAATTTACCCTTAAGGACTATCAAAATCGAAAAAAAAAAAAAAAATTGAGGTTCTGTTGTGAAGAAACTATTCAACTAAAAGGAAGGTTAAATGATTTTAACTGTTCCTTTCAAAACAAGTACGCCGCCCAGGTGGCGCAAGCGATGGCCTGTGATCATTCGTCCGAAAGGGGTCCGGGTTTGAATCCCGGTGAGGCATGGATGTTGTGTTTGTCTTACGGCAGTAGCATTCTTCCTTCCCTGGAACCAGTGACCCTAAATTAGGAACGGACGACTGGTTATAGCCCATTCAGTTGCTCACGGTGGTCGTTAAACCTCCAGTCAAAAAAACCCCAAGTACATCGATAAGAACTCGAAAATTTTGAGTACAAACAACAGCCACAAAAAAAAAAAAAAAAAAAAAAAAAAATGCCGAATATGTTACTAATATGAGAAAGCAAAATATCAATTGATAATACAAATAAAGTGTTCGCTTTAAGAATTGATTTGTTTCGGTCCGTGAAAACCAAAACAAAACTGGCAATCCAATTATAGGTTTTCTGGGCCCCTCACGCTCTGGGGCCCAAGGCGTGCGCCTAGTTAGAAATCGACCCTGCTCCTCTCCCCTATTTTGCGCACGAAACTATTTATTATATATTGTGTTACTGTAAGAAACCGGGTACTTAACTTATTATACAGAGGATTATACGATGTCGGTCAACTTAAGACCAAAGCTATAACAGCTATCAAGACTAAATTTTATGTTTAGTCTTTTTTTTTTTTTTTTTTGAGATAATACTATAAAAAAAGCACACTTCACCTTTTTTAAAGATAACTGAAAGTAATTGTTAGTTAAAAAAAAAATCAAGTTGCAAAGCTTCTTGTTGCTTCGAAAAATCAGGATGAAAAATGCTTAAGTGAAAAGTCCTCCTAGAGAAAAAAAAAAAAAATTACAAACCTATTCAGAAAAATAATGAGCTTTAACAGAAAATAAAATGACTAAATCACTCGCATTAATGACAAAAAACAAAATTTCATCGTCGCGGATTTCGTTTTACGACGTACGTGAGCCGGATTGTTGAGCGTTCGTCGCTCAGTTGTTAAAGGCCAGAGTAGCCTGTTGAGGCAGCTCTGACGTTGGGGTTTCGATCCCGTTCTCAGCGGCAAGATTATTTAGAGTAAGGGCTGGAAAGTACAGGGTCATCGATTTTGCAGAATTTCAGTTTAAATGTGGAAAAAACCCTGAAATGGGCTTTTCTGAAATGAACAGAATTTCTGTCAACGGAAAATGTGTGAAAATACGGAAGTTGAAATAAACGAGAACTTTTAAAAACGGAATTTTTTGAAAAAGACGAATACCTACCGACAACTTTGCTGCACGTTATTTTCAGAAATTTTCCGCGAATTCACACCCCTTTTTTTTTACAGTGTAATTTAGGGCCACTTGTTCCAGGGATGGACAAACACAGCCTTCATGCTTCATCCGGGACTCAAATTTGGGCCCACTGAGACGAACGGTTAGAAGTTAAGACCGAAACTGAGGTTTTCATTATAGTTTCCGTTCACTCTATGTTTTGTTGTTGTGAAATTATAATTCCGGTGGGTTGTCTTTATCAATGCTTTTTGGTCTAAGTCCAGCAGACTAAGGGAGAGAGGAGAAGCAGAAAAAAGTAATAATAACAAGGCTCAGTGGGACTCGGCAGGTTTATTTAACAGAGGGCTCAACACTGCAGCTATTTGCGAATCCAGCGACTAGCGGAAGAAAGCGAGGGCTGGTTCCACTCAAAATCGGCCTTGTTTCTTCTTCCCATTATACGCACATACCTTGTATCTCCATCCCTTCTAACGGCTGCCAGAGCAGTCACGTGATTGTTTTGAGGAAGGAGGGCAACGATCATTTGAAGAAACTCCACGCTGTTCATTTCCCCACGGTTTTTCTATTAAATTTGACCTCGACGGCAATATTTTTGTGAAAACACAGTTTCGTACATAATAGGAAAATGTGTACGCATGTGCAGAGAGTGTTCACACGTTTTTGATATGAAATTCTTCTTCTTTTTGGTTACTCAGTCCAAGGACTGGTTGTTCAGTAGATTTACTCTGTCTCTCCATTCCTCTCTATTCTCCGTCGTTCTCTTCAAGTCATAGTATGTCCTAGTATTGATGTCTTGGAGTAATTGTGCCACAAAACCATTCCTTGTGCAATGAATAAAGCTTTTACTACTAAGCTAATTATCGTGAATATAGCTTTCACTAATATTATAATGAATTCAATGCTTGTACTAAGCTAATGCTTCTTCTAATGCTTCTAATAGTGAATTCAAATGGTTGTTGTTTGTTAATTAAGATCATGAATAAACTTTCCTGCTAGTAGTGTAGTAATAATAATGAACAAGCTTATAACTGGTAGTAATGTTGTAGTAGCAATTAAGATGAATAAAGTCTTATGCTGGTGGTTACTAATAACACTAATTGAAATAAACCTAACATCCAGACAGAGGTCTGACAGTACTATGAACTGAGAAAGACGTACTTACGTAAAACCTTTTATTATGAACTTCTACTGGTATCATCACACACACTTCACACACAGCTACTCAAATAACACGTAGCTCCTTGCACATGAACAAACGCTCTCCGTATACAACAAGCGCTCTCCCTATACAACAACAAACGCTCTACCTATACAACAACAAACGCTCTCTCCGTACAACAACAAACGCTCTCCTTTTGCATCGTTGAACGCGCCTATTTATACTGGCTACCACCACGTCATGACTTACACTCATTGCCAGATCTCATTCAGCGGGTGAAATAACATCTCGTTCAGTAAGAAGATAATTTACATAGAAAAATAAAATAACCAGAGATAGTAAAATCAAAAGGAAAGTGAATCGAGAGTATACGTTACATCATCTCCCCCTTAATTTTTTTCTTTTTCCTTTTTTTTTCCCGAAAAACCTATCAATTTTGGAGTGTAAGTCTTACACTTCGTTGATTGACGTTTCTCGACCTCTTTTTTGTTTTGTTGTTTGGTGGCAGCAGTATTTACAATATCAAACTTGGCATGACAAAATCAAGAAATCTGTATTCGTCTGTGAAACGCTTGTATTTTTGAACAAAACAAAGCTGCATCGGCATACCTTCCTTTTATTCTGCCTAGCAGGAATCACTTTTTTAATTTCAAATTACGTTCTCATTATTCGTTGAATACACACCAACTGTATCAGCAGCGAAGATTGCCTGGAGCTGCCTAACAGTAACAATTTTAGTATTTTACCCCTAAGCACATAGATATATAAAAAAATTTGGATTAGTAGATGGACATAGAAGAAATATAAAAAAAACACATATATACACAAAAAGAATGCATAGGCCCACACGAAAAAAAAAGAAATTCTGACACGCCAACTGGTCGTGCAGGAAAAACAACAAACGGAGAAAAGAACCTGTCCACGAGAACTTACTTATCTCGAGGACGCATAAAAAACTCTAGTACGATAACGTTTTCCAGGCCTAATCGGACTTGTAAATTCAGGTGGCGTTGAGCGTTTCAAGGATTTGAATGGATCTGGAACATCTGTATTCTGTCGGTCAAGAAATCCCGGCGGCTGACAGGAACGATCAGGAACGGCTGAAATCCGTCGGTCAGGAACGGCTGAAGTCTGGCGGTCCGGAAATCCCTGCGGCTGACAGGAACGGTCAGGAACGGCTGAAGTCTGGCGGTCCGGAAATCCCTGCGGCTGACAGGAACGGTCAGGAACGGCTGAAATCCGTCGGTCAGGAACAGCTGAAGTCTAGCGGTCCGGAAATCCCTGCGGCTGATAGGAACGGGCTCCCCCAGGCCTTTGATATGTAGTCCCTTTGTGCTGGGGCCCGTGGTGTCCTTCCAGCATTCTTTTGGACGGACGTGGCTCCGGCCACATCGTTTGCTTTCGCTTTCGCCCTCGTGGCATGAGAGTAGCAGCAGGCATCGGCCCTGTTTGCCCTGAGCGTAGGTTCCAGGGGCGAAACCCGGGCGGATGCAAGGATCTCTGCCTTCGTCGCTGTTGCGGCGAAGCAGATTGGGGAGACAAGTTACGTTTTCGCCCAGCTTTTGGTGGTACTGGACGGTTTGTAATAGGTGTTTGACGTTTAGGAATAGTCAAATTATTGTTCATAACTGATAAATCAGAAATATCCGGAGCCTCTGAGTCGCTGCTGTAATTTAGTGGTCGTGCAGGGCGATGTTTATTCCTGCCTATAGGAATACTCTCTGATGAGGTATTCAAGGAAGTAGGAGCTTGTGGTGTTGCAGAGTTATCAGGAAATGGTGCAGCAATAGTCTTGGCAATGGTTGGAGGGAAAGGAACGATACTAGTATTTGAAGAACTTGATTCGAGCCTTGGTCTCATGGGAGAATCAGGTTGCGTGTTTGGAAACCCGTCTTGAGGAGGAGGGTGAAGACAAAATCACTGGAGATTCTTCAAAAATGTTTGTTGGTTCGTCCAAACTTTCTGGAGGTTGATCGTGAGATATAGACTCTTGAGTCTGTGGAACAGAAGGTTGAGTAGGGTTGATTATAAAATCGATATTTCGTTCATGATACTTGCGACACTGAGCAACGTGTACGTATTGAAATTGATTGTCAGGTTTTTCAAGAACAATGTTATTTTCAAACACATTTGCCACCCGATATGGACCTCCGTAGCAGGGTGAAAATTTCTTTACTAAAGTATGAGAAACAGAAGACTGGAAGTGCGTTTCCACGAGAGTGGCGATCTCCAACGACAAGATCTGGTTCCCTACGCCTAGTATTATAATATCTCGCTTGAGCTCCTAGCATTGCAACACGAGCTTTTTCTGCCATGATTCGTACTGATTGCGGAGTTGGTCGCTGGTTTAGTTCGTCGATAATCCCCGTTAAATTTTCAAAAGGGGTTTTAATTTTGCGACCCAGAAAAAGTTCTGCAGGAGTAATTTTAGTAGATTCGTGAACAGACGAGCGGAGGGCGAACGAAAAAAGCTCAAGATGGTCATCCCATCGTTCGTGATGATCCATGACAAATGTAGAAATCATTTTCACTAGCGTGCGGTTTACGCGTTCCGCAGGATTACTCTGGGGATGATATGGGGAAATGAATTTATGCTTAATGTGTAGTCTCGCACACATTCTTTCAAAATGTCAGAAATAAATTGAGGACCATTATCCGAAACTACTTTATTAGGTGCACCATATCAAGAGAATACTTCATTAATTAATACATTACAAATAACTTCTGCCGTAGCGGCTTTAATGGGAAAAACTTCAACCCATTTAGAAAAATTATCAGTTAATACTAAAACGTAACGAGCTTTTTTTTTAACAGATAAAGGATAAGGTCCCAATAAATCTATTGAAATAATGTCAAACACATGAGAACTTGAACTAGATTTCAAGTGACCGGCCGGTCTTACATTACGGTAATTATTAATCTGACACAAGTGACATGATTGAACGTATGCGAGCACACTTTAGTACATGCCAGGCCAATAGGCAACATCCCGCAATTTACAACGGGTCTTGCGAATATCTAAATGGCCTGCAAGAGGTTTGTCATGAAATTCGTTTAAAAGGGCCATTCTAAGGGTTCGCGGAATACATGGGCGAAACTCTGCCCTAGTAGTCCTAGATTTCGTATAGTAAAGAAGACCCTCTATGACTTCAAAATGCTGTGAATTTCCAGCCAGAGAAGAATCACTTTGTAGGGGCGAACCCGCAAGCAAAATATTATATATATCCCCGAAATCTGGATCATTTATTAATTCTACCATTATCTGCTCTCTGGATGTTATATCAGCTATTAGAAGTAAAGGCTGACATCCAGGAGTAGTTTCTGTGGGGACCCCACTAATTGGAATGCGAGACAATGCGTCCGGTAATTGATTCTTATGACCTGGCTGATACGAAATTTTGGCCGCCCCGGTGGCGCAGTGGTCTAAGGCGTTGGCCTCTGATCATTCGTCCGAACGGGGTCCGGGTTCGAATCCCGGTGAGGCATGGATGTTGTGTTTGTCTTACGGCACTGGCTCTCTCCCTTCCCTGGAACCAGTGACTCTAAATTAGGGACGGGCGACTGCTTATAGCCCATTGAGTTGCTCACGGTGGTCGTTAAACCTCAAAAAAAAAAAAAAAAAAAAAAAAAGATACGAAATTTTGATATTGCTCTCTTGTAACTTCAGAGCCCACTTCATAAGTCTTTGAGATAGGTGCTTAGCAGAATTCAAATACTGAAGGGCAGAATGATCCGTAATTATGTTAACTGTCAATTCGTTAAGATAACATTGAAATTTGTTAAGAGCATACACAACAGCAAGACATTCACGTTCCGTAGCTGAATAATTGCGTTCAGCTTTGGCTAAAGTACGAGACGCAAAAGCTATTGGATGCCCAGCTTGTGACAAAACGCAACCAAGACCAACTCCGGATGCGTCAGTATAAATATCAAATTCCTTAGTATGATCCGGGAAAGCCAACATAGGAGGCTGAGTCAACGCAGACTTCAATGTTTCAAAAGCAGCGTTAGCCTCAGGTGTCCAAACAAACTTCTTGTATTTACGTTTCAAAGCATACAATGGCTCACAGATTGTAGCATAAGCGGGGACGAACTGCTGATACCATCCGGTCATTCCCAGAAAGCGTGATAGTTTTTTTGCTGTTTTAGGCCGAGGAAAGTCATTAATAGGCCTAATTTTTTCATTATCCGTAAATAAGCCGTGGGGAGTGATTTTCAACCCCAGATATACAATCTCGTCCCTGGCTATCTGGCATTTACTAGGTTTTAACGTCAAGCCAGCATTGTATATGAGTTGGAACACCTGTTTGAGCAGAGAAAGGTGCTCGTCAAAAGTCTCGGATGTAATAATAATGTCATCCAAATATACATGCACATGGGGACCCAGAACAGGTCTGAGAACCGTATCCATATGCTTTTGGAAAGTAGCAGGTGCAGAAGCTAGTCCAAAGGGCATACGTAGGTATTCATAAGCCCCAAAAGGAGTCACAAAGCCTGTTTTATCAACAGAGTCCGGATGTACTGCTACCTGCCAATATCCGCTCGCCAAATCCAAGGTTGACATCCATTTAGTTGATGACAGGTCATGCAAAATATGCGACATGACAGGTAGTGGATAATTGATCGTTCTCGTGACTTGGTTGAGCTTGCGGAAATCTGTCACGAAACGAAATTATTTGGGTTGTTTCTTTGGAACCAAAAAAGGCAGGAGCAGCCCAGGCGCTTGCTGATTCCCTTATTATGCCCTGTTTAATCATTTCAGCAATTTGACGTTGCATTTCCTGTTTCTTATGTGGAGCACAAGGGTAAGGTTTCGTCGCTATCGGTTTCGAACCATCAGTGTCAATGACATGATAAACCACCTGTGTGAAACCCGGTTGATCAGAAAATAAACCAGGGCTTTCCTGTAAAAGTAGAGAAAGCTGGTTTCGTTGCCTCTCATTCAATTGGTTACTCAATAACAAACTCGTTATATCCATAGGAACCGTAGGAATCATTTCGACAGGTTCCGGAAAGGAAATCACATGTTGTACGAAATTCAAAGTTATTTGAAACGTATGAATAAAGTCCATTCCCATTAAACATTTAACAGGTAGTTCGTCTATAAGCAGGAAAGAATGCGTAAAATGAGCCTTTCCCAGCCCTAGAGATAATGTGACAGTTTCTGTGATACTGAAGATTTCGTTATTTGCACCTCGCAAATACTGCGTCGCAGGCTGAACGAGTATTGCAGGAAAATTGTCAGTGCAAAACTTCGTATTTAGGGCTGATATTTCAGAACCAGTGTCGAACTTTGTCTCGACAATAATATCTTCAATTGTCAAGAATACATCAGGCAACTGAGGAGTTTGGACAGTCACTAATACTGTTTTAGGGTCAGAATGCTTGGTATCAGGAAGCAGGACCGACCCTTGGTCTACTTCCTTTGGAAATTTAAAGGATTCCTGGTTGGATTATCATGCGGTCTGAAACCTCGACCCTGCCGGGTATCGGGAAAATTTTCACGATGAGGAAAACTGCGTGAAACCTGCGTCGGGAACTCCGCGTGTCTGTTTACATTGTCATATCTATTACTTCTTCCCTCAGCACGGGCAGAAAAATCATCATTGTCCTGAGCATGAAAACGTTCCGAATGCTGCGGATTGGAACGGGGTCGAGCATACTGTGCATTTGTACGATATCCCGCTGTTGGTTTGCCACTCTTCTGTGTGGTGGAACGTGCCACTCTTCATTGTTAAGAAACTCGCTGTTGGTTTGCCACTCTTCTGTGTGGTGGAACGTATGAAGCTTGGGTGTGCACTTGTGCATGCTCGCGCTGAAAGTTATTATGCCTATTATGCCGCTGAGGGTTTTCGTAATAAGCCTCGCGGGGCGCCCGAGCATGGTGAGTTAAACCATGTTTGCCATGTCGCTCTTCATACGTTCGTATGAGGCGAAGGCATTCATGAATTGCAGCAGGGTGTCGAACCTCAAGAAAATCTCGTAGAAATGGGTCGAGCTGCTGCAATAGGGTATCCAACATGTCGAAATGACTGGCATGTGGATCCCATAAGTTATATAAGCGTGTTGTTTCCAACGCAAATGCAACAGGGCTATCGTTCGGTCCTTGCTGACGAGAAAAAGTTGTTGTGCAAGGCTAGCTCGACTGAGGCCGAAAGGAAAGACCTCCAAAAATTCTGCACGGAAATTCTCATAATGAGAATCCGGGTTCGACACTCTCCACTTCCGATACCAGGTCTTAGCGGTATCCTTCAAGCAAGTGCCTGCGATTTGTACTTTGCAGTCTTGAGGAATATTATAGAGATCAAAATGATCTTCCAAATCTTCGAGGAACTTTAAGGATCCCTCCAACCCATTGAAATGAATTGTTCCTGCATGCGGCACGAAATGGGCAAGCATTCTGCTTCGCTGAGAGGATTAAACTCCCTCAGGTACGACCCGCGACTCAGAGTAATAGGAAGCTGGTGAGTTACGAAATTGTGAAGAATGCCTGGGTACGTGTAGATCATTCATATCAAAGTGAGACCCACAGGCTTCTTGCAAATTGTCAAAAAAAAAAAAAAAAAACCACCATCACCACCCACATTTGATTTAGGGTGAAAAACTGAAGTTGTCTCAGGTAGTGAAGACATGGGTAATAATTGTCAAGACCTCGTGTTCGAGAAAAGTTCGGGCGCCAATTATAATGAATAACGCTTTTACTACTAAGCTAATTATCGTGAATATAGCTTTCACTAATATTATAATGAATTCAATGCTTCTACTAAGCTAATGCTTCTTCTAATGCTTCTAATAGTGAATTCAAATGGTTGTTGTTTGTTAATTAAGATCATGAATAAACTTACCTGCTAGTAGTGTAGTAATAATAATGAACAAGCTTATAACTGGTAGTAATGTTGTAGTAGTAATTAAGATGAATAAAGTCTTATGCTGGTGGTTACTAATAACACTAAATGAAATAAACCTAACATCCAGACAGAGGTCTGACAGTAACTATGAACTGAGAAAGACGTACTTACGTAAAACCTTTTATTATGAACTTCTACTGGTATCATCACACACACTTCACACACAGCTACTCAAATAACACGTAGCTCCTTGCACATGAACAAACGCTCTCCGTATACAACAACCGCTCTCCCTATACAACAACAAACGCTCTCCCTATACAACAACAAACGCTCTCTCAGTACAACAACAAACGCTCTCTCCGTACAACAACAAACGCTCTCCTTTTGCATCGTTGAACGCGCCTATTTATACTGGCTACCACCACGTCATGACTTACACTCATTGCCAGATCTCATTCAGCGGGTGAAATAACATCTCGTTCAGTAAGAAGATAATTTACATAGAAAAATAAAATAACCAGAGATAGTAAAATCAAAAGGAAAGTGAATCTAGAGTATACGTTACACTTGACCGTCATCTTCCTCTCTTGTCTTGAATTTTCCCTTCCAAAACTTTCAGAATGAGGCCTCCATGGCGCAATCTGTGTCCCATCCATAACATTCTTCTTCTGTTTAGCATGTTGATCAGATTCCTGGTTTCTCCCACTCTCTCCAGGACATCCTCATTAGTCTTTCTATCGAGTCAGCATATTCTCTCCATTCTTCCATAGCTCCACATCTCAAATGCCTCCAGCCTTTTCACTTCCTTCTTTGTCAACGTCCATGTCTCAGAACCGTAGAGTGTTACTGGCCAAACATGTGCTTTTAAAATTCTCTTCCTCAGTTTTAGATCTTTATATTTGGCTGTCAGTACATAGTCTTTGATTCTCTTTAAAAGCAGTTTTTGTCATCACCAGTCTCATTCTAATTTCCTTTTCACATCTCGCATCTTCAGTAATAATTTTACCCAAACAGCGAAATGATTTAACTTGTTCGATGCATTGTCCCTCAATTTTAAGGAAAGCCTGTTTTGGATCCTTTCTCATTAAGATATGAAATTACGGAAAATCAAAGAAGTTCAGGAATTGAAACGGGCAAAACACCGTGTTAGAGATGCACGAAAGAAACATGTACTGCACTTAAATATCGTCTGTTAAGAAAATGGCGCACGTAAACCAGTAGGGATAGAAGGTTATGATTTTGCTCTTTACAAAGATAAATATTCGTATTCTGTAATTAAAAAAAACGCTGTGGAAATCATAGAATTAGCATTTCTAAATGTAAAATAAGCAATATTATTAATAATAGTGAAAAAATCGTCAAGCATTGCTTTTGAACAGGAAAAGAACACCAAACGAATATCCAAAGAAGGTATGCACTCTGACTATTTTAAAAGTAAGGTCTCTGGTCTTAAAAGAAAATCCAAAGACCTGAAGGGCAATCGCTAGGTCGTTAAAAATTCCATGTGTCAACTGTAAACAAGGTAATAAACAAAGATCTGAATTTGAAAAAAAAAGAAAAAAAAAGGGTTATATTCAGGGCATTTTTGCCAAAGCACGTGGCTGAACACAAAACATGGTGTAGACTTCTTTATGAAAATCCCTTAGCCGGAGACAAATGCAAATTTATTGTAACTATTGATGAAGCATGGATCAAGCTAAACGAGTGTAACAAAAACTGGTCGGTTTACTATCGCAAAAGAGCAGAAAGAGACTTAAAAACTTGGGCCGAAGAATCCAAAGAAAGTATCAGCAAAGGATTTCTGATTATTGCTGGTTTCTCGTACAATGGGAAATTAAAGTTAAGAAATGTTGAAAGGAATGTTAAAATCAATTCTACATGTTACCCAAATAATGTTGTGACTTCTATATTTAAAGAGGAAATACCATTCCTTTATCCACAGAACCTTCAATGAGTAGAACTCAATCAGGAGAAAGCTACCACTCATACATCGAAATCTACTACTCTATTTCTTGAAAAAATGAAAAAGATACGGGTTATACTTTTTGCTCATATTCCTTCAAAATCCCATGAGGTGTCACCAATGGACCATTGTGCCTTCCGATTAAAAAAAGGCGCTTTCTAACGCAAGCCTAAAACAATGATTGGAGTATAGAAAGCAGTAGAAGAGGAGTGGAATAAAATACCATTGCCAGTTTTAAGAAATACCCTGTTATCTTGGAAACCTAGATGTAGGTTCATAGTCCAGAGAAAGGACTATCACACTAAATATTTAAAAAAGAGATAATTTTATTTTAAACATTAATTATATTGCTGGAAAATCGTTATAAAAATGTGTGAACATCCTCTGTAGTTGGGAGGTTTTTTTAGCTTTCCCTTAGAGAATTTTTTTTTCTTAATTTGGGGTTTAACGACCACCGTGAGCAACTTAGTGGGCTGTAAGCAGTCGCCCGTCCCTAATTTACGGCCACTGGTTCCAGGGAAGGGAGAGAGCCAGTGCCGTAAGACAAACACAACATCCATGCCTCACCGGGATTCGAACCCGGGCCCCTTTCGGACGAATGATCAGAGGCCAGCGTTTAGACCACTGCGCCACCTAGGCGGCAATTAAGGATTTTAGCTCCAGCAGTAACTTTTTTTTTCTGTTTTAATACTATTATCAAACTATAAGGGCGATGTGGTTGCTCTTTGAGAGTTAAAATTTGAGCTTTTTGTTGAAAATTCTAGTGTTTACAAACAATGCAATAAATTAAGGATTTCAGCTTCTGTAACCTTTTTTTTATAAATACTATTATCGAACTATAAGGGCGATGTGGTTGCGAAACAAGTTCAACACAGGCAGTGACCATAGATTGGTGAGATGTAAGATGCACCTCAACACTAAACTCGAACGTAGCAAGCTCATAAGACAAACAAAATGTATTGACATAACCAACCTTAAAAAACACCATAATACCTTCAAATTGGAACTGAAGAACAGGTTCTCTGCTTTAGAAGGCCTAACATCGGAAGAAGTGGATATTTCTGAAGTTAACAGAAAAGTAACCAACGCTCTTATGGAAACAGCAACAAAATTAGCTGGGTCTAAGAACAAATTGCATGTGAACAAATTATCAGGAAAAACCAAAATTTTGATGCAAAAAAGAAGAGAGATGAGGACAACTAAAGAAGATGTGACTTCCAAAGTGGAATATATAGAGCTATGCAAGACAGTACGAAAAAGTATCACTGAAGACGTAAGGAAATTCAACTGTGAACTAGTAAGGAAAGCAATTGAAAACAACCAAAGCCTAAAGATAGCAAAGGGACATCTCAGTAAGGGAAAAAAACAGATTATGGCACTGAGAAAAGAAGATGGTTCTGTAACAAGAAATAGAGGCGAAATTTTGACAAGAGTGAAAGATTTCTACTCCAAATTATATGAAAGGGATGATACATGTACTCCAGGCATCATGAAAGGTACCAGAGTTCTTCCAGTCCTTCCAGCAGAAGTTGCACATGCAATCAAGAACATGAAGCGGGGAAAAGCTCCAGGAGAAGATGGAATTACTGTAGACATCATACAAGAAGCAAGTGGAGAAATCGAAACAGTACTCGCCCAAATTTTCACTCGATGCCTTAATGAAGGGAAGATTCCTGAGGATTGGAACAACGCTGCAATGATCTTGCTACATAAAAAAGGTGACATTGAGGATCTCAGGAACTACAGACCTATCAGCCTCCTATCAGTGGTTTATAAAATCTTCACTAAAGTTCTTTCACACCGCTTGAAGGTAACACTGGACATGGCTCAACCGAGAGAACAAGCTGGATTCAGGAGTGGCTACAGCACAATAGATCATATCCACGTACTGAGAGAACTAATTGAAAGAGCGAGGGAATATGAACTTCCATTGTGCATGGCTTTTATCGATAATGAAAAAGCCTTTGATTCGGTGAAACCATCAGCAGTTGCAATGGCTCTGAAATCCTGCGGTATTGAAGATGCATACATTAATATTATTAATAACATCTATGAAAATGCAAGTGCAAAGATTCGGCTGTTTGAAAATACAACACACATAAAAATTGGAAAAGGAGTGAGACAAGGTGACACCATATCTCCGAAGCTCTTTGATGCCACATTGGAAAATGTCTTTCAATCACTGAACTGGGAAAACAAAGGCATAAAGATTAATGGAGATTATCTAACCCACCTTCGTTTTGCTGATGACATAGTCATTTTTGCAACTACCCCATCAGAGCAACAGAGTATGATGCAGGAACTTGCCGACAAGAGTAAAGAAGTGGGATTAAAAATGAGCTTTCAGAAGACAAAAGTGATGTTTAATGCTTTTACAAGAAATGAAGATTTATCGATTGATGGAGAAAAGCTGGAGATAACAGACACATACGTTTATCTTGGACAGCAGATATCCAGTGAGGGTCACATTGGTGAAGAAATTAATCGGCGTACAAAACTTGCCTGGAGAGCTTTTGGAAGAAACAGCATAATTTTCAAGAGCAATATGCCATTATGTCTTAAAAGAAAAGTGTTTGATCAATGCATCCTTCCAGTGCTTACATATGGTGCAGAGACGTGGACCTTAGCTAAAAGAGACATACGAAGGCTGCAGACAACTCAAAGCAGCATGGAGAGGTGCATGCTTGGTGTAACCAGGAGAGATAAGAAGAGGAACACGTGGATCCGAAAAATGACAAGAGTGGAAGACATCATGATCAGAGTTAAATCCCTGAAATGGCAATGGGCTGGACATACTGCCAGAAGAACAGACCATCGATGGACAGCCGAAATTTTAGATTGGATTCCAAGGGACAGGAAAAGACCCAGAAGAAGACCACATGGAAGATGGGTGGATGAAATTCGAAAGTATGCGGGAGTGACATGGAGGAGACTGGCACAAGACAGACCGTTGTGGAGGAAACTTGGGGAGACCTTCATCCAGCAGTGGATTGATAATGGTTGACAATGATGATGATGATGATGATATAAACTGATATTAAAAACTTGTGTTTAGTATAAAAAACTTGATGTAAGTAATTAATTAATTAGATGTAAGTAATTTGACTACGATTTGTGTGTATATATATATATATAAGTAAAATGATTCGATTAGCAGGGTCGCTTCGTCCACGGTAAAATATAACAGGGTCGCTTGGCGCACGATTTCCAGAGGGTCGCTTGACGCACGGTCGCTTCGCGCACGACACCATCTTATCTACTCGCGGTTTCGTGGCAGATCCGGAAATGGCACTTCCGTACAATGAAAATGTTGTGTCAGATCCGTACAAGCAAGCATTTCTCCACTGCGTCCCCCAAATGGGAGAGGGAGGTAAACTGATCGCGTATTATTTCCATACAAAGTATTCCCCTAATCCTTTCGCAAGAGGAAATGGAAGCAAACTGATCGTGTGTTACTTCCATACAAAGGGGGAGATTCATTACTTTGTTAGCCTGTTCTTTTCAAATTATGCAGCACAGTGCTCTTGTTGCATCTGGAGATTTCATTTAAACAAAATGGATCTTGTAGTGTTGTCTGAAACATCAAAAGGTAAGCCTTGTGCTGTCTTCAATGATTTTTGATACCGCCAACATCGTAAAAATTTATTTTTCACATATTTCATAATATTGAAAAAAAAATTCAGCACCCCTTCAATATGAAATCGTGGGCAAACTTCAGAATTCATTCCTTTACAGTGTCGTTGGTATTAACAGGGAAAACGTGATGAACCACACGTCCATGGTTTCCTTATATTTCAGCAACTGGCCAAAAGTATACTGCACAAAATGAAGGTATTTTGTAAATTAAAATAAATGCAAATAACAGACGTTGTTCACAAAGAAATGGGAGGAAAAATATTACTCCGTTCTCATGTGTACTTCCAAAAAATTGGTAACTGAGGCTTAAAATACTACTCCTACAACAAAGGAATGAGCCAACCCTTCTCTTTCTAAAGCCCTGGTTCACACAAAGGGAGCAAGATCAAAGATGAGCCACAGGCATCTCTTGGGTATGTGATAGTGATTAAAATCAACTAAATCTTCGAAATATGAAATCGATTAAAATCAACTAAATCTTCTTTTAATCAATACGTTCGATACATCACTCAGTCGAGCACATCGATTAAACGAAATAATGAGATAATTATGTATCGATTGCACTTTAATTGCTGCCAATCCAGTGGCAAATAATTTAATTACAGCATGTAAAATCGATTAAGGTCGACAAATCATAATAAGCGGCTTTTAATCGATATGTTTGATGTATTTAATCAATACTTTCGATACATCAGTCAATAGAACATATCGATTAAAAGTTTACTGAAAATGTTTTTACGGATTTCAGTTCTTGAAAGCTGGCAGGTTTGGAACTTCCAAGGTTGGGAGGTTGTTCGTTTTAAATGCAAGGATACTGGTTTTAAGAAAGGAAGAGAACCATAACCGAAGTACAATTCTCATTCCGCACTTGGGATTCTAACTATTTCTTTAGGTTATCAAGGCTATGAAAGGTTCGACGTTTATTTGTAGTTGCGTCTTTAGAATCGGGGTTGTAGTAGTTGACCTCGGAAGGGTGGGAAAGGGTTTTTTTTTTTTTTTTTTGTAGCAAGCACGCAACTAAGCTTTTACAGTAGCCTTTCTGACGCACGGAAGCAAAAAACTTGCGAACATCTGTTACGGGTGTATATCTATGGTGATTGGTTTTGGGAATCAAATAGGAAATTGGACTTGAAGGACATGATATTATTGGATACTTCACATGTCCAGCTGCACAATCGGATTTACGTCATCGTGCTCAGCCTTATGTTCTATTTGTTGGATAACCACACGGAAGCCGCCGTTAGTCCATCCTCTTTACGTGTGTAGTGTATATGCGACGTGGCCGATGTCCAGGTAAGCTCCCCCTTTTGACGTGGTTGTAATTTAGGGATATGGAATTGCTTATAGCACTGAAATGCCTATATCTCAGAAAATCGACAAAACAATGGTCTAAGCCAGCGTTGCGCAATCTTTTTATGGGTGCGACTCCACTGAAGAATTATTTTATTATAGAGACCCCCTATCACCTTGTAAATAAAACAATTATTTAAAAATTATAATTACATACGCATTTTAAAAGACATTTATTTTATGTTCACCAATACTAGTTACATTAATTAATTAAAAATTTCAAAGTATTTCATCTAACTAGAAATTATATGTAGGAAATATCGAAACAAAAAAACAAACACAATTAATGGGAGGAATAAAACTACACAACCTTTGTTTGACAGTCCTAATGTGAAATTTCGCATTAGGACTCCACTGCGCACGTCACCTCTCCACCGAGATAGTCCGCGAGAGTATTTGAGATAGCTCAGGATTACAAAGATTGCATATTATCTAATTCTAAACGTATTCTTTTGGTATCCACTCTATTTTCTATAAAAAGAGAGAGAGAAAGAGAAATGGCGATCCCTTAATAAAACCTCGCGACCACAAAAAGGTTCCCGACCCAAAGATTGCACACTCGTAGTCTAAGCTATGGCTTGCGATCATTCGTCCGAGATGGGTCCGGGTTCTTCCAATCCCGGTGAGGCATAGATGTTGTGTTTGTCTTAGGGTTCTGGCTCTCTCCCTTCCCTGGAGTCAGTGGCCTAAAATTAGGGACAGGCCGCTGCTTATAGCCCCCTAAGTTGCTCACGGTGCTTGTTAAACCTCCAATAATAATTAAAAAAAATACTCAGGGAAGCATTCTGGTGTTAGTGACCACGGAAAATTTGCGAATTCTGAGATCATCGAATACAGCATTATTCACCGATGCGTCATTAAATTATGACCACTTAGCTGTAGGACCCCCTTTAGCCCGCAAAACAGCGGCCACTCGGCAAGACATCGATTCGATGCGGTAGCTATAGGTATCCTGGGGTATCTGGTACCATTTCGGCGTGGTGGTGATTTAGCGCGAACCCGGTTTTCCCAGTCGAACCAAAAATGTTTGATTGGGCTCATGTCAGGTGAATTTGGAGGCCAGGGCATTACCGAAAAGTCACCAGCATGCTCCTCGAAACACTCTTTCACGATTCTGGCAGTGTGGCATGGCGCATCATCCTGTTGGTAATGGATCACCAGCAGGAAACACAGTTGCCATGAATAGGCGAACTTGATCAGCAACGATGTTCAGATATACCTGACAGCTGTCAGGGATTTTGCTATTGGGATAATGGGGCCTAAAGAACCCCAAGAAAATATCGCCCACAGCATAACACCGCCGCCGCCGGCCTGTTTCCACCCAATAGTGCATCCAGGTGCCATAGCCTCCGTTGGTAATCCGCGTATCCGCTCTCGGCCGTCTACGTTATGTACCAGAAATCTTGATACGTCAGACCAAGCCATTTTCTTCCAATCATCTACAGTCCAATCTCGAATATCTTGGGCCCATTTCATGCGCTGTAGGCGATGACGTGCAGTGAGCATGGGGACCCGGTGGCTCTTCGGCTACGCAGGCCCATGCGCAGAAGGTTGCGATGAACTGTGTGCTGTGACACATTGCCCTGATCACCACTATTGTAGCTGCTGGTGATTTGTCGCCTGTGAACAATGGGCGACAGTCTCCGCTCTCCTCTGGCATCAATGAGCTGCGCACGACAGACGGCTGGACGACGGTTCGTCTTTTGGCCATCAGTGCGCCACGTTTGGCACGTACTCACTACGGCGGCACCTGAACAACCTACAAGGCCTTTATCACAATTTGTCCATTATCAAACTCCGATAAATCGGCAGATTTTCCAATTCTGGCTCCGAACACTCTACTAACCGAAAGCCGGTCCTCGGGTTGTATATATATACTGTTCTTTGAACCTCACCTGCGACACCGTTCGGTCTCCAGGTGTGCTTATTCTCTACGCTGGGGTTGTTCAGATCTTAGCAGATTTATAATACTGTATTCGATGAGTTAGAACAGAATGTAATGCATTCCTGTGGATTTCGTAGAACAAAACAGTCGGCTTAACTTGTAGTTTTCGTTGTTCAAAGTAGTGTTTCAATGGTATTCTTAGATCAAAGTGGAGTGTGTTTGTACAGGGTGATTCAAAAGTTCCCGAACTCTGAATTCAAATATTTCTACCATGAATATAGTGATGTATAACTATTTTTACATACTGTTATATTGACACTCATACTTACAGGTAATGAAAACCACTTTACAATAGATGCTGGAATCGTCCACCATTCTGCTTAAGACACAAATAAACCCCACGACACATGCTGGCGGACACTCTTTTCAGCGTGTTGGTTGGTATGTCCCTCACGGCTGTAATGATGTTGTTCCGCAGGTCCTGTACCGTCCTAGGGTTGTTGTGGTAAACTGTGTCTTTCAGATAGACCCACAAATAAAAGTCTGGTGAGCGAGGCCGCCAAAGATTTTTTCGAGATTAATCGATCGTGGAAGAACTCACGGAACATCTCTATTGTGTCATTTGATGTGTGGCACGTTGCTCCATCTTGTTGAAACTAACAGCAACGTTCGTGTTCTTCCAGCATAGCTACAAATTGATGGATGATGTCTGCATACACAGCGGAATTTACAGTTGTGTCGAAACAAAATGCTGGCCCTACGATTCGCCGTTTAGACATGGCGCACCACACTCCAACTTTCTGACAGTGAAGTCCAATCTCATGCAATGCATTCAAATAAACCCATGCCTCGTCACTGAAAAAAGTGTTGTTAAGCTTTTAGTAACATTGTTGCGCGTGAAACTTAAACTATTGGCAGTAGGCAGTGTGCTTTTCTGAGTCCAAAGGACGTAGCTCTTGCACTACTCGAATTCTGTACGGCCGTAGTAGCTTTAGACGTTTAGTAGCCCTCTGTCAGGCTGAATACGATTACCCTAATTCTCGAGACAGCCGCCGAAGTGACTTCCGGGGAGAGCGCTGCAGGGAAACGTGAGTTTTCTCGAGAAAGATGGTCGTCACCACGGACGGCCGGCCGCTTTTAGGCTTATCCTGAACACTGCCTGTCTCGCAAAACCAGTTCAAGGTCATACACAGTTGTTTTCCCGGGTATAGGAGCATCAAGAAACTTCCTCTGAAAAAGCTGGATGCACCGTTGGTAAGATTTTTCCGCAAAATAAACTTCTAACTAAGCGACTCTCTGTTCTTGCGTGAGACTAATGGCTAACTGAACATTGCTGCTTGCCAGCGCCCGCGTAGGCGTAGTATCACGTGTTGCGGTAGGGGACCACCTGGGGACGAACCCTATTCGAAATGGGTGAATTGGGGTTAAAGGTCAGGACATAAGAGCGGGATGCATTCCATTGCCCTTATGCGTCATAACGTACTTAAAAATGGTTCAATTTCGATGAAATTTTAGTATCTGGTAGAGGGCCACCTGGAGAGGAACCCTATTGAAAATGGGACAAATGGGGTCAAAGGTCAGGACATAGGATTGCGATCCATTCCAACGCCCGTATCCCATATTATAAGGTGGACGTCAAGTAATTTTGCCTCCTATACTTCCAATGGAAAAACTTTTGTACACATTTCCTTCACAATTAATGTGTTCGCAAGGATGAAAATTTGAACATCGATTAAAATAACTTCATATCATAACTTGGAATACTTAATATTTTCTAAAACATAAACATAATTATATTAAAAATCAAGTTGGATTGCATAATTAGGGGCATGTTTTAGAAAATGTTAAGCATTCCAAGTTATAAAATGAAGCTATTTTAATCGATGTTTAAATTTTCATCCTTGTGAACGCATTAATTGCCCAGAAAAAAGATGGCGCCACCTGTATTTTCATGACGTCAGTAGACAAACAAATGTTGGATTGCATAATTATGGATATGTTTTAGAAAATATTAAGTATTTCAAGTTATAAACTGAAGATATTTTAATCGATGTTCAAATTTTCATCCTTGGGAACGCATTAAATGGGAAGAAAATGTGTACAGAAATTTTTCCATTCGAAGTACAGGAAGCCGAATTAGCCGCTCCGGTGGCGCAGTGGTCTAAGGCGTTAGCCTCTGATCATTCGTCCGAAAGGGGTCCGGGTTCGAATCCCGGTGAGTCATGGATGTTGTGTTTGTCTTACGGCACTGGCTCTCTCCCTTCCCTGGAACCAGTGACCCTAAATTAGGGACGGGCGACTGCTTATAGCCCATTGAGTTGCTCACGGTGGTCGTTAAATCTCCAATCAAAAAAAAAAAAAAGCCGAATTACTTGACGTTCACCTTAAAGGAGCAATTCTTGTATGTATGTAAATTTTATTTTGAAAACGGCTCTAAGGATTTTGATGAAAGTCGTTTACCTACCGTTTTCTGGTACTAGAAATCGATTTAGCTTGATCTCGACTTAAGGAAAATTCGTTTAGTGGGTTAAATAACCACCCCGAATTACCACGTTTTAAGTGTAGTGTCATGGCGTCGTCCCATTAGATGTTGGCGCGCGGTCACGCCATCTGTCTCATTACGTCACGCGTTGTGTGTGGATCCTATAAATGTTTTATGACGTCACACTCTGGCGAGCAGATGGTCGCGATTCCCATCTGCCTCATTATGTCAAGCGTTGTGTGCGTATATTCGTCCCCACGATAACTCGCGTAAAACTCGTTCGATTTTGATGAAATTTTAGTATGTGGTAGGGGAACACCTGGAAAGGAACCCTATTGAAAGTGAACGAAATGGGATCAAAGGTCAGGACATAGGAGCAGGATCCATTCCACTGCTCTTATGCGTCATAACTAACGTAAAAAAGGTTCGATTTCAATGAAATTTTAGTATGTGGTAAGGGACCACTTGGGGACAAACCCTATTGAAAATTGGCGAAATGGGGGTCAAAGGTCAGGACATAAGAGCGGAATCACTTCCATCGTTATTATGCGTCATAACTTACGTAAAAATGCTTCTATTTGGATGAAATGTTAGCATGTTGTAGGGACCTGCCTGGGTGCAAATCCTATTGAAAATGAGCGAAATGGGGTCAAAGGTTAGGACACAGGAGCGGGATCTATTCCATAGCCCTTATGCAGCATAACTTTCGTAAAATTGCTTTGATTGCAACAAAACTTTATCATGTTATTTCGGAGGTATACTGAACCGGTTCTGTTAAATATCATCGAAATGGGGTCAAACGTGAGGTCACAGGAGCGAGATTTATTCCACAGCCATTATTCTCATAACTGGAGTAATGATTTCTGGTATGTTGGAAAGCGTATCATAATCAATGAATTGCATGACTTTACTAACTTGTTTAGTTAAGAACCTTGTCTCTGCTCCGTACGTAAGCACCTGAAGGATGCACTGATTAAAATCTTCTTTTAAGACATAATGACACATTGCTCTTAAAAATTGTACTGTTTCTTCCAAAAGCTTTCCAGCCAACTTTTTTTACGCCAATTAATTTCTTCATCGATGTGACTCTCGCTTCATATCTGCTGCCGAAGGTAAATGTAGGAATTGGTTATCTCCAGCTTTTCCCCATCAATGGATGAATTTTCATTCCTTGTAAAAGCGTTGTACTTCAGTTTTGTCTTCTGAAAGTTCATTTTTAATCCCATTTCTTTACCCTTCTCAGCAAGTTTCTGGATCATACTCTGCAGCTCTGAAATTTTATTTCAAAGACCTCCGAAGGGTTCTCTGAAATATTTGTTTCGTTTCAAAAATAAAACCGGGTCGAAATCGGGTAAAGAACACCTTGACCCTACCCGTTTGACCTACAAAAAATTGTCGACCCAGTGACCCACTGACCCGCGACCCGTTTCCATCTCTGATTCTATCCATAATATCCTATCTCTCTATAGAATTTAGCAAGTTTGTAAAATCATGCAAGCATTGATTATGATACGCCTTCCAACATACCAGAAATTATTACTCAAGTTATGAGGATAATGGCTGTGGAATAAATCTGGCTCCTGTGCCCTGACCTTTGACCCCATTTCGGTGATATTAAACAGAATTGGTTCAGTATACCTCCAGAACAACATGATACAGTTTTGTCGTAATCGAAGCATTTTTACCTAAGTTATGACGCATAAAGGCAACAGAATGGATCCCGCTCCTATGTCCTGACCTTTGACCACATTTCGCCCATTTTCAATAGGGTTCGTCCCCAAGTGGTCCCCTATCACTTACTAAAATTTCATCGAATCGAACTATTTTTACGCGTGTTATGACGCATAAAAGCAATAGAATGGATGCTGCTCCTATGTCTTGACCTTTGACCCCGTTTAGGCCATTTTCAATTGGTTTCATCCCCAGGTAGTCCCGTACCACATACTAAAATTTCATCGAAATTGAACCATTTTTACGCAAGCTATGACGTATAAGGGCAATGGAATGAATCCCTCTCCCATGTCCTGACGGTTGACCCCATTTCGTCCATTTCCAATAGGGTTCGTCCCCAGGTGGTCTCCTGCCACATACTAAAATTTCATTGAAATCGAACCATTTTTACACGATTTATCATACGGACGGACAGTTGGACAAAGCTGGAGCATATATGCTTCTTCAACCTACGATTGGAAAGCGTAAAAAATGAGATCCTTCGACAGAAATTTAACAATTAATTAAATGTCAAGTATTCCTCATGCAAATTTCTTCTATTACAGGAAAGTTTTCTTCTTATGGCTACAAAAAAGAGAGAACGGAATTTTTCCGTTAATATAAGAAAGGAATTGCAGAAAAGTTTCTGAAAAATCAGAATTTTCAATCATCTTAAAACCCCCAATTTACGGTCAATATAAGAAAGGAGTTGCGGGAAGGTTTTTCAAAATACAGAATTTTCCTGAGTTTCGAAAAAATCCGTGAAATGGTTTTCCTCCGGCATTTCACGGCAAAGGTTGTATCAGAAATATGCTTCGTTAATTCACGAAAGAAATGACGGTAAGTAGCTTCAGAATTTTTTTTACAGTGTATCGTCTGGAAGGCTTTAATAAATTATATTTTGGTGGACGCGTGGGTTACTTTCTCTCTTAGAAGTCTCTTCACGTACTGTTACTTACACAGCGAAGACCAAAAAAAAAAAAAATGTTTTATAACAAAGGCAGCCATCTTTTCACATTCATTCTTTCCTTGTAAAACAACTTTTTATACTCTGTCGAACAAGGAATTGTTATCTAAGGAGCTTCAAGGATAACAGCTAGTAAAATTCGTCATTGAAATATCAGAACCTAGGTTTTTAAAACGTTGTATTTAACTGTTTTCTTCGCTTTTCATTTCCATCCAATCGTTTATCAGCAATTCTATCAGGAACTGAGAAAAATGTGAAACTCATTTGTGGTTGCAGTTTGATGAATGGATGATTTTGTTATGTGAGACATGAATCATGAATAAAGAAAACGTCGTTAATGAAAATAGAGTACGCACAAGCTCTACTTACAGTTGCATACAAAAAAAAAAAAAAAAAATAGCAAGGCAAATTATGTTTCATACCGATCCTAGGGCTTTTCCCAACACTGAAAGAAAAAATAATAATGCCTCCAGGAATTATCTACTTTATATCGTGCGTGAATCCTCTTGCTTTGGGCTGAATTTTGAATAGTTTAGCGATGAACTTTATTGGATTTTAATCGGCAATGCTGACATTCATATTCATAAAGGAATATGCACCTTTCTGAACTCTCCCAATGCATTCTAACCGTCTGATGTCCTTAATTAGAGAGAAAACGAAAACGGGCATAAATATTACTTGCAGGTGTTTAGCATAAATGTAAATTGTGTAACTCATATCGATATTTTAAGGAGGTGGTCATAATAAAGTGGCCACTCAGTGTATATATATATACATAGGGAGAATGGGCCTCAACGAACCACTCGATTAGGGGAACCGATAATCGGGGAAACGAGAGGACACCGTGCAAGGAATGGCTGGATTAGCAAGAGTCTAGTGCAGAGTTTCCCAATCGCCGGTCCAGGAGGTTTTTTCTGCCGGTCAGCGAGGAACGAGTGAATTTATTTATTTTTCTTTTGAATCCAAATGGAATCCAAATAAAACGGAAATCTAGATCTAAATGTTTTTGAACATCTGTCGCGGAAGGTTAAAAAGGGAGCTTGGATCGCTAATCTCTTCACAGAAGATCTGAACTCCTGCAGGCTAACTCACCAGGAAAAGAGAAGCTTAGTTGAACTTCTTTCTGATGTCGGTCTGCTACCGATATTCAGGTCCAAATCTCTGACTCAGTTTTGGTGTATTACGGAGAAAGAATATCCAAATCTCAGCAACACAGCTCTAAAATTATTGGTAACTTTTTCGACACGTATTTATTGCGAGAAAACCTTTTCAGCTGTTTCGGCAATCAAAAGAAAGCAGAGGAGCATAATGAACATTAATGCTGCACTGCCTGCGCTTTACAGAAGCGAAGATTATCGCGAAACAGCGGCAACAGACAACGCATTGACCCAGAAAAAGTTATATTAACGGTAAGGAGAATATTGTGATATACTGATTATGGATTGCACTTATTAATCATTTTAGAATATTAACAGATTAAACGATGTTAGCTGTAAGAAGATGACATGGAATAATCTGGTACACAGTATGGCAAAGAAGACCCGAAAAACTCCATTTAAATTTTTATTAGTTGCTTTTCCTGAAAAACCAAAGTAGCCATTTCTCTTTATGGCAAGGGGGACACTTTCGGGGTATAGAATCGGGGGGGGATTACTGGAAATTTTCAAATGGAAAGAGAAATGGCTACTTGTGATATATCGTTGGAAACGTCTCCGAAAATGTAGTAAGTTGTTTTTTTAATTTTTGTTTCATCTTTATTAGGTACAAAGTTATTCTCCACAATAGTGACACTAAAGTGGTTGGAAAAATTGCGTTACTTCGACACATTTGCGTTCTTTCTTTTTTTATGCAAATGTACCGTACTCATTGTGTTTTATGGCAAGGAACCACGTTTCCGGACAAGAATCGTGGGGTCCAGTGACCCCGTTGGGGGCGGGAGGGGATTAGGGTCATTCAATAATTGCAGATGGAAAGAGAGGGAGGAGGGTAGTGTAATACATCACTGGAAAGATCTTTGTATTTGACCTAACATAGTTATTATGTTTTTCCATATCTTTATTAAGTGAAATGTTGTAGGCCAAGGTCGTGAAATTATTTTACTAAGAAATATTTCGCAAATTTATTTTCTTGCGCCTTTTAGTTCTGAAAACTTATCACGCAACATTTCGTGAAACTCCCAACCCGGATCCTCACAAGGTCGCAAAACCCCTCGGTTCCTATCCTATACGGTGTCCCCTTTGACATAAAACATAACGACTATTGTATGTTTTTTTTGTTTTGTTTTTTAAGTTCAAAGCGCCAAAAATTAAATTTGTGAAATATGTCATCGTAACAATGATGTATTACACTACCATCCCCCTCCCTTTCCATCTGCAATTATTAAATGGCCGTGTTCCCCACCCCCCAATGGGGTCACAGGACCCCTCGATTCGTGTCCGGAAACGTGGTCCCTTGCCATAAAACACAAGAAGTACGGTACAGTCAAACAAACCAAAGAAAGAACACAAATGTGCCAAGAGTAACGCAATTTTTCCTACCACTCATAGTACACTTTAGTGTCGCTATTGTGGGGAATAAATTTGTAACTAATAAAGATTAAACAAAAATTTAGACACCAACTTACTACATTTTCGGTGATGTTTCCAACGATTTGTCACACGACCCCTCTTACCATTTGGAAATTTTGAATAACCCCCAGCCCCTCCCCCACGGGGTCACCAGACCCCCCTCCCATGTTATGCCCAAAAGTGTCCCTCTTGCCATAAAGAGAAACGGCTATCTTGGTTTTTCTGGAAAAGCAACCAATAAAAATTTAAATGGAGTTTTTCGGGACTTCTGTGCCAAACGGTATAAATTATGGATTGTACGCAGTGATCATTATAATATAGAATACTATGGCATTAAATGCTCAAAAATAGCCTAAAGGTTTTGTTTCGGCATTGCCGGTCCGCGAAAGTTAACGTTTTGCGGTCATGTATAATGTTTTGCAATTGTGGGACACTACTTGGTAATCGCTTATCAGTCCTGATCGCTTATACGGTCCCTTATGTTACGTCTCCCATTCGACCAATGATAAGCGTTGTTAGAAAAGGTATCTCCTTCCACTGTGATTTCTTGTACGCCGAGGAGAAAGTGGTCGTTTGTTGACAATTTTACAGAACCTTATTCAGTGTTTTAGCTCCGCATATCTTCTTATTTTCAGTGATTACTGTTAGGAATTCTGATTCAACAATTTCTCAGTGTTGTTTATACCAGAAAGATGTTTGTTATTGCATGGCTTACAGCATCATTCAATATTTCTTTAATTGTGCTTTATTTGTCATCAGCATTTCTCACTTAGGCAGATATCCAAACACCTCTATTAGTGGATGAAAATAGCTTCATAAAAATTTATCATGAGTGCCTAAAATATGTGTGATTTTGAACAGCGTTTATTAATGGAATTCTCACGAGAAAAAGCATGAAATCGGATGGAGAAAAAATCCGTTTAAAATTTCTTTCAGTTGGATTTCTGCTGTACAATTCATTTTTTTTTTTTTTTTTTTGATGTTTGAACTTTGCTTTTACGCACGAGTAGTCATGATCTTGGATTGCTTTCAACTTACTTTTGTTCAATGAACGACCCTGATGACACTCTAATGTACAGTGATCAATGGAAATAAATAGCATGCCATCAAATGGTATCCTGTTTTGAACATCGGAAATTTTTTCCCTTCGAGCATAACATCCTTCTTCACACCTTTAATATCGCTTAACTGGGATTGCCCAAGATTGTGAACTACACCAAGTTTTTGAATATAATGTGTATTAGTAGAAATCTCGAAGTTTTTGATAACGTTTAAAGTATCTTCTAACGAAAAAACGTATCCAAACTAATCATTAATAGAATGACGAAAAGCAAAATTCATTTTAATAGTTATTTTAAACAGCTAAATTGAACTAATTATCAACTCAAACCACGCACGCATTAACTGACAACAAAAAGAGAACTTCAGGAGTAAAGCGTGCAAGTGCAAGAAATCACAGTGGAAGGAGATACCTTTTCTAACAACGCCCCTCATTGGTTGAATGGAAGACGTCACATAAGGGACCGTATATGACAAGAGTTGACAAAAAATGACAAGAGTGGAAGACATCATGATCAGAGTTAAATCCCTCAAATGGCAATGGGCTGGACATACTGCCAGAAGGACAGATCATCGATGGACAGCCGAAATTTTAGATTGGATTCCAAGGGACAGGAAAAGACCCAGAAGAAGACCACATGGGAGATGGGTGGATGAAATTCGAAAGTATGCAGGGGTGACATGGAGGAGACTGGCACAAGACAGACCGTTGTGGAGGAAACTTGGGGAGACCTTCGTCCAGCAGTGAATTGATAATGGTTGACAATGATGATGATGATGATATGCGATTACCAAGTAGTGTCCCACAATTGCAAAACATTATACATGTCCACTTTTTGCAGGTCCGCGAATGCAAAAAGGTTGGAAACCACTAGTCTAGTGTACTTCCAGTGGCGCCCATATGAGTACTGGGGGGGGGGGGGGGGGGCTAAGAAAAATTCTTACCTCCTTCAAGGTTGTCAAACATTTTAGTACATGTACAAGATACTAAAATACAACAAAAATAATTGATACAATCAATCATTAATATCTTATTATTATAAAAGATGCTTTAAAAAAAGGTTTCGTCTATTTTTATGTTTTAAATTTATCAAAAATTTGGCTATACCAACTACTGGTGGTGGTGGTGGTGGGGGGGGGGGGAGGGACCAAGCGGCAGCATTTTTGAAACACATTTCTGCAGTAGCGCGTCGAAATTAGCTTTAATTATTTTCGCTGTTCCTATCTGTCACGCAAACTGTCGTCTCGGAAAGACATTCTGATTCTAAATTTCCATAATTCCAGAGAACAATTCGTTCGCAGTCACCAATGAAGAATGCTCTTCGTCATTTCTTAACACTTTCCCTCACTGCGGAAGCGGCTATCAACTCTTGCTTTTAGCACATCCATTGGGCGAAGCATTGCAAACGTGAAGTGCCATTTGCCGGGTTTTTTTTTTTGTTATTCAATGGTGGAAAAATGGCAAACGTCCAACATAAGTACTCTACAAAAATAAGTAACATTTCATCAAGGACAATGGTCGTCTCTTTTGTCAAGGTTGCCCTCGCAAATAAAATGTCCTTGACATGGAGCTGTGAAAAAAAAAATGTGCTGCTAGGAATAAAGAAAATCTGACAGAACTTCTTTTCATTTCATTCTGAATATGAATAAAAGACAAACAACATGTATGCTACAGCGGATGCTTCTTTTTGATCTGACACACCTTTTTTTTTTGTGTCCGTTGGGAAAACAGGTAAACTCCGAACGCACGTAAGCAGCAGATTTCGAGGAAATACATCCCGTAATACTCACCAGAGGCGAGTTAAAAAGACTGCCTTTTTTTTTTTTTTTTTTTTTTGCCATAGCTCTCCGAACTTGCACGTTCCGTTAGTATCAATCAATTAAAAGGGGTGACAAACATAATCGAAAACAAAGTAATCCAGCTCTGGATTGAATGTTTATAAGTTTTTATTTTTCCCTTTAATGATTCACCTCTATTCTCAGGCTTCTGAGCTGTGGTTTAACCTTCAGTTAAAAGGAAATGTGAAGTTTCAAATGTATTTGTTCTTCATTAGCTCTTTGAGGCTCCAAGGCTTTTAGCCGTAAGTAGGGCCGTAGCCAGGGAGGGGTTTGAGGGTTTAAACCATCCCCAAAATGTTTAAAATGTCTGAAAAATAAAATAATTGTTTTATGAATTTTATAAATTTTTGTAACTAGTATAGCATACAAGTCAGTATTTGAAAACTGAGGAATATTAGTAAAAAGAATTTCATGTGCAAATAAATGTAACAGAGAAAAAAACTCAACGTATGTATAACGTACGGTGAATATTAATTCTCAAATTCCGACCCCCTCCCCCCGCCATCCTCCGCAATCTTCACCCACTCCATCCTGCAGCATTTTCCCTACAGTCTAAGGTTTCTAATTCTTGTATACTTTTTGCAACGGATTTGCTATTATTTTTATTATTATTATTATTATTATTATTATTATTATTCAGATATAGAGGAACGTAAGAAACAACCCTGACACCGATGAAATGTAAGGGTAGCTAAGAAAATCCATCTGCACATGAGCAAGCGAAAATCTGACCGCAAGGTAGAAAAAAGAGCTGTGTGTAGTGATCGTGTTATGCTTCATTTTAAAGCTGGGGGGGGAGGTTAATACGAAACAAATACGAAACCAATTTCGCGCCGCACCGTTTTCATAACATCAAAAATGCAATACCAATTTGGAAGATGTGAATCCGTTTATTGGTTGGTGTAAATATGGCATAGATTTTAAGTCAGATAATAACCGAAAACTTGAAAATTTCGTCGTCCTGGGACAGGAATCGAATCCGCGTCTCACGGATAGTGCCCGAATATGTTAACCATTACGGATATTATCAAGTTTTCGGATATTATCTGCCTTAACATCTATATCATATTTACACCAATGAACGGATTCACATCTTTCAAATTTGTATTGTACAATGGTGTGCCGACCCGGGGACGCAGTGGTCTTATCGCTGGCTTATGACCATTTGACCGAGAAGGGTCCGGGTTCGAATCCCGTCGGGCAAGGGGGAGTGGGTGAGTTGCACCGAAAAGATAGCGAAACGGGCGAGTTGCACCGCATAGTCTTTTTCTACCGACAGGCGAGTTGCACCGCATAGTCTTTTTCTACCGACAGGCGAGTTGCACTGCATAGTCCCTTTCTACCGACAGGCGAGTTGCACTGCATAGTCCCTTTCTACCGACAGGCGAGTTGCACCGCATAGTCCCTTTCTACCGACAGGCGAGTTGCACTGCATAGTCCTTTTCTACCGACAGGCGAGTTGCATTGCATAGTCCTTTTCTACCGACAGGAGACTTGCAATGCATAGTCCCTTTCTACCGACAGGCGAGTTGCACTGATAGTCCCTTTCTACCGACAGGCGAGTTGCACCGCATAGTCCCTTTCTACCGACAGACGAGTTGCACCTCATAGTCCCTTTCTACCGAAAGGCGACTTGCACTGCATAGTCCCTTTCTAACGATAGGCGACTTGCACTGCATAGTCCCTTTCTAACGATAGGCCAGTTGCACTGCATAGTCCCTTTCTACCGACAGGCGGGTTGCACTGCATAGTCCCTTACTACCGATAGGCGAGTTGCATTGCATAGTCCCTTTCTACCGACAGGCGAGTTGCACTGTATAGTCTCTTTCTACTGACAGGCGAGTTGCACTGCAGTCCCTTTCTACCGACAGGCGAGTTGCACTGTATAGTCCCTTTCTACTGCCAGGCGAGTTGCACTTCAGTCCCTTTCTACTGACAGGCGAGTTGCACTTCAGTCCCTTTCTACTGACAGGCGAGTTGCACTTCAATCCCTTTCTACCGACAGGCGAGTTGCACTGTATAGTCCCTTTCGACCGACAGGCGAATTGCACTGCATAGTCCCTTTCGACCGACAGACGAGTTGCACTGCATAGTCCCTTTCTACCGACAGGCGAGTTGCACCGGTGCAACTCGCACCACTGAAGAAGGCGGGGGGGGGTATGAAGCAAGGTTCTGAAGACTCTGAATCTAAGAACCATAATAATGAAGCAAGGTTAATAAGATTGTTTTTTTTTTCATCCGCATAATTTTTCCTTCACACTTTTTCCAGGTTTAGGACTGGCAGGGTCCAATAGCTTCAGTTTCCTTTGTCTTTGTTTTAAAACAAGACTATGTTCTCTTGTCTTGTTACATGATCTGTCTTTTACCTCTTATTTCTTCTTATCCCTCTTAGGACTATAATAAGAAATAAGTTTTAAAAATTCAAATCTTTTAAGTTCTTTGTTCTTGTACTTCTGCTTCCTTTTCTTTCCATATTTCCTATCCTCTTCTTCAGATTTTGGTTAGGTTGCTTTATGACATTTCCACTATTTTTCAATGTATAAACATCAACCCGGATTTGCTTAATTACTTCGACAAAAGCATAAATATTTGGGCTAGGTGCACTGAAATTAGAATTGAATTTTGCATGCAATGATTCACAGGCATTAGTTGTTCTCTCTCCTTCTATTCTATCTGAAGCCCATATTATGGGTGGGAATTTCGCTTCTACAGCTACATATGTATCTGTCATATAATCAGCGTATTTTTGCATCCTTCCATCCTGTGAGATATCCGACATCAAATCGTTTATGAAACAGTCTGCAACTTCCTCGTGGGGGGGGGGGTCCGGTTCCCTATGCGACAGGAGGGGAATACGGTGCAATTCCCCCTTGAATTTGATTGACAGGTTCTGTGCGGGGTGCAACTGACCCTCGTCCGGGCAAGGATGTTGTGTGTGTCTTACGACACTGGCTCTCTCCCTTCCCTGGAACCAGTGACCCTAAATTAGCGTCGGGCGACTGCTAATAGCCCATTGAGCTGCTCACGGTGGTCGTTAAACCTTCATTCAAAAAAAAAAATACATGGTTGTAATCCCGTATTTCATTCATCAAAAATGCATTTTTGTAATGGCTTTTATCACATTGAACAACAGACTCTCGTTACTTTTTTTTCTTTTTTTGGTTGAAGGTTTAACGACCACCGTGAGCAACTCAATAGGCTATAAGCAGTCGCTCGTCTCTAATTTAGGGTCACTGGTTCCAGGGAAGGGAGAGAGCCAGTGCCGTAAGACAAACACAACATCCATGCCTCACCGGGATTCGAACCCGGACCCCTTTCGGACGAATGATCAGAAGCCATCGCTTAGACCACTGCTCCACCGGGACGGCCTCGTAACTTACGCCGATTGCAATGAGGTATTGTTACGTTCTTGTAAAACGTGATGAAATAGCGTTCGGCGATAGCTTAATGAAATATACTGTTGAGTACCAATGAAATTAAGTATTTTTGCGGCGTCACTTCATGAAGACAGCATTGAAAAATCAGGTTGCATTAATGGCTTTGTCTGCTTCCGTTGCCCATTTTCGTTGCATCGAAATTTTTTACTTGAGATTTACTTTACTGCTGTCGGGGAAGATTCATAGCGTCAAAAAATACCAAAAGTTTATGTCTGAAAAAAGATACGTAAAATATTCTTATCGCATCTTATTTTTGTTCACTTTGAAGGAGAAACGGTTTTCAGTTTTGAACCATCACAGCAAGAGGGCCTTTAGTGCAGTACAGGTAGACGTCTCTTCCCTAAAACATTCTACAGCTGCTTTTCGGACTCGTCGTGCTACTTAACAGACCTCCTTGAGCACGTGTGCCGGAACACGTGATCCGTAACAAGCACGTAAAACACACACCCCTCTAGGGAGGGCAGCCAGCCAAGATTTTAACGAGCATTCTACCGTTGTATGGACGAAGAGAGCGAGCGGCGTCTTTACGAAAAAGTGCCGTCCTTGTGACACCGAAAATACAAGAACGTGTGCACTGTAGGTGCATGAGAATTCAGCAAGAACTGCCAAAAGAGAAACATTTCTTCTTGGGGAAAGTAGTTTGTGTTAATTCACATTTTAAAGAGGAAAAAAAGGGGTTTTATTTAATTCACATTCGGCAAGTTTTAAGTGTGATTATTTTTCTGCCTGCCTACCCTTTCTTGTAATAACAAGATAGTAAAATCCCGCAATGCATTGATTATGATTCGCGTTCCAGCATAGCAGAAATCATTAATTACTCAAGTTATGCTGTGGAATAAATCTCGCTCCTGTGCCCTGACCTTTGCCCTTATTTCAATGATATTAAACAGAATTGGTTCAGTATACCTCCGGAACAACATACAGAAGTTTTGTCGCAATAGAAGCATTTTTAGTCAAGTTATGAGGATAATGGTTGTGAAATAAATCTCGCTCCTGTGCCCTCACCTTTGACCCCATTTCGATTATATTAAACAGAACCGGTTCAGTATACCTTCGGAACAACATACTAAAGTTTTGTCGCAATAGAAGCATTTTTAGTCAGGTTATGAGGATAATCGCTGTGGAATAAATCTTGCACCTTTGTCCCCATTTTTTTTTTTTTTTTTTTTGATTGGAGGTTTAACGACCACCGTGAGCAACTCAATGGGCTATAAGCAGTCGCCCGTCCCTAATTTAGGGCCACTGGTTCCAAGGAAGGGAGAGAGCCAGTGCCGAAAGACAAACACAACATCCATGCCTGACGGGATTCGAACCCGGACACCTTTGGGACGAATGATCAGAGGCCATCGCTTAGACCACTGCGCCACCGGGACGGCTGTCCCCATTTCGATGATATTATACAAAATTGGTTCAGTGTACTTCCGGAACTACATACTAAAGTTTTGTCGCATTAGAAGAATTTTTTTACGCTTTCCAACCGTGGCCGCCCCGGTGGCGCAGTGGTCTAAGGCGCTGGCTTCTGATCATTCGTCCGTAAGGGGTCCGGGTTCGAATCCCGGTCAGGCATGGATGTTGTGTTTGTCTTACGGCACTGGCTCTCTCCCTTCCCTGGAACCAGTGGCCCTAAATTAGGGACGGACGACTGCTTATAGCCCATTGAGTTGCTCACGGTGGTCGTTAAACCTCCAATCAAAAAAAAAAAAAAAAAAAAAAAACGCTTTCCAACCGTAGGTTGAAGAAGCGTATATGCTCCAGATTTGTCCGTCCTTCTTTCTGTCCGCACGATAACTCGCGTAAAAATAGGTCGATTTTGATAAAATTTTAGTATGTGGTAGGGGACCACCTGGGGACGAACCCTGTTGAAAATGGGCGAAATTGGGTCAAACGTCAGAACATAGGAGCGGGATCCATTCGATTGCCCTTATGCGTCATAACTTGAGTGAGAATGGTTCGATTTCGATGAAAAGTTGGTATGTGGTAGGGAACCTCCCGGGAACAAACCCTATTGAAAATTGAGGAAATGGGATCAAAGGTCAGGACATGGGAGTGGGATCCATTCCATTGCCCTCATGCATTATAACTTACGTAAAAATGCTTCGATTGCGACAAAACTTTATCATGTTGTTCCCGAAGTATACTGAACCGGTTCTGTTTAATAACATTGAAATGGGGTCAAAGGTCAGGACACAGGAGCGAGATTTACTCCACAGCTATTATCCTTATAACTTGACTAAAAATGCTTCTATTGAGACAAAACTTTAGTATGTTGTTCCGGAGGTATACTGAACCGATTCTGTTGAATATCATCGGAATGGTGTCAAAGGTCAGGGCTCAGGAGCGATATTTATTCCACAGCCATTATCCTCATAACTTGAGTAATAACTTGAATAATGATTTCTGGTACGTTGGAAAGCGTATCATAATCAATGCACTGCATGATTTTACTAACTTGTTGACTCTTGCAGATGCGTTTGAAACATGCATAAAACAGTCAGTAAGGTTATGTCATGCAAATTAGGGACGACAGTTTCAATACTTTCTTTAAGTAAATGAGTATATTATACGTTCCTATAATACATTTGTTTAATTTCCATATAACCCAAGGCACCCACTGCGGGGAGACTTTTTGAGCGCCCTGTACATATAGTTCGAAGCAGATTTGTCCGGGTCAAAAATGTTTGACCCGTTTCGAACTCTGGTGCGAGTCACACAGTGTCTCATGCAATAGGTGTGATTGAATAAAAGAAAAGAGTAAATATATGGTTTTAAGTAAATATATAGAAAAAAATTAGAAATATTTATTGATATTTTATTATAGTACGATTTTTGAACTGTTGTTTTTTCTCGCACAAAATTTGGCGTTTCTTTATTGCTTGCAGATTTTCTTGTGATTACGTGCATCATAATAACAACAAAAAAAAAAAAAAGGTTTACTAATTCCTGACGTTGAGTGCTATCAGTGTTGCTATCCTCTAAAGTTGCAATTATAGTACGATTTTTCAAAAACTATAGTATTTTTATAAAAAATGTCGTACATAAAAAAACAAAAGAAGGTAAGATAACGAATCAACTCCTTAATGCTCTTTCATGATTAAAGAACGTAGAAAAAGTTGTTCCACCATTTATTTATTTTTTGATAAAAAATTTGCTTACTTTTTGTTGTTTATAGGCATTTAAGACTAATTTTATTACGAATGTTTTAAATTTAAAATGTTGAGACTTATTTCTTTATTTAAAATTTTTAAACGGGAATTAACATACTAATTTTTTTTATATGTCGGTACGGGGAAGGCCTACTATCTACAATTAGACATTCTGCATCTGGTTTGTTGCGTTTCCGCATTCCTGTTTAGAAATGTTGCTCAATTGCGCTCTAAATTAACCTGTGCCCAGGTAGCAATTTTCACAAGAAACAACAGCTTTGATTCTACTTGGCTAAGAAATCATGGGAGAAAAATACATGTAGAAATGAGCCTACCCAAATAGCACAGACTTGAAATTTAACGTAAGCCCAACACTGAGCCACCGTCTTCTCTTCCTAAAAGACGGTGTCTCAGTGTTGGGCCTACTTTAAATTGCAAGTCTTGCGCTACCTGGGTAAGGTCTTCAATAGGACAGATAACAAGGTTATAGCACGTTACACCATATTTATGTGACGTAAAAGACTCGCATTTGTTCAAAGTACAATGAGCTAAATTATAGTACATATACTATAATTATAGTACGGTTCGCAACACTGAACGCTACTTAGGTGAGCGCGTTTTTCGGCGATTGTTTTGTAATGCTATTTACGACCCACCGGTGAGTCGTTTAAAGATATATACATAAAGTGACTGATATCCACTACAGATTTATGTATGAAACTTTTTACCTTTTTTTCCTCCTCTGAAAAATGTAGAAATTAACGCATTACGACCCACGGGTGGGTCGTAACTGTTTCATACAGTGTTGTACGACACACCGGTGGGTCGTTTAAAGATATATACATAAAGTGACTAATATCCACTACAGATTTATGTATAGACACTTTTTTTTCCTCATCTGAAAAATGTAGAAGTTAACGCGTTACGACCCACCCGTGGGTCGTAACTGTTTTAATATGGTGCTGTACGACACACCGGTGGGTCGTTTAAAGATATATGCATAAAGTGACTGCCACTACAGATTTATGTATATAAACTTTGTTTTTTCCTCCTCTGTAAAATGTTAAGGCGTTACGACCCACCCGTGGGTTGTAACGCAGCGAACGTGTTAATTTATGAACCGTAAAATATGATTGAGGGGTCCTGCCACCATCACCGTTAAACCCACGCTTGGCGCTTCCCTCGGTGTGAAAACCATTTATGGAGAAAAACTGATATGATTGCATAATAATTCTGCTTCCACTGTTCAAACCGCAAGTAAATAAAAGAGCAATTATTAAGTTATTTAAGGAAAACTAAAATTTATGAACCCTCAGAGTAAGCTACATAACAGAACTCAGGGATCCCAACAGATCACTGTAAGTCCCTCTTTTTAGCACTTCTTTTGTAGAAAAGATCGTGGCAACACATTTGAGGTCACAGTGAACGTGAGGTATAAATGTATGAAATAAGAACGACAGATAAAAAAGTACGAGATAGCAGTTGCTGGTGTGGCGGATGTATGTATAGATGTTCGACTGTTAAGTTAAAGCTGAAATTACGTTACATTTGGAAGTGCAATGTTGTTTCTTTGACTTAGTGCTGGAATAAAGAACGAATTACAGTAAGCCTGACTTCTATTTTATGTTTCGTCTGGCCAAAAAAACTTAATTAGGAACTATTGCATCGTATTTTATTTAGTTTCAACATCCTTACTCATGGTTTAGACATAACGTAGAACCAATCTTGCTCACGAAAAATAAATTACGTTATCTTATATATAAAACACAAAACGTCTGTTTGTCTGAAGCAGCAAAAACTCTCGAACGCCGAACTGTGGCATCATGAAATTAGCAGAGCTTATTAATACTGGAATTTCTAGGTCAACGCAGCTATTTTAAGATGTCTACGTTGTACCGTTCGCGAGTTATGAATTAATTAATAAGCTAATCAATAAAGTCAGCGTCGTTTGCTACGTCATCGTTATCTGAAAGCACGTGACTGCATTCATCGCCGCGGCACATCCACGGGTGTTTCTATTCTTGGAGAACTCTGCATAAAAAATTGCAAAAACGAACTTTGCGAAATCATAACAAAACGGGCTGAAATTTTTATCAACCCCATGAATTGGTAATAAGAGGAGTCCCTCAAAATTTCACCGGAATCCGATATGAACTTTTTAAAATAGGCATGGAATTTTTAATTCATCGGTAAACAGAAATATATACGCAGAAACGGTTAATAAAAATTTGACGGCTAATTTAAAAAGTTATTTACCGATTCAGGCAAAATTTGGAGGTCATGTTCCTTTAACGATTTATGGTGTTCATTAAAATTTCAGCCAGTTTCATAAAATGTTCGAAAAGATACGTTTTTAACTTTTTTATCCGAGAGATTCGACCCTCAAAGACGTTTGAAACTGAAAGTATGTGGTGCATTTGATTACTGCACTAGCTTTACTACCCGGCTTTGCCAGCGTCCAGGAGACACAGCATTAGATATAAAGCAAGTAGACTTTTCCCCCTCCAGTTTTCTTCGCCTGATGATGCCCGTGTGAAAGATCTTGTGTGTTTTTAGCCTTGTATATATTTTAATCTTTAAATTTTAAAGAATTTAAACTAAGGCATGTGTGCCCTGTAGTATCGTGCTAACACCAGCAAATGATATTCTTTTAGTACGAAATATTTCTTCTACTTTGCCGTTTTTTGTTTTTGGATTTTTTGGACACCCCATAATTTTGGGCTTATTGAAGCCAGGAACAAAAGATTACTGGAAACATCAAACAAACTCGTTGTCAAAGTTCCTCGCGGAATCTGCGATGTTGAAATTCAGCAGTCTGACTGCGTTACCACAATATAAAAACTGGAAACCTAGATTACGCATGGCTGGCTTACCCATGTCATTCCCAAGATTAATGGCATGCACACCCAGAAGTGTGCGCTTACAGAACTGCACCCACTATTCCCTTGATGCAGAAAGATCCGATTTTCGTTTCGCCGCTTTTTTTTTGTTTTTTTGTTTTTTTGTTTTTTGTTTCACGCCGTGTTGCATCGCTAAAAGGTGTTCGTGTGTTCAGAGTACTTTCCCACTTGCGTTAAATTGGCATTTATTGACATCAACATTCTGACCGCCGCACATATGGTGTTTTCGTGATGACCTCAGTACTCTTCCAGTGCTTCCTAATGCATTTAAACTGCTCTTCAGCGAAGCTCTCTAAATAAATGAAACTTAACCCTTAGTGCGCGGTAGACGGCGACTGCGAGTCTGAAACGGAAGAGACCGCAGCGAAAATAAATAAATAAATAAATAAATAACGATGAATAAATAAAATAAACGAAATGAAGGGCAGATGTTTGCACTGCCGCTCAGTCGAATGCCCAGTGGAAAACTTCCGCATCAGGCTCACAGCGAAAACGATATTCATTGTCACGTAGCGGAATCCTTCTGCTTGCACTGCCTAACAAAGGATTACCGTAATGAATTACATTTCACCAGTTGTCTCTCCCACGCATTATTCACAAGCCGAGGGCACATGATATCACACTTCACCTGTTCGAGAAACTCAATGAAAAGATTCCAAATAATTGGTAAAGATATAAAGAACGTGTGGATGCTAAAATATGAAGTTAACAACTCTTCATTTTTCCCACCCCCACATAAAGAGTAGATTAGTGGCGTTTCTTGGGTCCGAGACCTGAGCTATCTTACCCCCCCTCCCCCTTACCCAGTACTATTTTTTTTTCTTAAATTGCGAAGTTTAATTTTTAATTGGTAAGTAATAGAAGTTACTTTTTTTTCTAAATTTTAGGTACATGCCATTTCTAACATGATACCAAATAATTATGAGGATTAGAGTTTGAACACTTTATTTGTACATGAACTCCATTCTTCTTTCCTTTTGTTGTGGGAACTTGAGTGTTACGTTTTCATAAAATGCTTCTTTTGAGTACTTTTTCATATTTAAAAAGAATGTTTTTCTCTATTGACTAAACAGCCAAGTTTTTCGAATGTGCATGTCCTTGTGTTGCTCTAAGATATATCTTTGATTCTTTTTAATGCTGAAAACCTTCTTTCGGCAGTTGCAGTTGTTGATGGAAAGTTTAATATGAGGTCTGCTAATTTGTACACCTCACTAAACACTATGTCCAATTTATTCAACTTTATGTAACACGTAATGTCTCTTACTGATTTGTTTTTGTATTCACCAACGGAATAAATCACCTTCAGTTCATTTTTTTAGTCGAGCTGTATCAAGATTTGAAGCATAGAGTTCTTTAAATTCTGACAGTAGAAGTTCAGGGAAGCTTTCACAAAATTTATCAAAACAGTTCGAATCCAACAAAGCCACAAAGTTGAGATATAATATATCTGATTTTAATTCATTGACACTTCACAAAAACTGAAACAACTCTCGCGAAACACTTGTGGGCGGGAGTATGCGAGTGATTGAGATAGTCTAAGACTTCTTTTTCTGAGCGAACCGTTGTCCAAAGCAATGGCCCATTCCCCTCCACCAGCTGATTCATGTTGTCATGGAAACGCTAGCAGGCGACCGTACACAAAGTTTTCAGAACTGCGAAGCCTCCGGAAGAGCTGCTTTCGTTATGCCGTTGGTTTTCGCTCGCCAGACTGAGTCAAAGTAGCGAATCCGCACACGTGTTTTCATCGCAGCGAAAGCATCGACATGTTTTAATACCGTTGATAATTGATTTTTATTTGTGTATATTTAATTCAGTTTTGTTTGTGCATTCTCTGGGCTTTGCAGCAAGCCTAGCTAGCCTCGAATATACGCCACTGGAGTAGATCCAAAATGGAAGAAAATTTTGTCTCACTCGCAAAACAAAGCGGTGCAATGCAGTAGCAGATCTACAAGTTAATGGGTGATTGCTCCGGTATGAAAAAACAGTGATTCTTCGTGGAGGACGGGCGAGCGCGCGCGCACTGTTGCATGCGCACAGCCGCATACACACAGCGCTTCCCCTTCCTGGTGTCGCACCACGTTGCCGTTAACAGTGTCTCGTGTATGTTATTGCATTTGGCTTTAATTATTATATTTATTATTATTATTTTACCCTCGTAACCATGGCACCAAAGCGTAAAAGTGATCGATCACGGTTGAAACTAAAAGGGGAAATAAAGTCATCGGAAAAAGGTGAAACGCCAACCAAAAATTGGAAAAGCGTTAGGCTACTATCGGTTAACGATCTGGACAATTTTAAAGTACACAGCGAAAATAATGGAGCATGTAAAAGGCTCTGTCCCGATGAAATCTACAATTATCACTAAGCAACGCAGTGGTTCAATTATCGAAATGGAAAGGCTGTTGATAATTTGGTTAGAGGATCACTTATTATTACTCGTATTATCATTATTACAATATATACACTATATTGACAAAAGTCGCAGGACACCCCTTTAAAAGCAAATGAACGGATACGCTGCGTTGTTAAGATGCGCCGTACAGTTGCAAACGGTATAAAAACAAACCTGCAGCTGACCGCGATCATATCGCACTGTGAAGTTGAGTGAAAATGTCGCTGCGGGAGAGAACTGACTTTGAGAAAGGAAAGATTGTTGGGTCTTATATTAGTGGGTTGTCCATAAGAGAAACCGAGAGCGTTTAAACATACCCAAGTAAACCGTTTTGGATGTACTGAATAAGTGGAAGACACATGGCGTGCCTGAAGCAGCAAAACGTACCGGCAGACAAAAAAAAAAAAAACAGTGATAGAGGACGTCGAAGCCTCAGTAGAGTCGTTACGGCTAATCGATGGAGTACTGCACAAGACTTCAGTGTACAGGTGAGTAAAAATGCTGGAATCTCGGTACGTACACGTACCATTCTCAGAGAACTTCATTCCATGGGTTACCGTGGTCGTGCGGCTGCTCATAAGCCTTTCATCCCCACTCGGAATGCTACTCGATGTTCAACATGGTGTAAAGAACAGTTATCGTGGACCGTAGAACAATGAAACGGGTCCTATAGCCTGATGAATCCAGATACACGATCCATCAGTCTGATGGCCGTGTGTGGGTATGGCGTCAGCCGGGGGAACGCTATTTACCAGAGTGTACTATTCCTACGGTCAAGTTTGGAGCTGGAAGTGTACTCGTGTGGGGGTGTTTTTCGTGGTACGGACCCGGCCCAATGATTATCGAGGACACATCTGGTAATCAGCACATCTACCTCGATATTCAGGATAATTATGCCCTACCAACTCTGTAGCAACACTATGGAAACGAGCTTTGTTGGTACCAGCAGGATAATGCACCGAGCCATAAAAGCAAGGACTGCTACATTGTGGTTTAACGATAATTCCGTATCGTGTGTGGACTGGCCAGCACAGAGCCCTGACCTTAATCCCATAGAGCACCTATGGGATGAATTACAACGCCGCATGAGAAATTTGGAACCAAGGCCTACCACTAAGCAACAATTAGCGGCAGCATTATGTACTGAATGGAAGCGTATACTTATCGCTGTGTTCCAAAACCTGGTCGAAAGCATGTCTAAAAGGGTCAGTGTATGCATTAAGGCTAAATGTGGACCGACACCGTACTAATGTATGTCAATAAATGCTATGTTGTGTTTCTCTTCTAGGTGTCCGGTGACTTTTGTCAATACAGTGTATGTGTATATATATCATCATCATCATCATTGTCAACCATTATCAATCCACTGCTGGACGAAGGTCTCCCCAAGTTTCCTCCACAACGGTCTGTCTTGTGCCAGTCTCCTCCATGTCACCCCTGCATACTTTCGAATTTCATCCACCCATCTCCCATGTGGTCTTCTTCTGGGTCTTTTCCTGTCCCTTGGAATCCAATCTAAAATTTCGGCTGTCCATCGATGATCTGTCCTTCTGGCAGTATGTCCAGCCCATTGCCATTTCAGGGATTTAACTCTGATCATGATGTCTTCCACTCTTGTCATTTTTCGGATCCACGAGTTCCTCTTCTTATCTCTCCTGGTTACACCAAGTATGCACCTCTCCATGCTACTTTGAGTTGTCTGCAGCCTTTGTATGTCTTTTTTAGTTAAGGTCCACGTCTCTGCACCATACGTAAGCACTGGAAGGATGCATTGATCAAACACTTTTCTTTTAAGACATAATGGCATATTGCTCTTGAAAATTATGCTGTTTCTTCCAAAAGCTCTCCAGGCAAGTTTTGTACGCCGATTAATTTCTTCATCAATGTGACCCTCACTTGATATCTGCTGTCCAAGATAAACATACGTGTCTGTTATCTCCAGCTTTTCTCCATCAATCGATAAATCTTCATTTCTTGTAAAAGCATTGAACATCACTTTTATCTTCTGAAAGTTCATTTTTAATCCCACTTCTTTACTCTTGTCAGCAAGTTCCTGGATCATACTCTGCAGCTCTGATGGGGTAGTTGCAAAAATGACTACGTCATCAGCAAAACGAAGGTGGGTTAGATAATCTCCATTAATCTTTATCCCCTTGTTTTCCCAGCTCAGCGACTGAAAAACACCCTCCAATGTGGCATTAAAGAGCTTCGGAGATATGGTGTCACCTTGTCTCACTCCCTTTCCAATTTTTACGTGTGTTGTATTTTCAAACAGCCTAATCTTTGCACTTGCATTTTCATAGATGTTATTAATAATATTAATGTATGCATCTTCAATACCGCAGGTTTTCAGAGCTATTGTAACTGCTGATGGTTTCACAGAATCAAAGGCTTTTTCATAATCGATAAAAGCCATGCACAATGGAAGTTCATATTCCCTCGCTCTTTCAATTAGTTCTCTCAGCACGTGGATATGATCTATTGTGCTGTAGCCACTCCTGAATCCAGCTTGTTCTCTCGGTTGAGCCATGTCCAGTGTTACCTTCAAGCGGTGTGAAAGAACTTTAGTGAAGATTTTATAAACTACTGATAGGAGGCTGATAGGTCTGTAGTTTCCGAGATCCTCAATGTCACCTTTCTTATGTAGCAGGATCATTGTAGCGGTGTTCCAATCCTCAGGAATCTTTCCTTCATTAAGGCATCGAGTGAAAATTTGGGCGAGTACTGTTTCGATTTCTCCACTTGCTTCTTGTATGATGTCTACAGTAATTCCATCTTCTCCTGGAGCTTTTCCTCGCTTCATGTTCTTGATTGCATGTGCAACTTCTGCTGGAAGGACTGGAGGAACTCTGGTACTGGTATCTTTCATGATGTCTGGAGTGCATATATCATCCCTTTCATATAATTTGGAGTAGAAATCTTTCACTCTTGTCAAAATTTCGCCTCTATTTCTTGTTACAGAACCATCTTCTTTTCTCAGTGCCATAATCTGTTTTCTTCCCTTACTGAGATGTCCCTTTGCTATCTTTAGGCTTTGGTTGTTTTCAATTGCTTTCCTCACTAGTTCACAGTTGAATTTCCTTACGTCTTCAGTGATACTTTTTCTTACTGTCTTGCATAGCTCTATATATTCCACTTTGGAAGTCACATCTTCTTTAGTTGTCCTCATCACTCTTCTTTTTTGCATCAGCATTTTGGTTTTTCCTGATAATTTGTTCACATGCAACTTGTTCTTAGACCCAGCTAATTTTGTTGCTGTTTCCATAAGAGCTTTAGTTACTTTTCTGTTAACTTCAGAGATGTCCACTTCTTCCAATGTTAGACCTTCTAAAGCAGAGAACCTGTTCTTCAGTTCCAACTTGAAGGTATTATGGTGTTTTTTAAGGTTGGTTATGTCAATAGATTTTGTTTGTCTTATGAGCTTGCCACGTTCAAGTTTAGTGTTGAGGTGCATCTTACATCTCACCAATCTATGGTCACTACCTGTGTTGAACTTGTTCAGCACACTGCAGTCTTCTATGACGAATTTTTTGTTACACATAATAAAATCAATTTCACTTGTCGTCCCATTTGGATGTCTCCATGTCCATTTCCTGTGTGGCTTTTTCTTGAAGAAGGAGTTCAAGATGAAAAACCCTTCTGCCTCTGCAAACTCAACGAGAGTATTTCCACGCTGGTTTCTGTTGCCGTGACCGAATTTACCTACTGAAGTTTCATTCTGTTGCCGTGACCGAATTTACCTACTGAAGTTTCATTCTGTTGCCGTTGCCCTATTTTTGCATTGAAATCTCCCATAATTATTTTCAAGTGCTGCTTACCTTTACTATTTAGATGACAAATTTCCTCATAAAATTCTTCAATTTCTTCTTCAGGATGACTTGTGGTGGGTGCATAAGTTTGAATAATCTGAGCCTGGTATCTTTTCGAGAGTTGGATAACAAGTCGTGCAGCTCTGTCAGAGGAACTTTCAACTTCTACAACTTTATCCTTCAGTTTCTTGTTTATTATAAATCCAACACCACTAGTTCTGCCAGTATCTGTCCCACGATAGTAGAAGAGATGTCCACTTTTCAGTTCGATGAGATCTTCTCCTTTTCTCTTTACCTCACTTAGCTCCACGATGTCCCACTTGATCCTTTGTAGTTCCTCTTCCAATTCAAGAAGCCTTGAATCAGAAGATAGGGAGCGTCCATTGTAAGTAGCCAAGGTCAGCATCAGATGGCAGCCTAGTCCGGTCCTTCGGGGATTCTTAGCACCCTCTGCCTTCATGTCACACTGGCCGCTGCCTTGGCCAGGTACATTCCAGCTGCCGGAGACTGAGGGCCAAGATTTAAGTTGTGGAATCATTTTGGAGGGGTTTGGCCATAACTCACCACGCTGGCCAAGCGGGTTGGTGAGTGTGGAATAGCATTTCCTCTGATCCCGATGGTATAGTTATACCGCTATTGGCGGTAGTCAGAGCCCCTTTAGTAGGAACAGGATGCACCACGAGAAGGCGGGGTTGACATTTGTCAAGGAAAGGCTGTGATGTTACGCATCACCTGACCTTGTATATATATATATATAAGTACATTTGACTAACTGACGTTAGATACGAACAGTACCTAACTGTTCTGACTTACGTACAAATTCGACCTTCAGACTTAGAAAGAGAACTCGTTCGTAACCGGGGACGCCTGTGTACACCTTTGACAGCTGCCCGAATTCCAAACATTAGGGATTTTAGTCCTCCATTACGAAACTGATTTTATGATTGATTGATTGTTGCTATCATCTGTGTTCAATAACAGTTTGGAGCTGTTGTTTTGCCCAAGCAATACTGTACATACATTGCTGCACCCAGTTGGAGTGGCTCAGCGGCCTGAACCCCTTTTATAAAGTACACCAGTGCAGTTTGGCCCATCTTATTACAAATATTTTTCCATGTTGAAATGTATTATGTGTTTTAAGAAATAATTCATTTACCCCCCATTATGAGACCACAGAGATTTGTTTCCAGAATGCTAATGAATAAGCAAACAAGTTAACTCTTTTTCCTCCATATCGTAGCATTACTCATTTAATAATAAGGCATGACTGCTAGATTTACACACCCGTGCTGTCCTTCACATATTCTCGTGTGATAAATGTTCAAAACAATTACCAAAAGTAAAACGCATACGTAAAAGAAGTACACGGAATTTAACTTTTGCGCCCTTTTTTTATATTTTTAATTCTTGCTACGTAGTTTTACACTTTCGTTTTTTGTTTCAGCGAGCTCGCTAATACAGATCTGCACGGGCCCTGCAAGCCCGAGCCCATCCCGCGGGCTGGGTCGGGCTTTTTTTAGAGAACAATGCAACGGGTCAGGCCAAGTCGATTCATTCTTTTTAATGGTAAAGAAAGAAAGAAGTCGTGTTGCCGGATTTCCTCTTTTGTTTAACTGTTTTGTTGGCTTTACTTGTACTTCCATGTCATAGCCCAGGAAGTAATCACAAAAGCTAGGATAAAACCACTTTGGGTCTTGTTGACAACGAAAAGATTCGACCCGCAGTGAGTGTGTGAAGTGGCGGACGGGGTGTATGTGCGTATGTATTTGTTCGAGAGAGTGAAACGACATTCATTATCACCACACAACACCATTTTCGCTGACTTACACCTGAGACTTGGCTTTAACGTATTTTTATGTGCTGAAACCAAAAACCATGTTGGTTTTTGCCTATCACGCCAAATTTTTGCTCTGCCCTCTTTTGCCAAAAATTGGCAAAAAGAGAGTATTTTGGGGAGCTTTTTGCCATCTTCATGTGCTAGTGTACAGAGTCGAGGACCAATTAAGTGGTCCCAGACAATGCCGGCCCAAAGATTAACAGCAAAACGGTTTTGTGCTGCAGGTGGTCGTACACCATGGGGGTTCTCCACCGCCCATACTTGTCCGTTATGTGCATTGAAGCAACCTTGTCGTGTAAAGCACGCTTCGTCTGTGAACAGCACAGAAGCAGGAAATAGGGGTTCTGTCGCACTCTTCTGCAGGTCCCATTGCGCAAATGCAATGAGCTGAGGGTAATCCTCAGGGCTTAGTGTCTGAACGCGCTGCACATGATATGGATGCAATTGGTCTTCGTGCAGAACCCTCCATACGGTCATTGGGACAGACCGAGCCAATGGGCAATTGCTCGTGTACTGGCACTTGGAGTGTTTGCTGCATGAATTAACACATTCTCTTCGATGGCAGGAGTTCGTACCCATCGTTCCCGACACATGGCAGGCCTCTGGAAAGAACCAGTGTCGCATAACCTCTGATGCAGCCGTGCAAACACCTGGTGGTTCTGCACTCGTCTCATCGGGTACCGTTCCTGGTACAGTCGCACGGCGGCTCGTCCGTAGCAGTCCGTTGCTCCGTATACAAGGTGCATATCAGTCATTTCCGCGTTCGTCAACTCAGCCATCCTACTACCTCTGTGAGAGGTTTACAAATGTCGGTACCCTGAAAAAACGTACGAGCAGTCTCGCGCCCGAGCAACGTCATTTACCGCATGAAGATGTCGTTTCCGACCCTGCATTGCTATGTGATTCCGATTTGTCTTCGTGTAAGAAGTTTGTACACGCTTAGCTGAATCACCCTATATACACAAAAATAACCATAACAATAAAAATAATAATGATATCAAACACGTAAGGTCGGAAACCAGGAGCCATTCATCATGGAAAGATACTCCGACCCCTGACCGTGGTCCAGGTTTTATGCAGGTGTCGAATTAACTGCCTCAAAAATAAGGGTTAAGAATTTTGCAAAATTTAGGACTAGACACCTAGTCTTTCCTACCTGAACCAGAAATACCAAAAATTAAATATAAAATAGGAAATATTTTCGCATGGAATGGTATATGTACAAAATAAGCTGTCTATACATGCGATAAAAGCAAACCACGTCTTCAATAAGCAAATCAAAATCAATTTATTTACAAATTTTATTTATTTTGATTTGCTTATTGAAGACGTTGTTTGCTTTTATCGCATGTGTATAGACAGCTTATTTTGTACATATTAAATATAAAGACTTACCTTAAGTAAAGTAACCATGAACACCTTCATCTTAACTAACAGCAAACGAAACATTACAAAACAACTAAAAATACTTTTCTCCTCTTGCTTAAAAAATCATTATCCTTTGAAATATTGTCTATTCCATTTTGAAAATCTGTTGACTTCTTTTAATTTGGGAAAATCTTTTAAAATTAAGTTATGTAATATTGTCACATCTAATACTTTTGATTAACCATTTTTCGGGCTACAATTCGTTATATTTTCTTCCGAGTCGCCCCGGAGCATTTAACATAGCACCTGCTTACATCCATTAGTACACATGCATCTAGTTTTAGTCTTTTCTGGAATTTGACAGGGGTCGTCACAGGGTATCATTTGGTTCTTTTTGGATTCATGAACTGCGTTTGGGGAATCGACATGGCGTTTGTTCGTTTTCTTCCGTGTGATTTAGGATTAATATGTTTGAGGAACATGTTAGGGTTCGTTTTGGTTTGCTGTTAGTTAAGATATTGTTTATGGTTACTTTACTTAAGGTAAGCCTTTATATTTAAGTGTTGGTATTTCTGGTTCAGGTAGGAAAAACCAGGTGTCTAGTTCTAAATTTTGCTAAATTTTTAACCCTTATTTTGGAGATTGTTTTTCAGTTAATTCGACACCTGCATGAAACCTGGATCAGGATCGGCGGCCGGGGGTATCTTTCCCTGATGAGTGGCTCCCGGTTTCCGACCTTACGTGTTTACTATCATTATTATTTTTATTGTTACGGTTATTTTTGTTTATATATTTGTGACAGTTCGTATTTGGGTTTACGTTTGTTAGTTTATGGGAGGTTTGGGGGTTTCCTTCGTTGATTGTGAGTAAAATTTTGCTTATATGCAATATATGATATCTATGATCACATGTAGAGGATTTTAGGAAGGGAGTGTCTGACCCCAGGTTTTAAACAACCCTTAGAAATAGGAAGCTAGGAGATTTGGACTAGAGCACCCCATAGGAAAGTGACACGGAAGCGAAGTAGAAAGGGGGAGGAAGACGCCCTTATTTATTACCGGGGGGCCAGTACCCGGGGTCCGACGGCTTAACGTGTTCATCCGACGCACGGCGGATATTTAGTGGATCGAGCGTTCGTACCCGCGTGGGATCGAACCTGAGGCCCTTTCCGTGGCAGTCACGAACGTTGCCCACTCGGCCACCCGCGGCTATATATATATAATTTAAACTGCGAATTTTCAAGACATGGAAAAATAGAGAGGTAGTACAATGAAAGTTTAAAATGGGGAATATAAATGTGGTCCAAAGAAAAATAGCTTTTAAAGTTCATCCTTTCCTTACGCTTTTAACAATAAGCAGCTCGAAGAGAAGACTCTACTACTGCTAATGAAAGCTGTGTCTTTTCTTTTCTTTCTTGATTCTGCAAGATATGTGTTATTACGAGTCAATTAAATAATTGCAGAGGTCAAGTACGAAGGCCTCATAATGAGAAAAAAAAAGGTCAAATAGTTTCTGAAACACTGTAAGTATGGTAGGGAAAGTTGTTAAAAACTTGAATAAGAGCAGATGCATGTGGGCGGGTAGAATGCTGTTAACAAGCTATCCACATTCCTTTCCTTTTGCTAAACGAGCTGCACAAATTGAGTCAGTTCTTTTCCAGGAACAGTTCAGCAATCTTGGAAATCTCTAATTCTGTTTGTGATGGACTAGTGCTTGAATTCCGAAATTCTGATACTAGTAGGGCATGGGTGTCCTGGTTGCTTGTTTCTTTTGATTGAAAGTTCAACAACCACCGTGAGCAACTTAATGGGCTATAAATAAGCAGTTGCCCGTTCCTAATTTCGTGTTACTGGCTCCAGGGAAGGGAGAGAGCCAGTGCCGTAAGACAAACACAACATCCATGCCTCACGGGATTCGAACCCGGACCCTTTCTCGGACGAATGGTCATAAGCCACCGCTTAGAACGCTGCGCCACCCGGGTGGTTCTGCTTGCTTGTTGTCCTTCAAATCTGGTTCAATTTGCTCCGTCAGAGGCGTAGCGACGAGTTGGGGAAGGCTAGAGGGGAATTGCCCCCGGGTTACAGTCTATGGAGGTACACTAATTCCGCTTTCTTATGCCACATTAAGAATATTAGGGGGGGGGCATGGAGTTTGCAGCCGGGCCCAGTCTATATAAAGGGTGCGAAAATATTGGAAACATGTTGCAGCTAAAATTTGAAATGCGCCAGACAAGTAATTTTATAATGTGAAAACATACACGCCGCCCTGGTGACGTAGTGTTCTTAGCGGTGACTTCTGTCCATTCGTCTATGATGAGTCCGGGTTTGAATCCCCGTGAGACATGGGTGTTGTGTTTATCTTATGACACAGGCTCCTTCTCTGGGACCAGTAGCCCAAAATTAGGGACGGGCGACAACTTATAGCCCATGGAGTTGCTAACGGTAAGAATATTAGGAGGGCATGGAGGTTGCAGCCGGGCCCAGTCTATATAAAGGGTGCGAAAATATTGGAGACATGTTGCAGCTAAACTTGGAAATGCGCCAGACAAGTAATTTTATAATGTGAAAATATTCACGCCGCCGTAATGACGCAGTGTTCTCAGCGGTGACTTCTGCATGTCCATTCGTCTATGATGAGTTCGGGTTTGAATCCCCGTGAGACATGGGTGTTGTGTTTATCTTATGACACACGCTCCTTCTCTGGGACCAGTAGCCCAAAATTAGGGACGGGCGAGAACTTATAGCCAATGGAGTTGCTAACGGTAGTCGTTAACCCCCCCTCCCCAATACACTTTTCACATGAAGGAAATTTCATGGAACTGAATGTACACTTTTCTCATTTTTTTTTTTTTTTTTTCCGGAATTTATCGATCACCATGTGCAACTCAGTGGGCTGTAGAGAGCCGTTCGTTCCTTAATTTAAGGCAACTTGTTCGAGGGAAGGAGAAGAACTAGCGTCATCAGACAAATACGCCACGTATTCGTCACCGGGTGTCGAACCTGAGCCCATCTCTAGCAAATGGCCAGAAGCTAGCTCATGAGACCGCTCAGCCACCGGGGTGGCGATAAATTATCTATTTTTGTTCTTTTATTTTATATTTTGTTAGGAGCTATGCGGTTTTTGGTGCCCCTTGACTCCGCTCGGCACAGATTCATGAAATTCACTCCTTCTTTCCGCTCTTTAATATAGGCTTAATGTTTTTAAGGTTAATGTTTTTAAGTGTATTATCATATGAAATTGAATTTGCTTTGAATCAACTCTCGGAATATATTCAATACAAAAATAGAACAAACTTTTCTGGGGTAGGTGCTTGCCGATACGCAACTCACTTCCCTAAACCACTTTTTAATCGAATCGTCGGTGTTGCTAATTTCCAAGTGGCACAAATTTTTCTGTTGTTTACTGAAAATGCAACACCAGGGAAAACGTGTGCGATTGGACTTAAACTTGCAGGATGGGTAGGTCACGTGAGGAGGTGCAAATGATTACAAACGCAGTGCACATACAAATGATTTGTGCTAGCCACTTCCTGGTAACTATCTCGTAGGAGGCATAAAAGCATAACGCACAGGGCAATTTGCCATAGTCTTAGGTGGGTGTTAGACAAACCACCTCTCCATTTCTTTTTTCAGGTTGGCGTGAGACGTTGAGTACTGATTGATGCTCCGGCTTCCGGATGTGATTTTCTTGAGTTTAATTCTTTCCCGGTGGTGTCGACAGCTGGATGGTTGTGGTGTGCTGGGGGTGGCCCACCTGTGACGGTTGTCTCCCCCGTTTCCCCCTCCCCTCCCCCTGGACTGGTGCGGCAGTTTGCTTCGAAGATCAGCTCTCTCTCCCCCCTGTCTATACATTTTCTGTTCTCTTTCCTACTGAGTGCATTTACTCAAATCTCCTAGCTTCCAATTTTTAAGGGGAGTTTTAGACCTCTGGGCAGACACTCCCTTTCTAAAACTACTTCCGAAAAGTGCAAGTGAAAATCTGCCATAGTCGAATCGCGGGAACTCTGGCAGTAAGATAGTGGTAGTAACTGAGTATGCCCCACCGCAGCAGTGCCATACTCAGTGACTACCACTACCCGATGTGTTGGACTGCGGGAAGGTGGACTTTCCTTCCCTGACATTGCTGTTCTTGTTGGATGAAACGCGAGCACAGTGATGTGAATATGGCGTTAATGAGAAGAGGAAGGTCTGACACATCAACGTGAAGTGTCTGGAGCCCAGGGATGGAAGAACGTACGGGAAAACCGTCAATTCACCGTATGGCGTCGGCAGGCCGAACAGCCACGTTCCAAGGGTTAGCGCAATGATGGAGGTATGTATAAAATCAAGGTTTGCCTTCAAGTTCTGTCGGACGCCGTTTGTTTCAGAGAGGCCTTGTTCCCTCGCCGTCTGTCGCATCGACTTCCCTTGAGTTTAAACCACAGACGTCAGTGGCAGCGATGGGGCCAAGAACGCAGACACTGGCGTGATGAATGCAAGCGCGTAGTGTTTTTCGACAAGTCGTGGTTTAACCTGGTGAACGTATCCTTATACAGCAATACAGCTGTGAACGGCTGATGAAAGAATGCCTTATGCACCGTCGTACGAGGCCCGAACCGGGTGTTCTGGTGCGTGGTACTGTTGGGTTCCATTCACGTTCTGGTGTGTGGTGCTGTTGGGGTCCATTCACGTTTTGGTGTGTGATGCTGTTGGATTCCATTCACGTTCTGATGTGGGGTGCTGTTGGGTTCCGTTCACGTTCTGGTGTGTGGTGCTGTTGGGGTCCATTCACGTTTTGGTGTGTGATGCTGTTGGATTCCATTCACGTTCTGATGTGGGGTGCTGTTGGGTTCCGTTCACGTTCTGGTGTGTGGTGCTGTTGGGGTCCATTCACGTTTTGGTGTGTGATGCTGTTGGATTCCATTCACGTTCTGATGTGGGGTGCTGTTGGGTTCCGTTCACGTTCTGGTGTGTGGTACTGTTGAGTTCCATTCGCGTTCTGGTGTGTGGTGCTGTTGAGTTCCATTCACATTCTGGTGTGTAGTGCTGTTGAGTTTCATTCACGTTTTGGTGTGTGGTGCTGTTGGGTTCCATTCACGTTCTGGTGTGTGGTGCTGTTGGGTTCCATTCACATTCTGGTGTGTGGTGCTGTTGGGTTCCATTCACATTCTGGTGTGTGGTGCTGTTGGGTTCCATTCACGTTCTGGTGTGTGGTGCTGTTGGGTTCCATTCACGTTCTGGTGTGTGGTGCTGTTGGGTTCCATTCACGTCCCCGCCTACTATACATTGCAGAAACCATGACCAGCCATCGGTACATCACTGAAGTTGTGGAGGCTGAAGTGCTTCCATATCTGCAGACGGTTCCCAGTGCCATCTTTCAGCATAGCAATGCCCGATCACATGTGGTACAGAATGTCTTACTGCTCCTGGATGCCCGACATGGGTCACTTCTTCCTTGGCTAGCGGGTTCTCCTAATTTGTCGTCCATTCAACAAATGTGGAACATGGTCGCTCGACGTCTGGACTGTTAGGCTCCGCTGCGAGTTACCCAAGAAGAACTCTGAGTACGAATTAAGGCAGCATTAAATAATGACATTCAGAACCTCTTCCAATCGATGCCATACCGTATACGAGCCGTTATCGCTCTCGTGGTGGGTATACAAGGCGCTGAGCATTGTCTGTTCTACATCACTTGCAGGTCTTTACTTCTGATGACTTACGTCTTGTGTCATAAATTCTGTCCCCTATAAATCTCATTTCAATATCTCAGGTCTTTCTTGGTGTGGCATTCTCAACAGACAGTACTCTATATATCTTGCCCTCTGGAGCCAATTACCTTCACTATGCCACTTTGTTTCTTTGACCAAATATTTTTTTATTTCATTATTCTCTAAAGAGGAAATTCGGTCGTTATATTACATGGCGTCTCTATTGTCATCCTTCAGAAGAAGAAACGAAGGCCTCGAGAGCATAAATATCCATACTGCCGATTAAGTGCGCAATTTCCCCCATATCGCAGATTAAGTGCGCGATTTCCCTCATATCGCAACATTGCAGGTTAAGTGCTGCATTAGAAAGATTGTTAATGCTTTCAATAAAATCGTAATCAGCTGAGAGCGGGTCGCAAATAATTTGAAATATCCAGCGGTATAGCGCAAAAATGCAGGGGGCCAGCGAAAAATTATTTGAGCTTTTCTCTCAACAAAAATTAAGTCTACACACTTTCGATGATTTCCAATAGATCGTGACAACTTTTAATGATATTCATTAAATGGTATAATGATATAGTATATTCGTGCTGGTATATTAAAAGCACGTATCATAAATATAGTATCACCATCAACTAATCTCAATCCACTGCTAGATTGTGTCTCCAAGTCACCTAACTGTCTTGAGCAATTGCCTTCCACATAACTCCGGCATGCTTTAGAATCTTATCTGATATTCTTCCACGTGGTCTTCTTCTAGGTCTTTTCCTATCCATTAATATCTAGAATTTTCAGGTCTACCCAAGTCGCTTCCCAACTATCTTGAGCAATTGTCTCCCATATCACTCCGGCATGCTTTAGAATCTTATCTACTATTTTCCCACGTGGTCTTCTTCTGGATCTTTTCCTATCCTTTGGTGTGTAGTATAGTCAGATAATTCCAAGTCACTTCCCAACTGTCTTGAGCAATTGTCTTCCACATCACTCCGGCAGGCTTTAGAATCTTATCTGCTATTCTCACACGTGGTCTTCTTCTGGGTCTTTCCTTGTCCCTTTGGTATCTAATACAGTCAGGTCTTTCCAAGTCACTCCCCAGCTGTCTTGAGCAATTGTTTTCCACACTACTCTGTCATTCTTTAGAATATTTTTTATCTACGTACTATTCTCCCACGTGGTCTTCTTCTGGGTCTTTTTTTGTCCCTTGGTATCTAATACAGTCAGGTCTGTTCAAGTCACTTCCTAACTGTCTTGAGCAATTGTCTTCCACATAACTGCGGCATGCTTTAGAATCTTATCTGCTATTCTCCCACGTGGCCTTCTTCTGGGTTTTTCCTTGTCACTTAGTATCTAGTACAGTCGCGTCTCTCCAAGTCACTTCCCAGCTATCTTGAGCAATTGTCTTCCACACCACTCAGGCATGCTTTAGAATCTTTTTTATCTATGTACTATTCTCCCACGTGGTCTTCCTCTGGATCTTTTCCCGCCCTTTGGTATTTAGTATAGTCAGGGTTTGCACTGTCCTTGTAATCCTGAAAAACCTCTGGAATTTGATTTCCCCTTTTCCTGGTCTGGAAAGTCCTTGATTTTTCATAATTTTGTAAAAGGTCCTGGAATTGTTTCTTGCAATGACAAAAAAAATTTAAAATGTTTGGATTGATCGCATGATTTTGTTCTAGCTCCCTGTAGCATCTGCTCGCCACCTCTCAATGAAGGCAGTCTTCAGTTCATGAAGAGTCAACGGAGGCGTCACCTGGCTGCAAGTTCGTTCTAGGCTAGCTCAATTGTATTTAAGTGAGGGAGGAGCATGCTGGCCACTTCATAAAGCTCAATTCCCTACTCTTGAAGTATTTTGTCCACTAACCGAGCTCTGTGAGAACGAGAATTTTCGTCCATGAGAAGTAACGAATCACGAACGGCTGCAGCATACAACACGATAATTGGTCTGAGGTTCTCGTCTGTCTGTCTCTGGGCCGTCAGACTGCCGTTTCGGATGACGTACAGGTCCGTACGTCCACCAATACTTACGCCTGCCCAGACCATCAATACATGTTCGCTGTAATATGATATTTCTTGCACAAAAGCTGGGTTATTTCGTGTGCCGGGTTCCTTCTAGATAAGAACTCGTGGATTGTCAGATTCCAGATTGAATCTCGGCTCGTCAGAGAAGGGAACTTGACTCCACTCGTCCTCAACCACGATGCTTCTGAGCCCTGTTTATACGGGCCGTGCGGTTAAAAGGACACACACACCAATGGTCTACGCGTTTAAAGGTCACCTTCGTGAAGGCAGTTGTGGTTTGAGTTAGCAACCACTCTCCGCAATCGCCTTCACCAAGGTGGCCTTCGTGCATGTATGACAACCTGCGTCCTGCTGACACGAGATGCTCTCGCTGGAGCTGAGTAGCATTTTGCCGCCTGTTCCGACGGGCTATTAATAACATACATACAATGGTCGCCCCTTGCTGTAGTTGCTCGTAGACAGTCATGACTTTGCCTCCTTCGAAAACTTGTCCACAGTCGGGAAATTACACTTCGTGGCACTCCAAGGGCTTCTGCTACTACCCGCTGTGTTTGACTTGCTTCCAGCCTGCCAGTAGCTCTCCACGGTAAATTCCGGTAAATCATGCTATTGACATATCATTCGAACAGAAGACTTCAAGAAACGAAATGTCACGATAAACGCGGAAGAATATAGAAGAATGAACGCGAAAAACCTTTTTTTTTTTATCCCAATTTGTTGTTTATGCATTCTGACGTCGCGCACACTAATTTTAATAAGGTATTATAATGAAGTAAATTCCTCCGTCATTTTTGTCCAAGCCGTGCATCGAACCCGGGTCCCCCTCACTCCGGAATCAGTCACTCTCCCAACTGAGCTACGCGGACGTATGCTCTCGCTGCTATCTGCCTTTATCTCATGTGCGTCCTGCGGTGCAGGTAAGTCACAGTGTGCATGATTCGGCTGTTTACGCCACACTTGACTTGATTTTGCCACGTTTCGGAAAGATGTCACACAATTGGCTTGCATAATGTCTTCAAAGTCACATGCTCCCGTAATTATTTTGAACAGTGTTTTTTCAACATGTTTATGGAAGTGTTATTATTCAATAATTGTCATTGTGTAAGTTATTTTCTTGTTAACGCAAAGGAAAACTACCACCTTCACGTGAAAATTGCCTGCATCATAAATGTAATCGTGGTCCGTACACTCCTCGAAAGCCTTGAAAAGTTCTCGAGAAAGAAGAGTTCATTTTCAAGTCCTTAAAAACACTTGAAGAAGATTTTGTTTTGTTTACGGTTTCCAACCGTGGGTTGAAGAAGCGTATATGCTCCAGCTTTGTCCGTCTGTCTGTCCGTCCACACAATAACTCGTGTAAAAATGGTTCAATTTCGATGAAATTTTAGTATGTGGTAGGGGGCAACCTGGGAAGGAACTCTATTGAAAATGAACGAAATCTGGTCAAAGGTCAAGACATAGGAGCGGGATCCATTCCATTGCCCTCATGCGTCATAACTTACGTAAAAATGCTTCAATTGCGACAAAACTTCATCACGTTGTCTTGGAGATATACTGAACCTGTTCTGTTTAATATTAGCGAGATTTATTCCACAGCCATTATCCTCATAACTTGACTAAAAATGCTTCTATTGCGACAAAGCTTTAGTATGTTGTTCCGGAGGTATACTGAACTAATTATGTTTAATATCATCGAAATGGGGTCTAAAGGTCAGGGCACAGGAGCGAGATTTGTTCCTCAGCCATTATTCTCATAACTTAGCAATAACATGAGTAATGATTTCTGATACGTTTGTTTTTTTTTTGTTTTTTTTTTATTGGAGGTTTAACGACCACCGTGAGCAACTCAATGGGCTATATAAGCAGTCGCCCGTCCCTAATTTAGGGTCACTGGTTCCAGGGAAGGGAGAGAGCCAGTGCCGTTAGACAAACACAACATCCATGCCCCACTGGGATTCGAACCCGGACCCCTTACGGATGAATGATCAGAGGCCAGCGCCTTAGACCACTGCGCCACCGGGACGGCTTCTGGTACGTTGGAAAGCATATAATCAATGCATTGCATGATTTTACTAACTTGTTTTTAAGTAATGATATGAAAGAGCATGTGTGTGTAAAAGAATTTTTTGTGGTGAAAAGTTGTATAGGAGATTTCTGTGTAGTTCTGATAAAAACTCCAAGCTGATCGAATAGCTCAGAACTTGCGTTCAACTCAGTGGAAGCGCGTGAAGAGTTGGTACCTTGTCTATGACATCATTTCGGTGTAAAACGTCAGCCATGGGAGTGAAATAAGTGGAATGATGTGTTTGCGAATCGTGATGGGCTTCTGTTGACTGGAGTTAAGGACGAATTTTTGCCGAAGGGTGAATACAAAAATAATGTACACTTTCAAAATATTCCACAAACTAAAATGATTTCGAAAAACATCAAAACAGATTTCGCAATTCAAAGTTAATAAAGTTAAACTAACAGGGGCGTAGGAAATAACTGGCACGCCATTGAAGGTGCGCCCGTCCCAGCTCAGTTGAATGGTTTGAATTTACTAAAATACCTACCGACCGACAGCACATATAACGAAGTGAATTTCTCCGTCATTTTTATCCGCGCCAGGATTCGAACCCGGGTCCCCTCATTCCGGAATAAAGTGCTCTACCAATTGAGCTACGCGGACATTTTATTCTGATTCCTATCTGCCTTTATGTCGTGTGCGTCCTTCTGGCAGGTACGTCACATCATCTCCCCCTTATTTTTTTTTTCGAAGTGCTGCTTTATATTTTTCCTATCTCGCGGTGTGGAAATAACATCACACCATTCCGAGATTGTGAACGGTCGGGTCATCCGGATAGTTCGGGCGCCATTATAACGAAGTGAATTTCTCCGTCATTTTTATCCGCGCCAGGATTCGAACCCGGGTCCCCTCATTCCGGAATAAAGTGCTCTACCAATTGAGCTACGTGGACATTTTATTCTGATTCCTATCTGCCTTTATGTCGTGTGCGTCCTTCTGGCAGGTACGTCACATCTCCTCACACACACATATGATAATTTGGTTTTAAAAAGTCCTTGAAAAGTGCTTAAATTTATTTTGCTTGGAAGAGCACGAACCTTGGTCATTAATGCGTAGTACTACATTAAATTAATCAGAAAGGAAAGCGCAATGCTCTTTCAAATAGCTTTTTAAAGAAACAAACGTAGTAAAAATCACATCTTCTGTAGATGATCTTAATATTTTTGCTCTATTGGCAGCTGGCAATATTATGGAGTAATATATATATATAGAAAAAAAAAAAAAAAAAAAAAACAGCCTCTCTGTCTGAGTACAAGTACCAGGAAGGATTGGTTTGAACTTCCTGTAACTACTCCGCCCCATTCTTTTCTCCCTCGTTCTGTTCCCTCCGTTTTAATTCCTGTTACGACACAATGAGACAATGCACAGCCTTAGGGCTTGGTTTTAGTTTTGTTTCAACGGTAGTGAGTGTTAGTCTCTCTCTTAGTCCTCAAAACCAGTTTGTTCTACAGTACATCTGTGACCTTTAAGGCAGTATTTCAGTTGTAACAGCAAGAATAGGAAATGCATTACAGTTGTTGAAAAATGCATGATGGAAGCACAAACCTTGCGCTGGGTTGAGATTAAAATACCGTGTCATCATCATGATCATCATCAACCATTATCAATCCACTGCTGGACGAAGGTCTCCCCAAGTTTCTTCCACAATGGTCTGTCTTGTTCCAGTCTCCTCCTTGTTACTCCCGCATACTTTCGAATTTCATCCACCCATCTCCCATGCGGTCTTCTTCTGGGTCTTTTCCTGTACCTTGGAATCCAGTCTAAAATTTAAGTTGTCCGTTGATGGTCTGTCCTTCTGGCAATATGTCCAGCCCATTGCCATTTCTGGGATTTGACTCTGATCATGATGCCTCCCACTCTTGTCATTTTTCTGATCCACAAGTTCTTCTTCTTATCTCTCCAAGCACGCACATCTCCATGTTTCTTTGAGTTGTCTGCAGTCTTTGTATGTCTGTTTTAGTTAAGGTCCATGTCTCTGCTCCATATTTAACCACTAGAAGGATGCATTGATTAAACACTTTTCTTTTAAGACATAATGGCATATTGCTCTGGAAAACCTAGCTCAAATCTCCTCGCTTCCTATTTCTAAGGGTTGTTTAAAACCTGGGGTCAGACACTCCCTTCCTAAAATCCTCTACATATATGATCCGATCTTAACACAACTCGAACGACTAATCAGAAACCTGTACCTCTGACCACTCTACCACAGGGCGTCACTTTACTTTTTTTCAGGAACTGCTTTTTGACGAGGATTTCGAAAAAAAAAAAAAAAAAGAAAAGAACGACTTGTCAATATTTTTGCAAGACCGTTCCGGTTTTTTTTTTTTTTTCAATAAAATGGCTTGCGAAAGTCTTTTTTCTTTCTAGAGATACTTTATACAAGGCCGGTCACAAAGTCAAGAGAAAAATTCCCTGGCATATGATACAGATGGACTTGAAGACAAAAAAAAAAAAAAAAATTTAGCGCAGTGAAACTAATTGCCTTCGCAAGTAAAAAAAACTCTTAAGAAAAACAGGGAGAGAAAACAAACTCAATGGCTCAGTGGAACGTCTGCTGCATAAATTAGGAATATTAGTGTTAGAAGAAATAAAATATAAAGAAAAACACACACCGCAGCGTGTTGATGACAAACTACAGACGCTGCTTTTGGGAAGTCTGCCAGATGTAATTTGATGCTCTGAGAACCAGCAGCACATGTGTCTCAAGCGAAGTGCTCTCTCCGAAGGTAAACAAGTTGCACACGCCGTGCACTTAAGTTTTTAGTGAATAAATGATCAAGGATGAAAAATTAATGGCAATAAAATAAACCGCAAATTCTGAATTTTGCAATTACAGTCAATTATACACATTGTTTCAAACAAGCTTTTCAGATTAGGAGTATTTTTAGAAGGGCTTGCCATTGATGTAGCATAGTGTTGCTGTTATCAGGTGATTCTATGCACATGACGTGACAGCATGAGCAAATTAATTATAACAGTTACATAGATGTAACGGGCAGATGGATGCCAAATTAATCAAGCAAGTAGACATGCCTCAGAAAACTTGAAAATTACATCGTCCTTGAAAGGGAATCGAACCCGCATCTCTCGATTTATGTTCCAGTATGTTACCGTTAAACCACCCAAAACAAGGAACCTTCAAGCACGCCGCTAAGAAGAAGGATCATACACAGTCGAGTCACATTATTGTGACCACTCCTACTTTTGACGTCAACAGCGCGTAGCCAATGAAAGAAGGCACGTGTCGTGAGCTGGCTTGGAGGGTATATAAAGTGTGCTGTAGGCATTCTGAGAACATGGGCCGCGGGTGGCCTAGTGGGCAACGTTCGTGACTGCCACGAAAAGGGCCTCAGGTTCGATCCTAGGCAGGTACGAACGCTCGATCCACTAAATATTCGCCGTGCGTCGGATGGGCACGTTAAGCCGTCGGACCCCGGGGACTGCCCCCCCGGTAATAAATAAGGGCGTCTTCCACCCCCTTTCTACTTCGCTTCCGTATCACGTTCCTATCGGGCACTCTAGCCCAAATCTCCTAGCTTCCTATTTCTAAGGGCTGTTTAAGACCTGGGGTCAGACACTCCCTTCCTAAAATCCTCTACATATGATCTGATCTGAGAACATATCACTCGTTGCTGTCATGGATAAAAGGAGCGATTTATCAGATTTGCAAAAAGGGATGATTATCGGCTTTCGGGCCAAGGGTGGCAGTATTTCTGAAACAGCGCAGTTTGTGAACTGTTCGCGTGCTGCTGTAGTTAAAGTGTATCGTGATTGGAGAAATGGCACCATTGCGAATGAACGACATGGAAACTGCGGAGCACAACTTGTCATTCATGTGAGAGGTGAGCGTCGGCCTCAAAGGTGCGTGGGGACCGATCGACACGCTACAATGGAGCAACTCACTGGCCGAATGAACCAGGGGGCTACCCGAAGTGTGTCTAAAACGACAGTTCAGCGAACCCTACTGCGTATGGCAAAATCCTTGGCAAAGGATTGTTTTCTCCGACGAGTCACGTTTTCTGCTCCATCGAATGGATAGACGTTGGCGTATAAGGTGAGAAACATCCGAGAACAAACGCTCTTCAACCATTGCTGGAAGAACACAAGCTAGTGGGGAGCAGCGTTATGGTCTGGGGAATATTTTCGTGGCATTCTTTGGGTCCACTCATACCTGTGGAAGGTACTGTGAACCGAATTGGTTGTGAATTCATCCTTGCAGTCCACGTACACCCATACATGCTGATTGTCTTCCCTGGGGAGAATGGGAACTTCCAGCACGACACTGCGACGTGTCACACAGCTAGAAATGTACGAGCGTATTGGAAGAGCACGATGAAGACTTCAAAGTACTTCCCTGGCCCACTAATTCCCCAGACGTAAACCCAATTGAGCATCTGTCGGGCCACCTCGATCTTGTTTTTCGCTGTATGGATCCTCCATAATAAAAAGCTCACATACATGCGAACACCTTCCAGCACCTTATTGACTCACTCCTAGCCCGTTTCGCTGCTCTTCGCGTTGCACATGGCTGTTATTCTGGATATTAGCTGGTGGTCACAATAATGTGACTCGACCGTGTATATGCCGCACGGCGGAGCGTTCATCTGAGCCCCAAAACAGTCTCTTGGAGTTTCCTTGTTCTGGTTGGTGTAACGGCAACATACTCTAACGTAAATTGAGAGATGCGGGTTCGATTTCCTTTCGAGGACGAATACAATTCTCGAGTTTTATGAGGCATGTCTACTTGCATAATTATAACTGTGTTTTGGGATTGAAAGTGTCAAACAGTCATTTTCGATCCAATGTAGTTTGTCGGGCGATTCAATAGAAGCGTCACATATTTTTAATCCCAAAAGATTTTACATGGAATAAAACTTGCGGAGTTATAAAGTAGTCGCCGGAAGGTTTAAGCCCTCTTTAAATACTACCTGAGCATTCAAATCGTTCCCAGCAATAATTTTACCTACATCCCAACATTTCTCCATCTTTGCTTGTATCGCTGTTAACGTGATGACGTAACTGTTTCAATTGCTACCGTGATCCTGGCTCGTAATTCATCTGAAAAGCCTAGCTGAAGAGCTTCGTACTTAATGTACTCCATTGAAAGAAATCCATCGGTGTGAGGTCTGGTGTAGGGCTCCGCACCGGCCTTAATTTGAAAAGGCCTGAGCCCAGGCCTGTTCGGAATTTCTAATTTTTGACCCGGCCCGACCCACTTCAGACTTTCATCAAGTGTTCTCTGCTACTTATTACAAATAACGTAAGGCTTCCTCTAGTGCAGAGGTATTCAACCTGTGGCCCACGGAGCACTCTTTAATGGCCCACGGAGCACTCTTTAATGGCCCACGGAGCACTCTTTAATGGCCGACGGAGCACCTTTTAATGACCTGCAGAGCACTTTTTTAATTGTCCGCGGAGCGCCCCAAAGGTAATTCTAAAGTTCCTTTAGTGCAGGGCTATGCAACCTGTGGCCCGCGGAGCACTTTTTAATGGCCGACGGAGCACTTTTTAATGGCCCGCGGAGCACTTTTTAATGGCCCGCAGAGCACTTTTTTAATTGCCCGCGGAGCGCCACAAAGGAAATTCTAAAGTTCCTCTAGTGCATGGGGTATTCAACCTGTGGCCCGCGGAGCACTTTTTCAATTGCCCGCGGAGTGCCACAAAGGAATTCTAAAGGTAAGCCGAAATTCTAAAGGTAAGCCGATAGGGAAGCCCCCCCTCCCTTGGGCTGACAGAGCGGAAAGAAAATCACGATACGCAATCTACATATATTTTTTAAGCATGTACCGTGTAATTATAACATACAGCATTTATAAGGGAGTAGTTCTGTTAAATAAATTTCGAAAAAATTAACCAGCAAAAGAATTTTATTTACTGCTTCTTCTAATCATTTAACTTTCTCGTACTGCAACATTACTAGTAACTGGATAAGAATAAACGTACAAAAGTCAACCTCCTTCTTAATTGTTATGGCACCTGGCTATTTTTCTCGGTAAATTTAGGGGCGTCACCCCCTGAAAATATTCTGTGAGCCACGGCCCATGGGCACCCCACCCCCTTGGAAAATTTCTGGGTATGCTTCTGCATGTATCTACAAATCTACTATGAGCTATGCTGCGATAAATTATATAACTGAAAATTTTAAAGCATATCCGGTACCTACTTTGGACGTAAATAAACGAAGTCATCGCTCTTTCCACGTTTTACTTCAATTGACACACAGCAACCGAAAAATTGTATTTCGACACCGCTGGGATCGAACCCCAGATCTCTCGATAACTAGCCGAGTGCATTCGCCTTACGCTACGGTGAACAACAATCCACGGCGCTATGTGTGTTTATCTGTCAGCATACTTCGGATGTGTTTGTAACATGGATATCATGTTAACAGCATCGTTTCTTTTACCGAAAAAAAAAGTTTTCGGCAGGGGCGTATTTAGACGGGTGCAAGGGGGCATTTCCCCCGAAAGTGTTTCATTTCTTTGTTAAAATGCGGCTTATATTAGAAAAAAAAAGTGATTTTATTTAATAAAAATACACCGACTTACAATAGAAAACTATGCTTTAATTTTTTCTTCTATTTTTCATTAACTTTTATTTTGTCCTGATGGATTTCAAAAACTTACATTTTCAGTCGGTTCCTCCTTGAAAAAAAAAATTCTATATACGCCTCTGGCTGGTTTTAGGATTCAAAATCTCTGAAATAATCGATGTTCATAATAAACACTTGTATTTTTAGTTTTCTGATTCATGCGGCCCGTAAGTGCTATTCCTTTGTGTCATGTTGTTCGCGATTCAGAAAAGGTTGAAGACTTCCTGCTCTAAAGAAACAAAAGCTGCTCGATTGAACTTTAATAGTAAAAGGAATGTAACGCAGAGAGACGTGCCATTTTTCATAGGAATTCCTCCCACACATGAATTTTAAATTCGACTACAAACTTCTGTTACATATATGCAAACGTTATATGTAACAGAAGACATAATACAAATTTTGAAGATGACAATCCGATATTTGGTGTAAATGTGATAAGGATGGCAAGTCAGAGTATATCCGAAAACTTGAAAATCTCATCGTCCTGGAGCGGGACTCGAATCCACATCTCCCAGATAGCGCCCGTGTATGCTAACCACTACACCACCCAGAACGACCAAATCTCAAGTTTCCGATTAATTTGAATATAACCATCACAGGATTCGCTAGTCGAAGCAATCGGCATTCATGTTTAGCGAATCTGGAGGTTAAGAATCCTTTCCCGTGATTGCCCGGAGGAGCAGATAAATCATGAAAGAAATACGGGATTACACCATGTAATACAAATTTTGAAGATGACAATCCGATATTTGGTGTAAATGTGACAAGGATGGTAAGTCAGAGAATATCCGAAAACTTGAAAATTTCATCGTCCTGGAGCGGGACTCGAATTCGCGTCTCCCAGATAGCGCTCGGGTATGCTAACCACTACACCACTCAGAACGACCAAGTCTCAAGTTTCCGATTAATTTGAATATAACCATCACATGATATTATCTTACTTGCCATTTTTGTCGCATTTACACCAAATATCGGATTGCCATCTTCAAAATTTGTATTATTTGGTGCAATCCCGTATTTTTTTCATGAGAAGACATAATGTTAAGGTTTCAAAATGTCTAAGAGAAGAAACTCAAATTTCTCGAGGAAAAAGAAACTCAAAAGGAAAGTTAAAATAGAATATACGTTACAACTTCACATATGAGTTTCTTCCACATCCACCTTACAGCCCGGAACATACACCACGCGATTTTCATCTCTCCGTTGGGCTTAAGGAAGCATTATGTGGTAGATGGTTTGGTAGTGATAAAAAGGTTAAAGCAACGGTGCACCGATATAGGGACAGCCGTAAACCTGGTAAAAACTCCAGGGACAACCCAAACTCTTTTTCTGGTGGGATTAAAGCGCTTGTGGACCATTACAAGAAATGTGTGGAACAACAAAAAGACCACACTGAATAATAGTGCTACAGTTATGCAAGTTGCACTTTGTTTTCTGTAAATACAAAAATATTTCCTTTGCCTTTAGTTTTACCCTCGTACACAGAGCAGCACGCAGGATTTTGGTAGTTCCGGCACAGAAGAGGACATTTCCTTCCTCTTCGTTTTTAATATTCACCTTGTAACTTTGCTCTGACGCTAAGAGAATGATTTTTTTTTTTTCGAGGCTCTCATCTAAATGCTATGTTCTACATGAGAGATCTAATGGTTTTGTCAGAATATGGCACAGGGCATTTAAAACAAAAACTGTATTAAAAATACAGGGATTTCTAACGTATTCCGATTAGTCTTTCTTTTTTATTCTTTTTTTTAATTTGCGGTTTCCCACTTTCTTAAAACGCTGCTCAGCTGATTTCAATGCTTAAATGTATCATTATTTTTGTTTTTCAATATCTTTTGAATATTGACCGGCGTTATGATTTCCCCAATTCCTATGCTGCACTGTCCTGAAAAAAGGAATGTTTGATAGCCTCCATACCATGAAATAGAAATATTTCTGGGTCAAAAAATTTTGTTTTGCCCTCGTGAAATTTGCAGCAGAAAAATATCCGTCGCTATCAACAAATTTTAGAAATAGCTGTAGGAAAGATATTATCACGAAAGAAGGATAAGTAAAAATGTTTACGAAGTGAACATGGACGGACACAGTACGAATACTCACTCCTTACCAATAACTAGAAAAATATTTCATCATCATCCGTTGCTGGCTGAAGGTTTTTCAACTCTGTGTATTCAACAATTGTCTTCTATGTCACTCACGCTACTTTGGAATTTTATCCATTCACCTCCTGCGTGGTCCTTTTTTTAGCAAGTCTTTTGTAAAAATAGGTCGTGCTTATGTTATCGGTTTGTCCATCCGTCTGTACCCACGATATCTCTGCAACTATTAGTCCGATTTGAAAAATTCTTTTTGCATTGGGAAACTTGAAATATGCGAATGATGATCCTTTATTTCGTTTTTTTTTTTTTTTTACGATGTACAATTTCGCCGCTAGAGGGCGTAAATTCAAATGATGTCGAATTCAAAAATACGTATTATTCCACATATTTGCTTCTAAACATCTGATTGAAAAAATTATTTTATCTTTCGATTCCATTTATGTCGAAGACTATTTTAGATACTTTTCAAATTACGCATAGATTTTCCGCTAGGAGGCGTAAAAGTAAATTACATTTCCCCCGATAACTCTTCTTCTAAAACTCCGATTTTAAAAATCTTTTTTTCAGCGGATACACATCCTGATGGAAAATCTTTTGCATATAATTTCAAATTTTTGGTAAAGGATACTTTCTCCACCAAGGGGCGTAAGTGTTAACTTTTGCTTCTGGTGTATTTGCCATAAAATCGGAGCTTCTAAAATATCGATTGAAAAAATTCTTTCGTGGACTGATGTCACTCACTTCGATAAACCTTTTCGCAATATTTTCTTCTGAAAATATTCCACAGTTTCTCCGCCGCCAGGGGACGTAGATGTATATCTTATTTTTGTCAAAATCTCTACTTCTAGGAGTCCGATTTGAAAAATTCCTTCTTTGTTGGATAGTGTTTTCCGTGTGACATGTTTTTCATATAATTTTAAAATTTTCAAGTAATTCATAAACTTTCCTCTAGGTGCGTAGATGTAAATTTCGTTTCCCCCTATATCTCTGCTTCTAAATCTCCGATTTGAAAAATTCTTTCTGCACCGGATACAGCTCCTGATGGGAAATCGTTTGCACATAATTTCTAATTTTTGTAAAAAAAAATGGTTTGGCCACCAGGGGGCGTAAATCTTTAATTTCCGCTTCTGATGTATTTGCAGCAAAATATGAGCTTCTAAATTCTCGATTGAAAAAAACGTCGTTTGTAGACCGATACTACTCATGTCGACAAACCTTTTAGAAACATTTTCTTCTTAAAATAATGCATGGTTTTCCCACCAGGGGACGTAAAGTCACATCTTATTTTTGTCGATATCTCTGTTTCTAAGAGTCCGATTTGAAAAATTCTTTCTGTGTTTGGAGAGCGTTTCCGGTGCGAAATGTTTCTTATATAAATTCATGTTTTTCGTAACGCACAAGTCTGCAACCAGAGGGCGTAAGCTCACGATTTCGTTTACAGCAATATCTGATGGATTAAAGACCCAATTGAAAGACTTCTTTCTTCGGTGAGATACTATTGTTTTCCATACCGGTTCCATTGACTTTGAATAGCTTTGATGAATTTAATTTGCGTCAGAACGGATTCAAAAGACGTGCTTATTACACCCGAAAATTCGGGGTCATCTTTCTTGTTTTTTATTATTATTGGGAGGGGGTTAACGACTACCGTGAACAAGCTAACGTGCTATAAGCAGTCACCCGTTCCTAATGTAAAACCACTGGCTCCAGGGAAGGGAAAGAGCCAGTGCCCTACGACAAACACAACATCCATAACTCACGAGATTCGAACCCTGATCCACCTCGGAGGAATGTTTGTAGGCTGGAGCCTAGACCACTGCGCCACTGTGGTCTTCTCGAATCTCTTCTTGCTCCTCAGAGAGAGAGAGAGAGAGAGAGAGAGAACCAGGGCCGCATTAAGGGGGAGGGGTCTTTAGGGGCTATATATAGCTTTGGGGCCCAAGTGGTATTGTCTGGACAGATAAGAGAGAGAGAGAGAGAGAGAGAGAGAGAGAGAGAGAGGTTTATAAAAATAGTCTAACTTTTTGTTTCGTATGATTTCCGCTTGTTTAGAAACAGTAACATGAAGATGTACAGCCGCCCTGGTGGCGCAGTGGTCTAAGCGATGGCCTCTGATCATTCGTCCGAAAGGCATGGATGCTGTGTTTGTCTTACGGCACTGGCTCTCTCCCTTCTCTGGAACCAGTGACCCTAAATTAGGGACGGGCGACTGCTTATAGCCCATTGAGTTGCTCACGGTGGTCGTGAAACCTCCAATCAAAAAAAAATAAATAAATAAAAATAAAAAAAGACGTACAGATTTCAAAGCAGTTTCTCACCGAGGGTAAAGGTCGGTGAGATAGTTTCAGCTTTTTCACTGCCATCCATCCACACTTCCCAATTTTCACTTGGACCTGTTAACCCTTTAAGGACCATAACGCCCGTACGTACAAACGGCCATAGCCTCCCGAAGCGCCTGCCTAGAGTGAGTCAGATGCCCTACCCGTACTTGTTCTTCAAATTTTCTCGACATATTAGGGATCAGCAGGAGCCTCCTCAGTCATTATTGTTGTTACTAAACAAAAGAAGTGAACTAACAACAGACAGTTTCGGGCGTTATGGTATTTAGAGTGATACAAGATTTTTGGGTCATGGTCATTAAAGCGTTAATGGTCGAAGTCTCTTATGGCTTCACATTGTATAGCCAAAAAAGATGCGTTAAGAAAAGTGTACATTGTTAAATCATTAGAAAATCCAAGATAAAATCTAAGAATCTTAAGCGTTTAACTCATGTTCTTATGAGAACAATGGAAAGTACAGTGACTTGTTATGAAAACTCTGCAGATAATTCATTAGTTTGACGAATGCACAACGTAGTAATTATCCCAAGCATATTGCTACAGTTTTGTGTTTCAACAGACTTCGTAATGATTCCTCTTCATAAGTTCTTTGAGGGCCCACTCAGATGTCTTAGCCTAGGGGCCCACTTAGGACTTAATCCGGCCTGGATACAAGATGTTCAAAAGGTCTCTCCGCAGTGAGTATCGTAGATTATACGGAAATCAAACAAATGTGTTACCGAAACGCATAATTTACTCACTTACAGGGAGCGTTCAAACTGGCGTTTTGAAGACATAGACTAATTGTTTTACACATGTTTCCAAGCACATCTACGAGAGTCAAAAACAGCAATGTTGAGGATGTTCCACCTAATTCTGATGGCGCTATAGTCAATTTTTTTTAATTAAGTTACTTGTATATTTAATTTTAGTTTTTGCTGTTTTCTTGATAACATATCAAGCTTCAGAATATGCTTCACAGTAACACCAATTTTCACAAGCTTGTGGTGTGTTGAAAGTTTCCAAAATGTGGATGTTGATTTTATCAACGCCCCTCAGAAGAAAGGGATGTGACACGCGGGGTGTGAGATAATGAATCAGCAGAGAAGCGGGCTACAGGCGTTTTATCGTTTTGCGAAATGGTGTCGGTGTGTCTAACGTCGGCCAGTGGAAATCTCCGTTGCTTTAAGAAAGAAGCGACAATATTTTTGCATGACAAATCATTTTTCACTCCGCGGTCACCAGTATCGAGCACAAATTTCCACAGTGCGCAGTTTTCTTTGAAATATATACAGGGTGATTCATAAAGAAGTATACAGTTTCCAGATGCTGTAAAACAGTAACAGTTGAAGACACGGACCACAACTGCGAACCGTTAGGTAGATGTATAATACTTATAAAGTTTGTGTCCCGCTACTGAGGGAAATGGCGTAGGCGATAGCGGGGGCGTGTCACGTAACTAGATTATTTCGATGAACATCTTCCTCACCGATGGATTGGACGAGCCGCGGACTACAACATGCCACTGACCCAATGGCCACCTGAGACGTCCTGACTAAACACCTTGTGACTTTTTTCGGGGGGGGGGTACGTAAAGGACAAGGTATTCGCCCCTCCCCTTCCTGTTGATCTAGCGGAGATGAAACAGCGTATCACAGCCACTATCACTGCACTTGATTCAGATATCTTACCTGGCGTTTAGGCGGAAATGGATTACCGGCTCGATGTGTGTCGTGTGACTAAGGTTGCACACATAGAACATCTGTGACTGTCTCTAAAAAAGTTGAAACATTCCCCTACAATTCTGTTACAAGTAACATAAAATATCTTACATTGTTCTTGTTTCATAGTGTGTTGAAACTGTATACTTCTTTATGAATCACCCTGTATATTTTTTTATTTTCAAAAATAAAACGGAAATAAAACCGGGTAAGGAACACCTTCATTTCACCCGTTTAACCAGCAAGAAATTGTCACTCCGGTGACTCGTTTCCATCTCCGTTAAGGCCCACGTCTTTGATCCGTAAGAACTAGAAGGATGCATTTTGATAAAGCACTTCTCGTTTAAAGCATAATGGTAAATTGTGCTTTTGAAAATTATCCGGTTTCTTCCAAATGCACTCTAACCAAGTTTTATACGCCTATTTATTTCTTCTTCAATGAGGCCCTCGCTTGATATCTGTTATCCAAGGTAGAGAAGTTACTGCTAAACTTGCCCAGTCAACCTCTGAATCCACAGTTCTCGCAAAAACATCGTACATCAATTTTTTTCTGTAAGTTCATTTTAATTCGACTTTTTTGCCAGCGTGTTCCTGAATCATAATCTGCAGCTGTGTAAGAACACTTGAGAAAATGATTGTGTCGTCAGCAAAACGACGATAAGTTAACCCCCCCCTCCACCCCTGTCCTCCCAGTTCAATGACTGAAAGTCATTCTACAGTATGGCCTTGAAGAAATTGGAAAAATATTTACTGGAAGCTAAATGGAGTAAGGAAATTTTAACGGGAAAAAAAGCTGTTTGTATTCCGTTATAGGATATGAATAAATAATTGCATTTATTGGACTTAGCGGGAACGGGAAACGGAAATAAAAACAAAATATATGTTTATCCATAACGGATACTTAAATGATTATGCCAAGAAGTACAATCTAACTGATCAAAATTTTATTTCATTCTCATACATATAAATGATTGCATTTTTATTTTCAGTACAAATTTTGCCTATGAAAATGCGATATGAATGAAAGAGAATTTTAATATTTTTTTTCTGTATTTTTCAGATTGAAGAACATGGCCCAACAAGGTATGCATTTTTTCGTATATAATTTCGAGTCAGTTACAGTGTTCAAGTTAAAAGTGCCTCTTTCAGCATTTGTATTCGTTTGTTTTTGTTTTTGTTGCATTGTATCTATAATAACTCGGAGTTTATAACAGTGGTCGTTCAAAAAACTTGGTATTCGAACACGTACAAAAAAAAAAAATTACTATTATACACTGGCGGAAAGTGAAAAAAGAACACCAAGAAGGAGACGTCTGATACCAACGAAATTTATACAGCATAATAACGGAAGACAGAGGATAACGTGATCAAAACATTATGTCAAAATACAGCTGTATTTGCTGGTAAACTGAAAAATAACATTTCCATGTAACATGGTTAGTACGAGGTTGAACCGCCATGAACTGCGTCACACTGTGAAATTCTGGCATGGAGTCTGTCATACAGATGTTGGATGTAAGTTTGGGGTATTGAGTTCCAAGCATCCTCAACCTGGACGCGTAAATCGGGATGGTCGTGGCTGGCCGTGGAGAACGGATAAGTCGTTGTCCCATAAAATCCCACACGTGCTCAATGGGGGACAAATCCGGTGAACGTGTAGGCCATGGAAGTTGTCTCACACCCTGAAGTGCATGTTGCGTTGCACGTTGTGTGTGTTGGCATGCGTTATCTTGCTGGAAAACACCACGATGGACCAACCTTACAAGTGGCACAACAACGGGCTGAATGATGTTGTTGATGTAGGAGTTGCTGTTTAACGTACCCGGTACAAACACTAGTTGTGTACGGGAGTGATAGCTGATCGTTCCCCACACCAGGAGACCAGGTGTAGGCCCCGTGTGTCGCTAGCTGATGCAAGAAGGGTGGAGACGCTCCTCTGTGCGTCTGCGAACACGCATACGGCCATCGGAGGCTCCCAAGCAGAATCTACTTTCATCGCTGAACACGACAGATCGCCATTGCGTTCTCCAGTGCAGACGTTGGCGACACTACTGCAGCCGTTCCTAACGGTGGGCTGGAGTCAGAGGTACACATGCCAGAGGCACACGTGCACGTAGTCCTGCATCCAGTAGACGGTTGCGGATTGTTCGCACAGTCACCTCAGGTGCAACGGCAGCTCGGATTTGCGTCGCAGTGGATGTTCTGCTTGACAACGTCGCTCTTCTTTTGCGTCGATCGGTCCGCTCATCAGTCCGTCTGTGACTCCCGGTTCCACGTCTTCTCATGTGCGAATGTTCCTCGGACCATCTACGCCACCATCGTACCACCACCGATACTTCCCGTCCAATACGACGACACGACCACCCGGCCTCGCGGAGTCCGACTGGACGACCTCGCTCAAAGTCCGATAACTGCTGAAATCGTACACGTCTTCCATGTCCAGGCATTGCAGCTGCTTCAGGGTCTTCGCACGTGTCCGTACGCCGACGACTGATTACATTCACTTCGCCGTACTCCTTAAATACCACAGATGATAATTTGCATATTATGCGGTGCTGTGGCTTAAGCGCTCACCGGTTGGTCCCGAAGTTAACATCACACCTACGTAAACTCGACCCCATTATCATATGTAAATTTCATGATCGTCCGCCAATTCCTTCTTGGTGTTCTTTTTTCACTTTCCGCCAGTGTAATTCAGATTTCTGATATTTAGCTAAATCAGAATATTAAGTTCTCGTATTCGTACTACCAAATCTATCGTGTTTTGTCGATGGTATTATCGAGAGTATCGCAACCTTGAATGCTTGCGTTCATTTGTATAATAGATCTTTATTTCAGAAAGATAAAGTTCGGGTAGCATTTGGGAATAAATTAATACCTAAGTAATAAATATTTTCAGAAGCAAATGTGCAAATATATGGAAGATTCCTTTAAATAACTACATGTTTTCTTTCTGTTTCTCAACGGACTTTTAAAAGCAGTCGTCAGAAATAAAGGGGGTTGTGGGAATTAGGACGTACGTTTTAGGGTGGGGGTGGGGGTGGTATCGACAATCGGACAACATGTGACATGGGAAAGAGGGAGTCTAAAAATAGTAAAAAATCACGGATGTACTTTATGTACGGTCCCCAAGATATATAACGGAATAACTTGATTCGTTTTGTTTGCTTTGCCGAAGAGTGGTGACACTGTGCACCACAATCCCCTAGATTTCAAATATTCATTTAAGTTAAATAATTTCCGGCTGATTTGATGTGGAATGATCCTGCAGATTCACCGAATTTAGAGACGTGTTACTCTTTTCTTGTCGGAAATATTTTTTGACGGGTTTTCGCTTTTTCAGGAACAATAGCTCAATGGAACCACCTACGGTGTTTACCGAGTTCTTATCAAGTTTCATTGCAATGGTGAAGGTGACCCCAAGCAGAAATCTTATCCAATTGAACTGATAGCCACCGAGAAATCACTAGGAAAGCAGTATCACTACATATACTTCAATATCACAAAAGCAGAAAGCTAAAGACACGTGGCCTTTGCCAGTCTATTTCATAACTTGGAATTAAAAAATCTTATGTACATTCACGTGAAATAATATTCAGACCAAATCCAAAACAAGCTGTTCCTCTAAATGCTAATTAGAAAGTGCTACTACTTTTGTTACGAACAGGGCCCGGATTTGGATGACGTAAAAATTCCTAAAAAATGACTCTTAAAAATAGAAAAAATGCCATTTAATAATTGAAGGAAAAATCCCGTTAAAACCGTTTGTATTATATTTTTTCAAAATTATAAATTAAATAACTTCAATCTTAGACAATTCATAAATTAGAATGTTGTCTTTTTTACGCTTTCCAACCGTAGGTTGAAGAAGCGTATATGCTCCAGCTTTGTCCGTCCGTCTGTCTGTCGGCAAGATAACTCGCGTAAAAATAGTTCGATTTCGATGAAATTTTAGTATGTGGTATGGGACCACTGGAGACGAACCCTATTGAAAATGGACGAAATGAGGTCAAAGGCCATGGCATAGGAGCGGGATCCATTCCACTGCCCTTATGCATCATAACTTGCGTAAATATGGTTCGATGTCGATGAAATTTAGTATATTGCACAAGACCACCTGGGAATGAACCCTATTAAAAATGGGTGAAGTGGGGTCAAAGGTCAGGACATAGGAGCGAGACGCATTCCATTGCCCTTATGCGTCATAACGTGTGTAAAAATGGTTCGATTTCGATGACATTTTAGTATGTGGTAGGGGACCACCTGGGGACGAACCCTATTGAAAATAGGCGAAATGGGGTCAAAGGCCAGGACATAGGATCGGGATCCATTCCATCGCCCTTATCCCATACTATTAAAGGAGCAATTCTTGTATGTATGTAAATTTTATTTTGAAAACGGCTCTAAGGATTTTGATGAAAGTCGTTAACCTACCGTTTTCTGGTACTAGAAATCGATTTAGCTTGATCTCGACTTTAGGATAATTCGTTTAGTGGGTTAAATAACCACCCCGAATTACCACGTTTTTAGTATCATGGCGTCGTCCTATTAATGTTGCCCATGCTTAGAGATCTTATGACGTCATAATCTCACGACTGTGATGTCGGCGCGCGGTCACGCCATCTGTCTCATTACGTCACGCGTTGTGTGTGGATCCTATTAAAGTTTTATGACGTCACACTCTTTCGAGCAGATGGTCGCGATTCCTATCTGCCTCATTACGTCACGCGTTGTGTGCGTATGTCCGTCCGCACGATAACTCGTGTAAAAATCGTTCGATTTCGATGAACTTTTAGTATGGGGAAGGGGAACACCTGGGAAGGAACCCAATTGAAAGTGAACGAAATGGGGTCAAAGGTCAGGACATAGGAGCGGGATCTATTCCACTGCTCTTATGCGTCATAACTAACGTAAAAAAGGTTTGATTTCGATTAAATTTTAGTATGTTGTAGGGGACTACCTGGGGACAAACCCTATTGAAATGGGCGAAATGGGGTAAAAGGTCAGGACATAGGAGCGGAATCACTTCCATCGCCATTATGCGTCATAACTTACATAAAAATGCTTCGATTTGGATGAAATGTTAGTATGTTGTAGAGGCCTGCCTGGGGACGAATCCTATTGAAAATGGGCGAAATATGTTCAAAGGTTATGACACAGGAGCGGGATCTACTCCATAGCCCTTATGCATCATAACTTACGTAAAAATGCTTCCATTGCGACAAAACTTTATCATGTTATTTCAGAGGTATACTGAACCGGTTCTGTTGAATATCATCGAAATGGGTCAAAGGTCAGGGCACAGGACCGAGATTTATTCCACAGCCATTATCCTCATAACTTGAGTAATGATTTCTGGTATGTTGGAAAGCTTATTATAATCAGTGCATTGCATGATTTTACTAACTTGTTTTATATAAAATGCACCATGAAAGCTCAAAAGGAAAGAAAAAAATCAAGTAAATACCTGTTACACGTGAATTGCAATGATATACTGTAATCGCTTGCAAGTATGTACACCAAGTACACTGAATAATTAGATGATTTTTTAACATTGTCAAAAGTGAAGGACTGTCAATTGTCTGAAAGAGGTTTAGCAAGTTGTTATACCTCCAACATGTGTGACAGGAATACTGCCACCCTTGGTCCGAAAGCCGATAATCATCCCTTTTTGCAAAACTGATAAATCGCTCCTTTTATCCATGACAGAAACGAGTGAAATGTTTTCAGAATGCCTACAGCACTCCTTATGTACCTTCCAAGCCAGCTCACGACACGTGTATTCTTTCATTGGCTACGCGCTGTTGACGTGAAAAGTAGGAGGTGGTCACAATAATGTGACTCGACTGTGTATATACACTATATTGACAAAATCACCGGCCACTCCTTCAAAAGCAAATGAACGGATACGCCGCGTTGTTAAGATGCGCGGTACAGCTACAAACGATTTAAAAACAAGCCTGAAGATGACAGCGATCATTTCACACTGTGAGGAAGAGTTAAAATGTCGCTGCGGGAGAGAACTGACTTTGAGGAAGGAAAGATTTTTAGGTGTTATATTAGTGGGTTGTCAGTAAGAGAAACCCAGAGAGGTTTAAACATACTCAAGTCAACTGTTTTGGATGTACTGAATAAGTGGAAGATACATGGCGTACCTGAAGCAGCAAAACGTACCAGCAGACCAAAGAAAATCAGTGATAGAGGACGTTGAAGCCCCAGGAGAGTCGTTTCAGTTAATCGACGAGTACTGCACAAGACTTCAGTGTACAGGTGAGTAAAAATGTTGGAACTTCAATATGTACACGTACCATTCGCAGATAGCTTCATTCCATGGGTTACCGTGGTAGTGCGGCTGCTCATAAGCCTTTCATCTCCACTCGGAACACTACTCGTCGTTTAGCATGGTGTAAAAAAATTAATTATCGTCGATCCTAGATCAATGTAAACGTGTCCTATGGGCTGATGAATCCAGATACACGGTCTATCAGTCTGATGGCCGTGTGTGAGTATGGCGGCAGCAGAGGGAACGCTATTTACCACAGTGTACTGTTCTTACGGTCAAGTTTGGAGCTGGCAGTGTACTCGTGTGGGGATGTTTTTCGTGGTATGATCCCGGCCCATTGGTTATCGTGGACGAACCTGTTAACCAGCACGTCTACCTCGATATTCTAGACAATTATGCTTTACGAACTCTGTGGAAATATTATGGAAACGAGCCTTGTTGGTGCCAGCAAGATAATGCACGGAGCCATAAAGCAAGGACTGCTACGGCGTGGTTTGACGATAATTCCGTGTCGTGTGTGGACTGGCCAGCACGGAACGCTGATCTTAATCCCATAGAGCACCTATAGGATGAATGAGAGCGCCGCATAAGAAGTTTGGAACCAAGGCCTACTACTAAGTAACTATTAAAGGCAGCGTTATGTACTAAATGCAATCACATACCTATATAGCTGTGTTCCAAAACCTTGTCGAAAGCATGTCTCGAAGGTTCAGTGCATGCATTAAGGCCAAAGGTAGACCGACACCTTATGTTAATAAATGCAATGCTGTGTTTCTCTTTTAAGTGTCCGGTGACTTTTGTCAATATAATGTATATCTTTAGGAAAAAACGCAAAATATAGCCGCGTAACTGGGGCTTTAAAAGATATAGCTAGAACCATGTTGCAATAGACTATCGTTTCAGAGTTTTCCCGGATGAAATGCTTTCTTATCCATTTTTGATCATCATTACATCTTTTATGCCGTGTTCGTTCCATTTAAAAGGAAGCTCTTCGGTTAAAACAACACCTGCTTAATGAAATTTACTGGAATTCTAGAGTATATAGAATAAATAATAGAGCTGTTGGCAGTATGCCATGTGACTCAGGATACAATTGATGTCGGTTTTTTTTTTTTTTTTTTTTTTTTTTTTGTCTTTTAACTCCCTACATGTCACTTATGTCATAATTTCCCCTGCTGCTCCAGTGCCCTACCTGGGGCTGAGGCGCTGTCTTGACACCATTCTTCAACAAGGGGGCCTGGGTCAAGTCCCGAATAAATGCTGAGTGGTGTGTTCGTCCGATGGGTTCGTCCTCTTTCTGGAATCAGTGGTCCTAAATTAGGAACTGAAGATTGCTTATAGCGCTTAAAGTTGGTCACTATGGCCCAGTGATGTAATTCGGATTTTTTTTTGTTGGAAGTTTAACGACCACCCTGAGCAACTCAATGGGCTATAAGTAGTCGCCCGTCCCTAATTTAGGGTCACTGGTTCCAGGGAAGGGAGAGAGCCAGTGCCATAAGACAAACACAACATCCATGCCTCACCGGGATTCGAACCCGGTCCCCTTTGGGGCGAATGATCAGAGGCCATCGCTTAGACCACTGCGCCACGGGCGGCGGCTAACTCTGATTTAAAAAGTGCGTTAGCAGTGAACGGATTTGGTAAAAGAAGTCTCTCAAAGTTTCCAGACGCAATATGAATTCTGATGTGCTATTTCAATTTTTTTTTTATATACAAGGTAATTCAAAATGGTTCTTCGCCGTCCCGGTAGCACGGTGGTCTAAGTGATAGCTTATGACTGTTCGTCCGAGAAGGGTCCGGGTTTGAATCCCGGTGAGGCATGGATGTTGTGTTTGTATCACGGCACTGTCTCCCTCCCTTCCCTATAGTCAGTGACTCTAAATTAGGGACGGGCGACTGCTTATAGCCCATTGAGTTGCTCACGGTGGTCGTTAAACCTCCAATCAAAGAAAGAAAAAAGAAAATGATTCTTCCGATTTCAAATTACTGTATTTTATGCGTTTCTAAATTTACAGCAATTAAATGTGCATGGAACAAAGAAAAAACTGTCCAAATTTTCGTTTCATACCTTATAAATGTTCTATGTGACGACCGTTGGTCACTCGAACTACGTCGAGGCGATAATCAAATTCCCGCCATACGTGATCAAGCATGTCTGTTGTCAACGACTGCAGAGCACTATGTATACGAACTTTGAGTTCATCTGGCGTTGTGGGTGATGGTGGCATAAACACATTATCCTTAACACATCGCTATAAGAAAAATCCACATGGGGTCTGATTCGGAGACCTGGCGGGCCACCTGTAGAGCGCCTTGTCGTCGTGTCCACAGCTACCAATCCAGCGGTTAGGAAGCTGTTCGTTAAGGTAACAGCAGCTGCCTAACCGAGTTCGTTAAGGTCGCTCTCAGTTTCGATTACTGCATGTGGGTTTTCCGTGCCCCCATATGCGAATGTTGTGACGGTTGACCTTGCCACTTAAATGGAATGTTGCTTCGTCATTAAACACCAGGCATCAAACAAATTGGTAGCCCTCAATCGCCTCCTGCATGACATTTTTCACAATATTCATGCATATTGTATATGTGACATTTTCACAATGTCACATATACAATATGCTGAAAATATTTGTAACATTCTGTACTAAGTTCAAGTTTCAGTATTTTTACATGATTTTAACAGAAAAACTTGCTTTGCGTAGCCATGTGAAAGCCTGGCCTTGCCCACTGTAACAATAACTGTAACACTCGACTCGCCTTTTGAATTCTTTGTTTACGAGCGAACGCACAGCGGAAGTCAAAACAAAAACTGTCTTAAGCGTGGGAAAAAGGGGAAGATGAAGAAAGCTCTCATCACTAGCGACCTCTATGATGTTTCAACAGAAAAGGAGACAAATTGTTTAGATAAGTAACTAAAACTATGACGTAACAGTGACTTTGGTCCCCAAGCATTGCTCGGACACGACTAACAGCGACAATCTCCTCACTGAATTTCGAACTGTTACCTTTTGTCACTGTCACTTTGGTCATAACGTGACAGTGACGGTGACAAAGTATAAAGATAAGTACAACTGCAGAACCTTACACATTTTCATGTTTAACATTACCTTTTCAGGATCTGCTGTGGTGTGGAGGGGTGAAGAGTAGGGAAGGGGGTCAGGAGAAGAAAGTACATTGGCCACAGGCTGCTTTCATGTGTTGGTGAATTGGGGGACTGAAAAAGAAGCGAACAGGCCCCTAAGATTAAATGGGGGTCGAGTATGTTAGAGGGGCAGATGAAGAGTGCTTTGTCTACACGTTGTGATTTGTATAATCAACATTTTGTAAATTAAAACTTGACATTATTTTAATTCGCTTGGGACTAGATGAAACTAAGTAAGGCCCGTTCATAAATGGGCAAAACATAATTTTCGATTCTGGTGTTACCACTTACGGAAGATGAGATATTTTGTGCACGGACAGACAAACAAAACGGCGACGTAACTTCACTTTTTTGAGACAAGTATATTTTACATGCTGAAAAGTAAAAAAAAAAAAAAAATGGTATATACATGTCCACGAATAGACCAAAATATTTTGAAACGTGGCTATTTTAAATGGTACTAAATGCCACACTATAAACGTCTGTTGTTGTTTTTTTTTCCCTTGATGCTTTAAGCGCATTCAATTTACATATCCGTGCATTAGCTATCTCCCACATCCGTTCTTTTCTTCCTTTGAGCTGTCAATCAATCGTGCCGTAGCCACCTGCATATTTCTGATGCATGTATCTCTCGCACTTTACTTCTTTTTTTTTTTTTTTTGCGAGAAAGTAGGTGGAGTCGCTTTGGGACATTTAATGACTTAAGCGACATCCTGTTTTGAAGCGTTAACAGAAAATTCTTCTTTCGGGTGTGGGAAAGAGTAGGAAAAGTATGTGCACATTTCTGGGCAAGTGTCTGCTTATCATCCAAGTGAATCTTAGTGTATTTAATTACTGGGAGACGTCTTCCTTCACCGAGCAATTAAAAGCACTAACTTATGTCCCGATTCTCTGAGACACACGTAGGTGTAGTGTTTATTCTATTCTTTCGGCCATCTCTCGTTTCTTAGCAGCATTAAAGAACCTATGGCATTTGTGTATTTTCAATTATTTCCTTTTGTGTAATTTTTCCGCTAGGTGGGTTAATACTAGCGTGTCTGTATAGCTCTTCGTACCTTTGCTTTTAGAAGAAAATATGTAAAAATTAAATTTGAATCGTATAGTGGTAGGCGTGCCCAATGTTTCTCATCTTCTGCAACTTTCGGTGTCGTACGGTTTCTGAGTTAGATAGTGTAAATTTTTATTTACATTTGACATGAAACTGCTCTTTCAGTGAAACGGAAAATTGCGCGGTTCCCATCAGTGTAGCATTTTTTATTGGTTGGAGCAACACGAGGAATTGATATACGTGGAAAAAAGAAGTTGGCGCTATATGATTATACACCATTTCCGTGTTTTTTGCAATTTTCTTAGATTCCATCCAATTCTGCAACTTTGTGTAACGTTTCTAGCGAGTTTTATCAAAGGTCACGTGGCTTTACAAATTTGAGGATGGAATGTTAACCGTTTTGAAATCTGATTCACCGTGCATAAGAAAGCCTATCTTGATCATCTGTATAAATCAATCGGACGTAGAGACCGCAGAATGTTTTTCTTTCAATCTCTCTGATAAGCATCTAAAGCTAAGAAGTCTCACTCGATCCTAATTTGAGGACACCAGTTTCAGAGAATAAAAGAAACAAAAGCTACCCCAGTAGCCGAGTAGTCAGAGGCATAGGCTTTTGGATAGTGTTCCGAGCTAGGTCATGAGTGGTGCGTTTGTCTTACGGTGCTGGATCTCTCATTTTCTTGGAGCAAATACCCCTAAATTAGAGAGGAGATACTGCTTTTAGATATCCGAGTTGCTCATGTTGGTCGAAGCAACAACAAAAAGAAAGGTGACAACTCCGAAACAACAGCAAAAGGTGACAACTCCGAAACAACAGCAAAAGGTGACGACAACTCCCAAGCAACAGCAAAAGGTGACGACAACTCCCAAGCAACAGCAAAAGGTGACGACAACTCCGAAGCAACAACGAAAAGAAAAGTGACAACTCCAAAGTAAAAACAACAACAAAAAGAAGAGTGACACAACTACGAAGCAACAACAAAAAAAAAAGTGGCACAACTCCGAAGGAACAATAAAAAGAAAGTTGACAACTCCGACTTAAAAACAAAAAGGTGACGACAACTCCGAAGCAACCACAAAAAGAAAGGTTACAACTCCAAAGTAAAAACAACAAGAAAAAGAAAGGTGACGCAACTCCGAAGCAATAACAAAAAGAAAGGTGACAGCAACTCCGAAGTAAAAACAACAACAAACAGAAAGGTGACGCAACTACGAAGCAACAATAAAAAGAAAGGTGACGGCAATTCCGAAGTAACAACAACAAACACAAAGGTGACGCAACTCCGAAGCAACAACAACAATAAAAAGAAAGGTGATGGCAATTCCGAAGTAACAGCAAAAATAAAGGTGACAATAACTCCGAAGTAAAAACAACAACAACGGAAAGTAAGGCGACGATAGCTCCGAATCTTTTGGTGACGACAGCTTGGAAGGAACAACAAAAAGAAAGATGACGACACGTATTCTGGGGTGTAATGAGCACGGATTTTGAATCCTTTTCAACACGAAAATAAAATATTTCGAAGCAGATTTTTAGAAGGAAAAATTTAGCGAAAATTAGAATGCCTCCTAGAGAAAATCTGCACATAATTTAAAATGCGTAATGTAAGCAGTGCTTTTCAAAATGTATTGAACCGGTTAAAAAAATAGCAACCGGATACAGTTGGTGAAACATCCACAAACATAAATAGCCAATTTCAGGTACTAGCGGCTGAAATGTGGGCTACGAAAAATTGCAAATTGTGCACAAAATATTTCTCATAACGGAAGGTATCCAAAGCAAAGGGGATCTTTCAAATCGGTTTCTTAGAAATGGCGATACGGCTCCGAATATGGTGCAAATAAAAATGAACACTTATACACCCTCCTAGTTCAAAACTGAGTGATACAAAACTTCCCGATGTATGAAAAATTTTCCTCGCCTCAAAAGCTATCATTAGCAAAACTAATTTTTAAAGTTGGATTTTTAGAAGCTGAGATATCATCATTGCAGATATTTACGTTAACGATCCTCGCGGGAAAATAATATTATTTTTGGAAAAGAAAAAAAAATGCATGTAAATGTTTTCTGCGGTGAATGGCGTTTGAGTGAAAAAGAACTTTTTCATTTTGGTTATTGGAAGCGAAGCTACGATTGCAAGCATGCTAAAGACAGAAATACGTCTCGCCGTGGCAAAGTATTTTCCTACAAAATAATGAAAAATGCACGCAAAATCATAATCGTCGTGACTTTTACCTGACACAGAAAGAATGTTTGAAACCGGATATTTAGAAGCATCCCTTAACGGAGACACCATGCAATATTTGAAACGCAGATAGTGTACGTAAAATGGCCGTGGTAAAAGGTGTCGAAAGGTAAAAAAGAAATTGAAGCTGTTTTTTTTTTTTTTTTTTTGTAGCACTTGTATAATAGGTTTTGAATTTAATATCATGTTCGTTTACGCCTCCACGTGGCAAGATTATGCATCGGAAATAAGACCAAAGTGTGTGCATCCTCGTTCTCACTGTTCAGGATTTCGACTGCAAAAATAATTTTTAAAATCGGATTGATAGAGTAGATTCCTGTTAATTGGGTCATCGGTTAATCGGAGCTGCCGGTTATTTGGGACAGTTCTTGAAAGCATTCCAATTTAGTACTTGGATAATAGTTCGCATACTTGGGGCAGCCACTTTTAAATCAGGGGAGAATTTAGAGGTGGGGGAGGGTAAGGGAGCCTTGCCCCACGAAAAGTTTATCATTTTTTTATGTTTGTGTTTAAAATGCGACTTACATTAGGAAAAAATGCTTTAATTTAATAAAAATTAGCAGTTCTGCCCGTTCTCCGAACGGTGAATCTATTTTTTTTTTAACATAAACTTAAAGAAAGGGAAAAGTAATTAACGGAAAGAAAAGTAATTTATGATCTGTAACTGCTTTATGATTCACAATAGGGTCGTGACATCAATTCATACGTTGTGGCTTAAAACGGAGCAAGCTTTAGCGCTACTTAATTTCAAATCAAAATTTCATGGAATTTTTTCAGCATTTTGAACGGTAAAGCTAAGCCACCCTTTTGATTTTTTGTTTTCAGACTTTTCTAGGCGTAGAGGTGGTAGAAAAATTAAAGCAAAGAATAATCCAAAGCCGCCATTTTGATTTTCTTGATTTTCGGAATTTCGTAGGTATTCGGACTAACTTAAGACCTATCGGCATCCCAATTTTCAGATCTCTAGGTTATTTAGAAGTGATTGAACATTTCACGAAGACAATGTTCTGAAGCCGTCATTTTGATTTTTTTGGGGTTTTCGAATTTTCTAATGCATCTGGACTTTAAGGACCTGTTTTCAGATCTCTAGGTCATTTAGAAGTGGTCGAACAATTCGCGAACGGAGATCCTCGCATTTTCCCACTTTGCTTTACACATAGAAGAGATACATTAACTTAAGAAAAAAAATACCTTAATTTTTTCTTCAATTCTTTTATTAACTTTTATTTTGTTCTAGTGGATTTCAAAAACTTCTATTTTTCGTAACCCCCCTCCCCGAAAAATTCTATATACGCCACTGGAATATAGTATTTTAGCCCCGAGGAGTCCCAATTAACCCAATTAACCGAAATCTACTGTAGTTGCAGAGGTATGGTGTGCACTGGCGGAGGAACTGACATAGTGATACGAGGTACTATAAGCACGTACTGTTTTATTTGAAAAAAAAAATGTTTAAAATGAGCCAGTTGCGCAACGATTATCTCAACTGTTTTACACAGGATTCGAACCCGCATCCTGTGCAACTTGATCGACAGACTCAGTTCTGTAAACAAGTTTGTTTCTCATGGATTGAGTTCCTAGATTTGAAGATTTCAGTACTTCGTTCTCTGATTATACAGGGTGTCCATAAAGTCTTTCACACATTACAAAAATTAATATAAAAAATCTATGTAAGTTAAAATAAAATGGTTGGCAACATAATATAGCAATACTTATAAAAAAAAATGTCTCTGTTCTTTAGGGGAACGCTACTGCTGAATAAGAGGAGCATTTCATCGATAATGGCTTCCACACAAGAAAAAGCGGTGTGCGTGTTGTGGTTCCATGAGACCAAATCAGCAGTTACTGTGTTGGCGATTTCCTCCGAGCGGGCTGACTACCTGTTACACAAGAAACAGCTGTGGCTGTCTCTTGTGTAACCGGTAGTCGGCCCCTTCACTGGAAACTGGGATTCCCCGTGCCACGGTTCACAAAATTTTACAAAAACGTCTTCATCGTGTATGCTTATAAAGTACAGATCATTCAAGCTTTTCAGTCTGATGACCGGCCTCGCCGTGCTGCATTTGCAACGGAGGTATTGAAGCGCATAGCTCATGATAGTGATTATCTGCACCATGTCTGTTTCTCAGATGAAGCCACATTCCTCTCTGTTACAGTAAATAGGCACAGTGTGCGAATCTGGGGATCAGAAAATGCCCATTAAGGCGTCGAACAACAGAGGGCTATCCCGAAAGTGAACGTATGGTGCGGCCTGATGCATGATAGAATCATCTGACTTTTCTTATTTACCACAGCACATTTAAGGAGACAGTGACCCAGGAGAAAACATTCCCAATATATGATGTGGAAGCCATAAAAATGTGCACTCCGTATTGAAGTGTGTATCCCACGATTCATGGACGAATCAGTATTAGCAAAAAAATGTAAAAATGCATGGTTGAAAAATGGACACCAGTTCAGTTCTGCCTTAATCCCCCCCCCCCCCCCCCAGGGTTCAGCTTGTTATAATTATATCGAAGTAGTGGGCAAATTAATATGATCCGAACATCATGGCCACCCTGATGGCCCAATGGTCTAAGCGCTGGCTTATGATCATTCGTCCGTGAACGGTCCGGGTTCGAATCCCGGTGGTGAGGCGTGGATGTTGTGTTTGTATTACATCACTAGCTCTCTCCCTTCCCTGGGACTAGTGACCCTAAAATAGGGACGGGCGACTGCTTATATAGCCAGTTGAGTCAATAAAAAAAATTAATGATTCAAACGAATTTTTAATGTATGAAAATTTCTCCCAAATTACAGATGAGTCCAAAAAAAGCATCTGTAATGCTTTCGAAAGATTTAAGGATGGACTGGGGGCGACTATACTTTTTACGGACTCCTCCTAAAAAAGCGGAGAAATAGAATTTTTTTTTCTTTACAAGGCAGTTTCTTAGAGTTTTGCTATGCTATCTGAAAAAACAAAACAAACACTGTACAACTCTGCTAATTCTTCAAGCATCCTGCATAACTATGGTGCCCCTTGAAAATGCGGGACAGGAAGCTGCAGCTCCCTTAGCGCCCCTCTTAAATGGGCTCTGTTTTTTACAGAGCCCACGGTAACATGTAACGTGCACCTGGACATGCTGGAACTTTTTGTAGCACCTCAGTTGCATGCACTCCAACCTTCGGTTATTTTCCAACAAGACAGTGCACTACCACATTGGTCAATAATGGTTCGTGAGTTCCTGAATGCCACATTTCAGGACAGATGGATTGGCAGCGACTGTCCCACGATATGATCACCTTGATCGCCCGACATAACCCCTCTAGACTTTTTCCTGTGGGGTTATGTGAAAGACCAAGTTTACTCTAGCAGTGTTCCGGATGTCGAGACGTTGAAGAGCAGGATAACGGACGTCATTGAATCTGTCTCTGCTGAGATGTTAAACAAAACATGGCGTGAAATCGAATATCTCTTAGATATCCTCTGGGCCACAAATGGCGCCCATGTGGAGGTGTACTGACATTGAAAAAAAAAACTTTACTTGTCGACTATCATTGTCGTGCAATCCCTTTCTTGTACCTGTAATGCATTTTTTTATATTAATTTTTGTAATGTGGGAAAGACTTTATGGACACCCTGTATATTGAACATCTGTTTGTTCCAGATGCCACATTCAAATACCATTTTGTCATGTTTATTATGACGTAACCTTTTCCGGATAGAGAACTAAAGTTCGTCCATCCCGGAAACATCGGATGCCCATGTAAAAAGAATTGTATTGAGGGTTTCTTTTCCCTTTTGCAACGGATGAAATTTCCTGATAAAACGTAACATCGACGACTGTTTGTCGGATATATTTCCTGTCAAACGGGTGAAACATTGATAACGCAAGCTATTTGCAAACATATGCTGCAAGATGATTTCAGTTTGTACTTCTCTGAATCACTTATGAAGCTGAAATAATTTGAAAGTTAATTCACCGAAGACGAATCCTTAACCGGTGGTCACTTTTCCTAAATTCCATTTCGATAACTTCGTTTCATAGTTGTTTTTTTTTATTATTTTTTTTTTTCGAAAAAGTCGTCTCTCGGTATATATTTTGCTCGTTCGATGAATTTACATTCGACGAATTCGTTCTCGATGAATTCGGCTGCTCCCGTTTTATACGCTTTCCAACCGTAGGTTGAAGAAGCGTATATGTTCCAGCTTTGTCTGCCCGTCAGCACGATAGCTCGCGTAAAAATGGTTCGATTTCGATGAAATTTTAGTATGTTGTAGGGGACCACCAAGGGATGAACCCCATTGAAAATGGGCGAAATGGGGTCAAAGGTCAGGACATAGAAGCGGAATCCATTCCATTGTTCTTATGCGTCATAATTTGCGTAAAAATGGTTCGATTTCGATGAAATTTAAATATGTGATAAAGGACCACCCGAGGACGAATCCCATTGGAAATGTGCGAAATGGGGTCAAAGGTCAGGACATAGGAGCGGGATCCATTCCACTGCCCTTATGTGTCATAACTTACGTAAAAATGCTTCCATTGCGACAAAACTGTATCATGTTATTTCGAAGGTATACTGAACCAGTTATGTATAATATCATCGAAATCGGATCAAAGGGCAGGGCACAGGAACGAAATTTATTCCGCAGCCATTATCTCATAACTTGAGTAATGATTTCTGGTATGTTGGAAAGCGTATCATAATCAATACATTGCATGATTTTACTAACTTGTAGATTCCTTTCGTGAATTAACAAAACATATTCCTGATGCAACTTTTTCCGTGAAATGACGGAAACAAAACTGAATTTCGCGAATTCTGAATTTTTCAGAAGCCTTTCCTCAATTCCTTTCGTATATTAACGAAAAAACTGTATTCTCAGTTTTTCCGTCTCCACACGATGGAAAATTTCTTGTAATATGAGGGATTCGTGGGAATACTTGAGGTTTCGTTAAATGTCATATTTCGATTGTCTGTGGGAGGACCTGATTTTGAAGTTCTGTAGCGAGATCGAATATTGTTTGTAGCATATCGCATGAAAGTTTGGTTATTTTGGTATCGGATATTCCTTCCTCTTGACCCCATTTCGTGCCCCAGCTATTGTATTATTGTGTTACTGTTAGCAACCGGGTACATAAATCATTGTACATGTGATTGTACGATGTCTGTATATCAGTCTGTGGACCCCTTAAAACAAAAGCTATTATAGTTATCAAAAGTAAATTTTGTATTTAGGAGTTTTGTGAAATAATACTGGCGTTGGACCATTCGTCTGAGATGGGTCCGGGTTCGAATCCCTATGAAACATGGATGTTGTGTTTGTCTTTCGGCACTGGCTGTACCCCTTCCCTGGAGCCACTGACCCTAAATTAGGGACGGGTGACTGCTTGTAGCCCATTGAGTAGCACAGTGAAAAGGCTGGAGCCTTTTCACTTCCCTCTTTGTCAATGTCCATGTCTCAGAACTGTAGAAAGCTACTGGCTAAACATATGCCTTTAAAATTATCTTCCTCACTTTTAGATCTATATATTTGGCTGTCAGCAGTCTTTGATTCTCTCTAAAAGCAGTTTTTGCCATCCCCAGTCTCATTCTAATTTCCTTTTCACATCTCGCATTTTCAGTAATAAATAATTTGACCCAAATAAGGAAATGATTTAACTTGCTCGATGCATTGTCCTTCAATATTAAGGAAAGCCTGTTCTGGATCCTTCCCAATTACCATTCGTTTTGTCTTATTATTACGTCAGGAAACTTCTGAATTTTCAGAAACCTTTCCGCAATTCCTTTCATGTATTAATGGAAAAACTGTGTTCTCACTTTTACCGTATCCATTTACGAAAAATTACCGGTAATAGGTGGAGGTTTGATACCAGAGGTTTGATGAACTGTTAAATTTCAGTCACCTGTCGGAGGACCTGATTTTGAAGTTCTGTAGCGCGATCGGATATTGTGGATAAAGCATATCACATGAAAGTTTGGGTTATTGTGGCACTAGATATTGCTTCCCCTTTATCTCATTTTTGTACACCATCTGATGCATATTGTTTTATCGTAAGACACCGGATGCTTAACTTATTGTACAGATGATTGTATGATGTCTGTGAACCCCTTAAGGCAAAAGCAATTATAGCTATCAAGAGTATATTTTATATTTAGGAGTTTTGTGAAATAATACCATAAAGCAGTACATTTCATCTTTTCTTAAAGATAATTGTAAGTCGTTGTCAGTTTAAAAAAAAATCTCAAGTTCTAAAGCCTTCTGTTGCTTCGAAAACTCACGATGAAAAAACACTTAATTTGTGATAACTCCTTCTACAGAAAAAAAAAATGAAATTATTACAAAACTGTTCAAAAAAATAATAGGCTCTAATAGAAAACAAAATTACTAATTCACTCGCTTTAATGACTAAAAAACATTTTTTTAATTGGAGGTTTAACGACCACCGTGAGCAACTCAATGGGCTGTAAACAGTCGCCCGTCCCTAATTTAGGGCCACTGATTTCAGGGAAGGGAGAGAGCTAGTGCCGTAAGACAAACACAGAATCCATGCCTCAACGTGATTCGAACCTGGACCCATCTCGGACGAATGATCAGAAGCAATCGCTTAGACCACTGTGCCACCGGGGCGGCTGAAAAAAAACAAACAAAAAAACATTTCATCATCGCGCAGTTAGAGTTTTACCTTAAACGTGTCTTTCTGGCTCAGCGGTAAGACGTGCGGCTTCTGTTGAGACAACACAAACGAACTCAGATGGAATCCCACCAGGGAAAAAAGGGAATACAATCTCTGGCGCAAGGGCTGAAAAGTTCAGACTCTTCAGTTTTACAAAACTTCTGCATAAATAAAAAAATCCCGAAACATAAACGGCAATAAATAAATAAATATATATATGTATATATATTTTTATAACTTTGAAATAATGGTTTCTTCAAAAAACACCCGGAAGCAAAGATGTGCAATTCGACAAAAGCAATTCAAAATACCCTGATTTATCTAAGTTATTTTTAAAACTGCAATAATGTCGACCCTTAAACATGCCAGATTTTTCCTCTGTATCACAGGACAATTGTCTGAAACTGAATTTGAATAAAATAGACAATAAATAGAACATTTGTGTTCTGTGTTAGAGAGCTCGTTCACACAGTGACTACCGTTCTTTAATGCTGTTTTCCAAGAGAAGTATTTTGCAGTGCTATTTTGAAAAAAAAAAAATTCCGTCCTAGTAGCACTGAAAGTATAGCTTGCAGTGGACAAAAAAAAAAAAAAAAAAAGAAATCAACTGCACTTAATTGAGAAGAATACGTAGCAACACTGTTCTGTAAAAAAGAATCTATCATACGACAGTTCTCCACTCTCAACGCCCTTATTCTATTTCCTGCCCGATGGCCAATTACATCCACCAATAAACTACCGTAACGAGAAATGCGCTAATACCCCACCGAAATCCGTTTACATCGTGAAACAAACGCCTTCACTTAGTGGAAACTTTTGCTCCCTTTCATGCTGTTTTTATTACCCTAGTAAAGATGCCGCCTTTTTACATGAATATTACCATTTCCGACAAGCTGTTGCAGTTGCTGTCATACATCGTTCGTCAGTCTTTTGGACTACGGCCGATTCTCAGTGTTTGGGCTTTTCTTAGCTTGGGACTGACCGTACCTCTACAATACTCCCACCCCCGTAAATCATTAAGTTGTTTGACGCATTGTTTCCTAATGGCCTGAAACCTGTAGAGACCAGGCGACGAGATTACCCCAACTAGACCAATGCTATCTTAATACTGTTGTTGTGACACCTGACCCTTTCATCGGAAAAAAAAAGGAATCGAAGTAAGAAGGTTTTGCTTTGACAACAAAATATTTAAGAAAATTCCCATCTGCCTTCTTTTTTTAAGTGGAAAAATATTACATAGGTAAAGGTAAGCTAATACAAGAAAAAGTTTATTTTGATTGAGAGGGCTTTGCGCTTATTTGGGGAAGGGAGGGGGAGGGGGCTTGATCCCCAAAAATTTATCTAACGACGCCACTGTTTCCCACATCAACCAGATGGCATTTTCGAGGAAGGTAGACAGCAAATTTTGATTTCTATTGAACGCCAATAAATGCGGATTACTAGTATAGTTATACTATTTTAAGTATAGTTAGTGTTCAGTTCCTGTTTATTAAGAAAAGTCTCGTTTCGAAAACTCAGACAGCTAAATGATACATCATGGATCCAGGAGGCACATCACAGATGAAAAATAATTTTACTGTAAATTGCATACAGGTGTAGTTGATGAGACGATAACCAATGCGGAACATGCAATTAAAAAGACAAAGGCCAAGGCTATCTAAAATGCATCACGGAAGCAGATAAAGTAAACAGCATTTAAAGTTAAAATGTCGCATACATTCCTGCATTGGAGATCAAATAAAATCTTTATCAGGGAGCAAGATAGCACAAAAAAATAAAAAAACAATGGTTGCATAATGAAGTTCGACGACAATCATGCAGTATTGCTGACAGCGATGACGTATATAGTCAGAGAACGAAAAGGAACTACATTATTTTTTTCCATAGAAGGAAAAGGAACTATAAAATAAGAAGACAAGGAAAAATCTAAATTTATATATTTTTTCAAAACGCACACCTGGTTTTTGTATATTCATGTTTTGAATTCCAGAGCTGTGGCAATAAGAAGACAGGTAGGTTTAACATAGATAAAAAATAAAAATCTTGTCTTCTGTTAGCATAACTGACGTCAAAATACGTAAAAGAAATCAGCTTTCTCATTCGTCCTGGAAAGCCGGGATTCTTTCTCTTTCTTTTCCTTCCCTTGTGGTTATTATTGCAAAGATTTTGTTTTCCATTTCCTCATAAGGTTTATTACACAATGAGAATATTTCATTATAATGCAAACGACAAAATTTCGAAAAAACGTTGCAGTGCAAGAAAATAGAATCACAGATGTGTGCGACTCTTCGAACTCCAAATTTTGTTCCTTTTTCTTCTTCTTTTGATTGGAGGTTTAACGACCACCATGAGCAACTCAATGGGCTATAAGCAGCCGCCCGTCCCTAATTTAGCGTCACTGGTTCCAGGGAAGGGAGACAGCCAGCGCCGTAAGACAAACACAGCATCCATTAGGCAAAAATTTTAGGGCAGCTTCCCTCATTGTAATGATACTTTAAAAACCTTAAAAACCCATAAGAGTTAAAAACCCTCACTAGTCCAAAAGGATGTGCATGCTCGCTACTATGTCCACGGCGCACTCAAAACCTTGCCCGTTTCTTAATGTCACAAGTCCCAACGACAAATGTATACTTAAGTCTCCCCCATATGTGTTACTATTTTACTCATGTGAAGATGGACTTAGTAGAAGCCCGAAGTGTCTCACGTTTTTATTTTCATATTTTAGTAATCAAATAAAATCCTTTTGAACTTGTGAGGGTTTTTAACTCCTATGGGTTTTTAAGGTTTTTAAAGTATCGTGCAATGAGGGAAGCTGCCCTAAAATTTTTACTTTATGTCTCGCACGAAAAAAACACAGCATCCATGCCTCACCGGGATTCGAACCCGGACCCATTTCGGACAAATGGTCAGAAGCCATCGCTTAGACCACTGGGCCACCGGGGCGGCAAAATTCTTCATAAAGAAAAACGATTAATTTCTATTTACCTTAAAAGAGAATGATATACTAAGTATGCAATTTGATATGTATAGACGGCATTCTTGCAACAAGCGGGGATGAAGAAACCATAGAAAGTGTTCACTGGTTGACGGAACTTGTGAAGTGGAAATCGTTTGTGTGTTACATTACAAATTACCTGACCATTAAAATAGAAAGTAAAATGGTGAATTTCTTTCGAAACACAAAATGCTGAAATACGAGAACTGAATGACAAATATGACCCAGAATGACCAAAGAGAAAACATATCCCCGGCCTAACAAGTTATAGAAAGTGTAAAGGAAATGAAAAGCTAGTCGAAGATCATAAAAGCCGTCGTGAAATAGTGGGAGATTTTAGGTATTTGTTTGCCATTTCTCAGTTGGAATATTGAGCAAAAAAAATGAAGAACTCATTTATCACTGACTGGAAAGCATATTCTGAAGACCATCTGTTATCTCAAAACTACGGTTCACTGTGACTAAGTTCCAGCGGATTACTTGAAGGGACTTGGTGTGAGATGTACGAGATCGAAAATTGTTCGTGGCAGAGTCTTCAAACCTGGAATGTTATGTCATGGTCTTACAAGCTACTGCAACAGCATGCATTGCCGTCAAGTAAAACGTAACACGTGTGGCCTCATTTTGATGCTTTACGTAATAGCATTTTTCAGAATGCATACTTCTCGCTTGCTAGAGAGTGAACAACACTTTGGCTCCCGGAGAATGGACATTTTAGTTGCTCGAAAATGAAAACCAAAACTGTTGCTGGAGAAGGCATGGTTCGTTTACTAGAGAATGAACAACACTTTTGTTGCTGGAGGTCAAAACTCTTCGGTTGCTGAAAAATGGGCACTTCGGTTTCCAGAAATGAACAACACTTTAGTTGCTAGAGAATGGGCAGCTCTAGTTGGCCGCCCCGGTGGCGCAATGGCCTGTGATCATTCGTCCGAAAGGGGTCCGGGTTCGAATCCCGGTGAGGCATAGATGTTGTGTTTGTCTTTCGGCACTGGCTCTCTCCCTTCCCTGGAACCAGTGACCCTAAATTAGGGACGGACAACTGCTTTATAGCCCATTGAGTTGCTCACGGTGGTCGTTAAACCTCCAACCAAAAAAAAAAAAAAAAGCTAGAGTTAGCACCACTTTTGTTGCTGGAGAATGCTCACTTTGGTGCTAGTGAATTAACAGCGCTTTGGAAGCTGGAGTTAAACAGCACTTTATTTGCTAGAGAATGGGACCTTTGGTTGCTTGAGAATGGACAATAAATAATTTGGTTTCTGAAGAATGGACACTTTGGTTGCGAGATGTTGCTGGGGTTAAACAACACTTTTCGTTGCTTGAGAATTGACAGTTTGGTTGCTAGAAAATGGACAACATGCTGATTGCTGGAGTTCAACAACACCTTGATCGGTAGAGAATGGACAAGATTTTGGTTGCTGGACAAACAATTGTAACAACAACATTGTTGTTACGAGAGAATGGTCAACACTAGTTCCTGGTGTAAAACAATATTTTGGTTCCTGGAGAATTGACACTTTGATGCTAAAGAATGAACAGCACTTTGGTTGTTAAGAATAAACAGTTTGATTGCTAAAGAAAAGCTCACTTTGGTGCTAAAGAATGGACATTTTTTTTGCAGTTAAACAATAATTTGATTGATAGAAAATGAACAACACTTTGATTGCTGGAGTTAAACAACACTGTTGTTGCTAGAGAATAGGTACTTTGATTTCTGAAGCTAAGCAACACTTAAGTTGCTAGAGAATGTGCAACACTTTGATTGCTGGAGTTAAACAACACTGTTGTTGCTAGAGAATAGGTACTTTGATTTCTGAAGCTAAGCAACACTTAAGGTGCTAGAGAATGTGCAACACTTTGATTTCTGGACCTAAACAACACTTTCGTTACTAAAGAATGGGCAAGTGTTTGGTTGCTGGAGAGTGAACACTTTGGTTTAAAGAGAATGGACAATACATAGGTTTCTGGAGGATGGGCGCTTCTCATTACACCCTTTGGATTTCTACCCTAGCTGTTGGTGGCTTCAGTTAGTTCATCATGTTGGGTAAGGAACTTATAGCGAAGTAAATTTCTTCGTCATTGTTGTCCACGCCGGGGCTCGAACTCGGGTCCCCTCATTCCGGAATAATTCACTCTACCAATTGAGCTACGCGAACGTTCGTTCTGACTGCTATCTGCCTTTATGTAGTGTGCGTCCTGCTGGGCAGGCACGTCACATGCATCATTCGTTATTTTTAAAATTTCATATCATGGTCTTGAAAAACTGTGAGAAATGAAATAACTGTGAACCGCATGCGATTGGATGTCAACCGGACGTTTCTCCCATAGACTTTACATGGGTACTTTGCAGCCCCACAACGCCCGAACCGTTGTCCCAATTTCATTTTTCTTTTCGACTGGCACATCTACATAGTAAGACCTTTATTTTGATACCTTGACCATATCTTTACGTTCAGCCGTTCTCTCAAACTAGGACTCACAGTAAAAAACCTTATAGAATTAATATATAGATAACCTAATCTGCGCATCTGTTTTTGCGTAGCGAATAATAAGGATCCTTCTACAATAAATTCGAATAAATAGTTTTTTTCCTCTGATACATCTTTTAGTGAGTGCTTTGCGAGGTGCAACTGACAAATCAGGGACTTTTTTTTAACTTTTATACGCTCTCACATGAAAGTGACTTTTTTTTTTTAATTTCCAGTACTGTTTTTAAAATTACTGAACTGTTGGCTTCCATATATAGTCCCAAAAATAACTTTGATATTGTTCTTTTTATATTTTTTAAATTTAAATATATGCTTTACACACAAACAATTGAATGCATTAAAGTAGGGAGACACAAAACGATGAAACTTAATTTGCCATTTCATGACTTCCGGAAAGATTAATTAATGGGGTTATAATAATCATTTGAAATCTGGAAATCTCTTTGTATGTTGAAAAGCGATAACTTATTTGAAAATAAGGGAATTAGAAACTAAAAAAAAAAAAAAAAATACTGAAAAATGTATTCTTAGGGCTTCGCGCCACAAAACTTAAAGAAATAATAATAAATATAAAAAAAATTTTTGGAAATGATTTTGTTTTTATTTCCTAAAATTTGAGGCGCCGTGAAGGCCCGGGGGTGACCGCCCCGGTTGTCCCGATGGTCCAGCCGCCTCTGAAAGGTAAAAATACACTCACGGACAATGAAATTTGCCCACCAAGAAGGAAGCATCAGATTGAACTGAAAATTTATGGACGTAATGATACAGATGAATGATACACGTGATGGCAAAAACAGAGCTGCAAGACAATTACAGAGGGATCTGTGGCACGCAGTCCGATCATCTTCAATAGCGCGTCGCACAGTCTCGTGCGGCGATACATGCTGCAATACGGTCCGGCATGGAGGCGAACAGACGCCTGATGTTGTCCTGTGGCAGACTGGCCCACACATGTTGGACGTGTGCTCCAAATGCCGGATAGCGCGGCACGGCAGCAGCCGGCGTTTCAACTGGTCCCACACATGCTCGAAAGGGGACATGTCCGTTGAGCGGGCAGGCCATGGAAGTGTCTGGACATAACGCAGGCATTCCTGGGCAACCCGAGCCGTGTGCGGGCGGGCATTATCCTGTTGGGATAGCGCATCTGGAGTCCCGGCCTTGAATGGGAGCACACGGGGCCGTAGGATATCATCCACATACCGCTGACCCGTCAATGATCCACGTACTACTACTAGAGCTGATCGGCTATCGTAGGCAATGGCTCCCCAGACCATAATGCTTGCAGTAGAGGAGGTGTGGCGCTCGATTCACACCCGGACACGATGATAATCTGTCCCCAAAACGAAGCGAAACTCATCGCTAAACACCACACGTCGCCAGTCTGTGGCGTTCCACGTCACTTTGGCCTGGCACCACTGCACACGGAGCCGGCGATATTCCGGTGTTAATGGGAGCACACGTAAGGGGCGCTGGAGTCGCAGATTCACTTCCGCGAGGCGTTGGGAAATGGTTCGTTGGCACACAGGAGCCGCTACTTCTGCCTGTATAGTGGACTAGGTCCCAGTGGGATCCGTTTATGCCTGGTACACGATCCGTCGATCCTCTCTACCGGTGGTCCTCCTGGTCGGTCCGTAGCCGCTCCGCCGTGTGGCAGTACCGTCACGTGTCCACCGCTCCAAGCACAGTCGGACGGTATGGTCAGAACGATCCACGTGACGGGCTATACGGCGCGCCAACCACCCTACGGTTTTCAGCCCAATGATCAGGCCTCTCTCAAAGTCCGTAAGGTGCGTAAATCGACGTCTCTTGCATCTACCCGGGATTCTTGTCACTCTGTACACTTGCTTGCGCCGGCCGCTGCTTTTCGCTTTCATGGGGCATCGACTACACGCCGGTTTATAAGGCTTCCGGGTTCGTGCCTGCAGCGCCACCACCGGGGTGCGGTCATGCACAGTCGCACCAAACGTGGATCATTTGCATATCAGCGCACACTCTAGCTATTTGCAAAGTTTCGCAGCTGTAGCATGTTTTCTTCTAGGCGCGCAAATTTCATTGTCCGTGAGTGTATATTTCATTGTTAAAAGCTCTCTTATATATTCAGGAAGATTCCTCCAGGCATTTTTTAAAAAAAACCTTTACATGTTGCGCGTTCTAAATGTGCGTGGCCGACCCGGTGGCGCAGTGGTCTAAGGCAATGGCCTCTGATCATTCGTCCGTAAGGGGTCTGGGTTCGAATCCCGGTGAGGCATGGATGTTGTGTTTGTCTTACGGCACTGGCTCTCTCCCTTCCCTGGAACCAGTGACCCTAAATTAGGGACGGGCGACTGCTTATAGCCCATTGAGTTGCTCACGGTGGTCGTTAAACTTCCAATTAAAAAAAAAAATAATAAATGTGCGTGCAAAACGAATTTGTCTGCCAACGCCTCGTGCAATTTTCTGATATCTAGGTGCGCAACTGATTAAATGTGACGCATCGATGGGAAATAGACACTTGAAATCTCGAAGAACTTTTACCTTTTAAAGATACAGACAAGGTACCTGCTGGCTGAAGTAAACTCTTTTCGAGATAAAAGCACAGTTAGGTTGCCGGGCACGAGAGATAAAAGAAGAAAAAAATGCGTTAGAAAATCCCGTCGTGACTTCACTTTAAAAATAAGATGACAAGCGTCCTCTGGTGGTAGTAATTGATTAATAAGTATAAGCATTTATTAACCTTAACCATATTCAGCAATATCCACATACTTTCACATTTTCTAAATGTACTATTCCTCCAATAGAAGACATGTTTTGCACTTGGCAACGTATCTGCTCTTGAAAGCCCTGTTTCTCGGCTTGGTGGCACTACATTCAAATTCATGTCGAAAAACAACTGTTACTCAAACACCTGAAAGAAAAAAAGGAACAAATTAAAAAAAATATCTTTAGTATATTTTGAAAACATAAACATTTAGAACTGTATAGGCTCTCACGGGAGCAGCTAGACTTCTTTCTGTGTTGTGTCGTGTGCTGTAATCATAACGCTTTCTTTATAATCCGTGTGTTTTATGTTTCCCACTTTCCATATGATCATATCTTCCGACTTTTGTTATCGTCTCTTTTGACGTAGGACAAAGTCTAACTGCGCAGATAGTATGGGACGACTTACGGCCGACCGCCTATGACAAAAATATGTCCCAATTGAAATCATTATGGCGTTAAAAATACTTTCCGCACACTGATCGCGTTAGCATATTCGTAAGCAGCACGGAGTCTAATTCGCGTACCGCGCAAAACATCGTGCGCTCGACTCTCACCTCGCTCCCTGTGCGCAGGGAAGGTGACGCAATATTTCTGGGTGTACCGCAGCGTTTGACTCAGTCTACCTCGGCAGCCGTCAGCGCAACGCTACTGTGCGTGGTATCGTTTTGAAGCTCTCGACGAGATCTAATAAAATATACGAAGAATATTTCACGCAGTGGTTTGAACTGAACATTTTAAAAATTGTTTTCTTGTAAACACTTTTGATAATATCGCGGTTTATCTGGACAACAGTGAGTGCAAAACGACTGTGCGTTGTATCGTTTTAAAGTTCTCGACGAGATCTATTCAAACATATCATCATCATCATCATCATTGTCAACCATTATCAATCCACTGCTGGACGAAGGTCTCCATAAGTTTCCTCCACAACGGTCTGTCTTGTGCCAGTCTCCTCCATGTCACTCCCGCATACTTTCGAATTTCATCCACCCATCTTTCATGTGGTCTTCTTCTGGGTCTTTTCCTGTCCCTTGGAATCCAATCTAAAATTTCGGCTGTCCATCGATGGTCTGTCCTTCTGGCAGTATGTCCAGCCCATTGCCATTTCAGGGATTTAACTCTGATCATGATGTCTTCCACTCTTGTCATTTTTCGGATCCACGTGTTCCTCTTCTTATCTCTCCTGGTTACACCAAGCATGCACCTCTCCATGCTGCTTTGGAGTTGTCTGCAGCCTTTGTATGTCTCTTTTAGCTAAGGTCCACGTCTCTGCACCATACGTAAGCACTGGAAAGATGCATTGATCAAAAACTTTTCTTTTAAGACATAACGGCATACTGCTCTTGAAAATTATGCTGTTTCTTCCAAAAGCTCTCCAGGGAAGTTTTGTACGCCGATTAATTTCTTTATCAATGTGACCCTCACTTGATATCTGCTGTCCAAGATAAACATACGTGTCTGTTATCTCCAGCTTTTCTCCATCAATCGATAAATCTTCATTTCTTGTAAAAGCATTGTACATCACTTTTGTCTTCTGAAAGTTCATTTTTAATCCCACTTCTTTACTCTTGTCAGCAAGTTCCTGGATCATACTCTGTAGCTCTGATGGGGTAGTTGCAAAAATGACTATGTCATCAGCAAAACGAAGGTGGGTTAGATAATCTCCATTAATCTTTATCCCCTTGTTTTCCCAGTTCAGTGATTGAAAGACATTTTCCAATGTGGCATTAAAGTGCTTCGGAGATATGGTGTCACCTTGTCTCACTCCTTTTCCAATTTTAATGTGTGTTGTATTTTCAAACAGCCGAATCTTTGCACTTGCATTTTCATAGATGTTATTAATAATATTAATGTATGCATCTTCAATACCGCAGGATTTCAGAGCCATTGCAACTGCTGATGGTTTCACCGAATCAAAGGCTTTTTCATAATCGATAAAAGCCATGCACAATGGAAGTTCATATTCCCTCGCTCTTTCAATTAGTTCTCTCAGTACGTGGATATGATCTATTGTGCTGTAGCCACTCCTGAATCCAGCTTGTTCTCTCGGTTGAGCCATGTCCAGTGTCACCTTCAAGCGGTGTGAAAGAACTTTTAGTGAAGATTTTATAAACCACTGATAGGAGGCTGATAGGTCTGTAGTTCCTGAGATCCTCAATGTCACCTTTTTTATGTAGCAAGATCATTGTAGCGGTGTTCCAATCCTCAGGAATTTTCCTTCATTAAGGCATCGAGTGAAAATTTGGGCGAGTACTGTTTCGATTTCTCCACTTGCTTCTTGTATGATGTCTACAGTAATTCCATCTTCTCCTGGAGCTTTTCCCCGCTTCATGTTCTTGATTGCATGTGCAACTTCTGCTGGAAGGACTGGAAGAACTCTGGTACTGGTACCTTTCATGATGTCTGGAGTACATGTATCATCCCTTTCGCATAATTTGGAGAAATCTTTCTCTTGTCAAATTTCGCCTCTATTTCTTGTTACAGAACCATCTTCTTTTCTTAGTGCCATAATCTGTTTTTCCCTTACTGAGATGTCCTTTGCTATCTTTAGGCTTTGGTTGTTTTCAATTGCTTTCCTTACTAGTTCACAGTTGAATTTCCTTACGTCTTCAGTGATACTTTTTCGTACTGTCTTGCATAGCTCTATATATTCCACTTTGGAAGTCACATCTTCTTTAGTTGTCCTCATCACTCTTCTTTTTTGCATCAGCATTTTGGTTTTTCCTGATAATTTGTTCACATGCAATTTGTTCTTAGACCCAGCTAATTTTGTTGCTGTTTCCATAAGAGCTTTGGTTACTTTTCTGTTAACTTCAGAAATATCCACTTCCTCCGATGTTAGGCCTTCTAAAGCAGAGAACCTGTTCTTCAGTTCCAATTTGAAGGTATTATGGTGTTTTTTAAGGTTGGTTATGTCAATACATTTTGTTTGTCTTATGAGCTTGCTACGTTCGAGTTTAGTGTTGAGGTGCATCTTACATCTCACCAATCTAGTCACTGCCTGTGTTGAACTTGTTTAGCACACTGCAGTCTTCTATGACGAATTTTTTGTTACACATAATAAAATCAATTTCACTTGTCGTCCCATTTGGATGTCTCCATGTCCATTTCCTGTGTGGCTTTTTCTTGAAAAAGGAGTTCAAAATGAAAAACCCTTCTGCCTCTGCAAACTCTACGAGTATTTCCACGCTGGTTTTCTGTTGCGTGACCGAATTTACCTACTGAAGTTTCATTCTGTTGCCGGTGCCCTATTTTTGCATTGAAATCTCCCATAATTATCTTCAAGTGCTGCTTACCTTTATTATTTAGATGACGAATTTCCTCATAAAATTCTTCAATTTCTTCTTCAGCATGACTTGTGGTATGTGCATAAGTTTGAATAATCTGAGCCTGGAGAGTTGGATAACAAGTCGTGCAGCTCTGTCAGAGGAACTTTCAACTTCTACAACTTTATCCTTCAGTTTCTTGTTTATTATAAATCCAACACCACTAGTTCTGCCAGTATCTGTCCCACGATAGTAGAAGAGATGTCCAGTCTTCCGCCCCCTTTCTACTTTGCTTCCGTGTCACTTATCCCGACGATGTCCCACTTGATCCTTTGTAGTTCCTCTTCCAATTCAAGAAGCCTTGAATCAGAAGATAGGCGTCCGTTATATGTAGCCAAGGTCAGCATCAGATGGCAGCCTAGTCCGGTCCTCCGGGGATTCTTAGCACCCTCTGCCTTCATGTCGCACTGGCCGCTGCCTTGGCCAGGTACATTCCAGCTGCCGGCGACTGAGGGCCAAGATTTAAGTTGTGGAGTCATTTTGGAGGGTTTGGCCATAACTCACCACGCTGGCCAAGCGGGTTGGTGAGTGTGGGATGGCATTTCCTCTAATCCCGATGGTATAGTTATACCGCTATTGGTGGTCTTTCAAACATATAAAGAACATATTCCAGTGGTTTAAACTAAACTTTTTAAAAACTGTTTTCGTGTGAACGGGTTCACATTTTCGGCAACGCCGCGGAATTCGCAGAATAAACGCAAGCAAAAGTGTGAGAAAATCAAAATGAGAGGCTAGGGCAAGTCAGGAGTTATATAAGGAGCCCAAGAAGACTGCAGCCCAACGAACTAGAGAGTATCGAGAATCAGTGAGACTAGTAACAATGATAAAATCCCCGTTTCAACAGCGGTGACGGAGCTGTAAAGAAGCCGGTACTGTGAGTCACCGTCTTACTTGTAAGTGACAAAATCGCTGTTTGCTACTGGGGTGACGGAACAGTAACGGAACGGCACGTAATCGTCTCACTTGTGGCAGTAACAAAAATCCCTGTTACAATTGACTCGCTTTTGAAGTCTTTGTTTACGAGCGAACGTACAGCAAAAACAGAAAAAAAGACTATCTTAAGCGTGGGGAAAAGTGGAGGCTAAAAGAAAGCCATATCACTAGCGAGCTTTATGATGTTTCAACAGAAAAGGAGATAAATTATTTAGATATGGTGACATGGTAACCAAAACTATGACGTAAGAATGATTTTTAGCCCGGACACGGCTAACGATGACATTCTAATGTAATAGTGACATGATTTCCGACCCATCTTTAGTTTCCACAGTGTTTCATTCGGTCGACTTAAATGATGGTGAGTTCAACGGCCACCGTGAGCAATTCCATGGACTATAAACAGCCGTCCGTCCTGATTTTCGGCAACCAGTTGGTTCCGGGGGAGAGAGAGATCCAGTGCTGTTAGGCAAACACGCCATTCATGTTTCATTCGGGACTCTAAACGATGGACAATAACACCCTCTTTTGTTTGAAAGAAGCTGTTTTGCCCACTTCAATGAAAATATCGGCCATATTGAAACCACAGACCGGTAGTTTCTGTAATGGGAATCCAGAGGACAAAAAGTACCCTATTTCTGTCCAAAGAAGCAAAGCAAACTATCTGCAAAAAACATTCGCCGATTCTTTTCCCCTTGAACTTTCATGTTTTTAACTGTCTGTCCGTTATTCGGAGAGTCCGCTATTTGGAGTTAAATATACACAACAGCCTACTTTGGAAATGAGGATCAGAAAACTGTCCGCTATTTACGAGTGTCCGTTAAGTACTGATAGCTAAACCCGTCGTACATGCCAACAACAGGCTTCACGGGGATTACCAAGACTTCTCTCATAGTCAATTGACCACTGCAAAACTCTAATTAATAATTCCATTCTAACCCACTATCAATATTAAATTTAATTAAATCTTCATTTCCGACTGGAGATCTGTCCGCCAGCAAAGGGATCTTGCTTGATCCTTTATTTAATCCAATCATTTTAACGATAAAATATACAATCTTAATTAAATGATATCTTCAGAGAAGAATCACAGAACGCATTTGACAAACAAGAAAATGATTCCATTAAAAATACAATTCATCAAAACGAACTTCAATCATTTACAAAGGTGACAATACAAAACAATTCAGATCAATTCATGCATATACAAGACAATTCAATTCAATTATAAACTCAAATTATTAACAACTCCAACCAATTCTAGATTCCCAAAGCAAAATACAATTCACAACTTTCAACAATTACACGGGTGACTATTCAACACAATACATTGCAAAACAGTTGTAAACACTTAATTCACTAATATTGTCAAATATTATGTTGGCAGCTCCTATGAGTGTCCGTTAAGGGGGATTTACTGTAATTTCTACCTTGATGTGATCCTCGCTTCATATGTGCTGTTCAACGGTGATATGGGCATCTACTCAATGTACAACAGATCTGCGTCGCACATCCAGTAACCCTGATTGGGATATGGTATTTGTTGATTTTGTGACTTATCTACCTCAAAGGCGACGCACATGTCAAAACGGCAAAAAGCTTCGTCGGTGTAGCTTTATTGGGAAAGAATTCGGCTCCGGAGTAAAAGGATGCGTGTTCGAAGACAGCTGCGGGCAAATTTGTGTTTTCATATTGACTCCCGAACATAAAATGAATCTCCTGGCCATTGAATTCTTTGAAAAATGTGTGATGTTCGTTTCACACATGGTCTGGAATTAATGAGAATTCCTTCAGTGCTTTGAAAAATGTGTGATGCTTCTTCCACGCATCGTCCTCCTTCTACAGTGAGCTCGCTTTTAAGCGTGGTATAATGAATAAGCTTTCTTACTGGTAGTTGTTGTGTTGTTGTAGTTATAATGAACAAGCTTAACTGCTAGTAACGTTGTAGTAGTAGTGATTTATGATGAATAAAGTCTTATGCTGGTTGTTAATAGTAACACTTAATGAAAGAGACCTAACAGCCAGACAGAGGTCTGACAAAACTATGAACTGAGAAAAACGTACTTACTAAGAAAACCTTTTATTAGGGAAACTCCTGATATTATCCACACATACTTCACAGGTCACACAACTACTCGATATCTGGCTCTCACATATAACGAAGTTCCTCTCACATAAACGAAGCTCTCTTTACACCAAACGAAGATCTCTTTACACATAAAACAAAGCTCTCCCTACGCACATCAACAAAAAGCTCTCTCTACGCACATAAACAAACGCTGTCCTAGGTATCGTTGAACGCGCCTATTTATACTGCCTACCACCACGTCATGACTTACACTCATTGCCACATATCATTCAGCGGGAGAAATAACATCTCGTTAAGTAAGAAGATAATTTACATAGGAAAATAAAATAAAGAGATATAGTAAAATCAAAAGGAAACTGAATCTAGAGTATACGTTACAGTGGTTTGCCGGCTAACCCGGAAACCTGCGATTCCGTTCCAGCCCTTTCTCAAGGGTAGGGGTGTGTATATGACGTACCTATCTCAGAGGTGAATCCCATGTCAAGACGGCAAAGTTGCAGCGACAAACTTTTTCTTTGTAGCTTAATTGATAAACCGTTCTGCTGCGTAGCAGATGTTGCTGGTTCGATATCCGTCACCGGCAAAGAGTTTTTATGCTATAATAGCTTTACTACCCGGCTTTGCCCGGTACAGAATGTATGGAATCTGTAGAATCAAACGGACCAAAAACGTTACGAATTATTTAACACACGTCCAGGAGACACTGCATTAGAACACCGACTGAACAAAATTCGTTAACAATTTGTTATCGACGATCAAATGCATCACGTGCTTTCCGTTTCAGACGTTTTTGAGGGGCGAATCTCTGGGATGAAAAAGTTAAAAACTTATCTTTGCGAATATTTTATGAAACTGACTGAAATTTTGATGAACACCATAAATCGTTAATAGGAACATTGCCTCCAAATTTCGCCTGAATCGGTAAATAACTTTTAAAATTAGCCGTCAAAATTTTATTAACCGTTTCTGCGTATATCCCTGTTACAATCGACTCGCTTTTTGAAGTTTACCAATGAATGCCAATGTTACCAATGAATTAAAAATTACATGCCTATTTTAAAAGGTTTTGACCAGATTCCAGTGAAATTTTGAGGGACTCCTCTTATTTCCAATTCACGGTGTTGATAAAAATTTCAGCCCTTTTCGTTAAGATTTCGCAAAGTTCGCTTTTGCATTTTTTTTATGCAGTTAGTTCTCAAAGAATAGAAACACCTGAGGATGGGCCGGGGCGATGAATGCAGTCACGTGCTTTCAGATTTGGAACAGGATGACGTAGCAAACGACGCTGACTTTATTGATCAGCTTATTAATCAGTGATGTATTCAGACAGCTTTTCGGGGGTGCTTAGCCTCCCCGAAAATCCATGAACGCCCTCCCCCATGTAAATTTTTGGGCGATCTCTCCTTATATTTAGTCTAATTGTTTTCGTTTATAGCTGCATAATTGGAGAAATTATTTTTAAAAAAATTAAGAAAATGAGGCAAAATATTATAATAATAAAAAAAAACCACACCCACATGGACTTCAATCTGATGTTTCTATCATCCTTCAAAAAAACATTAAGTAGTCTTCGCTGAAGGGTGAATTTTCAAGCACTGACAACTCGGACTGCTTCCGTTATAAAAACCTAATTCCACTAAGTAGCGATGTTTGCAAAGCAATACGTTATCATATTTTGGAAGCTGGCATTCAGCTTTATTTAGGTCATCTGGATGCCGACTTTCCGTAGCTAACGTGACGTTCAACAAAATATTTTTTACCTAATTTTGAACAATAGCAAATTATTCGAATTTGCTATTGTTCAAAATTAGGTTAAATTGGGTAGAAACTTTTTTTTTCCTGGAGGTGGGTGGTTTACGCTCTGTAGCAAAAAAAAAAAAAAAATCGAGGCATCTCAAACTGGCATCCAAGCGGTTAGTTAGTTTTTTTTTTTTTTTTTTTTTACTACTATGTGCTAATCTAAAAAATCTAAAGGGGCTGAAACCAAACGACAGGGAAATGGTTTACATAATACGTTTTCAGGTAACACTGTAATGATTCCTTAATAATAAGAAACAGGCTTGCAGTAAGGAGAAGACATTTTTACCACTCCTAATGTTTTAGGGGGGGGGGGGTCTCCAGCACAACGTTATCTTACCAGCATCCTCAATATTTTACACCACCCCATGGTGTAATCTGTGGTACATTACTGAACTAAAGCAAAGGTATAACATTTTTAGTCACTTGTATGCGTAGATTACTTGGAATTTGCATTTGCGATGTACGAACATAAGAAAATTTTTATACTCTATTTAAAATGCTATACTAATGTATATATAAATAACAAAACTGTGATTATATGTATATAATCAGTCAACAAGTTTCATGCACCTCAAAATTTGTTGTGATTGCCCCCCCCCGCAAAAAAATCTCTGAATGCAACACAGTTATTAATTAATTCATAACTAGCGAACGGAACAACTTAGACATCTTAAAATAGTTGCGTTGACCTAGAAATTCCAGTATTAATAAGCTATGCAAGTTTAAGGATGCCACAGTTCGGCGTTCGAGAGTTTTTGCTGCTTCAGACAAACAGACGTTTTGTGTTTGACATATAAGATTTATCCAATATTTAAAAAGAAAAAGAACCATTTAACGAGTTAAAACAATTCAGCCACTCTAAAGCCGTGGATAATTTTTAAATTGTTGGTACGATTTTATTGGTACCTTTATCTTATTTTTTTATTTTTTGGTGTAGGATGTGAACTCCATGATACTCACATCCTGCACCGAGCTTTGGAAGTTCACGCGCGCGGCGAACTTGAAAGCTCTAAAAAAAAAAAAAAAATGTATGGGCGAATCTACGAGCTCTGTCTGCTTCTAGAATACTTTAAAATGCTACTAAAGCAGGCCAGAATTTTGTTTCCGCGAAGAAGCAAGTTGTTCACCTCGAACTGTCAACAGAGTAATTCCATCATCAGGTGGTCAGTAATGATGATCATTATGACTTATTATAGCTCTGGCTTGATCATTGTTGTGTGCGGCAAGCATACGCTTTCGCTTATGTCGACAACAGACGAACCATTTTAAATCAACGAAAAATAAATTTCCGGTCGGGGAGTATCTCCAAAATTACAACTGCATAAGTACTTCGCATTACTTTTTTTGTGAGGAGATTTTTCTACCGCAACCTGATGAACTTCGGTATTCATTTGTTCACAACGATTTCAAAGAGGGACCAAAAAGATTTCGAGCTTCCTTTGAAATTTTCTTTTCCAAGGCTTAGATTCGGTACTTAGAGTTTCCATATTTTTTTTTTTTGTTGCAGTTTTTTTTTTTCTCAGACGTTTAAATTTCCTTTTGTGATTTAAACCACTCTGGATAGAAAGGAAGTTTGAGATTACCTACGATTCTTGTTAGAGAAAATGCCGTTTTGATACTCATGTGAGCAGACGAATAGGAGGCAGAGTATGAACTTTGCTTGCGTTAGGGATGTTCCAAGGGAACAGTAGACGAAAATGAAAGAAAAAAATGGGGGGCGAGGTGAGGGAGATCATTCCTATTTCATTCCTATATGAGTAATGTTAATTAATTTCTTCTATACCGTTTACTCAAAGTCGTTATGGTCTTAAAATTTTTGAGAGCAAACAAATCAAGTCCTTAGCTGATATATACCCTAGCTGTGATTTCGAAGGATGTTTTTAAAATTTAATTGATCTCAATCGGGAAGTATTCCGATTTGGTATCCATTAACCGAATTTATGAAGCATTCTGACAAAATTTTCAAAATTGCAGCTGGGCCATATTCAGAGTTTGTACAAAGTTACAGCAAATAAAAACCGCGACTTTTCCAGGAGTTCAAAAATTTTAAAACCTGAAACTTTTGAATCACAGTGTTTTGTTTTATATTTTGCAAATTGGGATTAAATTTGCTATGCATTTAGAATTCTTATAAAGTCTTATGGGTTCTCCTTCTACCGTGTTCTTCGTTGTGCATTACATCTTCAAAAAGAAGGTATGATACACAATGAAGAAAACTTTGGGGAAAATGAATATATATATTTTTTTGAGGGGAAGGGGGGGGGGTTGCTCTAGTATAAGACGTCTGTCAATCATTGAGATTGTTTACACACCTTCATTTTGCTGACGACATAATCATTTTTGAAACGACATCCTCAGAGCGGCTGAGTACGATCCAGGAACTTGCCGACAAGAGTAAAGATGTGGGATTAAAAATGAAATTACAGAAAACAAAATTGCTGTGCTCAAGGTGCGCACGGGTCCTTGAAAACCTGGAAAGTAATTGAAAATCATGATTACGTTTTCAAGGCCTGGAGTACCCTGGTAAACCGTTTTTTTTTTTAAAGCGGTGTTGAAAAGGCTTGTAATTAGTGCTTAAAAATATATATTTGAATTTCTTTTAGGGAATCAGTGTTACCTCTCTTTTATCACGCCTTTTGTAAAAAAGATCGTGCTTATGTTACCGGCTTGTTCGTCTATCCATCCGTCTGCGGACACCATATCTCTATAACTGTTAGTCGGATTTGAAAAATTCTTTTTGCATTAGGGAGCTTGAAATGTGCGAATGATGATCTTTGCACTCCTTGTTTTTTTTTTTTTTTTTTTTTTTTTTTAATGTGCACAATTTCCCGCTAGAGACGCAAGGGTCAAAACCTTTTTCTCGCTATCTGTTCTTCAGGGAGACGTATTTGAAAAATTATTTTTCCTTAGCATAGCTTTTATAATGAAGAATATTTTTCGCATGTTTTCAACTTTTCCGTTATTCTCAATTCTTCCGTTAACAGACGTAGACATGTATCATGTTTCCTTCTGTATTTCTTCTTTTAACTGATTAGACATGTGCCCTCCCCATTCTTCGATTCTGGACCTGCCCTTGCTTTATTTTATATTATTTTCAATTGTTATCAATAATAGAATGATTACATGGGAAGATAGTGCAGAACAGTGATGCACCTAAGATGATTGATTGAATTAATCATTTTCAGATTGAGGGAAAGGATTTTCTGTTAGGCCTTGTGGTAATTGCACCACCATGATTTAGTTTGGCATTATTTGGTAATTCTCCTATTAAAAATATTTTTAAAAAATGTAATGAGTAAAAAAGCACACTCATCCATTTACATCTTTCATCATTTTTATTACTTAAATCGAAATTGCTTTTAAAAAATAGATTGACCATGATACTGTAAAGCGTAATAATCATTCTGCAAAAAATCCTAGAATGTCCTTGATTCCCCTTCCCCCTCCTCAAGTGTACGAATCCTGTGTACAATGCTTTTACAAGAACTGAAGATTTAGAAGTAACTGAAGCCTATATCTGCCTTGGACAACAGTTATTAAGCTAAAGTCACATCGAGGAAGAAATTAATATGCGTACATAAGTTTTCTGCTGTGCATTTGGGAGAAACAGTAAAATATTTTTAAGAGCACTTTACCATTCATTCCATTGTGCATGGCTTTTATCGATTATGAAAAAGCCTTTGATTCGGTGAAACCATCAGCAGTTACAATGGCTCTGAAAACCTGCGGTATTGAAGATGCATACATTACTATTATTAATAACATCTATGAAAATGCAAGTGCAAAGATTAGGCTGTTTGAAAATACAACACACATAAAAATTGGAAAGGGAGTGAGACAAGGTGACACCATATCTCCGAAGCTCTTTAATGCCACATTGGAGGGTGTTTTTCAGTCACTGAGCTGGGAAAACAAGGGGATAAAGATTAATGGAGATTATCTAACCCACCTTCGTTTTGCTGATGACGTAGTCATTTTTGCAACTAGCCCATCAGAGCTGCAGAGTATGATCCAGGAACTTGCTGACAAGAGTAAAGAAGTGGGATTAAAAATGAACTTTCAGAAGACAAAAGTGATGTTCAATGCTTTTACAAGAAATGAAGATTTATCGATTGATGGAGAAAAGCTGGAGATAACAGACACGTGCGTTTATCTTGGACAGCAGATATCAAGTGAATGTCACATTGATGAAGAAATTAATCGGCGTACAAAACTTGCCTGGAGAACTTTTGGAAGAAACAGCATAATTTTCAAGAGCAATATGCCATTATGTCTTAAAAGAAAAGTGTTTGATCAATGCATCCTTCCAGTGCTTACGTATGGTGCAGAGACGTGGACCTTAACTAAAAGAGACATACAAAGGCTGCAGACAACTCAAAGTAGCATGGAGAGGTGCATACTTGGTGTAACCAGGAGAGATAAGAAGAGGAACTCGTGGATCCGAAAAATGACAAGAGTGGAAGACATCATGATCAGAGTTAAATCCCTGAAATGGCAATGGGCTGGACATACTGCCAGAAGGACAGATCATCGATGGACAGCCGAAATTTTAGATTGGATTCCAAGGGACAAGAAAAGACCCAGAAGAAGACCACATGGGAGATGGGTGGATGAAATTCGAAAGTATGCAGGGGTGACATGGAGGAGACTGGCACAAGACAGACCGTTGTGGAGGAAACTTGGGGAGACCTTCGTTCAGCAGTGGATTGATAATGGTTGACAATGATGATGATGATATCATAAAAGTGTTTGATCAGTGCATTCTTCTAGTTCTTACTTATGGAACACAGAAAAAAGACATGTGCGAAGGGCTCAAAGAAGCATGGAGAGGTGCATTCTGTAAATATATGGAAGATTCCTTTAAATAATTATATGTTTTCTTTGTTTTTCGACGGACTTCTAAAAGCAGTCGTCAAAAATAAAGGGAGTTGTGGGAATCAGGACGTACTTTTTAGAGGGAGGGGGCTGGGGGTGAACAACCGGGCAAAATGTGACATGAGGGAAGGGGGGGGTCTTAAAAATAGTAAAAAATCACTGACGTACTTTATGGACGGCCCCATATAGCAGTAAAAAGCAATTTTTATGTTTGAACGAAGGAAATATTTTACTGATTCATATGAAGCAAACGCACCCGTCTGTTAAATTTCCCTGAAGGATTTTAAATGGGAAAAAAATTTAAGAAATTATCATCTCTGATCCTATCAGAATTGTTACTTAAGCCATTCATTAGTGGAAACCAACTTTTCTGAGCCGTCTTAGAGAATCGGGAATAAAAGATTCTTACAGATCAGAGCCTGGAGCAGTAAGACTTGCTGACCTTCATGGTGATTATCATGTACAAAACACAAGGCTGAACATTTCAATGTATTACTTCTTGGCCTGTCATAGTCATGGTCACTTTCAAAGCTTCTTTGATGCAGCTTTCGACTTTAGTGAGAGTGGGCATATTTAGATTTATAATGATATCCTCTATTCAGTCTCACTCTGTGCGCAAATGAATGAATGGGTAAATACCCTAACTCACACACACAAAATATTCATTCGTTCCCCAAATATTTAGTCATTCGTTGACATGCATACCATATCTGTTCCGTCTTTTCTTAGAAGACGAAGATATTTCCGTATTGGATGGAAGTACACGTTCCAACTATTTTTCGATGTTTTCAAGAACTCCCATGTAGGCATTATGGTAGGGCACCTGAAAACAAAGTGTGCAATACTATCTGTCTTTGTGCATGATATCTCCAGTCTTGGAATTTCTGGAAGATTTCCTATGATTTAGAAACATTGTGGAATTTTCTGACTTTAGATCCTCTTTTCCGCATTTCTCAGAAAGTCCGTCTTTTGAATAAATACACTGCTGGCCACCCAAAATGCAACACCAAGAAGAACACGAGATAGCAAAGCCAGATTTACTGGACACATAACAACAGATACAAAGATGAAACGATTGAGCTTACAGGTCCGTGCGACTTGCGGAACACGCAGACATCAGTAGTTCGTGTGGCCCCCGTGGCTGGCAATAACGGCCGCTACACGCCGCTGCATCGAACGAAAGAGGCTTTGGATGTGGGCTTGGGGTATGTCGGTTCAGGCTGCTTCCACACGTTGCCGCAGTTCATCAGGCGTAGCCGCGGGTGGTGCTTGCCGGGCCACTCGGTTGCCGATCAGCGACCGTGTTCGATGGGCTACCTATCGATTCTGAATCGGATTCATTTTGTGTTTTTCTTTGACTCTTTCAGTTAAACGATTTTCGCAGGGAATGACTCTCGCAAATTAATTCAGAGTCGGAACCGTTTGTGTCGTTTGTTAACTCTTCCGGTGAACGATTTCAGCAGGGAATAACTCTCCCGAATCGGTTCAGAATCGGAACCTTTTGTGTCGTTTGTTGGCTCTTCCAGTGAACGATTTCCGCAGGGAATGACTCTCACGAATCGTTTCTGAGTCGGATCCGTTTGTGTCGTACGTTAACTCTTCCCTTGAACAATTTCCGCAAGGAATAACTCTCGCAAATCGGCTCAGAATCAGATCCGTTTGTGTCGTTCGTTAACTCTTCCCTTGAACGATTTCTGCTGGTAATGATTCTCGCGAATTAGTTCTGAGTTCGACCCGTTTGCGTCGCTTGTTGAGTCTTCTGGTGAACGATTTCCGTAGGAAATGACTCTCACGAAAGGTTTCTGAGTCGGATCTGCTTGTGTCGTACATTAACCCTTCCCGTGTACGAAAGGTGCATTCTGATACGAGACCGTTTGTGTCGTTCATTGACTCTTCCGGTGAACGATTTTTGCAGGGAATGAATTTCTTGAATCGGTTCCGAGTAGGGTTCCTTTGTATCATTCGTTGACTCTTCCGGTTTAGTGAATGATTTCCGGTTTAAATTTGTTTTTAAATCTTGCGGAATACAAATGGATTTAACATTAAGACTTTGTTCTCATCCCCAACCTGTGTCATTAAAGAGGTATCCAAATTTACAAATACTCCAAAAAACGGGAAAAAAATGTAATCCAAGATACTTCCGGCCCCAAGCAATAAACGATGTTCAACCTGTAGTGAGAAAATATGCAATGTCGAGTACAGAAAGGTTTGTGATGTGGCATCTAATCTTTGAAGTCTGTGAGTTTCGTTATACGTGGCATATTAACTTCCAATGAACTGCCACTTCTCCAGCATTTTCACTTTTAAAGAATTCCTACAAGTACAAATGTCGTTCCATAAAAACTGAGAGTAATTTTTTTGGAGTTGGCAACAGTGCGAAGGGGAAAAATAACAACGCAGACGACTAACTAAATTAAGGAAGTATCTATGGCAACAGTTATTAGCCGTGGTGACTATTCTGGTTTTGTTTTTGCGCAGTTGTTTAGGGCACGTCTGCATTTCGTCATACAGCTATGCAGGTGAGTGATTCAGAGTTAAGAAGTGAAACGCGTTGTGCGATACAATTTTGTTATCGTTTGCTCAAAACGGCTCCAGCTGATTTCATGATAAAAGCTTACAAACATAAATGTTTGGGTGAGTCAACGATTTTTAGATGGCAAAGGGCATTTGTCGGCAGAAATCGCTCCTAGGCCTGGTCGACCTGAAAGTGTTTTTTTTTTTTTTTTGATTGGAGGTTTAACGAGCACCGTGAGCAACTCAATGGGCTATAAGCAGTCGCCCGTCCCTAATTTAGGGTCACTGGTTCCAGGGAAGGGAGAGAGCCAGTGCCGTAAGACAAACACAACATCCATGCCTGAACGGGATTCGAACCCGGACCCCTTACGGACGAATGATCAGAGGCCAGCGCCTGAGACCACTGCGCCACGAGGCGGCGAAAGTGTTGTTACGGAGGGTATTGTTAACACTGTTTGGGCAATCCTGCAAGAAGATCGACGAATGACGTGTGACGACATAGCGGCGTCAATTAATATTTCAAAAATGTCGGTATTTCGCATTCTACGCGACAAATAATTTTTCAAAAACTGCATCTTATGCGTTCCAGATGAGTACCTCATCACCTGACGAGAGAACAACTGTTAGCCAGATTTCAGGTATGTCATGAGTGGAAACAAATGATTGCAAAGGATCCAACTTTCTAAACACAGTATTAACTGCCTATGAAATATGGATTCATTATTTCGACAACCTCACGAAGCTCACAACGCGTGTCTGGAAACACACAAGCTCGCCTCCTCCGAAAACAAGTCCGTCAAACCAAATCAGCTGGGAAGGTGACGATGACAATTTTCTTTGATCATAACGTGCATGCTGTCCCTCCACAAATTACTGTCAATGCTGAGTATTACATTTCAATCTTGAGGCGTCTTAGATTATACATATCGATTAAACGACCGGAACTGGTGGTCAAATGGACCCTACACGAGGATAACGCCCGCCCACGTGTGGCTCCTTGTGCTCAACAGATTCTTACGAAATGCTGTATTGAAATCATGCCACAGCCTGCTTACAGTTCTGACCTCGCCCCGTGCGATTTCTGCTTCTTTTTAACAATGAATGAGAAGTTCCGGGTCGCAACATTCAACACAGATGCTGACATTATTCAAGACGTACAGAGGTCGCTAAAGCAGCTTCCACAAAATGCCTTCGCCACATGCTTTGAAAAGTGGACTGAATGATGGGACCGTTGCGTATCATCCGAGGGAAGGTACTTTGAGAAAGAATAACATATATTTTGCTGTACCTGTATTTCTTCATTTTGTGTGATTTTACTCTGTTTTTTTGGAACGGCCCTTGTACAACGCAAGTGCAGAATTTACATAATCCATCAGGTTATAACGAAGTAAATTTCTCCGTCATTTCTGTCCACGCCAGGATTCGAACCCGGATCCCCTCATTTCGGAATAAGTCCCTCTACCAATTGAGCTACGCGGACGTTTGTTCTGACTGCAATCTGCCTTTATGTCGTGTGCGCCCTACTGGCCGGTACGTCACATCTCCCCCCCCGAAATATTGCCGGGGAAATGACCCACGGGTCAGCCGTGACCATGAATCGTTGCAGGCAGTCATCCGCTGTAGAACGTGCACTTGAGAACTCCCAGTCAATCTGGTGTGTGGAATGCAACGACACACGTTTTTTATTTTTCGAAGCGGTGCTCTTATTTTTCCTATCCCGCGGTGTGGAAAGAACATCACACCATTGCGAGATTTTGAACGGCCGGGTCATCCGGAAAGTTCGGGCGTCATTATAACGAAGTAAATTTCTCCTTCATTTCTGTCCACGCCAGTTTTCGAACCCGGATCCCCTCATTCCGAAATAAGTCACTCTACCAGTTGAGCTATACGCGGACGTTTGTTCTGACTGCTATCTGCCTTTAGCCTTTATGTCGTGTGCGTCCTACTGGCAGGTACGTCACAAGGTGTCCGACTACTTTCTGCAACATAGTGTATATTCAGCTGAACTATTCTGGATTGCAATTAAACGGAAGAAAACATTACAGTGTCTGTTTAAGTTCATTCACCGGGCCTTTTCGTTTTAAAGACAGTAATCTAAAACTTTGTGAATGCAAAAAACCTTTAATAAGGTTCCTTCTGCCTTTACTCAACGCATAGCGCCTTTTTAAACGACAATAAACTAATATTTTCTTAATAATAACGTTCGTATATTTTTTTACTGCTTGATTTTCAATTCTCTTAAAAGCGCGAAATTTAGTGCGCATGGGCATCGCCGCCATGAGATTTGCTTTTGTGCATTCGAACACAATATTGAGTGGGATCGGTGTTACCTTTGAAAATCGAACGAAACTGCAAAATGTTTACTGAGTACTGGCAATGAACGGTATCTAGGTAATGGGTTCAATTTTTGGCGAATGACCCTCATGGCTGCATGTTAACATAAGATAACACCGTAAGGACAAGTTGTCCATTGTTATTTGTTTGAACATAGAATTGTGTGTGGGTGTATCTAATCCTTTACTATTATTGTTCTTTTATCATTTTTCATATCAAATTATCAGTATATAGTTTTATGTTCGAATAGTAATCTCGTTAAGGATTGTTCTCGAAGATATGATTTTCCTCATTTATTTTTTTGTAACAAAAGACAATGTCCTTTGATCAGCATGATACGCTAAAGTCTTTCATTTCAAAGTTTAACAGAATAATAACAAAAATGGCATATCGCAAGATCATTAATCTGTATGTTTGAAATGTTCAACATTGGTTGATTGGAGTCATACGACTAAGTTAACCAGATGGAGCAGTTATTCTTCGCTAAAACGAACGTGGCATGCCCGAGTGCATTTGTTAAAAGTACGAATAGAAATCAATTACCGAGTACTCTAAACCATTTGCATATTATAACATACGACTCACATGAGTCTAAAATCTCCTTTAATGTCGTAAACACAAACATTCAATATATTCTGCACTCCGCTGGGAGGCTTCGTCTGGGCTCAACTATATCAGAGCTTAGAACGGTCACAGATAGCGCTGAAACAATTCAAAAAGTTACAATACTTTCGAAAAATCAGTTGCCCCGTTCACGTGAAAGTTCGTGGCTGATACACTCTTTGCCAGACAAAACAAAAAAACAAAAAACAAAAGCGAAGCACTCCGAGAAAGTCACTAGATCCTGATGAAACTCCGCATGGAAGTACCTGAGGGCCGAATATGTAAATGATTACAAAATAACGACCAATGACGAAATAGTGGCCCGCCACAGCGCATGTGAACTGCACATCGAGGAGAGTATATCAAGAGCAAAGCTCGCACGCAGGGACAATTATAACAGCGGATTGCGGTTGCATTAACCTCACGCAAACAGTGAGGATGCCTCGACGTCGGATCCGTGTATAATACGAGACTTTGAGAGAGGACGTACAATGGCCCTGCGAGAGGCCGGTTGGTCAAGTCGCCGTATCTCCAGGCATTTGAGTCAGAGCTACGCGGCAGTCGGACGATGTTGCCGCCAATGGGTCGAGAAGGGCACAACCCAACGGCACACCGGCAGTGGACGGCCGAGGGCAACGACAGAACGCCACTAGCGAGCGATTTTGTGAGAGTCGAACTGAATTCGTCACTCTCAACCATCCTTCGCCATGTTGCGTCATGTACAAGTACGAAAGGGACCATCCCGACCGTTGACAGACGAGCGTCACGGGGACTACATTCGAGGGGCCCAGTTCGCCGCCTACTACTGATCAGCGAGCATCGTCTCACTAATTGCAGTGATGTCGGGCCGATCAACGTGGGATAATGTCCCCTGGCGTCGTGTTGTCTTCAGTGATGAGTCATGGTTTACAGTTGGAGCCGATGACTAGCGCATACATGTCTGGAGGGAGACCAGCCGGCCAGCGCACGGATCCTGCCTTTACCGTAGAACGGCACACGGCTCGCATCCCGGGAGTGACTGTCCGGGAGCCATTTCCTACGATATCCGGACACCGTTGGTAGCTCTCCGTACCACCCTCACGACTCAACGGTAGGTCGACGATATTCTACGCCCTGTTGTGTTGCCATTCTTGTCGCAGCATCACCGAGCAATTTTTCAACAGGGTAATGCCCGGTTACATACGGCATTTCTCTCCTATCCTGCCTCCGTTATGTCGATACCTTTCCATGGCCAGCCCGATCGCCTGATCTCTCACCGATCGAACATGTTTGGGACATGGCCACCTAAGATCATCCTGTAATGTCGGCGAACTGGTCCGCAATTTGGTCGCCATCTGGCATGCTACACCTCAGGACAGTATCCGTGAACTGTATGAGTCTATGCCGCGCCGGGTAACTGCTTGTAGCAGATCTAGAGATGGCGCTACAACGTACTGAGTTGTTCCACTCGTGTAGCTGTTTTATCCGAATAAATGACCCTACTGCTCTGGAATGCCTTTCATTTTCTTTCCCATTCATGTATACACTGCCGGAAAGTGAAAAAAGAATACCAAGAAGAAATTGGCAGACGATCATGAAACTTACATATGTTAATGGGTCGAGTTTACGTAGGTGTGCTGTTAATTTCGGGACCAACCGGTGAGCGCTTACGCCACAGCACGGCATAATATGCAAATTATCGTCGGTGGTATTTAAGGAGTACGGCGAAGTGAATGTAATCAGTCGTCGGCGTACGGACACGTGCGAAGTACCTAAAGAAGCTGCAATGCCTGGACATGGAAGACGTGTACGATTTCAGCAGTTATCGGACTTTGAGCGAGGTCGTCTAGTCGGACTCCGCGAGGCCGGATGGTCGTATCGTCGTATTGCGGAGCGAATTGGACGGGAAGTATCGGTGGTGACGTAGATGGTCCGAGGAACATTCCCACACGAGAAGACGTGGAACCGGGAATCACAGACGGACTGATGAGCGGACCGATCGACGCAAATCCGAGCTGCCGTTGCACCTGAATTGACTGTGCGAACAATCCGCAACCGTCTACTGGATGCAGAACTACGTGCACGTGTGCCTCTGGCATGTGTACCTCTGACTCCAGCCCACCGTCAGGAACGGCTGCAGTGGTGTCGTCAACGTCTGCACTGGAGAACGCAATGGCGATCTGTCGTGTTCAGCGATGAAAGCAGATTCTGCTTGGGAGCCTCCGATGGCCGTATGCGTGTTCGCAGACCCACAGGGGAGTGTCTCCACCCTTCTTGCATCCGCCAGCGACACACACGGCCTACACCTGGTCTCCTGGTGTGGGGAGCGATCAGCTATCACTTCCGTACACAACTAGTGTTTGTACCGGGTACGCTAAACAGCACTTCCTACATCAACAACATCATTCAGCCCGTTGTTGTGCCATTTGTAAGGTCGGACCATCGTGGTGTTTTCCAGCAAGATAACGCACGCCCACACACGGCACGTGCAACGCAACATGCACTTCAGGGTGTGACACAACCTCCATGGCCTGTACGTTCACCGGATTTGTCCCCCATTGAGCACGTGTAGGATTTTATGGGACAACGACTTATCCAGTCTCCACGGCCAGCCACGACCATCCCCGATTTACGCGTCCAGGTTGAGGATGCTTGGAACTCAATACCCGAAACATACATCCAACATCTGTTCGACAGACTCCATGCCTGAATTGCACAGTGTGACGCAGTTCATAGCGATTCAACCTCGTACTAACCATGTTACATGGAAATGTTATTTTTCAGTTTACCAGCAAATACAGCTGTATTTTGCCATAATGTTTTGATCACGTTATCCTCTGTATTCCGTTATTATGCTGTATAAATTTCGTTGGTATCAGACGTCTCCTTCTTGGTGTTCTTTTTTCACTTTCCGCCAGTGTATTTCACATACCAATTTTTATCTGGATTGGATGATTCCATCTGGGTGCTTCCTTTTATTTACTCTTTCCAACCGTAGGTTGAAGAAGTGTATATGCTCCTGCTATGTCCGTCTATCCGTCCGTCCGCACGATAACTCGCGTAAAAAATGGTTCGATTTCGATGAAATTTTAGTATGTGGTAGGAGACAACCTGAGAAAGAATCCTATTGAAAATGGGTGAAATGGGGTCAAAGGTCAGGACATAGGAGCGAGATTTATTCCACAGCCATTATCCTCATAACTTGACTAAAAATGCTTCGATTGCAATAAAACTTTAGTATGTTGTTCCGGAGGTATACTGAACCGGTTCTGTTGAATATCATCGAAATGGGATCAAAAATCAGGTCACAGGAGTGAGATTTATTCCACAGCCATTATCCTCATAACTTGAGTAATGATTTTTGATATGTTGAAAAACGTATCATAATCAATGCATTGCGTGATTTTAGTAACTTGTTTATTTATTTATTTGTTTTAAGCAAAGAGTGTATTACGATCACGTAGTATGGAGAACACTATTGGCTGTTCCACCGGTATTTGCTCAGAATATTTCCCCAGGCATCTGACAGGTTTAAGAACAAGCATTCGTCGCACGGGTTCGAATGAGTTATGATTTCAACACTTTCACGCATAGCTGTGTCAATGTAGTTTGTGTAAGATGTTTTAGTTTTCTCATCCTGTTCTGTGAAAAGGGTAGTACCTTACACAAACTACATTGGCACAGCTGTGCGTGAAAGTGTTGAAATCATGACTCGTTTAACCTTGAACGGAATTTTTCCAAGCCCTACCCCTAAAGTGTCTTTCTATTGTTATGTTCGCTATCTGATGATACTCATTCGTTCTGTGCTGGTTCGTTTTTCGTTCTGCATTTCTGCTGAGTGCTTTGTAGTCGGGGTTCACGTAACTTTTACGTTCTACTCTACATTTACAACCTTCGGCTTTACCTAGCTTCCATAATTTTAATAAAATTATGTTAAAAACCGAAAGTGCGAAATGTGAACGATTATGGTACATTTGAACCCGTGTATAACAAAGTTGAAGTGAGATTCGATATATGCGAACTTCATTATAATAGAACAGATTAATAAACAACAACTATTTTTGGCATAATATTGGGTTCGCCAAAAAGTCATTGCGTTTTTTACACATACATGGCGAAATATGTCTTGATATGTTTCGCCATCTATGGTCATTTGAAACCGCAAGTTCCTTAGAAATCGCAAGTTCACTAACGTCATTTGAAACCGGAAGTTCATTATGTAGCGTGGTAGCTGACAGTTCAAGCTTGTGTTAGGAACAGAGAGTGCACGATTTCGTTAACAATTTCAATGGGCAATCAAAAGCCTGAACATTTTCGTAATGTTTTGCTGTACTACTTCCGAAAAGGAAAAAACAACGCGCAATCTCATAAAAAGTTATGTGATGTGCATGGTGAAGATGCCTTAAAACTACGGCAGTGTCAGAATTGGTTTGCGAAATTTTGGTCTGGAAATTTTGATGTGAAAGATGCACCGCGCACAGGAAGGCCAATCGAAGTTGATGACTACAAAATAAAGGCATTGATCGAATCTAGTCGGCGTTTAACGCGAGAGATTACTTAGAATCTGAACATATCAAAATCGAGCGTTGAAAACCATTCAAAGCAACTGGAAAACGTTAGTAAGCTCGGTATGTGGGTACCACATGAGCTCAAAGAAACTCATCTCACTAAGCGCGTTGACATATGCGATTCGTTCTTGAAACCTGAAGAAAACAATCCATTTTTGAAACGTATAACAACAGGCGATGAAACATGGATCGTCTAAAACAACGTCGAACGAAAACGATCGTGGAGCAAGCGTGAAGAACCTGCTCAAAGCACTTCAAATGCAGATATGCACCAAAGCAAGATTATACTGTCATTCTGGTGGAATTTCAAAGCTGTATTGTGTATTTTGAATTGCTTCCGAGGAACCAGAGCATTAATTCGGACGTATACTGTCGTCAGCTGGATAACTTAAGTGATGCAGTCAAACAGAAGCGTCCAGAATTGGTAAATCGCAAAGGTGTTGTGTTTCACCATGATAACGCAAGACCGCGTACAAGTTTGGTCACTCGTCAAAAATTGTTTCAGCTTGGATGTGATGTATTATCACGTCCACCATATTCACCAGACTGGCACCATGAGACTACTATTTGTTTCGTTTGTTACAAAACGCCTTGAATGGTAAAATCTTCACTGCTGATGAGGTTATCAAATCGTTCTTGGAACTGTTTTTTGCCGAAAAAAAAAAAACTTTTTTGAGCGCGGAATCGTGAACTTGCCTGCGAGATGGCAAACGGTCATTCAACAAAATGGACAATATGTTGTCGACTGAAGTTTTTGTTTCCCATTCAAAATTCGCCTTTCATTTACACGGGAAAAAAACGCAATTACTTTTTGGCCAAACCAATGCATTGTGCCAGGTTAATACCAGTTAATCGTAAGCTATTAATTAATTAATCGAAGGCACATAACACTTGTTAATTGAAAACTATAGTTGGAAAAATAATACGAGTGAGATTTGCAATAAGCAAAACATTTAAGGTGGTTCCACCTAAAATCTCTACCTTATATTTCCAATTGTAAATCTTCTTTACATATTTTCTTCGCAATTAATGTTTTCCCAAGGATGAAAATTTGCACATCGATAAAACTATGTTTAAGTTATAGCATAGGATACTTATTACTTATGACTACAAACTTGTGGTGTTGAATAAAGTAAAAATATCAACGTTTACCACAATCAATGATTTATTATATATCGACTATAGTTTCGCAGAGCTTCTGGCTCGGCTTCATCAGGACGAATGGAGCGTAAACATTCAAATCATTGTGACATCATCAGAATTCTGACGGTCACGGTTTTTGGTAAGTTGTTTCCACGCGCTTGAAAGAAATGGAGTCTACGTCATGTCGTTGACAAGCAGTGAAGAGTTCCGGTATATGTGAAAAGCTTCTAACACATTAAGCTGCATCGTTGAATCAGGTTTATCAATGAGCATAGCGTTTCCGAACGGAAATTTATGGTTGTTTTCGTGACAATGCTGGGCTATAGACGACTTCTTCAGTTCACAATTCCGTACGTAGGTCTGGTGTTCCTTCACACGGAAAGTTAAACCCCTGCGGGTCTGTCCTATATACGAGAGTCCGCATTCACAAGGTATCTGATAAATTCCCCAGGAATTTATGTCTTCGACGTAATGTTTGGATCCGAAAAAATTTATCTTGTTTATGGGTTTGAAAATAACTTTAAAATTAAAACTCTTGAGAATTTTTTAAATTCCGAAGCAAATCTGTGGAGCAAATGGGATAACCGCCCAATTCTGTCGTATTGGGTGGTCTACCGGCGTGAGTGTGCAGACAGGCACACTCTGGAAAGGCATTCGTTCTTTTGTTCTCTGGAAAGGCATGAATTCGAAAATACCTAAATTAGTGGAACTCATCAATTCAATTGATCCTCATATACAGTTCACATGTGAGACTGAAAATAATGGCTGCTTATCATTTCTTGACGTCCTTGTGTCACGCTCTGAAGGATCCTTTAGCACAACAGTTTATCGAAAACCATTCGCTGTTTCCTTACCTCCACATGCAAAATCAAATCACCCATGGAAACAAAAAATCTCTGCCTTCTATACATACATATATCGTGCAATACATATATGCTCAGCTGAGGATTCCTTGCAGAAAGAGCTAGATTTTCTTAAACGAATTGCAGTACACAGAGGATATACACGTTCCGTCGTAGATAAAGCTGTCCACAAATTTAGGAAACCAAAGCCTGTCTGCACACTCACGCCGGTAGACCACCCAATACGACAGAATTGGGCGGTTATCCCTTTTGCTCCACAGATTTGCTTCGGAATTTCAAAAATTCTCAAGAGTTTTAGTTTTAAAGTTATTTTCAAACCCATAAACAAGATACATTTTTCGGATCCAAACATTACGTCGAAGACATAAATTCCTGGGGACTTTATCAGATACCTTGTGAATGTGGACTCTCGTATATAGGACAGACCCGCAGGGCTTTAACTTTCCGTGTGAAGGAACACCAGACCTACGTACGGAATTGTGAACTGAAGAAGTCGTCTATAGCCCAGCATTGTCACGAAAACAACCATAAATTTCTGTTCGGAAACGCTATGCTCATTGATAAACCTGATTCAACGATGCAGCTTAATGTATTAGAAGCTTTTCACATATACCGTAACTCTTCACTGCTTGTCAACGACATGACGTCGACTCCATTTCTTTCAAGCGCGTGGAAACAACTTACCAAAAACCGTGACCGTCAGAATTCTGATGATGTCACGATGATTTGAATGTTTACGCTCCATTCGTCCTGATGAAGCCGAACCAGAAGCTCTGTGAAACTATAGTCGATATATAATAAATCATTGATTGTGGTAAACGTTGATTTTTTTACTTTATACTTGTTACTTGCTAAAACATAACCATAATTATATTAAAAATCAATCATTTTTGTTTGAGTAATGTGCAGACCTGCTAATAGATGGCGCGACCTGTACACTGATGGCGTCAGTAGACAAACAAATGTTGGATTGCTTAATTATGGTTATGTTTTAGCAAAATATTAAGTATCCCATGCTATGACTTACAGTTAGTTTTATCAATGTGCAAATTTTCATCCTTGGGAATACATTAATTTCGAAGAAACTATGTAAAGAAGTTTTACCATTGGAAACATAGGGCAGAGATTTTAGGTGGAACCACCTTAAAGAATGTAAAAATCAAAGTAACTGCCAAACATTTCAAATTTTATCTGTTACATGTTACGTCGGATATATGAGTCAATTCTTGCTAGGCTTGTTTTTATCGTTACCGCTGTTTTAAATGTTTTCCAACTTCCTCTCACACAGATGTTTCTAGATACAAAACAAACTCTAAGATTTTCTAAACACGGATTCAGTGATTGGAAGAGTGGCGAGAGGAAAAGTAAACAAGTTAGTAAAATCATGCAATGCATTGATTATAACACGCTTTCTAACATACCAGAAATCATTACTCAAGTTATGAGGAAAATGGCTGTGGAATAAATCTCGCTCCTGTGGCCTGACCTTAGATCCCACTTCGATGATATTCAACACAACCGGTTCAGTATACCTCCGAAATAACATGATAAAGTTTTGTCGCAATAGAAGCATTTTTACGTAAGTTATGATGCATAAGGGCTATGGAATAGATCCCGCTCCTGTGTCCTAACCTTTGACCCCATTTCGCCTTTTTTCAATAAGATTCGTTCCAAGGCAGGCTTTTACAACATACTAACATTTCATCCAAATCGAAGCATTTTTACGCAAGTTATGACGCATAATGGCGATGGAAGTGATTCCGCTCCTATGTCCTGACCTTTGACCCCATTTAGCCCATTTTCAATAGGGTTTGTCGCCAGGTGGTCCCCTACCAAATACTAAAATTTCATCGAAATCGAACCATTTTTAGGCACGTTATGACACATAAGGGCAATGGAATGCATCTCGCTTCCATGTCCTGACCTTTGACCCCACTTCACCCATTTTCAATAGTGTTCGTCCCCAGGCGGTCCCCTACCACATACTAAAATTTCATTGAAATCGAACCATATTTACGCAAGTTATGTGGCATAAGGGCAATGGAATGAATTGCGCTCCTATGTCGTGAGCTTTGACCCCATTTGTCCCATTTTCAATAGGGTTCGTTCCCAGGAGGTCCCCTACCACATACTAAAATTTCATCGAAATCGAACCATTTTTACGTGAGGTTTCATGCCGACAGGCAGACGACGGACGGACGGAGGGATGGAAAAGCTGGAGCATATACGCTTCTTCAACTTATGGTTGGAAAGCGTAAAAAAAGACAGCATTTGCCAAGGAGATGTATGTTTATTATGCCGGGAGGGGGGGGGGGGGGGCAACTGTAACATTCTTGTGTACGCACGAAATAATTTATCTTTAAGAGGAACCACTGGGTGTTGTCGACAGTAGGTGATTCCCTGTTTTCCAGTGAAAGATTAGATGAATGCCAGTTATTTTGTTTGTTGATAACCTCCCTGAACTTCGATACATGCGGTTACTCCAAAAATTATGGTTATACTAGCAAGGGTACCCGGTATTTCCTGGGTAAATATTACTATTCGTGGGATCACCAAGTTCAGCGGGTGAAAGTTAATGAATGAAAAATATATGCCTCTAATTTTCCAGTAAATTTATTTTAATTCATTTAGGTTATTGCTTTTTGGTAAACAATATTTTTGGTTTTGCCATTGGGAGCAAAAAGGTAGAGATTTTTGGGCTTGCCAACACTTGAGCACGCGAAGTAGAGTTGCCCGTGTGAAAAGCGGGGTTCCTCCAAATCAATGCCAGCCACTTCCAATGACTGGCGGATGCAGTAATATTTCTGCAAAAAAAAAAAAAAAAAAAAAGGCCGTACTACAAATGTGAAAAATAAAAATTCAAATTTTGTTTTGGTTTATTTACTTTTACGAAACAAAAAAAGAAAGGAAGAGGAATGGAAATACTTACCTTCGAGGAGACATCTATAGAACTGCCATACATCTGGCGTGCGCTTCTGAGAATCTCGTGGCACTGAAGTGCAATGTACCCATGTCATGTCGCGTTGCCGCATGCATGGCGTTGATCGTCCTTTTGTTTACCGTTTTGCAATTTTAATATTTGGAATTCTCTATTTACATTACATTGTATTTCTTCCTCATGAAGCCACCCGTTGGTGGTGAAAGCTAACGTTTATTCATTTGTGTTTTTAACACACCATTAAACGGATATTTTTCCACTTTATTGTTATGTACGGTCTCTATTTTAGACCGTAAATCGAGTATTGGAATGCTGAATTGTGTTGCAGTTCTTAAAAGTAAAAAATGAAACTCTTTACGAAAAATGCAAATGGCTTCTGATCATTTGTCTGAGATGCGCCCAGGTTTGAGTTCTTAGTGAGGCTCACCTGTCCTGGAACCATTGGCCCTAAATTAGGGACCGTATACTGCAAACTTCTTTCAGAGATGGTCATAATGGTCGTTAAATCATGAAAAAAATACGACAGTGCGATGGAGGTCAAGTTCAGAAACCCGACTGTTATCGCCACTGCATTGCCAAATTTAATAAATTTTCCACCCAAAAGTTTGTAAAATAAGTTATTTATCCTGGTAAAAAAACATGTTTTACACGCTAGGTTATTATTGACAAACTGCGCTGTATCTTGGCACTTAAGCTGTGAAAACAACTTGACTGTTCACAAAAGATGCCGCTTGTCGGTGAAAACCAGGCGCGGGCTGGGCCACCGGGATACCGGGAGAATTCCCGGTGGGCCGCCATATTCTGGGCCGGCAGGCCTTCTTATAATATCACCAGGTTATATTAAAACTGCAAAGTTTGTTTAGTACTTTTACGGCTTTAGAAAACACACACACGCAAAGAGAGCTATGTTGCAAATGTTCTGTTGAGTCAAACACTGTTCTGGGATACAAACTCGAAGTCGTTGCATATGTTAATGCATTGTGGTTCACCTACGGTGAAATTTTGGGGTTGGTGCTTTTTATGTTTACATGCTTTCTTTATTTTTTTATTTTTTTTATTTTAACGAGATCTACAGCTGATTTACTACTTTTTGAGACTTACAGTTACACTTATTCTTGAACTGCAGTTCTGGAAAGTCGGGGGAAAAAAAAACTTTTTCTAAGTATTTTTTCCCTATAGAGCGAAAAAAAACGTTTTCCATTTGAAAGTAATTGGATAAAAACTAATTTTCGCATTCCTCAGTTTCTCTCACTTTATAGATGTGCACTGAAATTTTTGCAATACGACATACCTATCATCATTGCTTTATTAATGACTAGCTGAATTGCCCGGCGTCGCTCTGGAGAATTTGGTGATATAATTCACTACTTAAATATTGTGCAAATCAAATGAAAACGATCAATTTTTTACGGCACGAACCGTACCTAATACTTATAATGAATTAGCTTTATTCGCTTTCCGCTAAGCTAATTATTGTGAATGATTCTCTTCCTACCAGCTAGCTAATGATATACTTGTACTAAGCTTCAAAATAATGAATTCAAAAGGGTGTTGTTACTAGTTAATTACGAACTTAAACAAAGTCTCAACGCTGGTTATTTATAGGAATCAATAAATGTTATAAACCTAACAGCCAGACAGAGGTCTGACAAAAACTATGAATTGAGAAAGACTGAACTTACTGAAAACTTCTTTATTTCAACGACTCTTGGTCAACTAAGGCACACACAACACTCGTACACAATAATGAATAATCTCTCCTCGTATTATACACGCTTTCTCTTAACGACCACAAGCTCTCCTCATAACAACACACAAGCTCTTCTAAGTCTCGATGAACGCGCCTATATACTAGCTACCACCACGTCATGACTTACACTCATTGCCAGATCTCATTCAGCGGGTGAAATAATATTTCGTTCAGTAAGAAGATAATTTACATAGTAAAATAAAATAACCAGAGATAGTAAAATCAAAAGGAAAGTGAATATAGAGTATACGTTACATACTATATTTCATTTCTTCGTTGAATTTGAGTTTTATTCTCTGTAGAGTCTTTAGACACACAGTATTTTTAGTTTTTTCGTTTGATTTTTATTGTTTACTTACCTTCAGTTCCGATAATGAATTGTGTTGCAGTTCTTCACTGGAAAGTATTTGTCACACACAAAAAAATACATTCTAGCACTTAGTAACACAACAAAAGGTATTAAATTCGAATTCTGAATTTTAAAAAAATGGAACTTTTTACGAAAATTTTGTATGGGGACCCCCTTGATCCCGGGCTCCGACCACTTTCAACAACAGTCTATGGTCTAAGTCAGAGTACCATGAGATAGTATATCAAATTTCGTGGTTCTAAATTGAAAACTGTAGAAAAAAAAGTATTAAGTTCGAATACAAAATAAAAAAGTAAAAAATGGAAATTTGTCACGAAAATTTTGTTTGGGGGACTCTTGACCCCGGGCTCCGACTCGTTAGTATACCAAATTTGGTGGTTCTAAATTGAAAACTGTAGATTTGTATAACGGACAAACAAATAAACAATAAATTCGAATTCAAAATAAAAAAGTAAAAAATTGAAGATTTTACGAAAGTTTTGTATGGCGGCCTTTGCCCCCGGGCCCCCTTGACCCCGGGCTCCGATCCCTTCCAAAAACCGTCTACGGTCTAAGTTACAGTACCATGAGATAATATTTCAGAATAAAAAAGCAAAAAATTGAACTTTTTACGAATATTTTGTATGGTGGCCTTTGTCCCCGGGGCTCCGACCTCTTCCAAAAACCATCTACGGTCTAAGTTAGAGTACCATGAGATAGTATACCAAATTTGGTGGTTCTAAATTGAAAACTGTAGATTTGCATAGCAGACAAACAAACAAGCATTCAACTTTATGTACAGTATTAGATATACTGTATATATATACATACTTGTACTTCGATATTTTTGTAGAAGAAAACCAGGGTATATTAAAACTGCAAAGTTTGTTTACTACTTTTACGGCTTCAGAACACACACACACACACATGCACGCACGCACACAAAGAAGACTATGTAGCAAATATTTTGTTGGGCCAAACACTGTTTTTAATACACCCGCTTCCCTTTCTCGACTTTCAGATTTCAGCCCCGTACCTTTCGGCTGATATCCTCTATCTCAGACCGCTTTTGCCAATTGCAGTTGAATAATCAGTACGATATAATTAAATAGGCTTTTAATAGTGTTGGATACGAACTCGAAATTCGTTGCGTATGTTAATGCATTGTGGTTCACTTACGGTAAAATTTTGGGGTAGGTGCTTTTTATGTTTACATGCTTTTTTTTATTTTTTTATTTTAACGAGATCTACAGCTGATTTGCTGCTTTTTGAGACTTATGCACGAATTCCTGAATTGCAGTTCTGGAAAGTCGAAAACACAACTTTTTCCAAGTATATTTTTCCTACAGGAAGCTTTTGTTTTCCCCATGCATTTGAAAGTAGTTGAGTAAAAATTAATCTCCGCATTCCTTAATTTCTCTCACTTTATAGATGTGTACTGAAATTTTTGCAAATATGGCATACCTCTCATTATTGTTTTATTAATGATAGGTGACTCTTGTAAAAGAAATTCATTTTTCGCGCATTTGGATGTTCGTTCTTAGTGAAAGCGAAGAAACTATTACAAATTCTGAATTCAACTATCGCGATAAAATCCGTAAGAATGGAATCAAGTTTTCGTCACTCTCTCTCAGAGAACGTACCTTATCTGTTTCTTCTCAGCATTCTGATATTAAATTTTGCTAATGATCCGCTGTGTCTAGGAAAATGGGTAAAATGTTGTTAACTATTGCCTCAATACAAAAAATTGCCGTGATTCTTAGACTTGTCTTGCAAAGATGTTTAAACAGTAAACGGTGATGTTGATATCATACGTGCATGAGATCCTTCCGCGCATTCGCGGAATTCCGCTGTAGTTTTCATCATTTTGGTAATTCTCGAAATCGATGCAGAACCGAAGGTAATTTTTTTGGGGGATGGGTAGGTTGGGAGGGGTCGTTTTCAGTCTGGGGACAGTACTTCGTCCTTCAAAATTTCGAAAACGGAAGTTAAATGGAGTGTACATTTTCTTGTAATGATAATTTTTTTTTCTCGCGATGTTGCCCGTGTCCAATAAATATTATTTTATTGCATAAATGTTAGTCTTTCAGCATGAAAATGTGGGCAAAGATTTCCGAAAATAGAAGTTAAGACGGCGCAAAGATTTCCCTATAGTCTTCGGGCATGAGATTTTCCCGTGGATTCGAAGAAGTCCGCCATTTCCGTTATCATTTTGAGCGGTCTCGAGATCAATGCACAGCTGAACAGATAATTTTTTTTGGGGGGAAGGGGGATTTATTTTCCGTTTGAGGATGGAATTCAGTCCTTCGAAACTTTCGAAAACGGAAGTTAGACGAAGCGAGGATTTCTCCCGTAATCGTGTTTTTTTCTCGCGATGTTTCTTCTGCCCAATATTGTTTTTAAATATCCTTTTATTCCACAAATACTGGATTTCAGCATAAGAATGGAGGGAAAAGTTTCCGAAAGCCGAAGTCGG